>OY982534.1:15007500-16257500 GCA_963859965.1 Ceramica pisi | reverse complement strand
ACGAAGTTGATGGCGCTCCACTGGGTCATATCGTCTTTTCCCCCTGTTCAGCGTTGGATTATAAGTCAGACAAGTGTGCTTTTTCAACAGAGTGTGCAGTATAAACAGTTGTCGTACTGTTAGGACTTGAATGTCTTTGTATAACTGTTCTGTGGGGTAGCGATAGGGTAGAAAAGACGACACTTTAAGTATACTTCTTTGCGCTCTTTCAATTTCTATAAGGGTGGTTTTTGGAGCTCCACCCCAAGAGGTGATACAGTAGCATATAATAGATTGTGCAAGAGCATAGTACACGGTTTTCATAATGCTTTTATCGACTACATTCCGTAGCGTTTTGAACACATACATTAGTTTCCGCAATCTGTTGCTAAGCGTGGTTATGTGGTCCTGAAACCTTAGGTTTTTGTCGATTGTTATTCCCAAGTATTTTACCTTCTCAACCTTGCTAAGTGGTTCGCAGTTACAATGACGGGTGCGTGGATTTTCGCAAGAGTGAGCTATAATATGTGTGTCAGTTTGAGTTCGAGAGGAATCAGTGTTTTTCATGCAGAACGTTATGTAGTTGGTCTTGGTTGCATTGAGAGTCAGTAGATTGTCGCGTAACCAGCTGGATACCGAATTAAAGCCTTGCTGTGCATGCTCATAAACATCCTCCCACGAGCTCGCGCTGAACAAGAGGGCAGTGTCATCGGCAAAGCTAATAATTTTTCCATTGGGGATAGTGAGCGTACCCAGATCGTTGATATAAATAAGGAAGAGTGAAGGTCCAAGCACACTACCCTGGGGCGTGCCGTAGTTGTTTAATTGTTCGTCACTGATGAACTCATCTATCTTTACTCTCTGGGTACGCCCACTCAGGTAGTCTTTAAAGAGTTCCAGTGGAAGTCCCCGGATTCCCAGGCTTTCCATCTTACGTACAAGAATTGGGACAGAAACCGTGTCAAAAGCCTTGGCAAGATCCAGAAATATGGCCATAACCTTATCCCCTCTATCCATGTTTTTTACTACATAGTCTGTTAACTCATGGACCGCGTCAGAAGTGGATTTGCCTGAGCGAAACCCAAATTGCGCTGGAGCGATAAGGTTATTTTTTTCCAAGTAACTTACTAGTCTGCTGTTCATTACCCGCTCTAGTATTTTGGAAAATGCAGTTAGCACAGAAATAGGTCTGTAGTTTTCAACACGGCTCCCGTCCCCACTCTTGTAGATCGGGTGAATTACGGCTTTTTTGAACACGTTAGGAAATTTACCGGTGGAAATAGCAAGGTTACAGATGTATGTTAACGGAGGCACAATCACGGCTGCAAGCTTTTTCAAGAGGTCACCGGATATCCCATCCCATCCCACGGCACAGTTAGTGCGGAGTGACATTAATATACCGGCTACCTCTTCCTCGTCTGTTGGGAGCATTACCATGGGTTGCGATCCGCTTGTTAGGTTTCCCTTAGGAGCTTTTATTTGTGTACTCTTTATATTTTTCGCTAGTTTTTCACCTATTTTGGCAAAAAACTCATTAATTTGGTTTACAGAATTTTGTGGCGTACTTGCTGACATTTGTTCCCAACGAGTAACACCCTCAAATGTCACACTGTTACTCGATGGGATTTTTTTCTGAAAAAATTCCCAACCGGTCACACTACCAGTCACACTGTTACTCGATGGGAATTTCTTCAGAAAAAAATCCACGATAATATAAGAAAAAAATCGCGACCAATTTCGAGGTAGCGCTCGCCGGCCGCTGCCGCGGCACCGCTCGCTTCGCTCGCTCGGCTCGCGCGTAGTTGGTCACAGTTCTAACCTAACCTAACCTAACCTATAATATTTTTGGTAGTAATATTAATCTTTTAGTTGGATAGAATTTGGTGACCGTTGATCCATTTTGGTGACCGTCTAAATTATACCCCTTTAGTGTGACTGGTTGGGAAATTAGTAATAAAAAGTTCCCATCGAGTAACAGTGTGACTGGTTGGGAATTTTTTCTTAAAAACATTCCCATCGAGTAACAGTGTGACATTTGAGGGTGTTACTCGTTGAGGCTAATAATTGTGATGATGTGTTGAGAAATGGATAAAGTGAGAAATGACTACATTAAAGGTAGTTAGAAGTGGCGCCAGTGACTGAAAATTTAAAAGGGAATCGCTTGTCTTGGTATAGTCATGTGAAGAGGAGGGAGCAAACGCATTTAACTAAAAGGTAATGAACATAAATGTGGATGGATGGAGAGGGAGAGGAAGGCCAAAGAAAAGATGGATGGATTGTGCAAACAATCCATCCATCTTTTCTTACGAAGCGATATGAAAGAAAAGGGAGTTAGTGAAAGTTTGACGGCTGATAGGGCAGACTGGAAGATAAAAACGTGTTTCGCCGACCCCAAGTAACATGGGATAAGGGCAGGAAGATGATGATGTACTTCTAAGTTCTAAGACTCAGTTCGCGTTTTACTTAGTAGGTACGTCTCTCCTCTATATATAACTAAACTAAATATTTTGATTGGGTCCGTTTCATTTATATATGTGTGTGGATGGAGTGATAATATTAAGAAGTTTTACAAAAAAAAACGGAAAGTTTTAGTAAATAATAGGGAAGAAGCAAATACAGAATTAATTTAAACACGTGATTAATATTATAAAAAAGTAGAATAGAAGGGCCACTGCACCGTTTTTATCTATTTTTACAATATTATGAATTGAAAGTAACGTGTAACGGAACGTATTAAAGTAGAAAATCAGCGGCTCTCGTACAAAATTAACTCGGAAAGGGAAAAATATAGAAAAGTACTCTGTGAAAGGAGTCCAGACTGGATGTCAACTGCATCCGTTGGAGCTCGAGCCGATCAGCAACAGCAGCTATATAGTAAACTAGCTGACCCGTGCAACGTCGTCTGCGTAACATTTTTCATTACTGCTCCGCTCCTATTGGTCTTAACGTGATGATATATAGCCTATAGCCTTCCTCGATAAATGGGCTATCTAATACTGAAAGAATTTTTCAAATCGGACCAGTAGTTCCAGAGATAAGCGCGTTCAACCAAACAAACAAACAAACAATCAAACAAACAAACAAACTCTTCTGCTTTATAATATTAGTATAGATTTACTAGCTGACCCGTGCCCACTTCGTTGGGCGGTAAACATTTGAGTGTGGTTCGGTTAGTACTGAGTGCTATGATTTATTTCCTGACTGCCAAAAGGAGGGTTTTGTTTTTATTGATGTATGTCGCTAGGCTAGTGAGCCTCTGCGAGCGCTCAGCGCTAGACTCCCTATCCCTTGTTGCAGAGACGTGCTGCCTTAAAACACTGAGACGCTGCGCACGTTCAGCTCTTGATTCTCGAGCACGGGCCTGCGATGTTCTCACAGTTTGCCCAGCAAGCCGCTGCGAGCGCTCAGCCCTAGACTTCCTATCCCTTGTTGCATAGACATGCTGCCTTAAATCACTAAGACGCTGCGCACGTTTAGCGCTAGATTCCCGAGCACGGACCTGCGATGTTCTCCAGCTTTGGTTAGGAAGCCGCTGTGATCGCTCGGAGCTAAATTCCCCAGCGCGTGCTTGCGAAATATTTTCTCTAAGTATTCCTCGAGAGGCGCTGATGATTTTTAAGAGCAGACTCTTCCGTACGGCGTACTCGAGCTGCTCTTGTCTGGGATGTCTGACGGGAAAGTTGTGATTTCCTTTTATGCATGATAAACAATCGCTGAAACTGTTCGATATCCCAAAAACAGAAATACCACAGCTTCGAACTCGAAGAATGAGAACGAAGTAGTATTTGTGTTTTAAGAAACCGAGCAACCAAAACAATTTTAAAGACCAACAACCAACACAATTTTAAAAACCAACAACATCCAACCAACTGCATACAACTCACCTACCTAACGACGAAATTAAATAATAATTGGAGAGGGTCAGACTCTGAAAATATACGTAATTGCACAACGCCATCTATGGGTAAATGGATAAAACGTTCGTACAAAGCTTATTCTAATCGATGATATATAAAACTATATAATACGTCATTGATTCTAATGCGGTTCGTGAATGGACGGCGGCATTTTGCGATTTAGTAATTTTAAATTATCTTCGAAACTATTTCACCAATTTATTGACATACTGTTTTGGGAAAATCGTATCTCTATGATGTTCTTGTGATCATAATAATATTTTTTTCCATAAGGTTTAATATTTTGTTGTTTAAAAATCGTCCAAAGGTAAGTACGTCGAAAATAGTCATTTTCGACACATTAGCTCATAAAATGCATTTACGAAGCCTGTATACATTGTTCGAAAGTTCAAAATTACGGACCGCACGCTCCGATGTATGGCGCCGTGCGTATTCTTTACGGTATTTTTTTTAATGTACATAAACAATATATTATAAGAATTCAATCCGTCTGCATCCGTCAGCCAAAAATGATTCCGTCTGCGTCCGTTCCGGAAGCGCGTTTTTTTGCGAAGAACTTTTTGCTCAGAAGGTTTGTCGCACTTTAATATTCAAGAAAAAATGAGGCAATAGATGTAGTTCTAATTACCCGACTGTTACACTTGTGTTTTTTTCGAGTGTATTTATGTATGATGTCACATTTCTTTGGCACACTGTAGCCTAACCCTGTGTGGCTTGATATATTTTAACTTGAAAGGTGTCGTTAGATTCGTCTAAATAGTGAGAATGATACTGGATAGGTATAAAAAAATTAAAATATCGGATATTAAATATCGGATTTTTTTGACAAAATCATTTATTTATTAAGTTACATTTTTTAAATTGTCTCCTCGAGCCTTTATATTGATACCCCACTCGATAGGTTAAAAAAGCTGAAGTCATTAAAATGGCACCGAAGCTCAGATATTTTAATTTTTATATACCTATCCAGTATCATTCTCACTACCTATTTAGACGAATCTAACGACACCTTTCAAGCTAAAATCTATCAAGCCACAGGGCTAGGCTACAGTGTGCCCAAGAAATATGACATCATACATAAATACACTCGAAATAAACTTAAGTGTAACAGTCGGGTAATTAGAACTACATCTATTGTCTCATTTTTTCTTCAATATTAAAGTGCGACAAACCTTCTGAGCAAAAAGTTCGTCACAAAAAAAACGCGTATGGAACGCTTCCGGAACGGACGCAGACGGAAGCATTTTTGGCTGACGGATGCAGACGGATTTAATTCTTATAATTATATTGTTTATGGACATTTAAAAAAAATACCGTAAAGAATACGCACGGCGCCATACATCGGAGCGTGCGGTAAAGTAGGTACTTAGGTGAGAGTACCTACTTTACCGCACGCTAAATTGTATGGTCCGTAATTTTGAACTTTCGAAAAATGTATACAGGCTTCGTAAATGCATTTTATGAGCAAATGTGTCGAAAATACTTTTTTTAACACATAGCTACTATATCTGCTTAAATATAAAAGATAGAAATATGGTGTCGCGTACTTTTTTGTAGAACTATTTAAAGCGGACCAGGTTGCCATACATTGTTTTCAATTATATACAACTGTTAAGGCAGCGCATGCAAATTCTGTTGTAAGAGCTATTTTTTTCCGCCTGGATAGACAAAAATTGAGATAGTTCGGCTATTATGCATGATATCTTTATAATTTATAGCCTATAGCACTCACGATTAATGTACTTAGCTCTCTACCAGTGAAACAATTTTTAAAATCGGTTTATTACTTCCGGAGATTACCCCCTACATACAAAGTTACAAACAAATTTTACCTCTTTATAATATTAGTATAGATTAGGGGTTAGAGTATGAAATTGCCGATTTGTACTGAAAAAATTAAATTAGTTTTTTTTTTTATTTAACATATGATTTAATTAAAATAATTACCATTATTATCTATACATTGCTGCCACCTAATAGGAAGGTCATGTATGCCTTTGCGATAGAACTCTGGGTGATCTAGATTCGACAAACTGTGTGAAAGCATTTTGTACTGCCTCCTGAGAAGAAAACTTTCAATCACGTAGAAAATTGTCCAAATCCCGAAAAAAATGGTATTCAGTTGGAGCAAGGTCTGACGAATAAGGAGGGTGACGAATGGTTTCTAATTGCAATTCCTGTAGGTAGAGTTAAAACGGTTTCTCGTGCTGTTTGAGGTCTCGCGTTATCATGAGCAATAATGGTGAAGGTGAGGATCCATTCATGAGTCGGGGCTGTTTCACTGCTAGTTTTGCTATCATTGTTCGGAGTTCGGCACAGTAGACATCTACCGTTATTGCTTGACCAGATCGGAGAAAGCTATAGTGAATAATGAGACCACCAAACAGTTACCATTTTATTGGTAAGCTTTGCTTTAGGACACTTGCGGCGTTTGAACTGGGGTCAGCAATTGCATTTTTCGCTTGCGGTTATCGTAAAGAATCCACTTTTCATCACATGTTTCAATTCGATCCAATATTCCTTAATTTCTGTATCAACAAGGCAACACAAGTTTGAACACGCGTTTCTTTCTGCAGATCAGTCAAATCATGAGGTACCTAAACATTTTTCATATTTTTTTATTTTAACGCAAATGAATCAATATTGCTGGTAAAGTAACGTTAAACCATATCACTAATTCTTGAGTAGTTTGGCTCAGATCGGATTCCACTATCTCTTTCAATTCATTGTTATCCACCTGTGTGGGCGGGTCTTCCACCTGGTTCGTTCTTGAAAACAAAGTTTCCATCACGAAAGCGTTTCAAAACCGCACGGTGCGTTAATTCATTAGCAGTCCCCTCTCCAAACGCAACGGTAGTAGACTGGTTAATTTTCTTGAAAGCAATAGTTTGATTTCCTCCTGTCAATTTGGTTTCCGTCTGGGAAGTCAACCAAGGATGCGGTCCTTAAACTTACTGCTCATATTATAAGATTATCTGGATGATGGTGGCAAAGCTCTTGCCATCTTCCTTGACCTTGCCAAGGCATTTGATACGGTGTCTGTCCCGCTCCTTTTGAATAAATTGGAACGAATGGGTATAAGAGGCGTGCAGTTGAAATTGTTTAAAGACTACTTGAGTGGTCGTAAGCAGTATTTGAGGGTGGATTTTTATATTAGCACCGATCCACCTGTCTCTTTTGGTGTGCCACGGGCTCAGTGCTAGGACCTACGCTCTTCTTAGTGTATCTTAACGACCTCTGTGAGTTGCAACTAGAACAATTGGTACCTATTATAATTTCCTATGCTGATGATACCGCCTTAATTGCTTTTTATTGCAAAAACATGGGAGAATACTTTCCTAATGGCACAGAATGGCTTCAACAAGGTGTCCGACTGGTTGAAACAAAATGTTCTTACCCGAAACCCAGAAAAAAAATGTACAAATGTACATGCCCTTTTATACACGAAATCCAAGTAAACCCGCCCCTTGATCTTTCCATGAAATCACATTCTTTTCATGTCCACCCTTCAAATGCTACTATCTGTAATTGCTCCTGTCTGATCAGAAGATCTGAAGTCAAATTAAATATTTGATGTCATCCTAGACTCATCACTGAACTTCAGTGCACATATTTCTTTACTTCAATCCGGACTCAGAAAATTGATTTATGTTTTTAAGAACCTAAGAAATGTTTAGTGTCCAGTTCTAAAAAAAGTTTATAGGGCACTTTGTCAATCGCTTCTAACATATTGTATTTCTTGTTAGGGTTGAGCTGCCAAAACCACGCTACTTCCTCTCGAAATAGCACAGCGGGCAATTCTAAAGGTTAGCTCTTTTCGACCCATTGACTACCCCACATATCTCCTGTATGGATCCTGGAACCTACAAACTGTTCGCCAACTGTACATCTTAACTACGGTAATTAAACAGCACTCCCTTACCCCTTTGGACAGGAATACTCTGCTTAAACGTCGCCGCAATGCTGTAGCCCCCGGTTCCCACATATTTAAGCATTTATTACGCATAGGTTCTTTTTATCTTCTGTTTCCCTATCTCCCGGTCCCTATCTCTACAATAAACTAAATACTATACTACACTTAACATTTATATCCATTAAGCATACAGGAATGCAAAAATAAAGTGATAAATTTTCTACTTAGGTATATCATGCGATTATAAAACTTCAGAAGAGCTTAAAGTATTGAGTTTAAACCATACCCATAAACACATATAGGTACGCAAGCACACAACACTTACACTTCTCCCCTACAACACTCGCACAACTCCCGCACAACACTCACACAACTCCCACACAACATTCACATAGCACTCACATAATACTCACACAATAGTACGCTATTATTATAAGTTATCTGAGGCCCTAATGTGAGTTTTTTCGACTCACGTTCGAACGCGTTCGATTGCGAGCGCGTTAGAATTTAGTATGGGAATTTAGTTATAGTGCCACCTGGTGGTCACTCGTAGAACCTAATTTCCCTTACTAAATTCTAACGCGCTCGCAATAGAACGCGTTCGAACGTGAGTCGAAAAAACTCACACTAAGGCCTCTGGTTATATTTTATTCTGTCACACTGATACGTGTAAACGTGAAACTACTGTTACGAGTCATGAATTTGTGGAAAGTTAACTGCGTCCTGAAATACAGGCTCGGCCTAGTTCAGGCGCAGTTACTCATTTTTATTCTTTTGCAAATATCAACATTTCAATTACAATACTGTACAAGTTGTAACAATTGTAAGATTAATAAATAAATTATTAAATTAAACATTGATGTTACGAGCTGTTTCTGCCGCGTTAGTTCCGCGTCGAAACTTATTCAAAAATCACTCGAATTCCCTAAGTATCCATCTTTCTAGTCTAAGCTGAATAAGAAAAACAACAACTGAAAGTTGATAATCAAATGTTGCACATTTTTTAAAAGAAGAACTTCGTAGGTAGGTAAGTCATCATCTGCCTAGCCTTTTCCCAACTATATTGGGGTCGGTTCCAGTCAAACCGGATTCAGCTGAATACCAGTGTTTTACGTGGAGCGGCTGCCTACCAGACCTCCACAACCCATTATCTGGGTAACACGGTACTTCTTGGTAAGACTGGAGTCAGATTTACTGGCTTCTGACAAAACGACTGCCAAATATCTCAAAATGACAGCCGGGAACAACGGCTTAACGTGATTCAATTCTCAATTCGGTTTTTATTTTTTTTGCTTGTTACCTCACAACTCCATCAATAATGAACCGATTTGAAAAAATCGTTTCAACTATCTGAAAGGACATACTTGCAGATTGGTCACATTTAAATTTTACCAAAATCGGAAGTTTTGATTTTAAATCGAAATAGCTGGAATTCGTTTTGGATGATGGTTTTTAGTCATCCAAGTAATCGAAATTGCGTAAGTATTTTGCTTTTCTGCGATTTTGCAGTGATGTTGTTAGGTGTGGGGTACCTACCTACCGTACCTACCACTAAAAAGTGAAAAATAAAAAACTTTTACAAAAAAATACAACCGCCTTCCAAATTAAAAAAAAACACTAAGTACAAAGTAAAAAAAACAACTTCTTGCTATTTTATTTTCCTTCTATATAACTATCAACATATTAATTTCCACACACAATTCAACATAATTTATCAATCCCGATCCCTTTTTAGCCATCTCGCCACCCACAGAGAGAAATAGGTTATCCTATTCACAGCTTCAAATGTCCTATCCGCCAGTTACTACATATACGTAGGGGAGTACATTGAGAGGTTGTTACCCCATTTCGGAAGTCGGTGTTTTTGTTAGCTTCTTCGTATTTTGACACCAATGACACCGACTTCCGAATTTAAAGTTATTTTTTACTTTGTAGTGTTTTTTTTTTTAATTTGGAAGTCGGTTGTATTTTTTGTAATGTTTCGGACAGTTAAAGGTAAGTACCTACTACTGTATGAATTTCAGTAATTTGACCAATTTTTTTTCAACACTATTTTTTCTTTCTTCAATCCCATTTTGGTGATCAAGTCAGTTTCAGTTATCGGAAGTGTTTTTCCATTTACAAAAAAAAAACAATTTTTAGAAGGAAGAGTATAGTACATACCTATACCTATATATAAAAACTTCTTCTTTTTTTTGGAAGTCGGTTAATAAGAAAACAGCACCCTAAGTACACTATTCTAGGAGTTTAATGATGTGATAACAGTGGATTATTATAAAAAAAAGAAAGCAAACGAAATATATTAAACCATATTATTAACCGACTTCTTCAAAAAGTAAGATTCATGTTCGGCTGGTTCATTAAAGAAAGGAATCTTATATGGCGGCGCTTATCATGTTTTCTCGCTTGCACACTAGTGCCGTCTATACTCACTCTCGCGCGTACCGTAGGCAGAAAAAAATCATCAGTCTTTTATTAAAATTTAGGTGCTGTTTTTGTACAGTAAATTTTTACCTACATTTTTTTAAGGATCCTCCTTTTGTTTTATGTTATCAGGTGTTCAGAAACGGAAAATTCATCCTGAATAAATTTCTTACTGTTTTCGATGAAAACAACAATAACGATCTTATAATAATAGATTGCTCCACGTGCCTTTAGATTTTTCAACTTTAACACGCGCGATAAGCCACTAGCAGGCGCTAGTTTGAAATAAATACGACCCGATCATGTTTTTATTTTTTAATTTGAAAAATGTCTTCGACTTGAAAAATTTATTTGTCAACTGTACTATCTGTCAACGCAAGTACAAGACGCCATTTAAGATTCCTTTCTTTATTGCATCGGCTTAGTAGGTATGTATTTTTTTATGTATGTTCACCGATTTATATTAGGTATATGTTTTTTTATCTGTATTTTTTTAATTGTATAATTTCTTGTTCTTTGCATTGTCTTAACATAACATCTTTTTTTAATTGAAAGCCTATAGATACTCCTGATGTGGTCCCGTTTTCACCAAGTCAGAATCTTTTGATGGGATCCCATGGAAATCGAGGAAAACCCTCAAATTTTAAATACTTACAATGTTTTTCATACTCTCTAACGTAACTCAGATATTTGTGCCTGGTAATCATTATCTCATGTTGCTGAGCTGATGATGGAAGGTTTAAGTCAGGATTTGGTGACGGGATCCTATTAAAAATGTTGCTTCAACGATATTTTCGCCAATTGACAACCGATTTGGATGATTCTTTTTTTATTTAACCGTATAGTTCGGTAGTAGGTCCATTTGGACCTTGACAGGCGAACTTTCGCCGGCTCGGTATTAGCACAGTATTATACTGTGGTATTAGGTCCAATTGGACCGAAAAGATATGTCATACGACATCCTTATTATTAACGCTGTTATTATTTTATAAAGCTACTTAAAAAATCTTATGTATGACTGTCAATTAAAACAATTGGGTAAATAAGTCATAAGATAGCGCCAATAATTCTTTCGTTTTGAACCCGCAAGTTTACTATTTTTCAAAATAAAATCCAAGTGTATAAATGTGAAGATCGCCGTTCACCATCAACCATATATACTTCATATATATTTTATTTTTTATTTTGTGGGGGTAGGTACCAAAACGATTATGCTAATCGTTAATTTTTTAATCTCTATCTAGTCGATTAACATAAATGAGCAATTTATCGTAAATAGATAGTCTTCCGGGCGTTCTAAATAGGTAATAATATAATTATTATTTTTGTTGGTCTGAGCACGTAATTCGCAAAATCCCGTCGACTCAGCTGGTGTGTAAGATTATTTTCCCAGACTGGTTCCCTATCAATTTTGTGAAGATTTGATGAAGAACTTCGGAGGTAGACAACGGAACTCTTTAATTAATGATAGCAAATTGATTTCTGAATCGCATGTCTGCTTATTGTTTACACCAGTTCATAACACAACTTCACACGTGCCGGTACGCTGTGAAGGGGTAGGTAGGTACGCAGGCCCCACTAAAAAGTGAAAAATATAAACTAAAAAAAAAAATACTTCAAAAACAAAACACTACAAACTATAAAATTGCTTGTAGGTATAATTTCTAGGGTTCCATAGCCAAATGTCAAAAACGGAACCCTTATAGATTCGTCATGTCCGTCTGTCTGTCTGTCCGTCCGTCCGTATGTCACAGCCACTTTTCTCCGAAACTATAAGAGATATGCTGTTGAAACTTGGTAAGTAGATGTATTCTGTGAACCGCATTAAGATTTTCACACAAAAATAGAAAAAAAAAACAATAAATTTTGGGGGTCCCCATACTTAGAACTGAAACTCAAATTTTTTTTTCCATCAACCCTTACGTGTAGGGTATCTATGAATAGGTCTTCAAAAATGATATTGAGGTTTCTAATATATTTTTTTTCTAAACTGAATAGTTTGCGCGAGAGATACTTCCAAAGTGGTGAAATGTGTCCCCCCCCCCCCCCTGTAACTTCTAAAATAAGAGAATGATAAACTTAAAAAAAATATATGATGTACATTACCATGTAAACTACCAGCGAAAATTGGTTTGAACGAGATCTAGTAAGTAGTTTTTTTTAATACGTCATAAATCGTAAATCGCAACTTTTGCCTATAAATACCTACAGTTTTGTACGGAACCCTCGGTGCGAGAGTCCAACTCGCACTTGGCCGGTTTTTAATTTAAAATATCATTTTTTTTATTTTTTTATTATACCAGTATCTACATTACACACAATACCTACACAGACATCGGTGTCACAGCAGATAAAGAAACTTACTCAGCCAATCCGGCACCAGCCTAATTTTATTTATGCAAATAATGTGGCAACCTACTATTTATATGTCTGTGGTGGCAACTGTACCATTGACGTAAAATTTGTAGTAGGAAACCTCTAAGTGAAAAACAATTCGCATGGCAGTTTATGGTGTGCTGGCAGTCAGTAGCGACCTCACGGACCCAATCTCCTGGGAGATATTTTGTTCCTCAAGTAAGTTTCTATTTGTAAAAAAAACCAGCCAAGTGCGAGTTGGACTCGCGTACTGAGAGTTCTGTACAAACCTGTAGGTATATAGGTATTATTACCAAAAGTTGCGGTTTACGATTTATGACTTTATGACGTATTAAAAAGAAGCTAAGTACTTACTAGATCTCGTTCAAACCAATTTTCTGTGGAAGTTAACATGGTAAAATGTACCTACATCATATATTTTTTTTAATTTTATCATTCCCTTATTTTAGAAGTTACAGGGACACACACACATTTTACAACTTTGGAAGTGTCTCTCGCAGTATTCAGTTTAGAAAAAAATGATATTAAAAACCTCAATATCATTTTTGAAGACCTATCCATAGATGATACACCACACGTATGGGTTTAATGAAAAACAAATTTTTGAGTTTCAGTTCTAAATAAGGGGAACCTCCAAAATTTATTGTTTTTTTTCCCATTTTTGTGTGAAAATCTTAATGCGGTTCACAGAATACATCTACTAACGAAGTTTCAACAGCATAGTTCTAATAGTTTCAGAAAAAAGTGGGTATGACACACGGACGGACAGACAGACAGACATGACGAATCCATAAGGGTTCCGTTTTTGCCATTTGGCTACGGAACCCTAAAAAGGTGGTAAAAAGACGTTACTTACAATTATTTTTGGTGAAAGACACATATTTTTTTTTTTTTTTTGCAAAAGGGGGAACTCTTGGCCCAAATCTCACCTGATGGAAAGTGATGATTAGGCCGAAGATGGAAGCGAGTTTCACCCGGAATCCTCTTACACAGAGGAACTGGCTATCATACCTCTAACTGCCGGAACACAACAATGCTGTTAACATTGTTGTTATGGCGACAGACTTAGACATAATGGTGGTAGCTTGCCAGGCGGACTTAGAACAAGTCCTATCACCAACCACCATACTATGATAGCATGCTAAATATTTATTGTAGCTTTTTACCAATACATCACTAAATAAAGTCCGTAATGATATTATCACACCAATATTATCAAAAGTAAGTATATAAATCTCTTATATAAGAGATTTATATACTTACTTTTGATAATATTGATGATGGTGTGATAATATCATTTATATAAAAATGAATTGCTGTTCGTTAGTCTCGCTAAAACTCGAGAACGGCTGGGCCGATTTTGGTAATTCTTTTTTTGTTTAGTTCGCCAGAAAACAGGGAAGGTTTAAAAGCAAAAAAAAAATGGGTAGTTGACGGGAGCGAAGCCGCGGGGGACTGCTAGTCTATATAATTATTTAAAAACTAGCTGACCCGCGCAACTTCGTCTGCGTCACATTTTCCATTACTGCTCCGCTCCTATTTGTCTCAGCGTGATTATATATATATATATAACCTTCCTCAATAAATGGGCTATCTAACACTGAAAGATTTTTTCAAATCGGACCAGTAGTTCCTGAGATTAACGCGTTCAACCAAACAAACAAACTCTTCTGCTTTATAATATTAGTATAGATTGCATAATATACAAAATCTACGTTCAGTTACGTATCCTGATCTCTCTCTCGAATTAAGAATATAATTATGAAGAGGGTACCTAATGCAGGGCACTGTATCATCTCTATCGGTTGAAATGCCGACCAGCCCAGGTACCTAATCTCCTGGTACAAACTAATCTTGAATCAAAATCAACAAAACCAACTATCGAACGAATGGTGCTGAATCAAGTGGATTCTTAATTTCGTCCAGAACAGTCCAAAAAGAAACACATTTTCTCCGATTTTTACTGACAATATTGCTGATCGTAGACCACTGATAAATATAGTTTGTTTTAAGATTTTATAATATCAAAAAAGTTTTACTGGGTTCATAGAATCGATTTATTATAGAGGAGCTCGTTCAAATCGGACCAGTAGTTCCTGAGATTAACGCGTTCAACCAAACAAACAAACTCTTCTGCTTTATAATATTAGTATAGATTGCATAATATACAAAATCTACGTTCAGTTACGTATCCTGATCTCTCTCTCGAATTAAGAATATAATTATGAAGAGGGTACCTAATGCAGGGCACTGTATCATCTCTATCGGTTGAAATGCCGACCAGCCCAGGTACCTAATCTCCTGGTACAAACTAATCTTGAATCAAAATCAACAAAACCAACTATCGAACGAATGGTGCAGAATCAAGTGGATTCTTAATTTCGTCCAGAACAATCCAAAAAGAAACACATTTTCTCCGATTTTTACTGACAATATTGCTGATCGTAGACCACTGATAAATATAGTTTGTTTTAAGATTTTATAATATCAAAAAAGTTTTACTGGGTTCATAGAATCGATTTATTATAGAGGAGCTCGTGGCTAAAGCCGCACGGGCCGATCTTCAAGGCTAAACTATAACAGACGAACGCATCGATCTTCAAGGTTAAGCAACGCTTGCGAAGGTTGGTCTGTGGGTGGGTGACCATCTTGACATACCGAGTTTCCTTCGTGCCTCAGAAAGCACGTTAAGCCTTTGGTCCCGGCTGTCATTTGTAGATCTTTGGCAGTCGTTACGGATAGTCAAAAGCCAGTAAAATCTGACTGAAATCTTGCATTGAGTGAGTTGTGGAGGTCTGGTAGGCAGCCGCGCCACGTAAAATACCGGTATTCAGCTGAATCCGGTTTGTCTGGAAGCCGAGCCAATATAGTAAGGAAAAGGCTAGGTTGTTATAATGGTCACCCATTCACAGACCGACCTCGGCAAGCGTTGCTTAACCTTGAAGATCGACGTGTTCGGCTGATATAGTTTAGCCACATTGAAACATAATACCAAATATTCATCTCTTCTGTTAGTAAAACAGTTTACTTATGTATACAGGTAACTCCGGACTCCGGAGGAGACTCTCCTCTCCTCCCAGTAAATCGAAAAACAATCTAGTAATTCAATCATTCAATCAAATCCATACTTCCATAGCTAATAAATTCAACATTATACGTCTTCAAGTTATACGTCTTCAAGTTAAACAACATAAAACATGGGGCTGACCTTATGCTACTGCGGAGAATCTTAACACCGCGATTCAGAAAAACGCGTCATAAGTACAACGCCATCTATCGATCTACAACGTAACTGAACTGTCTTTATGCTCATAACTACTCATAAGTTCAAACTTAGAAGCTTACACGTTACGATAAATAATGATAATATAATAACATATAATTATAAACATTATGTGTTTAATTAAAAAATAACTCAAAAATACATTGTTTCGGGGTCTTTTCACACATTTCTTATTAAAAAATTTCTCAATAGATGGCATTGCAAGTATCTGAAGTCTCAATGAAAACAACCTATTTTAGCGCTCGATGAAGTTTCTTCGTAAACTTTAAAAATCGATATCTTTTGATTTTGTGGGTCGATTTTGATGAAATAAACACTAAATGTTGCTCCGATTATCACTTAATATTTCGAAGTACCTAAATTTTGAATCCAATCAGTGGTTTATGCGTGATGCTCCTCCAAACGCACAGACATACAGACGCACAGACAAACAGACAAACAGAAAAGAATTTCAAAAACTGCTTTTTTGTGTTCTATGTCATTTTTCTGACATTTCTATGTATTTTTTATGCGAAAATATTCAATGTACAGACACGGCAACTCTACGATTTTATTATATGTATAGATAGAAGATGAATTGCTGTTCGTAAGTCTCGCTAAAACTCGAGAAAGGCTGGGCCGATTCGGTAATTCTTTTTTTGTTTAGTTCGCCAGAATACAGGGAAGGTTTAAAAGCAAAAAAAAATGGGTAGGTAAGGTAGGCAGGTGACGAGAGCGAAGCCGCGGGGCACAGCTAGTCAATAATATATACCTAGGTACTTCTAAAATGAAAGGAAAAACATATTTAACATTTATCTCCGTGCCTATGTACCAAAAATAATCAAAATCGGGGGGGGGGGGGCTACTCTCTAAGCCCGACGTTCGTAGTTTCGGGCATAGTTGCGGGCGTATTCTACTCCGTATTATCTAACCCCTATTAAGAACTAATGACAACACGATTCGACAGTTACTGTCAAATTATATTGTTATTCATTTTTAATGAGGCAGTTTGGGACTACTTAACCGTGACTTAACCGTAAGTCTGAAGGTGATACGGAGTAGAATACGCCTGCAACTATAGCCCGAAACTACGGACGTTGAGCTTAGAGAGTAGCCCCCTGGCTCCGCGATTTAGATGTGTAAGCTCAATAAACAAAAAAACTCACTTTCACATTTTTAAAATTAGTTAGGAGTGATGCATTGATTTCAGCTAAATTTACCATTTTATTTAACCATTCACTCATAGATGTATGTATTTCAAACTAGCTGATGCCCGCGGCTTCACCCGCGTGGATGTCGGTTCGCGCAACCTATTCCAGGGATAAAAAGTAGCCTGATCCGTTTTTGTGTTAATAGCTCCCCAATTAGTACCGCTTTATGATTGCTTATTCTTTAAAGTATTAAGATGGATATAGTATGTTATCCTTAGGGGCGGGTTGTATCAAACAGTAGTGCGATTCACTAAGGCAGAACATCTTTACAACCAAGAAATCATCGTTGAAACATCTGATAAATATATGCCACATCAGATGTTTCAACGATGATTTCTTGGTTGTAAAGATGTTCTGCCTTAGTGAATCGCACTACTGTTGCTTAACGTAAATACATAGATATGTCAAAAAGTTACGATTACAACGAGTTAAATAAGAAGCGTTGTTTCAAAACATTCTGGTATAAATTCCTGCTCATCCCAGCTAAGTTATTGACACGGGTCCTACCTAAATAGTTTTATTTTAATTCCACCACTTATTTGTGTCACCAGAAGAACTGGTATTGAGGAATTCAAAAGAAATTTCACAATATTGTTGTATTTGACGCAATTAAAGTTACGTTAACCAGTGCTCAGACCATCTGTTAACGTAAACGATATATTTTACGTGCGTTAACGCTGACATTTTGTGAAACAACCCAATGTTTTGATTTAACGATAGTTAGCACCATTTTTAACGTTTACGCATGCGTTAAGTGAACGTGAAACAACCCGCCCTAAGAGATAGACATTATGCCATTGCGGACTTTTCTGTAGACCTATACATATAAGATCCACAATTCCATCATACATCCTTTTGTTACAAGTATACCTATCTCAAAAGGTTTAGACAGCGTTTTCATTCAGCTCCCAGAGGCTTTTTTTTCTGATTGTACCAAAACCTTTCTCGAGAACCTCTCTATCCATTGGTGAAAACAGCATGAAAATCAGTAGGTACAGTAGTTTTGAGCTTATCGCGAACAGACAGACAGACGCGGCGTAGAACTTTGTTTTATAATATGTAGTGATAGTGATGACAATGGCCTTGTATTACAAAAGGTGGAATATCATTGTAGTTGCAGAGTGCATTTATTATAATATACCTACATGGTAAATTTTTAAAGTGTGCCTTCATGGTCAAATCCGAAACTATGAGGAATACCGAAAAACACTGAAAGGAGTCTAGAACCCATTTTTATGAAAATTAAATCTCCATCATTGAATTTTTGAAAAATCGTTGGTCCTACCCAGGAATCGGACCGGTTGATTTTGAAAAAAAAAAAACACCCTGTATTATTACACTATCCGAAAGTGAATAAGGATCAAATTCTGAGAAGTAATAACACTTGGCAAACTAAAGGAAAGCTCTCATTTTTAACAAACTAGGTTAAAAAGATACAACCCGCCCTTAGGGCGGGTTGTATCAAACAGTTGGTAAACGTAACATACCTACGTACGTCAAAATGTGACGATGTTTGACGTTCGTTAAATTAGAAGCGTTGTTTCAAAACATTCTGGTAAAATTTCCTGCTCATTCCAATAGCTAAGTTATTGACACGGGTCCTACCTAAATAGCTTTTTTTGCATTCCACCACTTATTTGTGTCATCAGAAGAACTGGTATTGAGGAATTCAAAAGAAATGTCACAATATTGTTCTATTTGACGCAACTAAAGTTACGTTAACCAGTGCTCAGACCATCTGTTAACGTAAACGTTATATTTTACGTGCGTTAACGCTGACATTTTGTGAAACAACCCCATTTTTTGATTTGACGATAGTTAGCACCATATTTAACGCTTACGCGTGCGTTAAGTGTAGTTGAAACAACCCGCCCTTAAGCTACCTACCTATCTAAACCGTAACACTGATGTCTTAAGAATCCAATGATGTAGTTGTAGATTCTCGGCCCCGATTTTGGGGAAAATTTAAACTGCATCATGGATTTTAGAAAAAAAATGAGTTGATATTTTATTTTGAAAATTAAAAAGTATTTTGTTATTTGATTAGATTAGAAGATTAGATTAGATTAGATTTATTTTGTAAAACATGAGTACGAACAGTGCATGAGTGTGTTTGAACTCTTTCCTTTGGTTGCCGTCTATTTAATTATTTCCCAGAATTTGACCCTTAGTTACACGTTACACTTTCGGACGGAGTTATATTACAGGATGTTTTTTTTTTTAAAAATCAACCGTTTCGATTCCTGAGTACGAACCAGGATTTTTCAAAAATCAGGCTCGAGATTTTTTAGTGTTTTTCGATATTCGCCCTGAAGGCGCACTTGAAAGATTCACCTGTATATAGTCTGTTGGTGCCTTTTTCCATTTTGTTTCTGAACTACCTCAGTGTCACCAAATAGTGCATAGAACATCCATCCTGCATTTGAATGTGAATCAAAATATTAAAACATAACCCAAAGGCCTAAATATCCAGGAAATTCAATGCTAAAAAAAAACAGCTGTCTCAACTTGTCAGGTCCACTGACGTATAAATCATAACGTCAGTCAGTGGTCACAGTGTTGCCATATATACAGATTTCTCCGTATTTATACAGATTTTCGATGTGTGATACAGATTAGCACTGGATACAGATATTCATACAGAATTTTCTAACTCTATTGATTAAAAATTACCTCAACTTAAAATAGAATCAAAATAAATGACTTATATATCGCGTTACATTACACACACCATTGTATGATCCTATTCTTTATGGTTAATTTATTTATTTCACAAACAACGTTAATTTATAGTATGGCAGCATAATAAGTTTCAATCGCTCTGCTCGGGAAATCCCCAAAGTTCTGCGTGCTTTCCAAGGTACTCTCGCATCGCACTCTCGCATTCGTCTTGTAGTGCGTGCGTAAAATACGTCATAACATAGGTACAAACTTTTACTTAATTTTAATATTCATATTGATTGTGTTTTTGAGAACCATTATGGCATCTAAAAATAAAAATAACCTAGAGGTTGATATTAAATTACTGTTAAAATTTAACAAAAATATGTATGACTAAAAAAGTAATTTTTATTTCGTTTGTTGCAATTGTTTAAATTTTAATAACTTGTGTGTTTGTTTTAATTATGTTTTTAATTTTACTGTGTATGTACATAGTGTACTTAAATAAAACTACAATTTTATTAATTAGTGTATGTTCTTATTTAATATACGATAATCAAACCTTATCACGTTATTACTTATCCCTTGTTTTTCAAAAGAAGCAATGATTATGATGATTAATATTCTATTTTGGTTAATTAATTTGATCATACAGATTTTATACAGATTATAAGTTAAAATAGCATACAGATTTAATACAGATTTTAGGAGTTTCTACTACAGATAAAAGGTTCAAGGCATCTGGCAACACTGAGTGGTCAGGTCAGTGTCATCTTATTATGACATAATTTTATTTCAGACAAACATGGAAAAATAACATTTTAGTGTTCCCTTACTTCAGATACTTCCCTTTGGACAGAACGAAGGCACAATGTTCAACTTAAATTCAACCACATCTTATGCCTGCATGATAGCAAGGTAAAATTTAGTTATAGTGGTAAAAATAATTAAAGAGAAGTCTCACTTCTAGCTTGCTATTATTTTATTTTAATATTTAATTTTATTTTCCTATAACTATTAGGAAGTACGCCTTATTTTATTTTAAAGAAAAAACGTGTTTAATTGGAATTTTCTTTCACAGGTTGTAGCATTTCTTCTTGTGTTGCAATCTTGCTTCTGTGTAGTTATTCGAAAAAAGGAAGCAAGCCCGCGAAAATTCCAAATGACGAGACCTTCTGTATTTCACCGTGGTGTGAGGTTCTTTTTTAAGAAAAACCTGTTACTAACAAACAGTGTAACATCTGGCATATGCATGGCTGTTGGTGACTTAGTACAGCAAGAATTTGAATACCAAACAAAAGTTTTACCACAAAGATATGACTGGGGAAGAGCAGGTTTTATAATCTTTCTTATCTTTAGTGTACATTATTGTGTACAATTCTATTTGCTATAGAACATTAGCATGGTATCTTATAAAGTTTTTTGAAAATTGACAAAGTATGGTAATTAATTTTGTTAAGTAAGTAACTATGGTTTTGTCAAGATAATCTTTAATCATTTCGTCCCACTATAAAATTAAATGCTATAATACTGAACCATAGGATTTTAAATGGAAACATTCTAAAAAGGAACATTCTGGATTTGTACACTATTTGAAATGTTTGATCCTCCTCCAATAAGGTGCAACTACAAGTATTTTTTGCATTTAGATTGGTCCAATTTCCAGTTCAAGTAACTATTCAAAAATTTTGAAATACTTTTTTTATTTACAACAAGCAATCCTTTGTTTTATTATAAAAATGCTCCTTGGGCTCAAGTTCAAGTTTCAGGGTAGAAAGTTGAACTAGGGCCTGAGAACATTTATTTACATGAATTCTACATAATGTTTTATCATTTGTTTCAGCTCGAATGTTAGCGGTGGGAGTGGTAATGGGCCCTATCCATCATGTTTATTATATTCAATTAGACAAAATTTTACCAAGAGCTGACTTCAAAACAGTGACTAAAAAGATAATTTGTGATCAAGCAATTGCCTCACCATTAACTATTCTGTGTTTTTTCTATGCAATGGGAAGTCTAGAAAAGAAAACATTATCACAAATGAACTCAGAAATTCAAAAGAAGTTTTTATATGCATACATGGTGAGTTAGCCAATTCTTAGAAACATTTTTACTTTATATACACCTAGTTTCTGGAAAAAAAAAAACAACACAACATCACTTAGTTGTTAAATGCTTGAAGTGAAGTTTAAATTTGAACACAAACTGCAACAAAAATCAACTTTAGATTGTTAATGCAAAAACAGGGTGCTATGCCTAATAGATGTTAAAAAACTGATTTCTTTGTTTCAGGGTGATTGTATATATTGGCCACCAATACAATTTTTTAACTTCTATTTTCTACCTACACAGTTCAGGGTTGTGTATATAAATGTAGCAACTATGGTGTTTAACATCTTCCTATCATTTGTGAAACATTATGATCAAAAACATTAGTTGTGTATGTCATAAGTTTGTGGATCTTGATGTAATATTTATGTAAATATTTTTTTATATGAAATAATTTTGTTTTGGCAGTATTAAATATTTATAGAAGGACAAAACTGTAAACTTTAGCTTTCCATGGTCTTAGCTCCATATTAATAAAACTCTTATTTGAAAACTCACTATAATAGTATGGTCAACAAGATCTTTTTGTTCAACTTTAGAAAAGTTAGTAGAAAGACTAGGTATTTATATACCCAATGATATTATAAGTAAAAAGGTGTAGATAGGTTATAAGCGCTCAGCAAGCGACAAGTTAAAATGTGGCTAACTAGCCACACTTTACCTCAGTGTCGCGTTGCGCCGTCAACGGACACACGTCACGTAGGTTTCACGTTTTTGAAAATCGAATGTTGTATAGGTAACCTATCAACACCTTTTTACTTATAATATCATTGTATATACCTAAAAAAAACAGACTTCATGTACCTACATTGTAAATAATGATTATGTTTTTTAGATAAAAAAGATAAATGTATTTTATAAATCAGCTCCTTCAGAGAAAAGTAGTGCTCTTAAATAGGAGTTCTTTGTTAATATGGTAGGTAGTGTCGTGTTAAAACAAATAGTGAATTCTGTGCTTAAAAATTAAGTTTGTAATTCATGAAAATTTTATGCAAATCTGGGCACATTTCTTGGTATACCCCAGATTGTTGTGATAATTTGTGTGAATACTATTATTAGGTTGAAGCATTCTGGTCGGCAGATGCAAGCCAAAATCTAATATAGTTGCAGACACAATTGGTGGGTCTTATAGTAGGTAATGCCTGCCCACTACATAAATGTTATAGTCAAGTTTACAGTTGTTTTCCTAGATGGTGCTTAGTTAAGTATAATAAGACAATAAAACAATAAATGAGTTTCATTTTGGTTAAGAAGTATCTTTGGACTTTACCATAAACTCTGGTCTCATGTTCTATGAACTAGAAAATCATTAAACTTACTTCCTCAGTAAAAAACGACAAATACTAATAATAGCAAATAAGCCGACAAACAAAACTATCTTGATATTGGTTGTGAAGGTCAGAGCCATCTGCTTCTTGAAACAAGAAGCAGATGAAAAAAGTTGAATCTAGAATCTTGATTCAACTTTTTTTTTCACTACTTGTGCTGTAGGGATGAGACGTATTTACCATACGAGATTTGTAAACCAGGGCTTTGCTTCAAAGTACGGCGCCCTGGTACGAGCCAGGAAAACTTGCAAGTATGGAATTATTTGCTACGCTATCGGGCACAGGCAGAGCTCGAAAATACTTTCATAGGAAATTGATCCATTTTCCTCTTAACTATAAGGAGCATAATCGCATTTGCAACTAAAAAACCTTTGAATATCCAAGTATATTTTTAATTTGCAAATGCGATTGTGCTCCTTATTATTATGAAGTCACGGGTTAATTTCCTAAGAAAAATATGCCTAACTCGGGGGCTGTAGACTAGTTGACTGAAATACGCATTTGGCTCAAAATACTTTCAAGTATACCTAGTTTCCGACCCTAGTATTTTTACAAACTTGTAAGTATATCTCATCCCTATTGCTGATACTCCCCAAAAACTAAAACTTATACCTTAGCAGCTAGCAAAAAAGTAAATACTGTGGTAAGGTGCCTTAAATTACAACATCCAAGGAAACCGACTCCGAAAATAATCGGTGTAGGTACAGTCGCCAGCACATCAAGGTACCCGAAACTGTCAAATTTTCCATATCAACTTTGAACCTTATGTTCTTAGGGATAAAGTTGAAAATGTACTGAAGAAATTTGACTGATTGTTGTAGATTGATGGGCTGGCGTCTGTACATACAAAAAAAAATACCTGCCGATTTGAGAACCTCCTTTTTTTATGTTGCGGCTTCGGTTCAAAATACTTCGCACCCAGCGAATTTAGCTGGGTGCTCGGTGCATAGGTACTGTGATACCGGGGTGAGGGAGCGTGAGGAATGAAAGAGGGAATGCAGCAATAATCAAAATATATTGACGACGTCCGCCCGAATTCATATCAATACAAGGAATGTCCCTATATAGTTACGGTACTTTACTCTTTGAAGGAATGTCATCAAAAACACTTAAATTCTTTATCTATACTTCTATACTAATATTAAAAAGAGGTAACATTTGTTTGTAAGTTTGTATGTAGGGGGTATAGGCTATATATCATCACGCTAAGACAAATAGGAGCGGAGCATTAATGGAAAATGTGACGCAAACGAAGTTGCGCGGGTCAGCTAGTCTTTCATAATTCAAAAATGTTAATATTTTAAGTGACCGCTCCAAGGCTTTTACAACTGGCCAATGCTAATTCTCATAAAGCCTTGAACAAATAAGTATCATAAGCCGTCACAACCGTCACAGTAGGTACTCACAAACCCGGTCTTCAAAACAATACTCATTTTGAGCTAAAAGCAATACATAATTAATTTATTACTAGCTGACCCGCGCAACTTCGTCTGCGTCACATTTTCCATTACTGCTCCGCTCCTATTTGTCTCAGCGTGATTATATATATATATATACGCCTATAACCTTCCTCAATAAATGGGCTATCTAACACTGAAAGATTTTTTCAAATCGGACCAGTAGTTCCTGAGATTAACGCGTTCAACCAAACAAACAAACTCTTCTGCTTTATAATATTAGTATAGATTGCATAATATACAAAATCTACGTTCAGTTACGTATCCTGATCTCTCTCTCGAATTAAGAATATAATTATGAAGAGGGTACCTAATGCAGGGCACTGTATCATCTCTATCGGTTGAAATGCCGACCAGCCCAGGTACCTATTTCCTGGTACAAACTAATCTTGAATCAAAATCAACAAAACCAACTATCGAACGAATGGTGCTGAATCAAGTGGATTCTTAATTTCGTCCAGAACAGTCCAAAAAGAAACACATTTTCTCCGATTTTTACTGACAATATTGCTGATCGTAGACCACTGATAAATATAGTTTGTTTTAAGATTTTATAATATCAAAAAAGTTTTACTGGGTTCATAGAATCGATTTATTATAGAGGAGCTCGTGGCTAAAGCCGCACGGGCCGATCTTCAAGGCTAAACTATAACAGACGAACGCATCGATCTTCAAGGTTAAGCAACGCTTGCGAAGGTTGGTCTGTGGGTGGGTGACCATCTTGACATACCGAGTTTCCTTCGTGCCTCAGAAAGCACGTTAAGCCTTTGGTCCCGGCTGTCATTTGTAGATCTTTGGCAGTCGTTACGGATAGTCAAAAGCCAGTAAAATCTGACTGAAATCTTGCATTGAATGAGTTGTGGAGGTCTGGTAGGCAGCCGCGCCACGTAAAATACCGGTATTCAGCTGAATCCGGTTTGTCTGGAAGCCGAGCCAATATAGTAAGGAAAAGGCTAGGTTGTTATAATGGTCACCCATTCAAAGACCGACCTCGGCAAGCGTTGCTTAACCTTGAAGATCGACGTGTTCGGCTGATATAGTTTAGCCACATTGAAACATAATACCAAATATTCATCTCTTCTGTTAGTAAAACAGTTTACTTATGGATACAGGAAACTCCGGACTCCCGGAGGAGACTCTCCTCTCCTCCCAGTAATTCGAAAAACAATCTAGTATTTCAATCAATCAAATCCATACTTCCATAGCTAATAATTTCATCATTATACGTCTTCAAGTTAAACAACATAAAACATGGGGCTGACCTTATGCTACTGCGGAGAATCTTAACACCGCGATTCAGAAAAACGCGTCATAAGTACAACGCCATCTATCGATCTACAACGTAACTGAACTGTCTTTATGCTCATAACTACTCATAAGTTCAAACTTAGAAGCTTACACGTTACGATAAATAATGATAATATAATAACATATATAAACATTATGTGTTTAATTAAAAAATAACTCAAAAATACATTGTTTCGGGGTCTTTTCACACATTTCTTATTAAAAAATTTCTCAATAGATGGCATTGCAAGTATCTGAAGTCTCAATGAAAACAACCTATTTTAGCGCTCGATGAAGTTTCTTCGTAAACTTTAAAATTCGATATCTTTTGATTTTGTGGGTCGATTTTGATGAAATAAACACTAAATGTTGCTCCGATTATCACTTAATATTTCGAAGTACCTAAATTTTGAATCCAATCAGTGGTTTATGCGTGATGCTCCTCCAAACGCACAGACATACAGACGCACAGACATACAGACGCACAGACAAACAGACAAACAGAAAAGAATTTCAAAAACTGCTTTTTTGTGTTCTATGTCATTTTTCTGACATTTCTATGTATTTTTTATGCGAAAATATTCAATGTACAGACACGGCAACTCTACGATTTTATTATATGTATAGAATAGAAGACTAGCGATATTGGAACAATTATATATATTTAGGTACTATTATTTAAGTAGCTTCATCTTCTTGTTTTCCTGTAAAACTATAACTAAAAATGAAGTAAACAAACCCTGACATAAAATAAAACACTTTTTGAATAAACTATACTTAGGTAGGTACCTCGTTTGACTTGAATGACCAAAATGAATTCAAAACCCTCTGTCCACTCAAAACATGGTATCACAGAAATTGTATAGGTAATCTAAATTAATTGTTATTTTTTGGGGACCTCTATTTAAAATTCAAGCAAACTAAATCTCCCAACTGATTACCCACTGTACCTATGACAAAAATACCGATTTGCTAACTAAATTACGACGACACTAAATAATGACGGTCAACGTCAGGGGCACCTCAAGGTTTGGTTAGTTAGGTTCCTCTAAACCCTGCAGACAAGGAGCCCCGCGCAGCGGGGCTCCGTCGACCTCCTAACGGAGACGCTAACCCTAGACGGTCGACGTCACGGGGAGTAAGATAATTTTTAGTTAACAGATAGTCATTCAGTAAAACAGTTTAGCTTTATAGATTAGGTACAGTATAACAGATTTTATTTATTTGATGACCAATGTGCAATTTAGTATTTTTGGTGGTAACTTCGAATATTTGAATAGAAACAATTATTGGATTTACAGTTGTAGGATTAAATATTCTTTCAAATGTTAAGATCTAAATGTCAAAGCGACAGAGCCCACAACGTTGTGGACGCTAGTTGGCGCTGTAATCGTGCACAGAGCGAAATTCGCTCTGTGCGAGCTTTCGTTCGAGCACGGCAAATATGTTATAGCATGCTCTTAACGTACATACAAATCGGCAAAGTGCGAATCAGAATCGCCGTGCAAAGAGACCCGCCGAATTTCATTTTTGATACAATATAATAAAAGTAAAAAATTATTTAATTTGTCAGAATTGTATATTTTTGCCCTAAGGGATTTCTGCAAAAAGAAAAATCGGTCAAGAGCGAATCGGACTCGCGCATCGAGGTTTCCGTGAAAAACGTGAAATGTGTATGTTTTCGTTTTCGATCAGCACCATCTCTTGACCGCTAGTGGAACTAATGTTACTTTTGTTTATTTCTGAGAAAAAAACACACTACAAAGTAAAAAATAACTTTAATTTAGGAAGTCGGTGTTTTTGTTAGTTTCATCGTATTTTGACACTGACTTCCGAATTTTAAGTTATTTTTTTTTTGTAGTTTCTTTTTTGGAAGTCGGTTGTATTTTTTTGTAAAAAGGTTTTTATTTTCACTTTTTAGTGTACCCCACACCTAAAAACACTAGTGCAACATCGCAGGAAAGCAAAATACGCTATTTCGTTTACTTGGATGAAAAAAAAAACCATCGTCCAAGTAAACAAATTCCAGTTATTTCGATTTAAAATTCAAAATTCTTGATAAAATTTAAATGGGACCAATCGACAAGTATATCCTTTAAGATAAAACAAGATTTTTTCAAATCGGTTCATAAATGACGGAGTTATGCGGTAACAAACATATAAAAAAAAAATACAACCAAATTGAGAACCTCCTCCTTTTTGGGAAGTCGGTTTTAAAGTATGCTGTTTATATTTGTAATCTTTACATAAACTTCATTCCTATTAAATAATTTCAGATTTTCTATATACAAAATTCGGAGATAAGGGGAGGGGGAGAATGGTATTTTGCAACATTTTTCGTTAAAGGTTTAAAACCATGCGGCTTACAAAAAGGAAAAAATAATTCAGAATGTGCAAAAAGCGCACTTTCTTAAGATATCCCACATGCCCTAGAACCCTGACTTCAATTTTAAAAAAATCCTTTCCGTCGCTGTTTGCAAAAAAATTATATATATACTTGCACATTTTTATTTTATTCTTACTTTTAAAGTACTTAATTGAATAAATGTTCAATTAATCCAAATTTCAACTTGATTAGTAGTTTTTGAGATATGATCCACTATCCATCTGTGACAGGCGGACAGACTTAGTCACACCATCAGGGTTCCTTTTTTACCATTTTGGTATGTACGAAACCTTAATAAATACGAAATTTTGAAAAGTTGATTGTTTATGTTTATTTAATTCAGTAAATTTTTTGTCAGAACCGCTATTACAAAAAAAAAACCGGTCAATTGCGAGTCGGACTCGCGCACCGAGGGTTCCGTACAAACCAGTAGGTATTATATTATAAGCAGAAGTTGCCATTTACGATTTATGACGTATTAAAAAAAAAACTACTAACTAGCTCTCGTTCAAACCAATTTTCGCTGGTAGTTTACATGGTAATTCTACATCAAATATTTATTTTAGTTTTATCATTCTCTTATTTTAGAAGTTAAGGGGGGGGGCACATTTTACCACTTTGGAAGTGTCTCTCCGCAAACTATTCAGTTAAGAAAAAGATGATTTTAGAAACCTCAATATCATTTTTGAAGACCTATCCATAGATACCCCACACGTATAGGTTTGATGAATAAAAAAATTTTCAGTTCTAAGTATCCCCCAAAATTTATTGTTTTTTTTCTATCTTTGTGTGAAAAAATTGAAATATATAATTTGCGATAACAGATAATTATCGGTTAGCGAATTAAGATTATTTTGTAAGGTAATTTTATTAATTGGGTATTTAACATTTTTAGCTCAAAGTAACAAGTCAAAAATTTTACCTAAGTAGGTACATGTAAAATATTCTGTGAATATTTCAAAGTCTACAAAAACGAGCAAAAATCACGTTTGTTGTATGGAAACCCCCTAAAGTATTTATTATATTCTGTTTTTAGGGTTCCGTACCCAAAGGGTAAAATGGGACCCTATTACTAAGATTCTGCCGTCCATCCGTCTGTTAACAGGTTGTATCTCATGAACCGTGATAGTTGAGACACTTGAAATTTGCAAAGATGATGTATATTTCTAAGGAAGCTACGCGCCAAAGGATCATGACCAAAACCAGTCTAGAAAAGTTGCACGTATGAAAACCAAATTAATGTACAAATTATTCTTATTTTTAACCGACTTCCCAAAAAGGAGGAGGTTATCAATTCGGTTGTATGTTTTTTTTTTATAAGCTTTTCACTTCAGGAATTTTGTTTTCGTATCCGGAATTATGATTTTGGGCCTGGTCGTCCTAAACCGGGGTTCTGTCCCCACGTGTGTGCGGATGCAGGGTGAGTCCGTGGTGGATATTTCATTCGCCAGCCCTGCCCTGTTACCGCGTGTTGTTGACTGGCGCGTCGTATAGGAGGTGGAGACCTATTCTGATCACCGGTACATCCGGTTTGATGTCTCCGCCCAGACCTCAAATGCACCAGTCCGACAGACCCCGAGTGGTCCGCGGTGGGCGCTGAAGCAGCTGAACCGGGAGCTCCTCCTGGAAGCCTCGATCGTGCAGGCCTGGGTGACATCACCGAACAGGCCTGCTGACATCAACGACGAGGCGGTGTGGTTCCGGGAGGCCATGTCCGATATCTGTGACGTGGCAATGCCCCGGGTTAAGCCAGAACGTGCCCGCCGCCAGGTGTACTGGTGGTCGCAAGAGCTGGCGACGCTACGCGAGGCATGCGTTGCCGCACGGCGCCCGTACACCAGGCACCGCAGGCGCAGCTGTACGAGGAGTACAGAGCGGCGAAGGCCGCCCTCCGAGCGGGGATCCTGCGGGCCAAGGATTTGGCTCGCAAGCAGATGTTGGAGTCCCTGAACGCGGACCCGTGGGAAAGACCTTACAAAATGGTGCGGAATAAGCTCCGCACCTGGGCCCCCCCGTTGACGCAGAGTCTCCGGCCCCAGCTGGTGGAGCGCGTAGTGAGCGCTCTGTTCCCCTCGCGAGGGGAGCATACTCCCCCGCCTATGGCTCCGCCACCTGCGGTGCCTGATGCGGACCACTCCGATGACGACGACGACGATGCTCTTGAGGTGACTGAGGCAGACCTGAGAGTGGCGGTTAACAGGCTGAAGACCAAAAATACCGCCCCAGGACCCGATGGCTTTCATGGGAAAATTGGGAAATCCTGGGTCCTGGCCTTAGAGGCTCTCGGGCCTCGACTAAGAGGGCTTTTAAGCGCATGCTTGGAGAGGGGGCAGTTCCCTCTTCGTTGGAAGACGGGTAAATTGGTCCTCATTAAGAAGCCGGGGCGCCCTGCGGACTCTCCGTCCGCATACCGGCCCATCGTGCTGCTCGATGAGGCGGGCAAGCTCTTTGAAAGAGTAATTGCAAACCGCCTCGTCGGGCACCTAATGAGGGTGGGGCCGGACCTGGCGGAGAACCAGTTCGGTTTCCGCACGGGCCGCTCGACGGTGGACGCCATCATGCGCGTAAGAGCCCTCTCGACGGGGGACGCGGTTTCCCGGGGCAGGGTTGTCTTGGCGGTGTCTCTAGACATCGCCAATGCCTTTAATACCCTGCCCTAGAGTTGCATCAGGGAGGCACTTCGGTATCACCGGATGCCGACCTACCTCCGTCGCGTAGTCGAGGCTTATTTGACGGATAGAGCCGTCATCTACCCCGGTCACCTAGGAGAGTGGAACCGGCGAGAGATGTCGTGCGGTGTTCCACAGGGTTCGGTTCTGGGGCCGCTCCTGTGGGATATCGGTTACGACTGGGTGCTGCGCGCCGACCTCCCTAGTGGCGTCAGCGTTGTTTGTTATGCTGACGACACATTGGTCCTGGCGCAGGGGGGGTCGCACCAGGCGGCGGCCGACGCTATGACACGCGGGGTTGCGATAGTCGTTGAGAGGATCCGGCAGTTGGGTCTCGAGGTGGCCCTGCACAAGTCCGAAGCCATGTGCTTCCATGGATCTCGGAACAGGCCACCATCGGGATCCCAAGTAACGGTAGGAGGGGTTCACATCGGCGTCGGGTCGACGATGACTTACCTAGGTCTCGTCCTCGACAGCCGGTGGAACTTCGTCGAACACTTCCGACGTTTGGCTCCCAGGCTGGGGCGGGCCGGGGCTGCCTTCAAGCGGCTTCTGCCCAATCTAGGGGGTCCAAACGCCTCCTGCCGGAGGCTTTACGCAGGGGTCGTGCGGTCCATGGCCCTTTATGGGGCGCCGGTGCGGGCGCCTACTTTGAGGAAGCGACCTACCCGTTACCTCAACGCGTCCCAGAGGGTCATGGCCATCCGGCTAGCCCGGGGATACCGCACGGTCTCTGCCGAGGCGGCAAGCCTCTTTTTCGGACTGCCGCCATGGGATCTAGAGGCGAGGGCCCTCGCTCTCATTTACGAATGACGCGTGGAGGCGCAACGCCGGGGCGAGACTAGACTCCTCTACCGCTGCAAATCGCAGCACGGCGGACGGAGCTCCGGCAGGATCTCATGGCGGTATGGAGACAGCGACTGTCGCAACCCAGCGCTGGGCACGCCACAATTGTGGCGATAAGTCCCCTCTTTGAGGAGTGGCTGGAGCGGCGCCACGGCGTCCTCACCTTCCGCCTGACGCAGGTACTCACCGGACACGGTTGTTTCGAATTCAGCGGGAGGATACGCCCGGGTGTCAACACTGCGAGGATCGCCCGGAAGACACGGTTGAGCATACGGTGGAGGTCTGCCCTGCGTGGGTGGAGCAACGCCGTGTCCTCGTTGAGGCGATCGGCGGCGGCAACCTCTCGCGTCCGGCCCTGGTTCAAGCCATGATCCGGAGCGAGGAGGCATGGGAAGCGGTCACCTCCTTCTGCGAAGCAGTAATGCAAGCGAAGGAGGAGGCCGAACGTGTGAGGGAGACCTCGCGCCCCGGCCGCCGCACCAGAAGAAGACGCCCCGGGCGTCGGGAGTTGCAGGGCGATTCCCGGCCACCGTAGGCGTGGGCCTGCGGACGGCGAGCATTGGGTGGCTCGCCATCTGATCAGAATCAGGCCCGGGTCGACGGCGCGCTGTGTTCCACGCGCGCCTCAAAGAATTGTCAGCAAAGCAAGTGGGGCCCGCTAGGGCCAGTGCCTGCTGGGGTTGCGGAATATGTTCGAAAGAGTCACCGCGGCCCTGGAACACAAAGGGCATTAGGAGGAACACGGATGGGTTTTAGTCAGTAGGAGTCTGACACTCCCTCCTGCTTTACCCAGAGCGGGAGGAGTCATTTGATGATTTTCCATCCTTAAAAAAAAAAAAAAAAAACCTGAATTATGATTTTAAGATAAACAGTAAATTAACGATTGCTAGGTATATTTCCGTATAGTCATGATGGACGTTTCGTTCTGTTCATTTGTACGAGTCACGTAAGTATGAGCCTTTATATAAAAACATCACGAAAATGTTATTAAACTCATAAATAGCTAAATAATTAGTAATATCATAATCATAACGGTAGGTACTGTATAATTATGTATTTCATAGTTCCGTTGTGAAAATATTTATTTTCGTGTTTCGTCTCACGCAAATGTAACTGTCAACAACCGGTAGGGATGGCGATTATTCCTAAACAAGATCGATATTTATATCTATCCAAATCGTAGGAAAGAATCGATTCAGCAATAAATTGACTTCTGATAGATCGATTTCCAAGAGATGAATTCGTTGGTTACCCTCAAAGTACTGAATCCTAAAAAGCACGGCAGGTTGAAAAAAAAGTTGTTTTATTTCGATAATGTCACATCAACGCTGCGAGGCCATAAAAAGCACGTTATTCACGTTTTTTTCAATTAGCAGCTGTTCTCTTATTTTGTTTTAACTAACTTTGTTGTTTTGTACCTGCATGAGTGATCAGTAGTGCGATTCACTAAGGAAGAACATCTTGAGGAACATCTTTACAACCAAGAAATCATCGTTGAAACATCTGATGTGGCATAATTATATTTAACAGATGTTTCAACGATGATTTCTTGGTTGTAAAGATGTTCTGCCTTAGTGAATCGCACTACTGTGGTCATTTTATAAGTTGCGAGTAGTTTAGACACAATTTTTAAGGTTATCTCTGAATTTGATTTAGGTATTACTTTAAAACTCGGATACTTGTATGAAAATGAACACTTTTATTTAAGGTGGATGCTCCACGGTAGCCCGCGAAATTCAAATATTTTTAGGTTTTTTGCATTTTGCCGGTCAGTGTGAAGCTGGATGTTGAACAAAATACGGTTCGCGATCGTAAAAACCATTTATCTAAAGGATTATTACCATTTGAATCATCAATATAACCCTATAAGTTCATAGAACTCGATTGAATGTTATTTCGTGAAAAAGTCGTTCAATCGAGTTGTATGAACTTAGATGATTATATTGATAATTAAAATGGGTATAGATAAATATGCGTTACGGCCGCGAATTGTACCACCTTAATTAAAATGTTTAATTTACTGACCACGTACGTCAGTAAATTAAACATATATGTAAAACTCGATCTCTTCTACAAATGCTCCAAACAAATATGTATGCCATATTTCCCATCTAGTTATTATTAAAAACTAGCTGTCCCCCGCGGCTTCGCTCCCGTCAACTGGCTACCCTACCTACCCCTTTTTTTTGCTTTTAAACCTTCCATGTATTCTGGCGAACTAAACAAAAAAAGAATTACCGTAATCGGCCCAGCCGTTCTCGAGTGTTAGCGAGACTAACGAACAGCAATTCATTTATACATACATAGATTATTTAAAAAACGAGCATGGGGTGGGTTAAGTTTTTGCAGGATATATTATAACACCCTCTCTGCCTTATATAAAGGCAGAGAAGAATCCCGCTACACGTTATCGGCAAAAAAACAGTAAAGAATTATTGCAGTTAGCCTAATTTGCCTGGACTATATTGCAGGGGTTTTGATATATCAAAATGATTTTACCGATAAGCCCATTGTAACACCATAAGAGATTTCTATTTTATAGCCTGAGAAACGTGGCGGCATACAGTTAGCATTTGATAATTATGTTTGTAGTTCTAAAATACACAATTTGAAACCTGCCCTAGCTCTTTACTCCAAACACACTAATCTTATGTGTGTAATGTGAATAAATAATTACTCAGTGAGATTATCAACCATAAAGTACTGAATAGATAAATATTTGCATTTTGACCAAAGCGAAAAGGGTAAATTATTGCTAGACAATTAGGTACATAGTATTTATTAAAGATTAAAGTATTCTCAAATTATAGTAATAAAAATACTAATAATAGACACCTTAGGAATATCATACAACACCGAGTGACATAAGTTGTTAACCCCAGCACATAGTCCAGTCATCTTTTCTCGTTTGTAATTTGACGATGATGCGATATAGGGCCAAAGCTGGTCCTAGAGGGAGCCCTAAACCTCTCACTATATCCGCACGCCGCGCCATACTCAACGCTTGCCCATCGAATTCCTGAAAATACATTTTTAAATATAATCTTGTCCATTCCATAATAAAATGTGTGCCTAAAGCTGCTTTCAGACTACGCTATAATATAATAGCATATCGTATAATATATAGCTACAATATCGCGCAGTCGCGCACCATACATTGTTATGGACACATTCACACTGTAGTGTACTATATATTATTGAGGCTCGGTCGTAGCTCATTTAAATCGTAAACCAGTACTTCTGAGTGGAGAAATCCTTGTCTTTCAGCTTTCTGACTATCTCACACTCTTTTGAGGGGTAGTCAAGAAAGTTGAAGCTATTTGTACGACGGCGACGTCGCCAGTAGGTCGACTTCGGCTGTGAACTGAGTCGTCAGACGGTAGGCGCCAAATAAACTCGCACCAATTAAATGGTCCTTTCTCTATTGTCTCCCTTTGTAGATACCCGAACAAATGATAAATTTTGATATTACTCTATCTCCAAAAGCGAGTGACTCGCGGTGATATTATCGTTCTGCCACTTATTTCTAAAACAACTCTATGAACGTCTCCACACGGCGATATTATAGCGGCGATTACACGTGTGAAACTAGCGAGCAAAACGTTAATTCGCGGCGATTAACTCGCTCGTGGAGATAATGCCTTAGAAAGTTAATAAATGTATGTGAGTCAATGACTGTTACTGTTATCTGACGCCAACCATAGTTTAAATAAGCCTTTATCTATTTTTTGTTTATCTCCTATTTCATGTTAGATTAGGTATGTTTTTCTTACCTGTTCTTTAAGGATTGGAGCAGCTTCAGGCAAGTACTTTGAAAAATATTCAAAGGCATCATCAGTTGTCCAACTAGTGATGTCTGGTATACTTGGATCAATGGGCAAGTCTTCTAGTTTTGAAGGAGCTCTGTCTAGCTCATGTGGTTTCAGGAATGGGTCCACCGTAGGCGAACTCTGTGCGTTATATTCCATACTCCGACGTATAGCAGGGGATCCTACTACAGTAGGTCGAGATTCCAGGCAATTGTTACATTCCCATTGATCCCAAGCTTTCAGTCTTTCAGGTATGCGTGGACTATGGCAAAGGGCATGATAAGCATCAGAACAAATACTACACACCGTTAAAATGCCCTGCAACAAAAGAATCTGGTAAATGATTTGCTTACAATTTGTATATACCTATAGAAAATGGATAAAAAGATAATCTAGGTTTTGTTACAATTTAGAAACATTTTAACTTAAACTTACAGCATCATTAGTTTCACAGCAGATCACACAAGTTTTACAATGTGGGCACTGCCAGGTGTTGTCAGGTCGAGGCTTTAAAATGCCAGACCCTGACTGGAGGCAGCTCAAGTGTGCCTTGTTGTTGCAGTCTCGACACTCAACTAGTCTGTCATTAGACCCGCGGGGTTTCTGCACAAGGCAAACCGAACATACTCCTCCTGATGTCTCATGTGGTAAAGACTCTTCTTGTTCTAGTTCGTCACTTCCATCTAGAGATAATTGGCTTTCAGATAATGGTGTTCCCTCAATATCTGACTTTTGGAGTCCAGCAGAAATAAGTCTTTTCTTAATTGTACTTTTATTAAGTGACCCCACTGGGCGACCTCTTTTCCGTTTGCTTGGGACATTATTATCGGATGGATCAAACACCTTCTTAGCCATTTTACGTCTTTCGCCGACACGCACAGCCGCACTTCGAGAGGTGCTACCACTAAGTCCATTGCTAGATGATCCACCACCTCGTTTCTTAGGCCTTCCCCGCATTCTTTGAGGTGAAGATCTGCATGAAGAATTTGCTGATGATGTCATCTAGAAAGAATAGCAATAAGTTAAGTTAATTAATAGTTAACTCAATCAAAATAATGCCAATCATTATTATGTAGTTTTGGCAAGCTTATGTCATCCAGAAAAAAAACCAACAAACAAAGACTAAGTTAGCATGCAAAAAGGTCGAATTACGAAAATGTACCAGTTTTGTTTGCCTATAATCTAACCAATAGCTGAAAATAAACAATGTTGCAAAAAAAAGGAGCACATTATTGAAAATGGATTATTGATTTTGATCAAAAAAAAAAAAAGGATAATTACCAGCATTTATGTGCCAACCTAATAAATAATGTAAAATAAATAATGAACACAGCAGGGATACAGGGATGTGGATTATTTTTTTGATGCCCAATGGGGCATCAACAAAAAAAACCACATCCCTGTCAATGGCAAAAGTGCCCAGAACACTGGCAGCATTGCCACATTGAATGGCAATGGTATTTTTTCATTATTAATGTGCACATCTCATCAGACCTATTTTATAACTTGTTGGTTTTTAATGGTTTGCAACATCATTTTCATGTTCTTTTACTAGGTTTGCTCGCATTCATAGACGTTTTAGCATATCTCTATTGCTGTATCAAAATTTATCAAAATCAGTTCAGCAATTTATATTTGAAAAGTGTGACTGACAGCCACATAAATTCACTTGCATTTATAATATTAGTTAGTATGTAGCAGTGGAGTAAATAGAATTAGAATAAACTTTTACAGTTCAGATACAGAATTAGAATGAATAAATTATAGTGATAGTAGGCCCATTTATCAAGGCTATAGTATAGGGTATATACCTCAAGCTAAGCTCAATAAGACTAGTCTTAATGAAAATGTAACACAGATGAAGTTGCGCAGGTCAACTATCGATAAATAAAATGCTACAGGGAAATTGCAGTGATCAGTTCAATCCTCAATCAATCCACTTTGAATTAAATTCTCATCTCATAATGCAGTACACTGCTGCAGTAACCCACAATTAAATAAATAAGTATGATTTGAAAAAATAAAAATAAAATAATCTTACCTTTGTATTATTGAAATCAGCATTGTACTCAAACTTGAAGCTATCGGAACTATCACCATCGTGATCAGCTGGACCCAATGCCAAGTTTCCATTCTGTAATTTAACTAAACTTCCTGATGATAATTCTTTGTTGACAATAGTTTCCAGTTGCTTTTTTGAATACTTTGATCCTTGAGAACCTGCTGCTGCCACAAGATCATCAAAAGCAATGCCATTTTCCAAATAGCTTTGATCTTGGTAAATAAGTGTAGCAATTGCAGAAGTTATAACTCTTCGCTCACTAGTTGCGACTGATGACGACATTTCTGAAAACAAAAGAAGCACATTAAATGTTATTGAGTGTAATTAAATAATAATTAAATCCTTCAATTTTATAATATGACCATTGAAAGAAGTAACTGGGCATTTCATGGGATATTTTGTTTTCTCTCATTTTCTCTCATTTCTCTCATTTTAAAGTATGAGAAAATTGTTTAAGGTGAATAGTGGAGGTTCAACTCACTGTTGTTTTGGTTTGACTTTTTTCGCCACTTAGCAGCGTTCCTATAGCTTACATTATCTTTATAATCAACTTTAAAAATACTTTTCTCCTTCAGGCAACGTTTGAGATCAGCTTTAGTGTCTTTAGGCAGAACTTTGTAACACTTTAACATAAACTTGCAAATTCTATTTATATCGGGTCGCGATTTACGTGAGCGCAAGTGATCAATAGCGGCCAAAATCTGATTTTTATACTTTATCTCTGACATTTCTGGAAAACAAAAAAATAAATAAAAATAAGTAGCAAAGAAAAAATAATTATAACAAACAAACAAAAACAACTAAACAAAATTAACATAACATGTGGTAAAAAATACTGAAAAACTTATAAATTATAATAAAAATGCAAATGAACAGGATAAAGAAACTACCTATTTTATCGAGTGTTTAAAACTTTACCTGAACAAAATCATGCCGGTGATTTTGGAACAAAGCAGCAGAGTAATGCAGCTTCCTTTTACAAAAACATATTAAGATTTAATCACTTATCGAAGTAAAAGGTGAGGTTGATTGAATGCAAGCAAACCTTTACATTTATATTTTTTCCGCTTACACTGTCCAAAAAATACCACGGAACACGGATGAATAAAATTACTGACCCACTCACTCACTGTCACAGTCACTCACACAAAAACACAATCCATCCAGTAGCCTAGGGGCTGCCAGGTGCAAAAATGGTGTGATCGTACGACAACTACAAACAAAATCGTATGCCAAGGAAATTTTGAAATAAAAAGATCGTACAACTACAAAGTACAAAGTTTTTATTTTAAAAGTAACAAAAAAACTTTTAGTTTTAGAAAATAAATGCAATAGAGGAAACAAAGTATTTGGCACATCCTTTAGCTCTCCTCTTTTAGCCAATTTCTTTTTTGGAGTAGGTACCTGGCGCAGGTCGCTCGTCTTCACTTTTGTCACACATACTTGCTTGACCACAAAAACAACAAACACAAAAAAGCACTCGAGACAGTATACAGATTCAAAGAAGATAATATAAAGCGGTTATTACACTACCCAATCTATCGGGCCCGATAACTAGGGCGAGACTAGTGTAATAAGAAATCGGGTGTAAGGACCTTGCCATCGGGCGATCGGGTGGCTCCGATCTCCCTGCTCTGTCCATCACCTAGTGTAAGTAAGAGACAGGGAACCAGGGCCCTGCCGCAGTGGCGGCAGTGGTTAGATTGGCACCTTGGGCGGATTTGTATTCAGATATTTTCGATTGATTATTTTAGGTACTAAAATATTCGATCACATTACATATCAAAATTGACTTCCCTTTCTCGCGCGGTTTAAGATCAAGCGCAACTTGAATTTATTATTTTAGGGAATTAGAAATGATACTCGAAAACAAATGTGAAATTATAGTTGCGATGCTTTATAAACTATTATATTTGTATGTTTGTAAGTAGTCACGTACAAGAGTAGGTAGTTGTTAATTGATGTCATAAGTTGGAAATTGGCGTCAAAAAAACACACTTTTTTTATAGACGCGACTTTGGTATCTGTTTAATGAATTTGATTAAAAAATGAATGTACGTCGGTTGCGATGCGTTGACTATGATATAAGTAGGTACGTAAGTAGTTAGGTAAGTACAAAATTAGGTACTTATTAATGATTGTTGTCTTTGTCACCTTGGTGCTAGGCACCCGGGGCGGACCAGCCTCCTTCGCCCCCACTTTACGCCGCCACTGCAGTTAGGGCACGATAGATTGTGTAGTGTAATAATCGGCACCCTGCCGCAGGGACAGGGCGCCCTAGTTATCGCCCTAGTTATCGCCCTAGTTATCGCCCTAGTTATCGCCCTAGTTATCGCCCGATAACTAGGGCGAGACTAGTGTAATAAGAAATCGGGTGTAAGGACCTTGCCATCGGGCGATCGGGTGGCTCCGATCTCCCTGCTCTGTCTATCACCTAGTGTAAGTAAGAGACAGGGAGGCAGGGCCCTGCCGCAGTGGCGGCAGTGGGTAGATTGGCACCTTGGGCGGATTTGTATTCAGATATTTTCGATTGATTATTTTCGTACTAAAATATTCGATCAAATTATCAACATTGATTTCCCTGTCTCGCGCGGTTTAAGCGGAACATGACTTTATTATTTTAGGGAATTAGAAATTATACTCCAAAAAAAAATGTGAAATTATAGTTGCGATGCATTTTAAACTAGAATATTTGTATGCAAGTAGTCACAAGTGTAGGTAGTTGTAAATTGATGTCTTAAGTTGGAAAGAAATTATAGGCACGTCAAAAAAGCCACTTTTTTTTTTTTATAGACTCGTCTTTGATATCTGTTTAATGAATTTGATAAAAAAAAGAATGTACGCCTTCCTTGGACCTATACTACGCCTTCTATGGATGTACGAGTGAGTTGTTGTTGTCAACTTGGTGCTAGGCACCCGGGGCGGACCAGCCTCCTCCGCCCCCACTTTACGCCGCCACTGCAGTTAGGGCACGATAGATTGTGTAGTGTAATAATCGGCACCCTGCCGCAGGGACAGGGCGCCCTAGTTATCGCCCTAGTTATCGCCCGATAGATTGTGTAGTGTAATAACCGCTTTAAACTACGCACAGATCGAGCGAGACTGACAAATCGCAAGTATTACTGAAAGAAAAAAATAATGAGTTTAAAAATGCAAACAAATACAGCCTTTAAATGACTCTACAAAGAGTCTTTATTCAAGTAAAAGATCTACGTACGCGTTAGGTTGTTGGGGAATTCCCCGAAAGTCGTACTTGCCCGCTAAGGACGTTCGTTTCATTATGAAATGTTGTCAGGTATTTAAAAATCGTACATTTTCCGTACGATCTCGGTCTAGGGATCGTACATGAGTAAAAATGCAAAAAAATCGTAGGAGTACGATTAAAATCGTACATCTGGCCTGGCAGCCCTGCATCCAGTTCAATCCACCCACACATTAAAATGATTTTGACAGTGGTTCTCACAGAACCATAGATATATTTTCTATCTCTATGCACAGAACACAGCTAGCGGTTGGTTGGTTGGTACGTTGAAGGTACCCTAAACTGTCAAATTTCCCTATCAACTTTGGACCTTATATCTTCAAGTATAAAGTTGAAAATCTATTGAAGAAATTTGACAGATTGTTGTAGCTTGATGTGCTGGCGTCTGTACTCAACTAAAGCGTTGCCAAAACTTACAATTTCCCCGAAAATGCAAATCGAATTCCCTAATTCAGGCCATAAATCTGAAAAATGTACTCAATTCCCCTCATTTTTTTAATGAAAACAAGTTTCAAGACTTATATTTTCATACTTTATGTTCTACTAAGGAATCTATATACAATAGACATTACTCTTTTATGTAGGTACACCATATAACAAAAAAAATACGGTGATCTGCTTTATAAAATTAAGAAACCATTTTCGCTCGAACGATAGGTTCCAAAATGTCAGCTTAACAATTTTTATTTGAATTTGATTGATAGTTTGCGACTAAAGATCGGAAAAATGCGAAAATTAAGCGAAATAAAAACAAGATAAAATCAATAAGCATTATACATTGATACATACAATTTTGTACCATTGGTTACTGAACAAAATGCCTTGAGAAAATCAACGTGAAATCAACTTTAGATTCCCCGCAGTTTGGGTAATTCCCCACACTTTGGCAACGCGGCAATGCCTCAGCAGCGTAAGCAGTGTTGCCTGCTCCGTTTGCCGTTTGGTACGTTCACGGAAGAATCATTCAGAACTGTGATTCAGACAGTTTCACATAAATCTAATTTAGAAAGAGGAAGTTTCTCGATTTTCGTATTATGTGTGAGGACTGTTGTACATTTAAAGACAAACCAATTACATATTTGGTTTTAATTAACTTGAAACCGACGTATGATTAAAATAGACACATGTCACACTTGACAATACATGGAACGAATTAGGTAATAGACAATTATGCCATCACTACTAAAGAGGTTCATATGTCATTCTCCCCGTCTATGTTTTCTTCTCCCACCACAAAGTCATGTAGGTGAGAAGGTAGCCGGCGATTCCTTTTGGGCCTTCCGGCGGTAGATGTTTCTTCCCTTATTCCATGTGTGTCGGTCGGAAGATTTATTTGTTGAGGGTGGTCTGGAACAGGGCTATCCGGATTCGTCAAAAAGTCAGTAGCATCTTCAAATAATTCTTCGTGAATACCAATCGAGGAATGAGAATCACTCGGGAGTGGGGCTAAGTGTCTATTGGATACTGTACTCTCCGTACCATTTGATCTTCGAATTATTGAATAATATGGGTTGTAGTCCAAGAGTTCAGCTTCCTCCACTAAGGGGTCGTTTTTTGAGCGTACGTTGTTTTTAACGAGGACCGGTCCTGGCGCTAGCCATGTAGGCATCGACTCTCCATTAGGCGACCTCCGTGGGTAGTTAAATAATCTCTCATGTGGAGTCGCGTTTATGGACGTGCAAAGGAGCGAACGGATAGAGTGAAGAGCGTTCTTCAAGACTCGTTCCCAGTATTCTACCGCCATGTTGTTGGAACGCAAGCTAAGTTGTACCGCGCGCCACAGTGTTCCATTTAGACGCTCCACTTGGCCATTACCCCGTGGATTGTACGGAGTAGTTCGGGAAGAGGCAATTTCGTTAGCTCTCAAAAAAGTTTTTAGTTCTTCAGACATAAAGGAGCTCCCTCTGTCGCTATGGATGTACAGCGGTTGTCCAAAAGTACTAAAAATGTCTCGTAAGCATTTGATGATCGTCGCAGATGACATGTCTTTACAAGGGTAAGCCCATGGAAATCGGCTGTACTCGTCAATTGCAGTAAGTAAATACTTATTCTCTGTATTCGAAGGAAGAGGTCCTTTAAAATCCAAATTTAGCCTTTCAAAGGGGGCCAGTGCTTTTATTAGCTGTCCTTTTGTCGTCATGAAGCGAGGTTTTAGTTCAGCACATACTCTACATGCGGTTGTCATTGTCTTTATGTCGTTGATTGAGTACGGCAGGTTTTTAGAGCGTACCCAATGATACATCCTCGTTATACCAGGGTGACATAGTAGAGCATGTAACTCATACAATTTATTACCATTCATGAGTGCGCAAACTCTGGATAGCGCATCTGCAGCAGTATTTTGAGTGCCGGGTCGATAAATGATATCATATTTATAACAAGAGAGCTCTAGGCGCCAGCGCATTATCTTTTCGTTCTTTATTTTACTTGAGTGGTTTTGGTTGAACATGTAACACACAGATTGTTGGTCAGTTATCAACATGAAGTGTTTCCCCATTAGGAAATGTCGCCATTTTCTTAGACTTTCCACAATGGCGTAAGCTTCTTTCTCGACCGATGGGTGTTTACGTTCAGCATTCGATAGTGTCCTAGAGAAAAACGCCACAGGTCGACCTTTTTGAGAAAGCGTAGCAGCTATCGCGTACTCCGAGGCGTCAGTTTCTACAGTCAGTATTTCATCTCCATCAATCGCTACCAATGAAGCTTTACTAATGTCTGACTTTAGTTGCTCAAACTGTATAATAGCACTGCCAGCTAACGGAAAACTGCCAACGTTCGTTAAAGGCTGTAGTTTACGCGAAAAATCCTTCACCCATTTCGCATAATGGGCAAACAGCCCTAGAGCTCGTTTCAGTTCAGCAGTGTTCGTGGGGACTGGTAGCTGTAGCAGTGGTTGGAGTCGTTCTTTGTCTGGTTCAATGGTATTATTCTTGATAGTATAACCAAGTAAACTTATAGTTTCCTGAGAAAATTTACATTTTTGATCGTTTAATGTCAGATTATACTTTTTTGCAGCAGCTTGAAAATTAAGAAGGTTCCGATCGTGATCGCTTTTATCTTTTCCGCAAACAGTGACATCGTCGAGGTAAGTAAATGTCCCTTTTAACTTTTCTTTCTCTATTATAAATTCGAGCGTACGTTGGAATGCTGCTACTCCATTAGTGACTCCAAAGGGAATTCTCGTAAATTGGTAGAGTTTCCCTGCAGCTTCAAATGCCGTATACGGTTTCTCGCTTTCTTTAATTGGCACTTGATGGTACGCGCTCTTTAAGTCTATCTGACTGAAAACATTATATTTCGCAACCTTGGATACAATGGTTTCTATGTGGGGTAAGGGGTATGCGTCTAATTCTGTGAACTTGTTTATGGTTAAGGAGTAGTCGATTACGAGCCTTTTTCGGTGTGCTCCTCCTCCTGCTACTAAGACCTGTGCACGCCAGGGTGAGACGCTTGGTTCGATTACCCCATCTTCTATCAGCTTTGAGATTTCTTCTGCGATGAATTTTTCATCTCGCTCGCTATAATGTCTGGACTTCACGGCAATTGGTTTAATGTTTGGAGACAGGTTAGAAAATATAGAGGCAGGAGGCACTGAAGCTTGCATTACATTGCAGATTAGGGGTTCTTTAGATCCCCCCAGGTTGAATTGGAGACTAGAATATTCTTTAAGTATATCATGGCCTATGATAACGTCAGCACAAAGATTGTTGACGACAAGAAGCGGTCGGTGTTTGTGCGAGTATTCGTTCATGGTAACAGTTGCAAAACAAACACTTCTCACGAAAGAAACGTTATTTTGAGAGGCTAAAGTAATTGTCTGCTTGTGAGGCTTTTGTTTCAGCTGCATTAGTCGCACTATTTTCTCATCTATAAAGCTCACTGAACTTCCCGTGTCGATTAAAGCGTCGGCGTGATAGTTATTAAGGGTTACGGGGATTGTGGCTTTTGAAAGACTTGATGGAGAGGCAGCCGAGATAGCATTAGCAGAATCTTCAGAATCCACGGCAGATTCTTCGGCGGTAACGGCGTTATTGGTAGCATTTATAGATCTGCATACATTAGCAAAATGTCCTTTTCTGGAGCACAGCTGGCACTGGGCGTTGAAAGCCGGACATTTAAGCCTTCGGTGTGAGATATTTCCCCCACAATAGAAACAGCGCCATTTAGTTGGCACTTCCGAAGTTGCTCTGGGGGTTAACAAATTTTTTGTTCTGTGTTTTGACAATGGTGCTACTGGTAAAGCGTTCAAGTTTATTTCGTTTAATCCGCTGCTGGTCATTGTCCGGGAGTCTCTTTCTGCAGTCTCTAAGGAGAGAGCTTGATCGAGAGCTTTATCTAAGGTGAGGGAGCGTTCTTGAAGTAGTCTTTCCCGGATCCTTAGTGACAGTATTCCCGAAATAAAAGCACCTCTTATAGCTTCGTCTTCATGCATTGTAGCAGTAACAGCTTCGAAGTTACAATCACGGGCCAGGAGTCTGAGTGACCGCCCGTAATCGGATATAGATTCGTCAGGTTTCTGCTTTCGCGTAGCTAGCAAGTGGCGGGCCAGTATTATGTTCTTTGGCTTAAGATACATTTTATCAAGAACTTTCACGGCATCGTCATAAGTGGAAGAATCACGGACGTGTGGATAAATATGTGCTGACAAATGATTCATCAAAAGTTTAAGCTTTATAGAATCGGTACCGTTAGGAATCTCCTCGAGTATGAAATTGTTAAAAGTATATTTCCAATGGGTCCACTTTAGGTCCGCTTCAGTTGCGGTGGGCTCCACGTCAAACTTCTCGGGTCGGAGGTACCTTGCCACATTGGACACGACTTTTGTTTCCGTGTCGGGCATATTAAATTTTGTTTTCGTATCGGGCATAACACAAGTTAATTAAATTGTTGTACATTTAAAGACAAACCAATTACATATTTGGTTTTAATTAACTTGAAACCGACGTATGATTAAAATAGACACATGTCACACTTGACAATACATGGAACGAATTAGGTAATAGACAATTATGCCATCACTACTAAAGAGGTTCATATGTCAAGGACTATGGTCCAGTGTAGACAAAACGCGACAAACTGGCAGAAATGGAAACGCATCGCTGAGAGAACTGCTCTCAGCGATGCGCTTCTCCTTCTTTCATCCTCGGGAAACTGGAAAAGTCGACGAACATCTCTCCATGTTCCTCATCTGCGCAACTACGCACGGCCACTCTATCACAAGAGTATCCGACTTAGAAGAAGATGTTTGAGGATTGCCAAGGTGGCAGCAATGCCCATCATCAGTATTGTTATTTGCCCGTTTTGTACCCGACTTCATAAAAGATGTTATGAGTTTTAACATCTTTTATGAAGTCGGGTAAGTTAGTACTTTCCTTATTTGTAACAGTTGCATTCAGTAAGAGTGGCAGCGAAAAGAACTGAAATACTGAATCAAAAACCAAAGACTTAACGGCCTCGGTGGTAGTCATTGAATCATTGAATCCCATAAAAATAGAAATGTCAGTCAGTCACATGTCAGTCAGTTGTGTCAGCTCAGTGTCAACTGTCAAAGTCACCTGTTTTGTTGTTACTTGCAAGCTTGCAATCTTGCATGTTGTTCAAAGTTGATAATTTGAAATAAACAGAGTTACTCATATGTATTATATTGTCTTTAAATAAGAAGGTTTGCCACTAACCAAATAAATGTAAATATACTACTGCAAGATGTCGACATTTATATTGTGTGCCTTACGGTTAACATACAGAAAACATAGTTTCAAAGCAGCATTTTATTCATCACAACCTGAACAAGCAAGTGTAAAACATCTAGGCAAAGTTGTGAATGTAGCTATTATTGGAGCTCCTAATTCTGGAAAGAGTACCCTCATTAATAAAGTCACGGAAAGAAAGGTAAGAAACACTATACTTTATATATATAACCTGTAAATAGAAGGATGAACTTTAATCTAATAAATGGTTAACAAAATATAAATGGATTTTGTGTTATGATTACAGATATGTGCCGCGTCCAACAAAGTACACACAACAACAAAGTTAGTAAGGGCTATGTGCTATCAAAATGATACACAGATTATATTCTTGGATACTCCTGGAGTTGTAACTGAAAAAGAAAAAAAGAAGTAAGTCTTTCTTTCTTATCGTGTGGGCGGGCAGTTGAAAGGTTCTTAACCGCCTAAAGGGCCTCTGCCCCGGCCACCAAGGTGGTTGTCAAATAAACGATAATTTGACAACCACCATTTGGTGGCCGGGGCCACCCGCTTATGTGTGCCTTCCAAAGAATGGAATCATCTTTGCATCAGACCACCTGGTGATTCAAGCCAAAGCAATGTTGTAGCCAAATTGGAAACATCTTTTTTTTACAAATTGTGCTTCCTGGGGAATCGAACCCATAACCACCAGGTCACAAGGCAAAGACCTAAACCACTTGACGACAGAGGCAGTCAATGAAGTATGTAATAACCATTTGGAAAGCAAGTAAGGACTGCATATTAAATAACTGCCGTTTTTTTTATAGTAGATATTTTTTTTTTGGGTAGAATGTACCTTTTCTATAGTAAATTTGAAATGACCACGCGAAAAATCATAGGTGCTGAAAAAATAAACCCGAAACTGGTTTTCGGGATTGGTGGGATTAAGAGTGGGAAAGATTATGTGGCGAGTCTATATAAGTTTTCAATCGAAATTAAGGTCAGGGGCATCTTCAAGGTCAAGGTCAAACTCGTAAAGGTCAAGGTCAAACTCTTCAAGCTAAGCAAAATATGCCTAAATTCGTAGAATGTTGCCCTCTATCAAACTCCAACGTCAAGAATACCGCGTGTATCTGACATCAACGCACAAACGATTTCCATGGGTCCAGGGCATGATTCTGGACCACGGAGAAACTTTGTATTTGCTCCGTGTTCTGGACACCCCAGAGTTAGAATTTTTCGTCGGCTTTTTTCTCATTTTTTCATTTTTTTCAAGGGTTTTTTAAGGGTTTTGTAAGGGATTAAGATATCAGCTCAGATGAGCTGATACCTATTTGTGGTACTCTTGAAAAAAAATGAAAACATGAGAAAAGAACCGACGAAAAATTCCAACTCTGGGGTGTCCAAAATCATGCCGGTCCCATGGAAATCGTTTGTGCGTCGATGTCAGATACACGCGATATATTCACGGTCATACTCGAACCTCTCAAAAATGTTAATTTGAAAGGTAATGTCGCCGGAGCCCCGCTGCGCGTGGCTCCTACTTCTGAGTGGCTTATAAAAAAAAATTACCTCGAAGGGGATGGCGGGGTCTATTCGCTCGCTTCGCTCGCTCGCTCGACCCCGCCATCCCCTTCTAACCTGACCTATCCGAGTCGGGGTGCCCCCAAGTCCATAGCTCGCTCCGCTCGCTCTTTCGCTTTTCGCTCTCTCTCTGACAACTGTCAAACGTAAACGTCGCATACATCATAATATTCCGAAATTACGTTTCGTTATTCCTACTAAAAATGTAAAAGTCGGGTTGGATGGCTGGTTGTTTGTTACTCAATCTTTCCAGTACGGCTAAACATATCTGGGGGGTGAAGCTTTGGTACAGGGATTCACGAGGGTGGGTCATTAAGTCTGTGACTTTTTTAAATAAACACAGGAGGAGCTTGTGGTTAAATAATAAAAGCCACACAGGTCAATCTACAAGGTTAAGCAACGCTTGCCGAGGTTTGTCTGTGGATGGGTGACCATCTTAACATACCGAGTTTCCTCCGTGCCTCGTTAAGCACGTTAAGCTGTTGGTCTCGGCTCGGTCATTTAGTGATCTTTGGCAGTTGTTACGGATAGTCAGAAGCCAGAAAATCTGACACCAGTCTTACCAAGAAGCACCGTGTTATCCAGTTAATGGGTTGTGGAGGTCTGGTAGGCAACCGCTCCACGTAAAATTCTGGTATTCAGTTGAATCCTGTTTGACTGGAACTCAACCCCAATATAGTTGGGAAAAGGCTAGGCAGATGATGTCAGGTTTACTGATAAAAAACTTTTGTCCAACGTTTCTCCAATTTATTTATCCCTCCCAAATGTAAGATTTGTTGAGATCATCAAAATAGATGTTTGTTCGTGAGATGATTTAATCGTTGGAGTCAAATCTTTTTCCATTGAGCCATTTCTGCAGGTTTGGAAACAAGAAATAGTCACTGGGGGCTAAATCCAGAGAATAGGGTAGATGAGGAAGCAATTCGTAGCCTAATTCATGGATTCTTGCCATGGAAACTGCTCATGTGTGCACTCTTGGATTGTCTTGGTGGAAAAGAACTTTTTTCTTGATTTTTATACAAATCGGAAACAGAGCGTCGTAGGACCATGTGTCTCAGTACCTAAATGGATTTTATGCTCAAAGTAAACCGAAGTAAAATTCGAAAATTTCCGAAAAAAAAAAATTCATGAAAATTGATTAAGTTGTAATTGAGTAAGTCGTTTTCTTTGCTGCTCATAGTGCCCATAAGCGTATACTCCAACTCCTAAAACTCCGGCCCTAAGACGATCCACTGACCGGTTGTTTTTTTTTTGTCAAATCCTCATTAAATCGACCGGCATTTAAAAAACGGCAAGGCAGTTCCGGCTCCAACGCTTTTTAACAACTAAACAAACGACCAGCCTGACTCCAAACAAACGGAGCGGTTCCTATACGCGGATTTGGCCCTAGCGACTCAAGCAGCAACTTTCATCGATGTGGAGCATAAACTAACAACAGCACTAGATTTACTGGGCGATTATTATGACCGCAATGCTCTACGGCCGAACCCTTCCAAGACGCAGTCGTGCGCCTTCCATGTCCGTAATAGGTACAGTCACCAGCACATCAGACTACCCGAAACTGTCAAATTTTCCCAATCAACCTTGAACCTTATTTGTTTTGTGTTAAAACTGAAAATCTATCGAAGAAATTTGACAGATTGTTGTAGCTTGATGTCTGTAGGTACGCAAACCGGACGCTAAATATTACGAGGCGTGGAACTAAGGTCGAACACTGCTCGAATCCTAAATACCTCGGTGTGACATTAGATAGGGCCTTTAAGACTTTTAAGACACATTGCCTCAATACAAAGCTGAAAATTGGAACCCGGAATAATTTACAATAAGCGGCACCTGATGTTCTCAGCACAACTGGCATGTCGTGTCGCTATGTTTTTCTGCTGGCGAATGGAAATCGATTCCTGAAATCCCCGCTACGGCTACACGCCAACCTCGGGTAGACTAAAGAGTCACAAAAATTTCCTTCGACATAATTATAGTGGCAATCCAGGATAGGGCATCTAAAGAGAGCGGCAAACTGTGAGAACACCAGTATCCACCGCCTCACGATTTTATGAAACGAAAGAGCAGTTGCCTCCAGGTAGTGGATTGCGGTGGCCTGTTTGGAACTTTAAACCGATTACGCACCCTGATAGGCCGCTGCAAACACAACTTGGTGAAATGGGGTTTCATAGATCTGATGAATTCTCAGTATGAGTGCGGTGTCAGGAATATGAGCCACATGTTGGAGTGCACCAGCTGCCCATACACTTGTACTAAGTACGGTGAATTTGATGAATGCTACCGATGCTGCAATTAACGTAGCCACCTACTGGGCCCAAACAATCTAGGGAGTTGTCCATCGATTCGAAAAGAAGATTAATTCGACTCAATAAGTTGGCATAATATTCGCCATTGATTGTTTTACCCTTTTGAAGGTAGCCAATGTAAAGGATTATACCGCGTGCATCCCAAAAAACGGTCGCTATTAGCTGTCAAACCCACCTTAGCCTTCTTCGGCGCTGATTTACCCCGAGAAACCCCTGTTTTGACTGCTGTTTGGTCTCCGGTGTGTTGTGGTGGATCCTCGTTTAGCCCATGGTTATGAAACGGCGTAAAAACTCGTGACTATTGCGATTGAACAACGCCAAACACGTCTGCAAAGTTGTCACTCGATTGCGTTTGTGGCCGATTGTGAGCAAACGCGGCACCCATCTTGCGGAAGGCTTTCTCATACACAAGTGATCATTCAAAATTGAAACCACTGAGCCATGTGAGATGCCTACGGCTCCACTATCTCTAGCACTTTCAATCTCCGGTCGGCCAACACCATAACGTGATTTTTTTCAATGGTTTCGTGTGCATGGAATTTCAACTGGGCGTCCAGAACGTTCAGCATCTTCCGTGCTTGTAAGGCCACAACGAAACAGTAAAAACCACTGTTTACCATAGAAATTGATGGTGCTGCGTTCCCATAGTATTAATCAACCTTTATTTCGGTTTGACGGATGATCTTTTTGCCGCAAAAATAATAAAGCTTAATGAGCACATTTTCCATTTTCTTTTCAAATCTCTCGGGTATCTGCTATCAATAGCTGTCAAATACTACATTTGAAAAATAATAAAATTTTGACAGGAATAAACTGACAGATGCCTGTTAGTAGCAGTATTGCCCTTTAATTTTCTTTTTTTTTGGCCTCTACTGTCCCATCTGCTGGGCAAAGGCCTCCTCCAAGTCTTTCCAAGTATCCTTTTCCCGCGCCACCTCGTGCCAGCCCTCATGATACACGTCCCTTTCAATTAAGAGGCGGAAATTCAAAAAGTCACGGGCTTACTGACCTGCCCTCGTATAATAGTCTGGAATTAAACAGACTATTTATTCCAAGAGTATGTTCTCTTGGGATTCATTCTTCCATTCACATGGCAGGGGCCACTGCTGCACCGGCAGAAATTAGTAAATTATATTAAAATAAAATCTATTCCATTTCAGATACAATTTGCCAGAATCAATGATCAAAGCATGTCACAAAAGTCTGCGGTGTGCCGATGTGGTTGGTGTTGTTCATGACGTCTCTAACAGATACACAAAGGACTTTCTCCATGCTGATGTCATCAATATGTTGAACTTTATAGCTGATACACCAAGTTTTTTAATACTCAACAAAGTAAGTATACTTATTCTACCTTTGTTTGTCATCAAAAGAAGTTCTGTAACACTTAAGAAGTCTTTTACTATGACTAAGCTTATCATTACAGTTTATTACTGTGTGTCTTGGGCGATTTTATCCCAGATAAATAATCATAAATTGATAAAACTGTAGAAATTATTTTAATCAGTATTATTGCTAAAAGGTCAAACTACAAATTACCACTTTATATTTTACTATTTTTCTCCACAGGTTGATAAACTGCAATCCAAAACCCAATTGTTAACAATAATAAGAAACCTTACCAATGGAACCATAGCTGGCAACCCCATCCCTGGAGCTGATAAGAGTAGAAGCTATAAAATAGACAAGAAATTACAAAGAGGATATAGTAAATTCTCTGATGTCTTTCTTATATCAGCATTGAATGGTGATGGGGTTCAAGATATAAAGGTAAGAATTGCAAACTGTAAATATCTATGTTTTAAGCAACATCCTGTGGTTCAATAAAATCTGTGAAATAAGGACTTACAAGTGACTACCAAGTTTACTGGCCACTTTGTATATGAAGACCTTAAAAGGGTGAGGACCATCTGGACCATATATCAGTATTCAGCACAAGATAACTTCTTTGCGTTGCATACCAAAAGCATAATTAATCAGGCTATAATCTTTGCACTGCTAGGATATAGTGGTCTATGGTTCTTTCCATTATATTTTCAGTTTTTAGCCATAAAACACCAAAAAGACTCATTACAGGTTTGTTGCATTGAATTCTGGTTTAACATTTTACATTATATATGTGAGAATCCAATCCGTTAACTTAGGATTGTTTTATTTTGCAGGAATATCTCATAAGCAACGCAAAAACTGCTAACTTCCATTATTCGCCTACTGAATGGACTGACCAGAAACCAGAGTCATTGATAGAAGAAGCAGTCAGAGCTAAGTTCTTAGACTTTTTGGCGCAAGAGATCCCATACAAACTAAATGTGCAGCTTGAGTACTATGAAGATATTGAAGAACAACAGAAAATCCTTTGTTCTGTGTCAGTGGAGTGCCCCAATGAAAGACTGTCTAGGTTGATAGCAGGGGCTGGCGGTGGCAGGCTACAACAGATCAAGTCACACATTCGAAGCGATTTAGTAGATCTATTTAAGAAAACTGTAGTCATTGATATTCATTTAAAAATTAAGAACAAAGTTGAATCTTAGTAAATGATACTGTTCTGTTATTATTATTGGACTATTTATTGTATGTACAGTAATTTCTGTACTTGTCGTTTTTAAGTAAGTTTACTGAAATTATACAATGCCAATTTTAAATGATTTGGTTTTAATAACTACAAGCATTAGATGTAATAATAACCCCACTGCCGTATATCTTCCTATGTCGGTAGATTTCATTTTCCCGTAACATGCCTAGGGTGACGGGTTAGAATAAAAGAGACTCCGATGGAGTATTTTGTGGCGATCTGTTAGGGAGCCGTGTTACCTCTCGCACCTAACGATACGTTGTCGCTTTGGCGCTAAGTTACTAAAGTGCTAGCGACCGATTTTGGAGGCATAGTGGTGTGGTCAGGTGGCAGCCTATTGTCCTTCCATAGTTTATTTATTTATTTAAACTTTTCGCACAAAAAAAAGTACAAAGGCGGACTTAATGCCTTAGGCATTCTCTACCAGTCAACCAAGGGTGGTGAAGAGATTAGATGGCAGGTGCTCTCTTTGAGAGGAACAATTATCAAAAATAATAATAATAAAAGATGTCATAATGATAAATAGAAAAAAAGTAATAAATAATAATAATAATAACAATAACATATAACATATATATGTAATAGTTCTCGGTAACCAGTCGACTTTAGCCACCCGTATAAAAAAAGATATAGACTTTTGCAATATCTTCGATGGGTTGACACAAAGATTAAAGAAGCAAGTTAGATTTTTTGTTTCCATATTATACAATAATCCTGCACAAAATGGGGGTTGCTTTTGGGTGTAGAGATAATGACGTAGGCTCGTAGTGGCCATTCAAGCGCGTCATAGTTACAGCTAGCCGCCTAATAGGGCCGCGTAGTAAGGGATCTCTTCGAGACGGCGTAGAGCATTGAATTGGGAGACTTGTTTGGGAATTTGTTAAATAAAAAACTACGTGTAATTTGGGGTCCTCTGGAGACCGGCCACTCATAGGTAGCCAATGCCTGCATGGGGTTGAATTATAGCTGCAGTCGAAATGTAGGAAAACGTCATACTATACCGCAACTTCTAACAAAGCCAACAGAAAAAACCTTCCCTTTTTATAGTCCACCGCGTCCAGTGTGTACCTACATACCTACATATGTGTAAGGATACATACCTATAAATTGACAATAACAATATTTTTTTATACCGGTATAAGAATAATACTTTGGAGTAGCATAAGAACTAAAGCAACTGGCAGGTAATCGCAAGCTTGCTACGCAGCTACGAGCTACGCGTAGCAAGCTTTTGTTTTTTTTTTGTGATGTTGAGGGACAGAAAAACAAAAACCCACTTTTGTAGTTTTGTCAGAAGCTAAATAGCAGATACATCGACTACCTAACTAATAAATGTTTGTGTAATAGTGGCAGTCAAAGCTTTAGGGAAAAGAAGGAAAAGTTTTTCTATTTTTTTAATGAATTTGTAACCACATCTATCGACGCCACGCTATTATAAAAAAAAAGTACCTCCGGGTAACTCTTTTTCTGCACCTAAAGGGATGAATGATAAATAACCAAACGATGTTTATTGAAACAGTGTTAAATTCTATAATGTAGCAAATGAAGTTGGTACCTACGTTAATAGCCAATAAATAACGGTGGCTACATTATCTTCGCTTAGTTATTCATGCTAAACAATAGTATTGTACGAAACGCTAAGAGACCGTACAACTTAACCACGAAACTTTGTTAAGACTTGTTTACAGTTACAGTTTCAGTTTATGTGATGGTGGTCCCTAACTTGCTGTGTACATGTAGTACCTACCTACATCACACATACACGGTTTAAACGATCTTAGTTCGGAACAAAACTAGTTTAATTGAGATTACCTACCTATTCGCATGTAATAAATTGGATATCGTTCGTTCTGAAGTTGCCTTGTGTACGCAACTGAAGAACTAAGTAATCTCTGCACAGTTCAAAGTTTAATCCGGAATTCTCGTACATGCCAGTGTTAATAGAATTAGGAGGGAATATGTTTTTGGGGAATTTAGCCAGCTTGGTTTTCTATGTATTTTAAAATAGTTGTTTAGTAGTAGTAGCAGCAAACAAGGATTACCTAAGTAATTAATCTACATTTGTGATTTGCAAACCTCAGGTTAAAGAAAGTTACTGTACGTCAACAACATTTGTACTAGATGAACGAATGTTTTTCACGTACCTAGGTATAGTAACTTTAAAAATCCGTGCTTGGCTCTGATTATTTTTTAAAGCCGATGTTGGATTACGGCGCTGTGATAGCTAGTTGAATATCGGCCTCGATTTCGTTGATCACCTTAAGTTTAATACCTACTGCCAGTTTACATAATCCCCGAAAAGAGTTCAATGCAATAACAAAATGGTAGGTACCTAAAAACCACCAACTTTCGACTTGAGCTGCGTTGTTTTATAATCGACGATATGTAAAGACCTCATCATCCTAGCCTCTAACCGCATAACATTCGCTCTACGGGAACAAAGGCCTCCTTGAGACAGAGTTTACCTATCCAGACTTTACCGATCCACCGACAACTTATGAAAATAAAATAGGATAACGTTTCATCGTGTGACACTTTCTACTAATAGAGCTTCCCATTACGTCCATTGTTGGCAACTCGGCATCAGCCAAGCGATTACATCGAGAGGATGGCCATCAGCGCCAACCTGTCCCGTTGCTAATAACGTTGTGCTCTAAGCACCTTGCGGTGTCAGCAATGCTCTTCCTTATTGATTCGATTACTGTGTTATTTCCGTTGATTATACCTTCACGATTCCTCTAGATAAGCGGATTTTTTTTTAAAGAAATGCAAGGATCTTTTCTTTAGTTCGTTTCAAGTTATATTGATTGTAATGAAAGATGAGTCCCTAACACGCGCAGCGTAACATGTGTTTATTTGGGTGGGCCTAAGCTAAGAGTTAGGGTGCCTTTCCACCAAAGATGTGCTATGCAGCTATGCTGCGAGAATGTACCTATAAGCTAAGCTACGAAACTACCTATTTGACCGTTTCCACTGATGCTAAGCTATGAAAATTCGCCACCGCAAGGTAGCTCTGCGAAGAACATGCGCAGCTCGAGCTATGCGACGTTTTGACAATAGGGAAGGCACGCACTGCTCTGTGCACAGCTACATCACTTGCGACGATCCATAGCTTGCATCCATAGGTCGCATCCATAGCTCGCATCCATAGCACGCATCCTTCCATATAAAAAAGTATGTAGCTTAATTGAATCAGTGTCCACCAGTGCTATGCTATGTGGACCAATGAATATGATTGGTGGATATCAAACGCATCCATAGCAACGTTGCATAGCACATATCTGGTGGAAAAGCAGCCGAACCTGTAGGCAAGCGTGCACCATCGTCGACCACATCGTCGCTTTTCATAAGGTGAGGTTTATACAAAAATAAGATAAGATAAGATAAATTTATTAAGCCATTGTTACAATACCTAACTGCCTTAAAATTAGCTTAACTTAATGCCGGACTGTTACTAGAAACATGTACAATAAGTTTTGCAGTGGTCCCCAAACTAGGTAGCGCCTGTATCTTGGAATAATTGAAACTTACTTTGCTGAAAAAGAGCACGTTAGTGTTAGCCTAAACAGTTTTATAGGTACTTAGATATCTACAGTATTACAAAACGTTCAATCCATTTTGTTCTAAGTTCATCTCACGCCCTCTAAAGGAAACGTTTCGGCAGAGAGGGGCGTGTCGACAACAATCCCTACACGAGTCGATAGCTCTCACAGTGCGATTGAATTGTAAGTGTTAGTACCTATCAACAAGGAGACCCCTCGATCCTCAGCGGCCCAACGGTGTTTGGAGAGGCTTTAAACTTTTACCTACTAAAATGGTTTTACGAACAGGAATTACCGCGATGTAAACATCCCAATACTTCGTACTTTATAGATAAAATCATAATTTCCAACTTATTCGGGTCTAAGTACTTCCATAAGTAGTAAAATTTGATCAAAAGTACGGAGGTAAGAAACCTACTAAAGACAAATTACAGTAGTCCCTTGATACCGCAGAGCTCAGAGTATAGGGAATCAAACAGAACAATTTTTAAATTAATTTCTTCAGATCATGTTTATCTCCGTGAACCCATTTTTCTAGAGGTGGGTAGTGATCCCTGGAGAAATTTCGAGTTTCGTTGTAAACTGCATAATTCCATACTGTGTTTCCAACAATGTTTGAAAATTACATTATGAAAACTGTACCAAAGTTCATTCACCTGCTTTTAGATACCCAACAGTACCTACCAATTATCTACCTAATATCAAACTAAATTTAGGTATTTTAATACCTACCTACCTTATGGCTTAGTTTTAGGCAAACGTCAAAAGCACCAGTTTTTAGGTGCCCCAAAGTCACCTAAAATACCTACCTTAGTACCACTTGTTCGATTCAGTCTTTTTTAAAATTTTATCTTTAATGTAAAATCTAAGTTCAACTTTTCCGGACGTGTCGAGATTTTCCCCAAGAAAAGCTTTTAACCACTCGAACTCGAATCACAATTACAACGGCGCGTTCTTCTAAAAATTCGCACCGACCACATTTTGGCGGGATGGACTTCAATCGAACAAAAGTTTCAACGATGCATGTAAATGAGGCGCCGCGACCTGAACTGCTCGATTGGAAAATGGAAAATGGCTTTGTATTTTTAGAAGAAGGTGTATTTGTTTTTGTGTAGAACATGCTATAGATAAGTCTAATGGAACTTTTATTAAGTTTGAAACGAACTTGGCGGGTGCCTAAAAGTTACAAAGTTAGGCACTGAAGTTTCCGGCATTCTATACTCAGTAGGTTGAGTGTGATGCCCTAAAACAGTCCCTACGATTAAGATTAATGAAAAATCGTGATGTGCAAAAAATATCAATGTCGTTTTCATAAATCGTAAAAGGGTTCTTAGTAAAAAGCATAGAAAGTTTTCGTTTAAGTTTACCCGATTTCCGCAGGAGTGTAGGTAAAGTTTTTTTAGAGTATGTATGTATTTAAGAAACTTCAAACCAATCGCCCCTAAGACGACCCACTGACCAATTGCTGAATATTTCCCGCATTATTAGTTGAATGACCCTAAATAGCTTCAAATATATATTTATAATAAATAATGTGTCATGAAATGTGATCCTGTGTTCCAATTTATTTGAATGTAAATTAATATACACAGCGATACAATCGGAGAATATGTAGGTACCGAACACGGCGAACACCCTGGGTGTAAGTACAACTAGTCTACTAAACACGAACTTTGGCCGTGGTAGTGTATATGTGTTAGATTGCTAGAAAGTGGAGGTAAGACGACACTGCTCCTAGGTGCATTGCACTTAGGCAAGCGGGTGAAAATTCGGGCACATGTGCGCAAGCACGTCTAGCAACTTGCGATGTGCTTAGTTTCGTGCTAAAACGCTACTCAACTTTATATCGCTTCCCGGTAAGTGTGAACCTTTGCTTGTTTTGCTTTTGGCATGCCTACATTCTACTCTAAATGATATAAGTAAGTAGGCGTACAGTTGCGGAACTAGGTAAGATAATGATTCCCCTAATTAAAATTTGAACAAATTTGTTTTTATCAAAAACCGAGTTAAGGTTGTGCCTCAACTTGGGAGAGCCCTATGATCGGCAATAGACTGCAAAATGCCGAGTTTTAAGCATTAGTTCAATTTTAATAAATTTTGATTGCGAGCAACATGCAATAAACTAGAATTGAAAGAATAAAAAAAAATACTAATTGCCCCATGGCAGACGTGCCTTAGTAGATGCAAATGATAATCTTACTTTCGAGCGACTGCGAGCCTAAAAGCCGTAGTTTATACCTATTGGTTACCTATTCCGCCTGAGACATATTTTTGTAACTCTTTAAAACTTCTAGTAAAAGTTTACTTCCTTCACAAGCATGTGTTCACTTCAAGCATGTAGGTACATCAAAAACTCATACTTACACATGAGTACGTACATTGTGTATTGTTAAAATGTGTTCCAAAGTTTCACTCCCTACTTTTCAAGATATTCAAGATGTTTCGGAAAATGCACAAAACTTACCTACATTCTCAATAGGTACACTTGTGATGCTTCTGGAATATACATTTGCACTTGAACTACGAAAAAATGTCTAAACCTACCTACTTTTTCGTATTTATTCTAGGTTTATCAATCTTCGACAAATTCTTGATGGTGATTATTTAACTCTAAACATAGAACGTGCGGCACCTCGATACAGATAGGTTTGGTTCAAATGGGATGGATTCCAGTTATGTTATATTACATGTTAGGCTTAAACCCTGCAGAGAAATAGGAGCCTCGCGCAGCGGTGCTACGTCGTCGAGGTTAGATTTAATGTAGATATTTCTTGAAATGTCCAACTCTATGATATGCCTACGACAGACACTTTTTCGTCACGTTACTGCCTGCCCCCGCACGTCTCCCATTTCCATACTACTATCGTCTTTTACCTACACACATCGCCGGCTGCGCATTCAGTATTGTATAGAATACCTAGGCAAAGTCTGAAATAAATAATATTTTATACATTACCTTAATGTTATTCTATACATTGCCTAGGTATTACATAGAATACCGGGTTATATATATAGATCACCGGTAACATATCTACCCGAAAGTTGTCGTCTACTTATTTATCATGCCAAGATGGTCGAATATCACCTTTACCATAACCTATTAAGTTAATAGGAGCATAGTCAGTCAGTCAGTCGCAAGAATATCTAATCGGCCGAGTAATCTAACTCACTGTCCATTCCTTTGATATTTGCATTGAACGCGAGTTTGGCTTACTTACCTGTCGTCATGTCATGTCAGTCTATCTGTTAGCTACATCCATGTCTGTTTGTGATCCGTCCGTAAGTTTAATAGGGCATGAAATTGTAAAAGAATTTCTTGTTTCACTATAATAGTATGCCTAATTTGCCTACACTCTTTTCGTTTTAGCTTATAACAATAGAGCCATTATAATGCCCGTTCCCTGATAGGTATATTTTCGTGAAAACCCTAAAAATAAACAATGTATCGTTTTTCATAACTTAGTGAAAAGTATTGAGAATTGCAATAAATTCCCACTGAGAAGGGCTTAACATACAATCATGAAATTGAGAATGTCAACACAAAAATTGAATTTATAGTGCTAACTAGATTGTAACCTCTATCTACGTATATGTATGTATATATTATAGTAAACATGTATGTTTGTGTATTATAATAGGTTTATAACTTTTTTATGTACTGTGTACCCATTCTATTTATCATTATGATATCTTTTTTTTTTTAATCATTGTTCCTCTCAAATAGAGCACCTGCCATCTAAGCTCTTCACCACCCTTGGTTGACTGGTAGAGAATGCCTAAGATTGTACGTGTTTTTGCGAAAAGTTTAAATAAGTAAATAACAGTCTGTGCGACCAAACATAAACAGTCAATTATTTAAAATTACATCCTTTTAGGTATTCAGTCGTACAAATGTTAGTAGTTAGGTACCTACTTATATAGTACGAATATGTTTTTATGAGAAAGGGTTCATCTGAAAAAGTATGAAGGTAGGTGCTGAAAGGTATGCAAACCAATCAGTAAAATAACGTACACTTTCAAGAATCATGTTATTTCGATAAAATCGTTATTATTGTTTTCACAGGTGTCTAGACTGCGGTAGTAACACTTTGTATAAGGTGGGTAGGGGTTGGGATTGTCGTGATGTTTCTGGCGCTCCGAAGAGAGGTTTTTCCTTAGTTTCACTCATCCACTATAATCACTATCACTAGGTACATGTTATAAAAAAAAAATACAACCGACGGTGTTTTTGTTAGTTTCTTCGTATTTTGACACCGACTTCCGAGATTAAGTTATTTTTTACTTTGTAGTGTTTTTTTTAGAAGTCGGTTGTATGTTTTTGTAAAAAGTTTTTTATTTTTCACTTTTTAGTGGTGCCCCACACCTAACAACACCACTACAAAATCGCAGAAAAGCAAAATACGCAATTTCGATTATCAAAGAATCATCTAAATAGTCAAATTCCAGCTATTTCGATTGAAAATCCAAATTTCGTAACCGATTTTGATATGATTTAAATGGGACCAATCTGCAAGTATATCCTTTCAGATAAAACAAAAAAATTTCAAATCGGTTCATAATTGTCGGAGTTATGAGGTAACAAACATAAAAAAAAACATACAACCGAATTGATAACCTCCTCCTTTTTGGGAAGTCGGTTAAAAATAAGTCTGCCTGTCTGTCTGTTCACGATAAACACAAAAACTTCTGCGCCGATTTTCATGCTGTTTTCACCAATGCATAAAGTGATTCTTGAGGAAGGTTTTAGTATATAATTTGTCAAGCGGGCGAAGCCGCGGGCATCTGCTAGTATCTATATATCAGTAACTTATTGTGCAAGAATTAATAACGTCACGGTTCGATCCTCAAGGCTTAGCAACGCTTGCCGTGCCCGTGGAATATCTTCCACTAGTGATGACGAGTTACTCAGCTACTTGATGGTAGAGTATGTGGAGGTCAGATAGGCCGTTGGTCCATAAAAAATAAACACGTTTCTTGTATGTGAGCCCCTTATTTTTAATAAAATTAATTTAAATAATTATTTGTAATAGAAATACACAATCTGTGAAAAGTTCAACTGTCTACTTATTACGGTTCCTGAGATACAGCCGGATTCAAACGGACGGACGGTCGGTCGGAGGGATGAACGGACGTACAGCGGCAGCTTAGTAATAGGGTTCCGTTGGTTACCTGTAGGTTCGGAACCCTAAAAAGAAAGTAGTAAAGTAAGTTTGCTGTTTTTAATAAATTGATTCACAAACAAAACAAATGCAAATCAAAGAATCAGTGAGATTTAACTGTCCTTTGTTCGTTTCTCATAAATATTCCAAATATTGGGTCAGTTCACTGGAATACTACCTTTTATATTATGAAAACTTTGAATTTAATCGTCGCGAATAAAAACTCTTTCAGCGGCGGTAATAACAACTGTACAATAGTAATATAAAAATAAGAAATAGAAGTGAAGCGCGGCCAAAATAATAATCGCTTGCCGTCTTCAAAGTTCAAAGTTTCATAAAACTAGGACCACTGTAATTGTACTTGAAACTTTTGTAGTGACTCTTAGGTATTGGCACACAGATGTAGGAAAATATCCATACAGTAGGTATACACGTCATAAATCTTACCACGATAAGATTGCTAAAAGGAAAATTCAATATCTAAGGGTTCCGTTATAGACAGAAATATTATATCTAGTAAAAAGGTAAGCAAAGAAATTGCCATTTTGAATATCCTAAAATTATAAAGCGTCGTGCCACATAAATAAGATTTTTTTAAACCGAGCGCTGTTTTTGACACAGGCCATTAACGCAATTACGTACATCTTTAATGCTACCTACTTATTTCAATGTTTTAACTTAATAATATCTTTTGTAACCCAAATGCCTAATTTTACACAAAGCGTCATAAACGTTAATTCTGTAATAATGTCGACGTGAACAATGCCAAGGTATTAATTAAGAACATTCATGTTTTATGGAACGTCTAGCCGGGTAGCACGTGGCTCAATTTTCTCAGGAATGACGATTGATATCTCACTAGTTATAAATTACGTTTCCCTACTCAAACACACGAGTACATTTTCGCCATCACCCGACGATATTTTCACATAATGTGCTCGGGGGTCGCTATCTTATAGATTTATCTAGATGGCAAAGGAAGTTCTGGCAAAAATGTTGTTGCAATTTCGACTGAAATTCTCGAACTAACATTTTGTCTCGGATCTTTCCTTTCATTACTCACTTACGATCTAATAGGGCAAATATTGAGTCACTGTCAACTTTTCCTTTGTTTTTCAGTGAAGCTTCTAGCAGGCAAGCACTTGAAGATTGTCCACTTACCTACCTATAAAATAATTCTCAAGATTTCATAAATTAGAGGTGATTGATATTTGGTAACTTAGTTATCTTCTCGTTATACCTATAGTATTCATACCTTTAGCACCTAAGTATAGTGTAAAGATTACAGTGATTTTGATACACAATGGAGTGTTGATCGCCGGTGGCAATATAATTACGCGACAATGGAACGCTTCCCGAAGCGCTGATTGACGTAATATTGGGCTCATGAACAAACGTGCATGGTTGGTTAAGGCAGTTGTAGGAAATAGTGATGGTACTACTAAAAGTTATTTATAACTGTGCGAGTCTGAGCTGTGTTTGCATGTTAGCAAATCGATCACGCTGAATAGATAACAATGAAAATGTATTGTGGAATACTTTAAACCATGGTCTGAATTTGAACATAGGATACTTTTTGAACCACTAGCATTTTTTGTTAACCAGCCAGACGTACAGAAATGGAGGTCCGAAGGTTGGAGATAGTGCTGGACAGATCGTTGTGTCAATCTTAAAACGGAACCTACGTCCAGTAGTGTAGAACTGTCATCACCATTAGTATTTCAGCTGAAAGACGTCCACCGCTGGACATAGGCATATTCCCAAGTGTCACCAAATCGACCGTTCCTGTTGATGTGTCTAGCGGATAACCAAGCCTGGTAGGTACTGTGAAATACTGGTTTTCAGTTGCATTTAGAGAGACTGAAAACTGGCTCAACCATATTGGTAGATCGATTGTCTCCGTTTCAAAACGTCCTATTCTCAAAATGTAAAATTAGGAATTCGTCTTTTTCGCAAACTGTCCTTTTAGCAGAATAATGTCTAGATAAGAACTAAATAATGAATCGTGACGAAAAACCGATAGTAATTTTTCAGTCTAGATTATAGGTACTTTGGCAATAGGGAATTCTGATAATAGGACGACTTGCTAATAGGACGACGTTTTGAAAATAGGAAGTTTTGAAACGGAGATGATTGTTTGATTGATTTCATATTTTCAGGGAACTGCTTGGGCGTTCACAGCTCTATTTGCGAATCATGTCCTTAACCCCTTAAGTAATGTGATTCAAGGCAGTATAAATATGTAGATAAAACCGCTAAGACCATTATTTTACTCTTTGGCTAAGACTTTGTAAAAACGAGCATTAAAAGTAAATTCAAGGATACAGGCGTGATTTAATGTATCACATTTCTCACTTGACTTCAGTAACCAAAGAGTCAGATTCCACATAAACCGGAGAGTGCGTAATTGGGGTTTAAGAGTCACATACTTGGCATGGTCAAGATCTTCCACGTGTAACGAGTGTGTTTTTTAACCGACTTCCCAAAAAGGAGGAGGTTATCAATTCGGTTGTATGTTTTTTTTTTTTTTTTTTTTTTTTTATGTTTGGTACCTCATATCTCCGACAATTATGAACCGATTTGAAAATTTTTTGTTTTATCTGAAAGGATATACTTGCAGATTGGTCCCATTTAAATCATATCAAAATCGGTTACGAACTTTGGATTTTAAATCGAAATAGCTGGAATTTGACTATTTAGATGATTCTTTGATGATCGAAATTGCGTATTTTGCTTTTCTGCGATTTTGGAGTGGTGTTGTTAGGTGTAGGGCACCACTAAAAAGTGAAAAATAAAAAACTTTTTACAAAAAAATACAACCGACTTCCAAAAAAAAACACTACAAAGTAAAAAATAACTTTAATTTCGGAAGTCGGTGTCAAAATACGAAGAAACTAACAAAAACACCGACTTCCGAAATTAAAGTTATTTTTTACTTTGTAGTGTTTTTTTTTGGAAGTCGGTTGTATTTTTTTGTAAAAAGTTTTTTATTGTATAGAACTTTTGATTATTATGACCCTCGTCTAGTTGGTTGAAGTGATCGTTAGTGGAGATTCACATTCAGCGGTAATCGTCTACGGAATATAATATTATTTGCTGTGTTTTCTCTACGTAGCGTGACAATATACTTAGTGTTTTAAAAATTATATAAGTAGGATAAGTTAATCCTAGATATAATGCTAATTTTATTAGGGTAAACCCAGTAAACACTTACTAACTAGTAGATCGTTAATCCACACGAAAAGATAAAAATCATATAGGTACAGGTACAGGTTCAGCGGTTTTTGTTTAATGTGAGGATATGTACTTGGGTTGATTATTAATACCTCGAAGACAGTAAAGAGCAGGTACGTATGTATATCCGTCAGTCAAACTTTGCGCTTACAATTTGAAGGCTCTGCATATTCATACAATCTCTAAAACTTTCTGCGGTGCACTGCTGCGCGAGTTTCACTGGTGTTAAGTATTATGAAATTGTTAAATATGAGGGTATGGTGAAAGTTTTTACCTACCCTTAGTTATTTCTTAGGGACTGGTAATGGCAACCATAGCGGGCAGACAACCTCAACGAGGAGCGAAAAGTCCTGGTGAAAGATGAGAAACACGCCCAAGTCATAGAGTTTCTTTTCTACTGCATACTGGTCTAAAATAGGGGCAAAATAACTGAAAAAGTGCGAAAAGCAAAGTGCACACCGACTCAAATTGTAGCACTTGAGAGGTAAAATAAAGCAAGTGAGAGGCGGCTCTCGGATGGGTTAAATATTCTTGAGGCAGACACACACGGTAGGATAGGAGCCTCCTGGCACCCATAGTGTTGGCGCCACAGCTTTGCAAAATTAGAAATCTCGTTATGAATTCATTGGTCACTATTGTAAAAACCTTTCGTCTCCTCTTTGTTTTTTGACCGCCTACAGTTCAGTGCAGATATAATGCAGATCTTCAATTTGCTGGCAAACTTACAAATCTGAATCTGAAAAATTGTACATTACACGTGACTTCAAAATGTATTTCACGAGATATCAAAGTTCCAATCCCCAGTAAGATCGATGCAACCCGACCCTAGTTACGGGGCACCCAAACTTAAGAACAAATGGATATGAGAAAGTTTAGGCATGAGTAAAGGATATTCAATTTCTTTAACGACCATCATTTTTGCCGGGGCTTGCCATGAATCTCCAAGATAAGCGTTTAATGGAAATAACAGCTCGCCGAAGAACATTATGGTCATACGCGAACTATCGCCAGGCCATAACCTTAAAAGGGTAATATTTCTGCATAAACAAACTATTTGTTTCTTCTACGTATTTTATGAAATCCATTATGAGTATGTTTATGACTTGTCTTTGTACTGTGTAATGTTTGAAGTAGATTCAAGTAAGTTATGCATTGCGAAACTGGGGCTGTTAGAAAAAGTTAGATTTAGTATGTAATTTGCTCGTCATATGCTTGTACTCAATCATTGCCTAAAATTCAGTCAATCTCTGACTCTTTTATTGATCTAAAATATCTACCATGTTAAATTTTGACCTCATAATCATTATTTTGCCGTTCTAGCAATTTATTTGGGGTCCCAATTTATTTGCGCGCCATATGTCTTCTCTATGAACTCTCGCTTCTTTTTTAATGGAAAAGTAGTTTTGTGTTCCAATTTCAAAATCAACTCCTAGGTTACATTCACGGATTGCCAATCGAATATGCGAGTAATCGGCACTAGGAGAATTGACAAAACTGGAACAGTTTCATGTTTACAGTTCCACGAACATATTGGAAAAAATTCCGGTTTAGCCGCCAGTTTTTTGCTAAAGACATAGGTGTTAGCGCTTGAGAGATTTGTTTGGATAACGGACCCTCAAAAAGGATTGCTATTGCAAATTGCCTCACTAGCAGAACGTTTAGCTATGGTTTTAGTAACTATCTCTCTTTGTACACACGGAAGCCGAAATATAAGTGAGAGTTGATGATATCGTATCTATATCTATACTTCTATACTACTCGTATCTATATCTATAATTATTTTATTTTTTTTAGGGATGGGAAATCATCCAATGACTCCTCCCGCTCTGGGTGTAGCGGGAGGGAGTGTCAGACTTCTACTGACTAAAACCCATCCATGTTCCTTCATTGCCCTCTGTGTTCCGGAGCCACGGTGTCTCTTGCGAATAATCCCGCGATTCCGGCAGGCGTCGGCCCTTTCGGGCCCCTCTGTGTGCTGACTCTCTTTCAACATTTCGCGTGGAACACTAACGCGCCGTCGACACGGCCTGTCGTCACTAGACGGACGGACGGCGAGCCACCCATAGCTCGCTGTCCACAGGCCCGCGCCTACGGTGGCCGGAGGTCACCAGGTGGCATTTGTTTGTAAGTTTGTATGTAGGTTGTAATCTCAGGAACTAATGGTCCGATTTGATAAATTCTTTCAGTATTAGATAGCCCATGTATCGAGGAACGATATAGGCTACAAATCATCACGCTAAGACTAAAAGGAGCCGAGCATTAATGGAAATTGTGACGCAGACGAAGTTGCGTGGGTCAGCTAGTTAGATATATAAGTAAACTATTACTTACAAGCATTCAACTTGCATATTATGCAACACTGACAAAACCACAGCTTTAAATAAATCTGTCGCATTATAAAAAGAAACGGTTTATGTCCCATTAAAGCGGTTCAGTGTTTCTGGTACTAACGTTTGTTTACAAACAAACAAACTTTAGCAGAGCCCGAGCAGAACAAATAATAATAAATATCCAACGTTTATTTATAAACGCTCGGGATAGCCTTGAAACTGAGGTTCCGTGTTCTTTCAAAATTTTTATTACAGGAACATTAGCGAGCGTAGGTACTTTGAAAAAATATCGCACAAATTTATCGTTAATTGTGGAACATAAAAAGCTGGGTGTTTTTATGTTCCGCAATTTTTATTGTTTTTTTTTTTTTAGAAAATAAACCATTGAACCTGTTCATAAAACTTTGAGTGTAAATATTAAAATAATGTTTACCCTATTTGATTGTGGCGTAGGCTACAATGTGCTACGGCGTTAGGCGTAGCATACGCGGCTTTGCCATATCAAGAGGGAAAAAAAAGAATAGACGTTTTTTATATGAATATTTATGAGATTTTAAAATCACATTCTGTGTAGAACATTTGAATAAAGAATCTGCTCTTAAGTATTTACAGTAAGCAATGGTTAAAAAGCTAAAAAAAATGGCTTCCTCTACATCGATTCTTTATTTTTATTCAGAACAAGCATCGAATTTTTACTAACAATACCTAATCCTATTTAATCGTAATTTCTCAGAAATATATTTTAAGTTTACATCATCAGTTTGTTGCCTCAGAAAAAACACAAACAAGTTCAAACGCAACTAAAAGGATTCCAGTGTAAACAATGTCGAATCAACACGATGAATTTATCTAAAGGGAAATCTCTTCAGCGAAAAGCAAACACGTCTCGAGCAAAAGACTACGGAGGGATGAGTGATTCACTGGGCTAGAAAATGTTAGTTGATTTTTGAATTTCACACTTCAATACCCGCTTTAACGTGGGGACGGCGCGATTGTGTTTACCATGTTCTCGACTGATCATCCACAATAAAAACGTCCGCGGAATATATTTTTAACAATACAACGAAACAACCCTTTTATTCAGGTAGATGCGTTCAAATGTGTAGATATGAAACAAATGCTGGATGATCAAACGTTTCGTGAACAAGCGACGCACACGTAATGATACCTTTAATGTTTACTCAAACATAAGTAGCATTTTCCTACTTACGTTTCAGTAAGTACACAGTCGGGATTTTTATGTAAATATCACAATTCATTCAGAATGTTAAGTGTATTTGTTTTACATAAGCTTTTTCAAATTCAAAGTACTTTTGAGAATCTGAACTGCTTTTTAATAAATTTTTGTTTTAAGTGTCAAACAGTAGATAACAGTTTGATTTTAGTATACCAATGCGATACTTAATGTTGACATTAATATTCATTTTGTGTCTCTAAATGTGGTAAGTGTTACGCCAGCTTGTAACAAATCTTTCTGCACTTTGGCATCAAACCAAAAAACTTGGTATTTTGTGTTAAAGATGGCCGAGAGCTTATAAACATATCGGCTAAAGTGGAGTTTTAACAAAAGCTAAATGCCTACATTGTTGTTACAGTTAGCACCCGCTATTAAAGGCGGCGAGAAAAAAGCGGATAATTGGAGTAAAGCCAATTTCTGTGGATGACAGGAAACTTTGTTAAATGTTATAACAGCGGAATTTATGATTAGAAGTTGGAGTAGTGCAGCAGGCTTCCAACTGTTCCAACTTCTGAATTAAATTAGGTACTGACGATTATGGAAAAATCTTTTTTTTTCATGGCTTGACATTGTTCTTAAACTTTGTGCCTGTCGAGTCTTTATCTGAAGACTTTGTAATCTATTTGCAAATTTTTCATTGCTTTATTAAATTAGAGGTGATATTATTATTCGTAGTCGGGTCCAGAACCGTAGGTACAAGACGTTCGAAAATTTAAATAAATATATGGGAACTTGTTCTTTGTTTCGATAATCCTAGTTTGCCAAGATGGGTTTACTATCCTTGATACCTATTTCGGTTTACATCCAAGGAATAGGGTGCCTGCCCATAACAGCAGAGCGAGGCAGCGGAACGGAGAAACGGAGAAATATTAACCAATCATGTCAGTAAATATAATCATTGATAAAAAATTCAACGTTTCTCCGCTCCGCTGACTCGCTCCGCTGTAATGGACAGGCACCCTAAGGGTGCATGAATTGCATAAAATCTCCATACCACGTGAGTCACTGACATTTTGACTAACATGATTGGTTATTATTTCTCCGTGTCTCCACTCCACTCGCAATGGACAGGCACCCTTAGAATTAAAAATGTGCCTAATAATTAAAAACCAACTGTCTTAATTTGTCTTACTACTACACCGCATTACTTAATTAAATTACAAAACAATAAAGGTTTGATATTGTCTGGAGAAAGCTTGTAACCAACGCCTGGCATTATCTGATACCCTTGTAAATAAACCTATTGTATTCCTCTATATTCTGTATAGGTATTGTATTCTTCTTTTGTTCTGTAGGTATTTACTTTACAAGATTGCTTGAACTCCACGTGATAAGCGTACAATAGTGGAAAATATAGGAGCTCGTGGCTAAATAATAACAGCCGTACAGATTAATCTTCAAAGTTAAGCAACACTTGCCAAGGATCTCTACCATACCTCAGACTGGGGGTAATCTTTTTATTGTGACAGATAATCTGGCACCAATCTTTCCAAGGATGTCGTGCTTCCTAGTTACTGTGTTGTAAAGGTCAGATAAGCAGCACTCCATGTGAAATTGTGAAGTATTCAGCTGCATTCGATTACACTAGAAGCCGACCCTAATGTTGTGAAGTTAGGAAACGCCAAGGCCGATTGAAAGTCCACAATAGTATTTTCCAAACATATTTTCTTCCCATAAACCATGTTATGTAATCTTGAACATACGAAGGTCAAAGCAAGTTATTCAAACTGCAATCAACATGCCCATTAGGATATTTGGTAGCGGTCAAGTCGAGCACTTGACCGCTACCAAATATCCTAAAGATTGAGGTAGGAAACCCTAAATTGAAGTGAAGTTTTCTCATTAATTTGATTACGTCGATCCCAGGGCCCGACCCGTGTCACAAGTTACTTCATTAGTTACGCAACTTGCTGAAAGTAATCCGACCGAATTAGGTTTTGTAAGACACGAATCATCAAAATTATACCGACGCGCGACGTTAGCATACTTTATATGTGTCATATACCTAATTTTAGCGAACGTTCCCTCACCCCCTGTGCCCCGAGCACACATGCTAGATTTGTTTATTATAAATTAGCAGCCATTAATAAGGGCTACACATTCGTGTCGTTTTAACCAAAATATGCTGCGATATGCAAACTAGACGATTCATAAAATTAGAATTTAAAATCAAAGCTCCGTTTCAGAGGTGTTTTTGTCTGTGAACAGCGCGACACTGCGCACATAAGTTACGCCGAATATTTATGTTGGGTGATGCCACCTACAGGCCGACGCTCATATTTACCGCCAAGATCTCGTTTACTGCACTCTCATATTTGCATTTTACATGTATTATTTTTGTTTACATTATTTATGTTTCAAACAATTCAAGTGGAAAGTTTTCCGAATTAGCTTCATGGGTTTAATGTTGTCCTCGATTATACTTTAAAATATTCGGATTATGACTGAATATTTATAGGTACACATCAAAAGGGAAGGAATCCTCAGGTGGCATATGAAGGCCGTGCTCGAGTAATTCTCAGTTAACATGGGTCAATTTAAAAAGGCGTAAGTATCTTTTTGTCGTGATTTATTTGCGTAGGTATAATAATTAATTACTGCCGAGGTTCGTAGAATGCGATGAAGATTGCATTAGACGTGTTATCCTCGCAAGGAACATTACGTGGCAGGCCAAGCCCGGGTTTAATTGATCTAGGCAGGATGATGGATTGTTGGCAGTAGATGCGGTGGGCTACGGGTGGTTTGCGGTGGATAAAGACGAATCTGAGTGCCGCTTCCGCCAAGACGCTTGTGGGGTACTTGAACTATACTGTATATTTATGCTTTAATATATTACGCAGTTAGACATTCTTATATACTGATTGAGTAACTATCAGAATAGATTTCAGAAGTTCATAGACCTTTATCGGTAAAAATGTAAAAGGATTTTTATGTAACTTCGAAACCGTAGCCTTAATACGTTAGATATTACTGAAATATGATTTTTAACTCAAGTAAATACGGTTGTTTGTCTATAATGTTTACAACTAATTAGTATACATTCGGGTTAACAAGCCCGTCCATGTCTTAGTAATAGGCAATTAGAAATATGTACTCGTAGTTAAGAGCCTCGTGCCTATTTGTTGCTATGTGTCTACTATTTAGCTGTCTATTGAAACTTAACTCCATTAGTGAAAAATATATTAAAATCGGTGTAAGTTGCTCGTTTTTAAGCCTCGTCTAAAGTCGTTTCTCATTCATAAAATATTGTCTCTAAACTTAATTAATGTTAATAACTGGCCCCGGGTTTTTACTGAATCGCCATTAATTAAATTTGAAGTAAGCTCTCTAAAAGAGCTCGTTAAGAGGATATAATACAGTGTAGTGTTGTAGTTTGTGTTTTAAGAGCTTAAAGTATTAAGCAACGAGGCTGCGTTGCCGGTGACAAGCGACTTAATTAACTCAGTTTAAACATGATAAAATAGTGTCAAAAAGTGCGCTGATGTGCAAGTGTACGCTCAGCTGCGACCATAGCTGATTACTGTACTAATTACAGGTGGGTGGGCTCGACTTCAAATCAGCACGCTCCGTTGTTAATTCTCAAAAGTTTATGCACCCTCTGTTACATTATCTTCAGCTTTAAAAGATTTTTTAAATTCAGCCGAGTCCATCATTTTAAAATCAAGCTTAATGTGAAGGATTTTACATTAAAATCAAAAGATCGACGAAATTAAGAGGCTGACGTGTCTCCAGTGAATGACTTTTTAAATTTCTACCTACCCACCAACGACTTTAGTAGGGTTGGGAAGATAGTCTATAATAAAAGGTTGCTCTACAATTTAGTTTCAGCCGTCGCTTCGCTGCAACGTCTAAGGAATTTAAATTTTTCCTTTGCGCTCCATCGAAGATAATCAAACAGCTGGCGGGCACTTCATGTTTTGAATATTAATGATATTAATCACGCTTCGTGTATTATTATTGTGCTACCACAAACACTGTATAATAAAGTTTTCTTAAATCGCTTCTATCCGCGTCCTTCGTACAACTTTGCTAGTTTAAATTCTATCTCTTAAGTGTATTGAGTTATTCAAATGTAATTTTCTTGAACTCCAGTTGAACTGAATTTCCACTTTCGTTTTGTCATTTTGTGGTTTGTACAGTAATTCCTAAAATAAGAAGCAAGAACGTTGGTTGACATAAACATCACTTTGTGTTTATCACGAAATAGCACAGTTGAACCGCTAACACTGAACTACCCTGTAATAAATTAGTTGTTTTAGCGGAAATGGCTTCGTCTTAGCGTGGGCCATAAAGACATTTAGGATTGAGTTCTACTGCGGCTGAGTGGGGCCCGTAGGTACGTAAACCGTTATAATAATGCGCATAAAATTCTCCGGCGAGAGCAGTAGCGAGCGAAGTTGCCGGTATTATAGCTGTGAGTTATTCAACGTCACGTACCCCGGGACTGGTCGCAGTTGCGCCGCTCCTCGACGTACTCTGTGGAAAGTCAGGCGTCACAGCGAAAACGCTACAACCAACAACTACGACTCGCTACCATCCGAAACTTATGACAGAAACAATCGAACGTCGCCAACAGTTTTGCCGACTTGTTTTTCCGACGGGCCTATTGAATGTTAGCAACTGTCCCGATTTAATTAAATATGATGGTCATTTAATTTTATTTACTACTTGTTTTGATGTTTCATGCTTTTTTCTCAGAAGCTAATCTTATTCTAATCACAGTGATTAGAATAACATTGGTGGATAATACATTTATTTTAGTACTTAGTTTTAAAACATGTTGAACATATTTTTAGTTTACGTATTATTTAAAATGTGGTTTATGGGTACAGCAAATACTGTGCGGAATGATATTTGACTGGGCTTTTACTCAAAAGAAGTGACTTAAAACTTTTATTTAAAAAGTTCTTTATTTTCACAACATTTTTATAGTCAAAATACGTCGAAAAGAGGGCCGTGGTTGCGACAACGTGTTGCTTGTTGATTTTTTTATGTTTTGGGTCACATATGTTACTCTTATGACGTTGAAGTATTTCAGTGCACTGTTTGTTTATGTGAGAATTTTGATTGAAATATTTGTGTGTAGTTGGATTTTCTGTTTTAACATTTACGAGTAATTGAATTTTGAATTCTTGTATATTGCGTTGTATTTCAAGAGGAGTGGGTGTCGCAAAGTATTGCAGCGTTTTCTAATATGTGTTATTTGTGTTTTGGCGCTCGAACGAGCCGTGCTCGATATTTCAGTTGGGCCACTAGTATGCGTAGACACGTACTTACGCATTGTTCTCGTTGCAGTTATAAGCTAGTTGACACAGTGGCTTTGCTCGCTCGCTCTTCTTTAATTTCTGCGTCAAACAAACACAGCTATAGTTGAAATTTTCCCGTTCCAACAAGGTTTACGTGGAATTTTTCCCGTACTCAAAAATATAAGGTCGAGTGGATACTATTCATTGGAAGTCAATTAATGTTGTCACGTGTTTTCGGAAGCTGATCCCAATACTTGGAAAAATGTGGGATCAGAAGGATGTCAAAAACCATGTACAGCCAACAAAAAAGAGCAAAATGTCAGTCTAGCTACACGTCAATTACCCTTACCGTCACTCGTTAGGCATCAAAACCACTTCCCCGTGCGCAGGTTTAGGGAAACGGCTCACAGGATAACAATACAAATAATACTAGGTAAAATATTCCAGGAGGTAGAACCTCGAGTCCTCGAACCAAAGGGGAAACACAAGGGACAAACAACGTTAAAAATTCGGTCCTTCTTTTCTCTCTAAAATATGCTGTTTCTATGCGAAACCAATCACACTGGCAGCAGCGCGATATTACGTTTTATATCATTTCTGACCACCAATTTGCTAACCAAACCCTGACTAAACATACCAAGCGTATAATAATTTTTGTTACGAAACAAAATAACATCGGCAGTTATATAAAGTAGGTAAATATACTACATGTGTGCATGTGGGAGTCTCAACAAAGCCAAAGCCATACTCTGTTTGAATGCGTCGTTTGTTTTACTATACGAGGAAAGTTTAAATGTGCCACATCTTCTAATTACGTCCGATCATTTCTGAACCCTTGTGGGTAAGCCGAGGCTTAAAAGTTGTGTTTGTTATACATATACGAACCCACTGGTGGATCCAGGGTGGGCTAAGGGGCCCAAGAGACCGAGATATCTTTGGTAATCTAAATTCTAGTCATTGAGAAATTTACGAAGAGGAATCCAAGGGGAGAGGCTTGTTATGCTTTAGCTAAAATAAAATATTATGTGCTTTTTTAGCTTTTATTTTGCCAAAACCAAATCTCAGCGGGATCAAGTTCCCCCCAATCGACAATCCTAGGGAATATGCACGCGATTTTTTTATTTATAAAATGAATTACTTATAAGCTCCAGTAAACACTCTAGAAAATATTTTTTCAATATCTTCATCAGCGATGAAGTTATAACGCTTCAAAGATTACTTTTAGAACGAGAAGTCCGACATGGAATTTGACGTCACATTACGTGACATCTATACATCTGCCATAGAAAACGTTTTCGCGAGAGGGACAGATATATTTGTTTAAAATAATTTTATCTCGTTTGTTTTTCGAGCAATTTTGATTCTATTTCCACTGTCAGTAATATATTTTTGTATATTTTTAGATAAAGTGTTTAGATAATAAATATATTTTTATGCATATTCCCTATTTGCTATGACATTTACGTTAAGGCGCCGCCACACTTGCCACAAACCAATTTTGATACGTTAATTTTACATAGTGAAACTTTACTGTATGAAATGAACCCTCGAATGTTCGGTCTTTAAAATGTTCGAGTAATTTCTGATGTTGATTTTAGAAATTGGTTGTAATAATATATTGTTCAAGTAAAATTATTTATTTTTTGACGTCATATGTTAGAATAGTTTTAATTTTAGTTAGTTAAGTCTTTTTATAAATGTAGTTTAAATTGAAAAATAATAATAAAATTTATTAATATGTATACTAGCTGATGCCCGCGGCTTCGCCCACTTGACAAAATATACCAAAACCTTCCTCGAGAACCACTGTATCCATTGGTGAAAACAGCGTAAAAATCGGTGCAGTACTTTTTGAGTTGGTCGCGAACAGACAGACAGACAAAATTCAAAAATTCAAAATTCAAGCATTTATTTCAATTAAACCATTTACAGGCACTTTTGAATTGTCAAGGTCGGTCGGTCCAAAAAATTGAAGCTATTTGCACGTTCCAAAGCGTAGATCTCTATGGAGAAGAACGTGCAAGAAACTCCACGGACACTCTTTTAAAAATAATATTTTTTTACAAAGATTTATTTACATCGGGTTGAAATTATACATACATGTGAGAACGATGTAAAAGACGAGCAGGATAAAAGCGTCCGGAATAAAAGAGGATCAATTCAAAGAAATAATTAAAATCAACCATGGCAGCTGAGAAATGACCAGTCCCGACTGACGGAGCCCGTTCACGAACATGGCGCATACGCCAGCACCATTCGGCATTTTGAAGGGAGCCAAATGATCAAACGCATACGCCACCACCAGCTAGACTTTTGAGTGAGCATGACACTCCCAACCGCCAGGGTACATTCAAGTCAAAAACATACCTAAAACTAATAATTAAAGTTTAAGTTAAAGGTACACAGTACTCACACATGTGCTGTTAATGGCTGAAATTATACAATGCTAAGTAAGTTGATTCTAAACAATGCAAATTTTTCTTACAATCTTCAGATCTTCAGCCGGTCCAACAATGTTTCCGAAATATTTACAGATTAGTTTGTGCTCCCTAGTGGCTGTGGAGCAGGACCAGCATTCAGCCAAGCATTTTTATCTTCAATATAATCCCCCAACTTATAATATGCTTGCCTGCATAGTGTGCGTTTAATACAAGACTTGAATTTCGTCTCATTTAATTCTAATATATGGGGAAGTATATTATAACATTTTAAACCGTACCCCATGAAAGATGAGGCTACTTTAGCCAGTCTGAAGCCTGGTTGAACTAACTGGTCCCTATTTCTAGTACCATAATTATGTCTCTCGCCTCTTTTACTAAAAAGATGTAAATTCTTTCTGACATACATGATGTTTTCGTAAATGTATTGACAAGGTACCGTCATGATGTCAATAATCTTAAACAGTTCCCTAAGAGAATCGCGCCGGCGGAGATTATATATCGCTTTGATAGCCCTTTTCTGCAGAATAAAAATAGACTCGATGTCTGCAGCTCGTCCCCATAGTAAAATACCGTAAGACATGATACTGTGAAAGTAACTAAAATATACAAGTCTCGCGGTATCGACATCCGTTACTTGGCGGATTTTTCTAACAGCATATGCTGCTGAACTTAGCCGTCCGGAAAGAGATGTTATATGAGGGCCCCATTGAAGCCTGGGGTCAAGCGTAATTCCTAGGAAAACCGTTTTGTCGACGAATTCTAGTTTTTCCTTGTTCAATAATATGTCACAATCACTGCTTTTGACATTAGGTAAGGCAAATCTTATGCACTTTGTTTTCTTTTCATTTAGAACCAAATTATTCGCCGTAAACCAATTTTAGACTTGCATTAGGGCATTATTTATGTCATTAACATTGTTCGTCCTTCTATTTATCTTAAAAATTAAAGAGGTATCGTCAGCAAACAACACCATATCAAGATTTTGTTGCAATAAATAAGGTAAATCATTAATATATACCAAAAATAAGAAAGGACCCAAAATAGAGCCTTGGGGGACGCCCATTTTTACGTTTAATCCCGACGAATTGACACCGTTTATGTGAACTAATTGCTGTCTATCATTCAAATAAGATTTGACTAAGTTTAACGCTGTTTTGCCTAGTCCGTAATGCCCGAGCTTCAGGAGTAATGTATCGTGATCAGCACAATCAAACGCCTTTGAGAGACCACAAAAGACACCTATGGCATCCTGTGCGTCCTCCCACGCATTAAAGATGTGCTTTAGTAAGGTGACACCAGCGTCAGTTGTACAACGTCCTTTGGTGAAACCATACTGTTTATCATGTAAGATGTTATTCGTGTTAAAATGACTGAGCATCTGATTTAGCATTACTTTTTCAAATACCTTTCTAAACACTGGCAACACGGATACTGGTCTATAATTATTTGTGTCTTTACTATCCCCAGATTTAAAAAGTGGTATTACCTTACTGAATTTCATTAGGTCTGGAAAGGCTCCTTGATCGACACACAAATTAAATATTAAAGCTAAGTACGGCGCTACAGTCTCGATAATTGAGGTACAAACCTTGATAGACAATCCCCATAGATCTTCGGTCAATTTAATTTTGATTTGTTTAAAAGCTTTTATTAATACTATGGGGTTTATATGTTTAAAATTAAATTCAGTCGCGCAGGCTGATACGTTTGCCTGTAATAAATCAAACAGAGAGACAGACAGCCGCGGCGGAAGACTTTATTTTATAATATGTAGTGATAGTGATAAAAACCAAGTCGTTGTTCTTATGATTACATAAAGCGCATTATTCTATTAGACCCCTGGGGTCTGTGTTAGCTTGGCACGGTCTGGAATTTGATCAACGCGCTTTTTATTTACTAAAAAAACTTTTTACAAAAAAATACAACCGACTTCCAGAAAAAAAACACTACAAAGTAAAAAATAACTTTAATTTCGGAACTCGGTGTTTTTGTTAATTTGTTCGTTTTTGACACCGACTTCCGAAATTAAAGTTATTTTTTACTTTGTAGTGTTTTTTTTTTGGAAGTCGGTTGTAATTTTTTGTAAAAAGTTTTTTCTTTTTCACTTTTTAGTGGTACCCCACACCAAACAACACCACTGCAAAATCGCAGAAAAGCAAAATACAGACGCACTAGTTGCCCATACGATTTTCGACTTCTCTGGGATGCCATCATCAGATCCTGGTTTCCTTATAATGGGACCATTTGGGAAGTATTCCCTTTCCAACAAAAAAATCATTTTTAAAATCGGTTGGCAAGCGACGGAGTTATGCCCGAACAAACATAAAAAAAAAATACAAACATCCGAATTGAGAACCTCCTCCTTTTTGGAAAGTCGGTTAAAAAGCGCGTTGATCAAATTCGCTGTAGTGTTGTTTCAGCTTGCGCTTTACATTTTTACTGTTTATTAAGTCTCTAATGTCTAAGGATGCGGTGCGTCTACCATACAAGTTATTTTTGCGTGGCACTTTAAAAGATTTTTTACTTGTCGAGTAACTAGTCACATCAAATCTTATTGGAACTTGAATATTGGTGTTATCAAAATCTTCTATGATGTGTTCATCATAGAAGATTTTGATAACACCAATATTCAAGTCTAATCAGCACTGGCCAGAATTGTTAACACTTTACAATGTTTTAATACCTAAATAATTATCGCGGAATTTATTTTTAACATAATTTGGTACTAGATACAGCTTCAACAATCGTGTTTGCAAATTATGTATTTTATAGCGAGGTAAACGTTTTAAATATGCATAAATGCCGTGTTCATTTGAAGGAGGGTTCTGGGTGGTATATTCCGCGTCAAAATTTAAAAAATCGTGAGTATTGCACGCAACTTGCCGCATACCTACCGATTCCACCTGATAACTCCAGTGGAAGCGATTTTCAATAATAAGTCCCAAGTAGGTATAAATAACTAGTAAGATAGATAACTATATTGTTTTTCTAGATAAGAATGTAGTAAATTAACCTTTGTGCTTATATAAAAAAATACATAAAATGTATGAGTCCTTCTTTTGTTTCTGACATTTTTGCGGTAGATGAAAATAGTTCATCAGCCTTTTTTCGCCGGCTGCTCCAGAATTAAGCTATTTCCTTTCCAACTCCAACCCACTAAGTTATTTACAACCCCACATAGTTTCTTTATCTTCATAATCGTCGCCACCATTTAGAATTCTGATTCCACTGGGAGGCATGAACGCGAACGCAAGTACTCGGGTTTATACAAATCCTCCACCATTATCATCTTTATAGTACCTGATCCTATGGGATCGTAATGTTTCATAATGGCTGTAATATCACGTCTATAACATAGCACACACCTACTCGTATTTTGTAGTGAACTTGCTTCTACTCCTGGATTTGCTCGCGAGATGTTGGCTACTATTTAGATAAATAGGAATAGAATTATTGTCGATGTGCCACCGTTAGAGAAGCGGAGAAAATTTAATTCGGAATTGCATAAAATCTCCGTATCACGTGAGTCATTGAAATTTTGACTGACATGACTGATTAATATTTCTCCGTTTCTCCGCTCCTCTGCCTCGCTCCGCTGCCTCGCTCCGCTGTAATGGACAGGCACCCTTATGGTGGACATCCCACTCATTCGTATAACACTGAGAATGCTTTCATTTTGCGTACAACTAAGGAGTGGAGTTGTCTTCTGAATTCCGTGTTGCTTGAGTTCTAAGACCTGGAGCTTTTTAATCACGAGTGAACCGGCTACTTCTATAGTTTTCTTTTTGTAAAATTAGAAAAGCACTTTTGGAATAATTCTGGTGAGTGCATTTACAATTTTATTGAAACCTTAAATTTTTCTCAACTAAAAATGAAAAATGATCTTAGGTTATTTTTGCTTTAGATTGCATTTTGTTTAAAAGCATTTCAAATGCTTTTATTTTTAATGACCGTCAGATTACTTCTTAGGCTTTTAAATTAAAAGCTTTAGTTAAAAAGCTTTTAATTCTTTTCTATCTGTAATTTGTGTTTAAAGAAAGATTTTCAACACATGTACAGTCGCCAGCACATCAAGGTAACCGAAACTGTCCAATTTTCCCAATCAATTTGAACCTTATGTACCAAGTCATAAAGTTGAAAATGGATTGAAGAAATTTGACAGATTGTTGTAGCTTGATGTGCTGGCGTCTGACATGAATTATGATACTTTAACCTTTTCGTTGTAATAGACAAAGAATTATTTGCTAAATCTTTAATTATTTTCTATTCATAATATTTAATAGATACTGAAATTGATAAGCGCAATCTATTAAAATACATTGAGTCTTATAGATACACGTAAATTAAGTAATTTGTACGGTTTTCTAATCAATCTGTATTGTAACGTTTATTTTTTATATTCTGTCTGGTGTTGCCCGCTCCCACCAATCCGTAGTAGGTAAAAGCCTCTAGTGGTCACACCAGTTTCCTAGACAGAGGCGTATTTAAAGATTTAGCGCCCGGGCCAGTAAGCTTTGCCGCCCCATTAAAGAAAAAAAAACACTAGTTTAGGTAAGGTTAGGTCCGTGGGGGCGCCCTTAACTTATGGTGCGGAACAAGCTCCGCACCTGGGCCCCCCCGCTGACGCAGAGTCTCCGGCCTCAGCTCGTGGAGGACGTGGTGAGCGCTCTGTTCCCTGCGCGAGGGGAACATCCTCCCCCGCCTATGGCTCCACCGCCTGCGGTGCCGGAAGCGGACCTAGAGGACGACGACGACGACATCCCGGCTGTGACTGGGGTAGACCTGAGAGTGGCGGTACGAAGGCTCAAGGCCAAGACTACCGCCCCAGGGCCCGACGGCTTGCCTGGCAAAGCCTGGGCCCTGGCCTTGGAGGCTCTCGGGCCTCGACTAGAGGGGCTCTTTAGCGCATGCATGGAGAGGGGCCAGTTCCCGCTTCCTTGGAGGACCGGGAAGCTGGTCCTCATCCGGAAGCCTGGGCGCCCTGCGGACTCGCCGTCTGCATTCCGGCCCGTAGTGTTGCTCGACGAGGTGGGCAAGCTCGTCGAAAGAGTTATCGCAAACCGCCTCGCCGGGCACCTAGCGGGAACGGGGCCGGATCTTGCGGACAACCAGTTTGGTTTCCGCAAGGGGCGCTCTACGGTGGACGCCGTCATGCGCGTCAGAGCCCTCACGTCGGGGGATGCGGTCTCCCGGGGTGGTGTTGTCTTGGCGGTGTCACTCGACATCGCCAACGCCTTCAACACCATGCCCTGGAGCTGCATTGGGGAGGCACTCCGGTATCATCGCGTGCCGACCTACCTCCGTCGTGTTGTCGGGGACTACCTGTCCGACCGGGCAGTAATCTACCCTAGTCACAGCGGTGAGTGGAACCGGCGAGAGATGTCGTGCGGTGTCCCACAGGGTTCGGTTCTGGGGCCGCCCCTGTGGAACATCGGTTACGACTGGGTACTGCGAGCCGACCTCCCTAGTGGCGTCAGCGTCATCTGTTACGCTGACGACACGCTGGTGCTGGCACAGGGGGGGTCGTACGCGGAGGCGGCCGACGTTATGACACGCGGGGTTGCGACAGTCGTAGAGAGGATCCGGCAATTGGGTCTCAAGGTGGCGCTGCACAAGTCCGAGGCCATGTGTTTTCATGGCCGAGGCAATACGCCACCGTCGGGATCCTTGCTAACGGTAAGAGGGGTTTCCATCGGCGTCGAGTTGACGCTGAAGTACCTAGGGCTCGTCCTCGACAGCCGGTGGAACTTCGTGGAACATTTCCGACGTTTGGCACCCAAACTGGAGCGGGCCGGGGCTGCTTTCAGGCGGCTCCTGCCCAACCTGGGGGGACCAAACGCCTCCTGCCGGAGGCTCTACGCGGGGGTCGTGCGGTCCATGGCCCTCTACGGGGCCCCGGTGTGGGCGCGTTCCTTGCGGCAGCGTGCTGCCAACTATCTGAACGCGCCCCAAAAGGTGATGGCCCTAAGGATGGCCCGAGGGTACCGCACGATCTCGCGCGAAGCGGTGTGTCTCCTTGCCGGATTGCCGCCATGGGATCTGGAGGCGATAGTCCTCGCGCGCCTGCATGATTGGAGCGTGGAGGTACTACGCCGGGGGGAAACTCCGCTGACGCGGCAAATTGTCGCGCAGCGGACAGACCTCCGGCGCGATCTCATGGCGTCATGGAGACGACGACTGTCGCAACCCAGTGCAGGGCACGCCACGATAGTGGCGATAAGACCCCTCTTTGAGGAGTGGCTAGAGAGGCGCCACGGCGTCCTCACCTTCCGCCTGACGCAGGTCCTCACCGGACACGGATGTTTCGGGAGGTACCTGCATCGAATCGGGCGGGAGGAAACGCCCGGGTGTCACCACTGCGAGGATCGACCGGAGGACACGGTGGAGCACACTGTGCAGGTGTGCCCCGCTTGGGCGGCGCACCGCCGTGTCCTCGAAACGGCGATTGGCGGCAATCTCTCGCGTCCGGCCCTGGTCCAAGCCATGGTCCGGAGCGAGACGGAATGGGACGCCGTTGCCTCCTTCTGCGAAGCAGTCATGCTAGCGAAGGAGGTGGCGGAGAGGGAGAGGAGACCCTCTCGTCCCGGCCGCCGTGGTGGACGCCGCGGGCGTCGGGGGACACCACCTGGTGACCTCCGGCCACCGTAGGCGCGGGCCTGTGGACGGCGAGCTATGGGTGGCTCGCCGTCCGTCCGTCTAGTGACGACAGGCCGTGTCGACGGCGCGTTAGTGTTCCACGCGCGCCTCAAAGAGAGTCAGCATACAGAGGGGCCCGAAAGGGCCGACGCCTGCCGGAGTCGCGGGATTATTCGCAAGAGACACCGTGGCTCCGGAACACAAAAGGCAATGAAGGAACATGGATGGGTTGTAGTCAGTAGAAGTCTGACACTCCCTCCCGCTACACCCAGAGCGGGAGGAGTCTATGGATGATTTCCCATCCCAAAAAAAAAAAAAAAGGTAAGGTTAGGTAGGTAGGTATTTTTTTTTTTTGTACAAACTGGCTAACAAAATCGTTAATGACACTGTCTTTGACTTTTGTCAATTCAGCTTCTATATTTAGAACAGTGAAGCTGTTTGTGGAACGCAAATAATTCTTATCCTTTTGAGTCCAGAAAACGAAAGTTCTGCACTGCAATTCGTCACTGCAGTGCAAAGAAAAATGCGTAATGCTATCTAAACTAATATTATAAAGGGGAAATATTCTTTTTTTGTTTGTTTGTGACGATTTAACTGAACACCTTCTCGACCGATTTAAAAAAATTACACAACATTAGTAACATTAGTAAGCTACATTTTTACCTATCTCACTAAATTTTTTTTATAAAGAAGCTAAGTTGCCTTAGACTAGGGCTGCCATCACATAATTTACCAACGCAATTGAGTACTTTCGCCGAATACAACAAAAAAAGAATTTACTCTTTTTTAATCATTTAGCTTCTTTGAGATCTAACTTTTAAGCGTTACAAATTAAATCACACAATCTTCACTTTCTCACGTATAATCTAGTTAAAACAAATATTTTTTTTTTCTATCAAAATCAAATAAGCAACATAGTAGTCTAACGTAGAATGTAACTCAGACGCGGATTAATTTCGCTCAAGAAACATTTGTCTGTGCGGGGGCGAATTTTATTGTCACAACGTGTTAGAACTTTTCACAGTTAATTAAAGGTGTTTTTGTAAAAATAATATAAAAAATCGACATAAACAGCGAACGCGATAATTTTAGGAGCTCGTAGGGTTAATACTCTTAAGCGCAGACCCAGCTCCAGGGCTTGAGGCGCTGCATGCTGAAACACAGGCCCCAAACCTAGTTCAGCAGCAAATGCGTATGTAACACACAACTGCAACTGTTTTATTTATCATAAGTAACTTATAGACAAATTGTTTAAACATGTATTTTATGGGACTATTTGCAGAAACGCGCTAATGCGAAAAGGCTGTAACAATCGAGAAAACTCGAAACTTAACAAAACGAAACCGAATGCTTTGCTCGCATTCGGTTTCGAGTTAAATTTAGTTCGAGAAAGACTTAGTCCAAAAAGGACATTGTCCATGGGATCTGAATTACAAAAATATCAATATTTTCCTTTAAATTCTAATCCTGCTGCTGACGTTTAAAATTAAACAAGGTAAATTCAGAATATCTCTATTCATGTAAATGAATTTCCAAATGAAAATGGCTTCTGGGAAATGGATATTCCCTATTACTAAGGTATTAGAAAACAACACATTGGAAAGTGCTGGTTTTCTAAAATGTTTGCTGTTGTCAGTTCGAATATTAGTTAGCCGAAGTTGTGGTTCAACTCTTTAATTATTAGTTGAACATGGCTACCTACTCTTTATTTATGTAAGGCATGTTTGCAAATGGATTTCGCCAGAAATAGGCCTTTCGTTATAAATTAGTTAATAGAAAGTTTGTATAGTTACTATATTTGTTTCAGAAACTAGAAAGAAGGAGCTAAAAATCATCGTGTTATAAATTACCTATTAATTATAATCTCTGAAGAGATTTCAGAGTAGTGCAAATGAAAAAAAAATCGGCCAAGTACGAGTGGGACTCTTACACAAAAGTTTCCGTACCATAAACTGAAAAAAAAAAACACGTTTCTTGTATTGGACCCAGTTTATTTTAGAAAATTGAAAATATCAGGGTCATGGGGCAGTAGAGAAAGGTCTTCCATTCATCACCACAGCTCAGTCTTACGTCTGGGCAAATCCTTGAAATCTCCTTACAGAGGGAGAACAAACCAGCCCAGATCACAGATTACTATCGCATAGCCTTGCTTTGAAAGCTGTCTGTTAGATTTCTAGTCTGTGCTACGGTGTTCGGGGAACTGTACGCAAGTTCTACGGTCGATAATAATCCATCACATATAAAATCGTCTATGGCAAGATTGCATCGCATTGTGTATAGTTGTTGCTTTGGTTTCAAAACATTAAGCAAAATGGACAGTTATGAGTGTAAATAAATAAAGATTTCAATTTGATGAAGAATGTTTTGTAATTTTATGAAAAACGAATAATAGCTTTTGGGGAACGTTCTTTCGGTTACGCGATCTTATTGTAACAGTCCACTCCCAAAATTCCTACAATCCCGAAAAGTTACATGCCGTGAGACGAAAGCATACTGTGTGTTCGTCCATTCTTGTCCATTCAAAGCAAGCTCAACGTTTCTTTTATTTCCTTTAAGTTAATACAATCTTACATGTGTAATCAATGGTCAAATGGAAATGCAAAACTACTGTAAAGAACTGGATGCTGGATTTGGACTATGAAGAAACAGAAAACATCATCCAGACCATTAAATGATGTTTTAATAAACATCCCTCTCACAATTAAGCACGACCCATATGACTTACATGCACATACACACCACACCCATACAATACACAATAACATTACAAATATAACCGACACTTCTATTATATAGACTTACCTCTCTATCAAAACTGTTTGCTTCTAGTGTTATGTATAATCTAAATGATGCCGTATAATAAGATAATGCTTAAAGGGGTGTGAGCCTGGAGATCTGTCATACAGGTCCTGAACCTAGTTCAGACTCCAGCTCTCACAAAGGGTATAGCGTAAGGCAATAAATGAATGTTATGTATAAATTACCTACTGACACAATGTACCTTTATGAGAGAAATAAACTAAACTATGTTTATGTTATGTTAATTATAGGGGCGTCGAAAGAAAACACTAACTAACATTGTATCTTATGCCCAAGTTTGACCGACCTGTACTAAAATTCATCTTAGTAGCTTAAGGCTGGATTTTTCCAACGCCAGATAGCTTTATCGGAGGAATAATTTCGAAATCCTTTTAATTCCTAATTTCTAAAGAATTTACTTTACCAAATGTTAAAAGTAGTGAATGTGACATCGTATTGAATGGAAAAAAGTTGGAATTTATTGATCAGACGGTTTTCCTGGGAATCACTTTAGACGAGAAATTGCAATGGGGACCTCACATAACATCTCATGCGGCGCGGCTAAGCTCAGCCGCTTATGCTGTTAAAAAGATAAGACAGTTGACGGATGTAGAAACTGCGCGTATGGTCTATTTTAGTTACTTTCACAGCATTATGTCATATGGTATTTTGCTGTGGGGTCGAGCTGCTGGCATTGAATCCATATTTATTTTACAAAAGAGGGCTATCAGAGCCATTTATAATCTACGTCGACGCGATTCTCTTAGGGAAGTCTTTAAAAAGATTAATATTATGACAGTCCCTTGTCAATTCATATATGAAAATATTATGTATGTAAGGAAAAATCGACATCTCTTTAGCAAAATTAGTGATAGACATAGTTTTAATACTAGTAATAGAAATAAATTAGATCAGCCATTTTATAGATTAGCCAAAGTACGAACATCTTTCATGGGGTACTGTATTAAATGTTACAACAAAATACCTTGTGACATATTAGAATTAAATGAAAGAAAATTTAAAAATTATATTAAAAGCACACTATGTAAACAAGCATATTACAAATTAGATGATTATATTCAAGATAAGAATGCTTGGAAACATGCTGGTCCTGCTCCATTGGACAATCTAGGGTGTAAGTAAACAAAGTCAAACTTGTTGATAATGTTTGTATTTAGTATATCTATAGATGTCTTTAATGACTTTTATATTTAATTTAACTCACACACTGATCCATTGCTGATAATTGGATAAATCAATAGTACCAACATTTATAAATATTTGTGTGTTTGCATTGTATAGGCTCAAGTACCCTGGCGGTTGGGAGTGTCATGCTCACTCAAAAGCCTAGCTGATAGTGGCCTATGCGTTTAATTATTTGGCTCCATTCAAAATGGCATGCGCCACGCCCATTCAACTCAACCATTTTGAAGTCATGGCGCCGTCGGTTGGGACTGGTCATTTCTCAGCTGCCATGGTTTATTTTCATTTATTTTAATTATTTCTTTGAATTGTTCCTTTCTTATTCCGGACGTCTTTATCATGCTCGTCGCATCGTTCTCACATGTTTGTATAATTTCAACACGATGTCAACAAAACTTTGTAACAATTTATTATTTTTAAAAGAGTGTCCGTGTAGTTTCTTGCACGTTCTTCTCCATAGAGATCTACGCTTTGGAACGTGCAAATAGCTTCATATTTTTTGGACCGACCTACCTTGACAATTCAAAAGTGCCTGTAAATGGTTTAATTGAAATAAATGTTTGACTTTGACTTGACTTTGAAATTTTGACAGTTCGTCCATACAAAAACTGTCAAACGTTAAATTTATTCCACGAATAAGAGTTATCTGGCGTTGGATAAATCAGCCCTAAGAAGAATAAAATGTTATTCCAGTATTCCAAGTGCTATAACGGTATCATTTAAACACACATTATTATTGTTTATCCATTCCATAGCAACTATTTGCCTTTTTATGGCGGCGTTTGTTTACAAAATAAGTAAATTTTCATAAATTACATACAGTTCTCGCATGAAACTCAGTTATACCATACATTTTAATTACGTTGCGATCAGAAGAAAAATTATGAAGCAATGGACCATCCTTCACAAATGCTTCGTTTACAGGATATTTTTACTAGGTGGTCGATTTTAGTATCTTAGTGGCAGTTGTCAGGATCAATCAGAAAAAATCTATTTATTTGTCGTAATCAGGCATTAGCAAGCGCAGTTAAATCGCATATATTAATTGTCCTTCATGAATATATCTTCATCATCAAATCAATTGAGCAGCAAGCAAGCAGAATGTAATTGAATCAAAGTGCGAGTTGAATTCGTGTTTAAACTCGATAGTGGAGTTAAACTTGATGAAGCGGTCACGTCGGCTAATTCTTCGAGATATTAATGTAGTTCACGTGGGTGTAATCGGGAGTCGCGGCACGTTGCGGGCATTCCGCCTTTGAAATCACTTCCCGGCCCCACTCTCCTCTCTGACAGTGACGTATTGTTGCTCTTCTTTAACATTAATGTAATGGATTTTGTTTCATGTTGCGGAAGTTATCGCATATTTTACGATCTCCTTAATTTATCCATTAAATTTTTGTTGTTCTATTTCGGGTTTTGATTACTTGTTTTTGATAGACCGCTTCAATTCTCGTGCATATAGAATGGGTATACAGCTGACCTTTTGGGTTTGTTTTGGTAGGTGTATTACATTGATGGAATGTTAATTTTAGGGGTAAAAACAGACACAAAGTTATGATCCTAAACGTGTTAAATTGTAACTAGCGAATTAGCTTAGGTACACTACATACTTGACAAAGTTGTTACAACATGTCTCCGTACCTCAATTTCCTACCGTAATCCAAACACATTGTAATGATTAACTTGCTTCGAATGCCGCTTGCATCGAAGCCAGCTATAATATAGAGTGCCTTGGTGTAGCCGCAAACAGTGTAGGAGGCAATAAAGCGCTTAATATTACCGGCGGCCACGTCGCACTTGACGTAGCGCTACGCCGTAGTACATCCGTAGCCTCGTAGCACATTCGTACCACACACACTGGCGGTAATGTGCCAAATTCGTGTATAGAATTATGTTAATGGTTTGCTGAACGTTACAATGTGTATAGGCTGCCTACGCAGTGATGTGTTTATTGATTGACGTGTTCATATCAGTAAAAATATCGATTGTTGACGTGTTCATATCAGTAAAAATATCGATTTAGCTATGTCTTTTCTCCACTATCAAGTAAAATCAAACCAGCTAAAATCAAAACTTTATTTCAAAAGATTTTTCTAAAGCGATAACACAATAATATTATTCTGAAGAAGTACAAGTTTCCAGAAAAGACGAGGTTGAGTACTGCATAAACACAAAGCTGTGAGTAAAACTTTAAATTCACGTGTTTCCTGAAACATCTCAACGTAATAGCTTGGGTGCTTGAACAGTAATTCCATTGTGAAGTTACGTTGTGTGCAGGTGGCCGTCAGAATGCATCTTGCTTTGTGCTACCCACCACCTGAAAATCTTAAACTGACTGTTTCTAAGAGGTGCCTTGTGAACATACTGGCTAATACCTTATATACATGTATGGGCTTTCATATACTCAAAGGCTTATGCATGACTTTATTCGCATATTTTACATAGTAATGTTGTCCACAAATGCATTACTGCGCATTTTAAGTTAAAGGCGTTTCGTAAACATACCGTTGAAAAACACTTTCTAAGGTAATTTATGTTGTCATAATTACAAGAAACAACCCCAACACGCTGCGACAACAAAAATCACATCAGCGTTCCTCACAATTCACTTTAATAAGCTCGCAAGGCAAATTATACTTCTTGAACGTGTGTACAAATTGTGCGGAGGGGAAATGAGAGGTAAATCCGTTTTAAACCACAGTAGACGGGGCAGGACGAGCAGAGCTCTCGATCCGTCACGCGTCGAGCAAACTTAATCCCTCATCAAATCCAGATTAATTAAAGTGGAGCCGACCACGATCCCGGCAAGCCACTCACGCATACCGTGACACATGTGTAACAAGCCGGAGCCCGCGACACATTCTTGCCGCACGAATTGTGTGCTTCCATTGTCTTGTTAACACACTCCATCACGAAGGTTTTGATTACATAGTGCTTGGGATTAATTGATTAGGCTAGGTGTTTTGACGTTGAATAAAACACTGTGGATCTACCTTATGTAGGTTGATATGTGCATTATATTGCAATCGCAATGTGCTGCCTCGATCATGAAGTTGTTACATTACTTAAGGCTTGAAATTAATTGGCTGGACCCTGTGTAAGTAAACATTGTGTACACAATAATATTAGTATCTTAATTCTAGTTTGCAAACACATGAAATGTGACCGTTTCATTCATATTTCATAAAAGGTTAAAATATTTTAAAAAGTTCTTCCAACTTTGTCAAGCGGCTGTCACGTCAAGAGTTTAGTGTAAAAAAGGATACACCAAGAGCGGCACCGAAAGATTAACAAGCATTCGGGTCGGAGTGTACGTAATACAATCAAAAGTTTTGATGAATTTCTCGAAAACTGTCTTTGTTTCCCCTTTCGGTCCAAGTTAAATAATAAAATCCACGGACTCTCTATCTGAGTCTTGTAAGAACTTGGTCTGGAAAAGTAACAAAAAGTTATATTTTTAAGCACCGAACCTGGTTCGAACGGCGTGTTAGCTGATCCCTACAACGAATTTTAATTAGCCAATACCTGCTTGTCTAGACTGACAAAGATCTCTTTCGCGTCATTTCATATAGATTCGTAGGTCTTAATAAAACTTTTATGGCCTAAGTATTCTTAATTCAATGGCGGTGCTAGTCTAGAAATTAAATAAATCTATACTAATATTATAAAGCAGAAGAGTTTGTTTGTTTGTTTGGTTGAACGCGCTAATCTCAGGAACTACTGATACGATTTGAAAATATCCGACGATCTAAATATTTCAGTTTTAGATAGTCCATTATCGAGGAAGGTTATAGGCTATATATCATCACGCTAAGACAAATAGGAGCGGAGCAGTACCTAATGGAAAATGTGACGCAGACGGAGTTGCGCGGGTCAGCTAGTAATACATAAAAAAAAATAAGTACCTTATATTATCTTGAACGTTATTGATAACGCATGAAGCAATTGAAGTAGTTCAATTTGAAACACTAATAGCACATGTACATAATAGCCGCAAGATTGACGAACCAGCAACAAACTTTGACAGCGGTAACTTACACTGAATTAGTTTTTAGTTTCATAAATCACAGTGGGAGTAAAAATACTTTTAAGGTTGTTTAGTCGAGGATTTATACGAGTTATTTTTTAAGGTTGCAATAAAATGAAGTTCATGTCTGGTGATTTATTCGGTGGCAGTGAGCGATGCTGCGACCGTCTGTGGAGACAGCGAGTGCCCGCGACGACGCGCCGGCCGCTGGGTCCCCCGCGGGGCCCACGCAGGGCCGCAGCGGTCGCCGGCCGGCCCCCGGCGAGAACGAATCACGGATCCGTCCCAACACACGACACGTACTCTAACCCCCTATTTTCATACGTTACAAGGGTTCATCCTCAGATCAACGTGAAGAATTTATTGAGACTGTTTACGCAAGAAAGGAAATAAGCGATGTCGGATTCTTTTCTATATTTCATTTTTGAATTCACTTCGTGATACATTGGACTTTATGACAGTTTCCCTCCGAGCCGTATTGTCATCGGATTTACAGATTAAATTATAATAGAGTTTAACTTTTTTCGTTCCCAGACGTGTTGACCTTTACCTTGAGTTTTTAGCATTAATTTATCTTGTTAACTTCTACCACGAGCGGTATAAATGCCAGTTAAAACTTGAAACCTAAAAGTAGTAAGCCTTTATAATTTTAGGTTTCAAGGACTAAGGGCGGATTTCACCAATTAAATTGATCGTGATCAGTACATCTTAACTGCGTTCAAGAGTTGTCAGTGTTAATATTCCATAGAAAATAATGACACTGACGGCTCATAAACATGGTTCATATGTTGATCGCGTTCAGTTTCATTGATGAAATACGCCCTAAGTAAGTTATAGTACTTAAAACCTTTGCGAAACGTTTGTCAACCCACAATATATTGAGTACATTTCCGAACTGAAACCGGTACAGTTACAAACATAGAAAAGTTATTATAATAACTAATATCAATCTACATACATATGTAGATATCTACCTCACTGATCGGGCAATCAAAGCTTATGGAAGATTCCCCATAAAATTTTATGAGAAGCATTATAGAGCTGGAATAAGCTGAATGTTACGTACTGTAACAAGCCATAATATCTGTAATTCTACGATGTACTCGTTATACGTACGTAGATATGAATAAGAAAGTGGGTACTTAGTATTTTGTCATAATCGTGAAAATGCTAGTGCTTGCGTTTTTGGAATTGTAAATACTGTAATCTAATCAATTGGAAATCCTGAACTTAATTTAATGTTTTAACAGAGCAAACAAACATAATTGAGCTAAGTTTTGGTTGGCTTCAGGAGTAGACTAACGTAATCTTAGAACTTGTGTGGCGTAGAAAGTGTAGTCAGCGGGGTTCCGTGGTCCCGGGATCCTTCTAGAGAACAAATTAAACCCTATTCAGTCGCTCGCCTCCTTCGATTTGAGATACGATCGTACACACTCGTATAGTGAACAAGAGCAACCGTGACTGAAGCCGAGTACCTATACCAAATAATATTTTTCTACTTCACCAGTACAGTGAATAATTTATTTTCATTGCTATTCGGTGAAAATCATGGTACAACAAAACAATAATTAAAACTGATCTCAACTGTACAATTACTTTAAAATGGTTTTGTTTTTTGGTAAAAAAAAAACAGAAATTACACTTGAAATTGGAAAACACAACAAGAATCCGTCATAGCAGTAAGCTGTCATTAATTCATTTTGATTGATTAATGACGTTTGACATATTTATTTCTACGGAAGTTGAATGTTGCCAATAGTTAATTTACTCTTTGAAAGTGACTAAAGGGACACTCTTGTGACAGCTGACAGTTATCTATCATTATTTTTAAGCATAGAGTAACTAAATCAGTGAGACGCCATGATGAAAATCGATTAAAATAATGAATAAACATTTAACTACCGCAAAAGTGTAAATTTAAATGAATTATCTGTATTTTCCCGAATTCAAAAGGATATTAACTTCATCATTGATTAACTGAGAAGTGCTTTGTTTGGCCGATGCAGCGAACGCCTGGAAAGTGGCTTGCCCGAACACGGCGTTGCCTGATAACTCATTTTCCCAAGGACGAGCCGCTTTACTGGTTCCTACGGAAAATCTTCTTAAATACGACCTCCAATACTGCGGAGCGTGCCCGCCTGCTGGCTGTGGGTGGATGGGAGTCGGGTCTTTGGCTACAGGCACTACCGTCACCCAACATAGATACATTGCTGAGTTACAAAAATTTCCGGATCGCTACGTGTCTGCGTCTGGGAGCTCCTAGCGGAACCCACATCGGTGTCAATGCGGTGAAGCAGTTGACCGCCTCGGATATCATTACCTGTCCTGCAGCAGGAGCGCTGGTCGGTTAGCACGGAAAGAAAGACAAAAAGAAGGCCTGGCAAGAACGGCCGCTGCAGGTGCAGAAAAACTCAAACGGCGCAAATATAACAACCTCATTGACTTGGCAGTTATATATTTGTGCCTTTTGGCGATGAAACACAAGGCCCATCGTCCGAGTGTGCATCGAGTCTTTCGGGATATCAACAAACAACTTGTCGACTGTTCACGTGACCAGAGGGCTGGGCTTTTCTTCGGCCAAAGAATCAGCATTGCCATTCAACGCGGCAATCCTGCCCGTTTTCTGGGCACTTTTGCCACTGACAGCGATGCGGATTATTTTTTTGATGCCTAATGATTTAAAATATTGTTTTGAAACGCGTTTATAATAATGCCGTTGATATTAGTCTAGTTGTTTATAAGTCTGTATGTATTTTGGAGAAAATATTTTTTTTAAACAATTTTTAATTATATTTGAGATTCCGAGAGTTTTAAACAGAATTTCAGTATGGACCTAACGACACAAAAAATAGCTTTTTTCAAGTTGTGGAAATTAATTTACAATTTTAATCCGTCAAGGCAAGGTCGTATTGAAGAATAACCTCATTAATGAAAAAAACTGAAATTAATTGAATGTAAGTAGAACACCAAGAAAAAGCTCGCACCATTCTAGATGTATTAACGGCACGGTGAGAATTGAGTTAGCTTGTAGATTCCCGCCACGTTCGTTCGCCTTCATTCACGCGACTCTAACGGCGCAGATAATAGAGACTTACTGCGCACTTTACTCCACCATACCTACAGCAATAACTCTCCCGAGTAGTTTTTACGCGAGAAGTAAAAGACGAGATCGAGGGAATCGACCTGTGCGGCTGTGGACGATACCAAAAAAACTTTTGACGGGCCTTTTTTATGAACTTTCATAACGGAACATTTAACGAGGGCAGGCGATGACGGCAGTCCTTTGCCCCCTAAAGACGTAAAAAGTTAAACTTTGCGATTATTGTTTAAGTTGGGCGCAGTGTCCATTGAGCCGTGTCCTCATAGACCGCGTTATATCAAACGCTTGAACGCGGAAGCCGAGCCACTCCTTCATCTCGCCTTTGTTGTAACATGTTTTATGATTTCTTTCCTTTAAAATAAGTATTCTTTTTACATTATACTTTGTGTAGTCCCTTTAGAAATCCAGTTTTATTCAGACTATTAGTGTTTCTGTTGTACTCGGTTTTATTTGAACCAGCTTGGCCTTTTAGCTCTAACATTACAAATTGTGGTAGAATTTCTATTTTTGTTAAAAATTGAAAAGGTTGGATTAGATTGTTCGTGAATAGCAACAGGAATCACTTAGTTTGAGTTTTTCGGTAGGTAACCGATTTTTCATAAATCGGGGAAAGAGATTAAATCCACTGAACACATTTTTCAAGACGATCCTTTTAACCTCTCTTAAATATATTTAGCACTAAACGTACCTAATCATAACGGAGGCGGACTTGAGAAATGATCCGGTACCTCCATTTCCCGAGAAGGCATTTATTATGGTTACCTATGTAATACGTTTCAGTAGGTGGGAGCCTGTTCCCGCCTCGCTCTGTTCTATGAACAGCAGCCGAGATCCATCACCAAACCACCGCTCAGATTGGCCTGTCAATTACGTCACTGCTTCCCCACCCTTAATCTGTCATCTAGACACCAATTAAGAGGAAAACTGCCACCACGACGAGTAGTAATAATTTATCTTTCAGTATAAACCTTACGTATATTCGAAAAATGTACTCCACACCAAAATATTATTCAATACAAAGTTCAGAGGCGAGCGCAATTTACCAAACGTAGCGCAATTATTGTTCCAACATAATTATTATTGTTCATTTGTTACAACCGCATTATGACTGCCAGTATCATTACTAAAACATGGCCAATATTTCTGTTATTCTTCTGATTTTCATTGTAATACAAGACACGAGTATGAATCGGTATGTATGTATGGTACATTTGTTACTGTCATAGTAAATATAACGTAAATAAAGAGATATGTTACCTTTCCTCAGTCGTTTGGGATTAAGCCAAGTCGAGTCCGTTGACAAAGACACGACTGTTGTGATGTCACGCAGCGCTCGCGTTCACGAATAACGTACCTATTGGTAGGTAGGGGAGCGTGAAATTCTCGAATCGAATGAACGTCGTGTTTCAGAGCGGTTGGGGAAGTAGGTAAGGACCACACTGGATGTCCGTCTTCGGCGTAGATTGCACTTGTTCTTTAGCGTTTCCTATAAAATCAAAGACATTGTATAGAGTTAGTGATATTTTGGTTTAAACGCACTCTTGGGTATTCAAGTGTTTGCAACACAAGCGGTGGCGCTTTGCCAATCTCTCTCACTTTTCTCTAACCCATTACTGTGGAATTACTATTTGTGTATTTGTATTATTGCAATTTATTTGACCCCAAGCGCTCTTTTAATCCACATCGCATTAGTTCTAAAGCGTTTTTACAAAGGCTTATAATGGTAGAGCCTTCGGGCTGTATGATGCGATGAATAATTAAAATTAATTGACTGTTACAACACGGATGATTTGTTATTATTATATTAATACATTTAAAATACGTTAATGAATACAACAAAAGCAAATCATTTTTGAATGCTTTAACCAGCTTTTGTGTAACTAACAGATTACGTGCGGAAGTATAAATCACATGTAAAGCTTTATGGACATTTGTAAAAAGTGCAGTGATGCAGATTTGTTTATAATGCAGCGCTGCGCTGGTTGATTGGATGCTGAGCAAAACAAAAGTTCCCCAGCTTTGTTTTGTTTGCTTTTTAAATTAATTAATTCGCTTGCTCCCACCAGCACCGCGCCGGCAATATTATTATATTACAATTACTTTAAAATATCAAACGAGGGACACATTTGCATTATTAAATCAGCCATTGTTTTAATAAAGCGTAGATTTAATTGACTCTGAACGTTTATTCGATTTGCATTTTGCCATAACCTGTTCGCGTCAAAACACGGGTTTGTATCATCGGAAAGGGACGTGTACTGCCAATATAATCAGAGTACCCGCAGCTTTTCTTTTTTAGTATGTAATAAAACTCGGACAACGTTTACGAAGACAATACCATAAAAATTGGCATAAAATCACGACGCCGAAAATTTTATATCGCAATACTATTACGTTCATAAACCGTGTAGAGGAAATGATTGGATGAATGCGGCGATTTTAACGAACATCTGTCTTCGTTGAACTTAAAATTTATTATTCGAATGAATTTAACTGTAATGGTATTGAGCGATGTTTATATTTTATCGGCATTCATTCAGACAGCACGAAAAAGAAATGGAATTTTGCACAGCAATGGCATCAAATTTTGTTTTAATTATACTGTTGTAACAAACAAACATGTCAAGCCGTTGGTTCCGGCTTATATATGAAGATATTCAGTCATTACGGTTGCAGAGGCCAGAAAATCTGACAACATGCTTGTCAAGTGGTGTTCAGCTGAATCCGAGTAGTCAGAAGGCCCCAACATAGTTGGGAAAAGGCCAGGCAGATTTTTATAGTTACCAAGTAAAATCATTATCATATCTGCGAGTCTAAAAAGTCCACTTTAGCAGAATCATATTAGAATCATAATATCAACCACACAACAATCTGTCAATTTTCATTTCCTACTTTATCGCTAACGCATGAGGTTCAAAGTTGATTCGGGAAATTTGACAGTGACGTGTGGCGTGATGTGCTTCCTGATTCTGCTAAAGTGGCCTTTTTAGCCCCCCTGTTTGTTTTAAAATAATGCATCTTATTATATAGGTGCGGTATTCAAACAATCGTAAGCTCAGATACATGTCCTCGAACATATACAACCATAAACCTCCTATAGAAACACCAAACGCACCCGAAAGTTGTCTTTGGAAACGAAAAATATATCCGTAAATCATATGTTTATTTGTACGTGAAAAGCGGTGCCTGGCAATACCGGCTCCAGGTGGTTTTATTGAAAACTCCGGACAATTCTATGACACAAAGACCTTAATTTATTCTTGAATTGGATTTATTCTTTCCATGTGTTGGGAGCTGGTGACAGAGGGCCCTTAAGGTTAATGTAGGTCTTGTCATCGGAAATTGGAGCGGCCGAAACCGTGCGATTTGTCAGCTGTCATGTGGAATTGAATCCTAAAGGTGTGTATAGGAAAATGTACTCGAACTCGAGTAAGGGAAATTAATTTTTAAGCGATATGAAATACGGAGTTTGTTTATATTAGAGCATTATAGATTTAAGAAGAAAACTCATGAGCAGACAAAGTTCGACGTCTTTATTCGCGACGTTTAGAAGTTATAAAGAAAGCGGTTGTTCGGTAGGATATTATTTTCTCCAATAAAAGGCGCAATATCAAAGATAGCTGTGTGACACTTTGTCTTAAACGAGCCCTTTGATGCTGCCGACTTCCTCAACAATTTTCATTTCCCCCGTTGAAGTCCTCTGCTCAAGTAAAGTTCCCAGCATGCCAATTTTAACTCGAAATCTGTTTCTAAGACTGTTTCAAATGAGTTCACATCATACAATTCCATCGTATTTTGTTATGGATAACCTTTTGTTGGAATTCACTTGATCTTAATTAAACTTTGGGTACGGGTTAAATACACTTCGTACCGTAAAGAAAATCTATTTGAAGAAGTTAACTTTGAATTAGTGTGTTTTTCTCTAGTTCCAACTCGTTTACGTCGACAGTCAACCGTAGAAATTAAGAAAAACACAGTAATTAATATTCGTAGTAGCTAAAAGAGTCCGAGTCTCGACGATTCACGCCCGTTTCGGAAAACATTCACAGTGAGAGAGTTCACTAGCAAAATAACAACGTCCATTTGTAACAAAAAGTCCATTCATCAAACGAGATAACAATGTCACGGCGTTATCAAAACATGACCCGTGAAGCGATCACAATGTTTTGCTACGGATTCCGGCCCGCAGCAAAAAGTTAACACAATGGAAAAGTTCGCGCTTCCCAAATAAATCGTTTCATTTATACGTATTTATTATTACCTCCGTTTGTGTTATTATGGGTCCGCTTAGACGATTTTATTTATTTAGATCTTGAACAAAACATTCTCTTGAAAAACATATCCCACTTTCTGCTGCAGTCTGGTAACAACAAATTTGGACCATCTGATTTTTTTTGTGACATAGGTGAATGCATTGAAGCGTTAACACTTACCAACCAGTGAATTGAGAAGGTGGATGAACTAAAATCTAGCATGAAGACGACAGATGTTAAGAAGAAAACACGGCTACTTATAGTGACTGACTGTGGTTGGATTGTAAATATACTGTTGTGAAAATATATTAAATTAAGTTACTCCAATCGTACGTTATTGAAACGTAAAGCACAATCGAACGCAGCATTTGTCGCGGTGCCACGTAGCAATAAGACGGTCGCGTGTGTACTCTATAAATCCATGCGAAGTTCGGCAGCGTAAAGCGCAGGTCAGCGTAGCGCAGCAGAGCGAGCGGTGTTGGGGAGACTGTAACAAGTGCAATATAATACAGTATTCCGGAGTAATTTCCTCAGAGGAGGCAGGGACCGCCCGCCGCTCGACGCGCGACGCTCGGCGCTCGACGCTCGGCGCTCGACGCTCGGCGCTCGACGCTCGGCGCCACCCGCTTGCTGTTGCACTCACAGACAACGCTTTGTCATTTTCTTTACTTCAGCCACTTTGGGGTCATTAATCCTTTGCAATGTATTATCCATTTTAATGTTAGTCAGTATGATTGTACGTCTATCAGGAAAGGGATGACTCTGTTCTGTTGAATATAATATGCACAAAATATTTAGATTTTTCAATTTGTCTGATTGCGTTGCGAAAACTTGATAAAATTAATGAAAATAAAAAAGCACAGCAAGGATCTTTGCCAAATCATCTTTTCATTAAACATAAATCTATGAATGAATATGCAGCACAAGCTTTCAATAAGTGTAAGTAGGGTAAACAAGTCAAAGCTGAACGCGCGTTCAATTTTTTAAAGTGTTTGAAATAAGGTGCCTTTTCCTGTGACTAGTAGTTGGAAAAGCGCCAAGTGCACGACTGCAATTAGCCAAAATTATGCTCAAAAACAAGTTCGGAAGCAATTAGCAGATGTAGACTCAACTTAAGGACCAGCTAAACCAGTTTACTGAAGTCCGACACCGGATGAGATTTGTTTTACTAGTTTATCGGTTTGAAAAAAAAAAGTTTTCTTGTACTTTTGGACTGTGAGTTTTCTGAAGCTTCATTTCTTTCAAGAGAATATTAAAGTGGTAGAAATAGTCGTCTATGAAAGTTCCAAGTTGATATAATTGTCCGGAACAGGAAGCTATTTATCAGCCTAAGAATGTCGTTGTATCACAAACTCTTGGTAGTGGTTGGTACCTCTAATATCGATTTAAGTATGCGATATCTAAATGTGGAAGTAAACAGGTCAGTAAATATCTATTGTCTGCACCATTAGGGCGAGAAAATAAATGAGCCGGACCGGACGCGCAGGCGACGCGAGACAAGACTAGACGGCATAGGTACTCCTCAAATGTGACATGTCTACATAATAAATCCTAAAATGTCCGTCCCCATACCCAAAATACTTACCATGTAGGTACTTGCCAACTCTACGAGTAAATCAATAAAACGTCGATTCAACAAAAAAACAAATTAAAAGCAATTACTAGCACTACAATATTTATATCGGTTTCTTAGCGCCCACTGCGCTAGTAGGTAGGCATAGCAAAATTCACAAGAACCTCTATTTGCCGAACGTTCATTTTCCGAAGGAGCCACAATTCTAAACACGATTTATCAAACACAATCAATATTCACGAACAATCTGATGTGCCGAAGCTATTCGAATGTCTAATCCATGCAGCAGCAGCATGTGTATCTACTGACAAAGCTAGGATGTAGCAATACAATGTGCCTAAACATACACACTACACTAACATAGGTAGTACACAGTGACAAGCTCTAAGGCTATCCAAAGCAGTCTGTTCTTACTAGAGGGTGGCCTGCGACCACCACATTAACCTATTTTCCTATCGATACTTACTACATGAGATGGATGACAAACAGCCCTATACACGAACAATACGCATAATATATCGCTTATATTCGCTGTTTACTTGCAAGTAGGACGGACGTAATGTTTTCTATCCTCCGATAACTTACACTACAGTAGTTTAGAAAGTCTTTTGATCATTAGGTCGGCTAAATGAAAGATTTTTTCTCTGTGAACTTCCAACTATTGTCGAGGGACAATTTTACGTCAAAACTTTTACACTCTCGTTTGAATATTTTTATTTTATGCTCTTTTTGTGCATGCTGTACTTAATTTTTTGTGAAATAGTGACGATAAAAAACGTAGTTGTTATTTATTTATTTTTGTAACTAACAAATTCTTTACTACAGTTTGACTTTGTACCTACGTTAATTTAGAAACACAGCAATGTAGATGCACTAACAAAATCCAGCTTTCTGTGTTCGAATTAACCAGTATTTTCTATTTTAGATATATATCTAGTAACATTCAGACATTTTGTAGGAGTAACTGCTCACACATATTATTTTATTAAGTACCGTTATTCGCCGAGCCGACGAAAACTAACAATCGACAGGTCTGCGCTGGAATAATAAGCACTAGAACTAAAACCTTCTACTCCGCTTCATATATTTGTTTTATACTTGTCTAACCAGCAGTCTTGCAGTCTTGTGTACAGCTTTGAACATGTTAATTTAATATTAGATATGAATGAATTCGTAAATCCTTGATTTTGCACAGTAGGGATAAATAAAAGGATTATGTTTTTTTTAAATCAAATAAATAAACGATCATATTTGGCATTGAAGCATTTTGAGCGTACGGTTGGGTCATGATTTGATGTTTGAAAGTAATCTCTATATCCTGAAATCTGAGATACAAGCTGTTCATTGATATTCGAGGGTTTTTATCTGTTATGTGGATTGGTTAGACTCGGGTTGAGGAAGTTTCCTGCAATAGAATTAGTATACTTATAATTCTAAGGACTAAAAACAGCAATAAGTTAGAATCTTCAATTGGCGATCACCATACCATAATATTCGAACTCTTTTACCTTAGTGACACAAAGATATGTGTGAAGTCAAGACGATCGACTGTCTCGAAAATGTTCGTTTGTATAATGTATTGCTGCAATCACTGTTAATTTATCAGCTTTACAAGCTGATATTTTATTGATTGTGAACATAATCCAGAAGACGTACCAAATAGGAGCAGGAGAATCGTTTCATAATGCAACAGTCCGTCGATAAAAGATAAAACAAACCATTTCTTTAAAGCAGGTCATAAGACACTGGGTTAAAATAGAAATCTTTATTAAAATTTGTTGACACTAACCGCCTCCGTGGTCTAGTGGTGATACCACTCGATTCAGACCCAGAGGTCCCGGGTTCAATTCCCAGTGGGGGCAAATTTTTTGCTCGGTTTGGTTGGTGGTAGGACTTCTAAGTCCGCCTGGCAAGCTACCACCATCATGTCTAAGTCTGTCGCCATAACAACAATGTTAACAGCATTGTTGTGTTCCGGCAATTAGAGATATGATAGCCAGATCCTCTATGTTAGAGGATTCAGGGTGAAACTCGCTTCCATCTTCGGCCTAATCATCACTTTCCATCAGGTGAGATTTGGGCCAAGAGTTTCCCATTTTTGAATAAAAAAATAAAAAAAAATCTATGTGTGTACTACGTGTGCTCCTTGATTGCGTCTTACTACAGCGATTTGACGACCAAGTTGACTAACTGCGACACACGAACATGGATCCTCATCCTTTAGATTGGATAGGTACCTATTGCAGGGCCAATGCATTTTGAACTGAATTGCAGTATCTAGCTTCCACTTTCCTAGGGCTGTGTTAATACTGGATTAGCTGGAGTATTATTGCTTTGTTTTTTAGTATAATTGTCAGGGTAGGGATAATGTAAAGGAAAGCACAATTACCACCTGATGCTGTTGTTTAATTATTTTACTTTTATGTGTATTGTGCAAGTCCCGAATAAATATTTTTCTTTCTTGTTTTGGTTTTGGTTGTCATTCTCTTGACCGTCAAGAGTATCGGTTTTTGGACTCTAATTAAAAAATGAATCTTTCTACAGTTTTTTTCGGATGAATTTAAATCAATCATGAATGTGTGTTAAATACATACATATGACCATATTGACCATTACACTACGTGCTGAATACATAGAAATATCATGTGCGCAATTTCATGTGCGTGGCCGATCAGTAATTGTGATAATTAATACACAAGTGAGCAATAAAAAATTAAAGTCGAAAATATCACATAATGACTCACAAGCCCATTCATGCGAATGAGCTTTAAAATGCACAAGTATTTGTAGTGAAAACTCATTGATAAGTGCCGGGGCATTAGGTTCATTGACTTCTTTACGTCATTCATGATCGTTCGAGTGAAATAAATCTTTTGGAGCGTTTAGAAGATAAAACAATAATTAATCACGGTTAGATAAGTGTGTCTGGAGGAAGCATAATGTGAGGTCGGAGTGGCTTGCCTCCGGGGATACATCCTGTACCTCCGAGTTGCCTATAAAATTTTACGAGCACGCCGTATGTGCCATTACAGCTCTTGTCGATGTCACTTATGAGTGTCAGACGTGGTTTGTAACTCGAATTTTGTTTTAAAATGAAAATTCAAACCCAAAGGTTTTCACGTATGAATTTCGAATTGAAAACGTAATAACAATAATTTGTTGCACGGTCGAGCGTTGAAAACCGACGTTATAATAAAATAAAATACACGCCGATACGTTGTCGTTGGATTAAATATTTCGAGGAGAGTTCAATTATAAAATTAAATTCAATTTTTCTTTCATAATTTGTTTAACGGAATACATGAATTTACAATTAGGCAACACGGATTAACATGTTATTGTGGTAACACATCAATTAAACTTTAGACGAGAGAAAACAATCTCGAATTTCGTCAAACTAATCTTGAATATTAGTTTGTGCTATTTAGCATAATTGAGTAATAATACGACATATTAGTAACAATATAAGGTAGCTACAGCACATACATGTTCGCTTCAGAAACGCGTTTGCCTCGGGGTAATCATTGCGAGCAGAGTTAACGAACTCTGAATACAAATCGAATGTAGGTGACATGTAGCACTACCTCCGCCTAAATACATACGCGTCTTCGAAGACGTCGCCTGATACATTCCATCTAGATGTACAACAATGTTTATTGATATTCGATATACGTTACTTGCGCATATTACTCTGATAATAAAATGTGTGCCCAAAGTATGTGTTTAAAGGGTTGTTTATTAGTGACAGCTCGGTTTTTCGTCAAGGTGCGTGTTTATGTGGGTGCGTTACAGAATGGGCTGTGTACACATAAAACACCCTTGTTTCAGTCTTCATGACACCTCCGTGAACAGTCAGTTTTATTATTTCTTTGTTGTTGGTTATTTCATGACAAGATCATAATTACGGTTTATTTAGGATGTGTAGACAAAACATGTTTGTTTTTATTATAAGTAAACGTACCTTATTCTTTTGTGTTGCTATAAAAATAAACTGAATAATTGAATTCTCTATTGTGCTTTTTAGGAACCATAAGATTTTTTTGTAAATAAAACAATTATAAAGAGTCAAAGTCAGTGAAATAGTTGAGTAGAGCGGTTTCTTACAGTAGAGAAAGCAAAGGTTTGCATTGATTACAACAAATTACAGTCGATCTTAATTAAAACTTTTTTCAATCAAGCACACGGCGTTTACATAAAATATGTTCCAGCAAATTATATCCTCTGTGTGAATAAAATACTTGCAAAATGAACTCCGTCGGGGCACACTGGAAATGCCGTTCAGTAGCAATTAAAACTTTCTTACTGATCAAACTTTTACAGTCACATCTTCAAGAGGACAAGTTGTCCGTAAGAGTCAGGAGGAGCTTGAATGTGACTACAGTTACCTCGTGGAATGGTTCAGCACTAACATAACTTGCCTGACGTATCGCCGCATTCGACTGTACACTTGCCGGGCTATGGAGTGGATGTTTCGTATCGTAATGACAGAAGTAAATACGGCAACTTCTTATTTAGGTGGAGCATTTATTTTTGCAGCTGTGTTTAGAAGTGGAAATATTTGCGAAGACTGTCTTAATCTTATTTCCCATAAGGCATTTAAAGCCTCCGTATCAAAACGTCCTGTTAGCAAAACGTCCTACTAGCAAAATTACCTACTAGCAGAACGTCCTATTGTCAAAATACAGTTATGCTGAAAAAATATTGCGGTTTTTCGATATGGCTCATTGTTTAATCTATATCTATCTTCTATACTTATAATAAATCTGTAGAGAGGTCAATTCTGTACATGAAATATATTTCCAAAATAACTATCAGGGGGTATATAAGGGATCGATACTGATGCCAAAAATGCAATCAGTACAATTTTTGTCTGTCTGTCTGTCGGTCTGTCTGTCTGTCTGTCTGTCTGTCTGTCTGTATAACCGTTATAGAAACAAAAACTACTCGACGGATTTTAATGAAACTTGGTACAATTATTATTCATATTCCTGAGCAGGTTATAGTATACTTTTCATCACGCTACAATCAATAGGAGCAGAGCAGTGAAGGGAAATGTTGGGAAAACGGGAGAAGTTACTCCATTTTTTAAGCTTCCGTCGCGTGTGCAACCTTAATGGTGAAAGCGACACAGAAATCATGTATGACGGAAATGTTCTCCTTAAAATTATATAAAAAATATCAAACGACAGCATATGTCTATCTTTTATGATTGACGAACAATAACACGTGTAACTCCCGATAGCTTAGCAGTTCGAAGCTTTCTGATTGTATTTGTCTACTCTTACGTTTATAAAACTCTCAGTCGTCCCTAATTAACATTAATAAAAGTTAACATTATTATCACGAGGGATCACGTGGGCGAAGCCGCTGGCAGAAGCTAGTACTTATAATAAATCCGTAGAGAGGTCAATTCTGTACATGAAATATATTTCCAAAATAACTATCAGGGGGTGATTAGGGATCGATACTGATGCCAAAAACGCAATCAGTAAAATTTTTGTCTGTCTGTCTGTCTGTATAACCGTTATAGAAACAAAAACTACTCGACGGATTTTAACGAAACTTGGTACAATTATTATTCATACTCTTGAGCTGGTTATAGTATACTTTTCATTACGCTGCAATCAATAGGAGCAGAGCAGTGAAGGGAAATGTTGTGAAAACGGGAGAAGTTACTCCATTTTTTAAGCTTCCGTCGCGTGTGCAACCTTAACGGTGAAAGCAACACAGAAATCATGTATGACGGAAATGTTCTCCTTAAAATTATATAAAAAATATCCCACGACAGCATATGTCTATCTTTTATGATTGACGCACAATAACACGTGTAACTCCCGATAGCTTATAGAGTAGACAAATATAATCAGAAAGCTTCGATTAGCAATTCGAAGCTTTCTGATTATATTTGTCTACTCTTACGTTTATAACACTCTCAGTCAACCCTAATTAAAAAAGTTAACATTATTAACTATTCCATAAAAAAGAATCATAGAAATCGGTATAGAAACACCAAAGTTATACATGAAATACGCCAATAATAAGCCATCGCGCGTGAATACTGAATCATGCTATAAGCCGTAAGGATTATTTTTGTATAACGTCGCGAACGCACAGGCTGGCTAGCTTGGGGCCTAGAGGCTAGCGAGTAGCTTCGTAAAACGGCAGTATCCTTTAATAATTATAATGTCGAGGGGAAGATGGTTATAATTTCGCTTTATACCAAACGAGTAATATTATAAATGTGAAAGTTTGGTTGTTTGTTACGCAATCACGCCAGAACGGCTAAACGGATCTTAATGAAATTTAGAACAAAGATAGATTATAGTCTGGAATAGCACATAAGCTACTTTTCATCCCGGGACTTTATTCCCTAGGGATCACGCGTTATTTTAAAATTAAAATTCATGCGAAAAGGAGATATTATACCTTTGGCGTGTACACGACCTGCGTCGACAGCATCTCATGTTCTAAGTACAGAGGCGTAACGACTGTTACGAGACTGGTATAAGCAAGAGCTCGGAGAAGAGCTGAAATCTAGACCGGCAAATACTCACAAAGTATTAGTAGCCCAGGAATCATGAAGAGGTATTTCTGATGATGGAATCATCTTGAGTGGTAAACCAAGACTCGCTAACCACCACGGGATCAGAACCATTTCAAAGAATTTTCGGATGGAGCCGCTGGCAAGATCACATATTTTAATACAAAGTCCTCCGCCGCGTCAGTCTATGGGTCTGTCTGTCTATTCGCGATAAACTCGAAAACTACCTACTGCACCGATTTTCATGCAGTTTTCACCAATGGATACAGTGTTCTCGAGGAAGGTTTTAGTGTATAGTTTGTCAAGCGGGCGAAGCCGCGGGCATCAGCTTGTGATATATAGGTATGTGTATTTTTTTTTATTTTACTACTCTAAACGCTGTTCTAAAGATCTCAGACGAATTCATGGGCAGAAGCTAGTATTGAATAACGATCATATTTTATTAATCGATCGCGAAAACAAATCTGGCGGTATGTACTTGTATTTAAAGATCTTAAATTATATGTAGTGTGATTGTACATCCCTTTCTCTTGTTTTTAAGTCGTTCTGCTAAAAGGACGATTTACTAATTGGAAGTTTTGATACTGACTGTTGAAACAATAAAATGTAATGTTTTTTTTATAAGATCTTAATGTACACAGTTAAGCAATAAATATATCTTTATCTTTATTAAAATTGGACCTAAAGGGCCTATTTCTACTGCTCGTGCAGAAAAAAATATCAATAATACTAGCTTTTGAGGTTTGAGATCATTTGCTTTTAGCCGCGACTTCCTATATCGTATCGTATAGTAAATTCGGAAACAATTTATTTCATTTTAGATAAACATTATCATCGCACACCTGCTGATTTTTAGCGAGAAATACTTCTAAACATTTTATATGACACACTCGGCAAGAATCCCAGATTCATTGATTTACGACACATTTTTAAAGCTAAGTGATAAAACGTCTGTCAAGACTGCAAGAACTACAAGCCAAACTTCGGTTTTATGAAGTTCTTTATGTTTTATACATACGAGAATTCGGAACATACACTAGACTCATGCGTGTACCCCAGTGAAAATAAACACTTCTTCATGCATGAGAATTCACTGAAGATAATGGAGTCGCATAAAATGCTCGGATTTTACGGCTGCGTTGTTTTCAAATCATGTTTTATTTGCTGATACGTGAGCTCGTTAAAACTTTATACGAAATATTTGAATGATATCCTTTGAGGTTAGAAATTGTTATGCATGTTTGAAAGGACCTACTTGACTGTATTATATTCTTGGGATGACCGCAGCGGTTTCAAGATGAAATATACATACTTGGTGTATAAATAATAAATTTGATGTCAAGATATTATAATGTTTTCTCGTATTGAGTTTGGGATGATTACTTTTCAGAATCTAACCTGGGTTTTTTTATAATAGTCTAGGCAAGTATGTCTCAATGTGCCAAAAGTCTTAATCATTCGTTCATTTGAATGTAATTTGAACTTAAATTTAACTAGATTAAACTGAAATTTGGTACTTAAAGCCTTATAGATAAATTAGTAAGGCGAAGTTCCTTGAATAAAAATTGAAAACAAAATACTGTGAAAAACGCGCTTTATCTAACTGTTTATGAAATTTCAACAGGCAATCGCACTACATGACTTCCCTGCCGACTTGCTACTAGACACTTGAGTTTGGATCGGGTCAAAATTATTTTCCAAAAACTTGAGTTGACTAAATTTTTATTAAAACAATACGTAACCAAAACACCCGACTGTTTCAGTAAACACCCCAATACAAGACTACCGAAAGATATTGCTACCGTTAAAAAATCTAGCCTAATACCGTGAAGAAATAGCATCACGGTAATTGGCGAGTCACCGACTTAATTAAACGATAGAAGAAATGTGGCCGAGGATGGCGCATCAGTCAAGTGAGCCGGGGATGGTTACCCCCTCAAATCCGTGTAAGCCCGACGTCGTCCCTAAGACGGGGCGGCAGCCACTGACAGATCACTACTCACTGTTCCTGTACACTGGCTGCAATAACAATCCCGTCTTGTATGCAGTCGTTTTGATTCTTTTCTGCATTATTCATTGTTATTACCACTGATAGAAAAGAGTACCTATGTTTAGATAGAGAGCTTTCAAGTCTACCCAATTTTCGTAAACAAAACCAAAATTAACATACGACAATATTCTTGCATTAATAAGATATACGTACAATAACCAAAATGCAATGGTGCCTGCTATCGGTTTAGCTTATGCAGTATCTAGGCTGTTAATTAAGCAGTCTGCATGCAATTTGCATCTAGGCGGATTGGAGTCGCGAACTTCTGATTATTTGAATAAGATTTCGCAGAGCAATATTAAGGAAATTATTCGTGCCACGGAGCACTGAGGAGAGAGCGAGGAACAAAATAAGGTGCCTACAGTAGGAACGATTTAACAAAGACGTTAAGTGCTCCGTTGTCGGAAATGTATTAAGGAAATATGTTTAATTGCATATAATCACATTTCACGGAATTACATTTCGAGCGAAGTTTCCGAATGGCTTGGAATGGTAACCGTTTGTTCGGATAGTTTGGCTTTACATATTTTATATTGATGTGGTTAAATTCGTTGGGAAATGTTTTTACGTATGAATGTAAAAATTGGAGACGTAGTCCGAAAACCGCCCAAAACATAATACATATAATCCGCTTACAATCAAATGCTTATCGTTGTGCTACGAGTGGTCTCCACCGCGGCCATCGTTCCTATGTTTCATGTGTGATGTGCTCTCGTCTCATTTCGCTTAGCCCGACATTTTGAGTGTCCCTGACCACCCTCTCCTTAGATATAGGACGTCATAAATATAATCTTACTTAGGGTGACATTGTGTGTTCTTTTTTCACTTAATATTTTTCCTGCTAAAGGTCCCCGGCGGCGATTACATAAACAGGATTCAACCGCGACCTTAATGCGCCTAATAAAGTTTTACGACGGACCCTTGGCAAAAACGTGAACGTTTCAAGGCGACAATGCTTTTATCTTTTCTGTTTTACTGATTGTTTTGTTCTTTACAATTAGGATTAGACATTGTGTATTAAACTTATAACTTAATGTAGACAGCCGACAATTTTGACTTGCCAATGAAAGCGAAAATGTACGAGTTTAACTTTGTTCGTTCTGTGTGGTAAGGCCCTTAGGGTTATTTTTCTCAAGTTTATAGAAGTTTTATTCAATGTGAGTCACTCCAAGCCTTTATTAAATATCCTGTTAATTAATGAACCTAAATCATTACCTATTTGTTGGTAATTGTATCAAGAAATCTGTTAACATTCTACAGTACACTTTTTTTTTCCGAGATGGTCAGCGCTGATATTATCTGGTTTTAAGCATGTTGGTATACAAACACTAGCAATGCTATACAGAGTCATCTTCAAAACAACAAAGTTGAGATTTAAACTTATTAGTCTTCATGCTTGTGTATAACAATACGAAAACCTACTTTAAAACAGTAGAGCTCGTGAAGGATGTAATAAATAACGAAAAAATCTCAAAAGAATTCCAGTTTTTGTAGTACTCCAATAACGTAAAACATTACAGAAGCAACTTTACAGTAGGTATTACGTTCCTAGCAGTAATTAGCTGGAACCTCTTCGATGTTAGCTCGCACGAAGTCTCTCCCGGAATCGCTTAACATTCCTGAACGTCGAGGTTCGTTTGGAAATCAGTTCTTAGCTTCGGCGCGACCTGACGTTGATGTATCGTCTACTTCTTTAGACAAACTTAATGCTGCCGGCTAACTTATTACTTTTTTCTTTAATTTTGCTTAATTTGCACTTTAGTAAATTTATGTCAAAAAATCGTGCTTAAAATGCCATTCAGCACAATAATATGGCACCGCAATATTATTATGAAGCAAATAAGTCTATTAAAACTGAATTTACGACCTAAAAATTCTCACAGTGTAATAAAATACTAATATTACGCGCTTAAAAATAAAATAAAGCAATTTGATCCCATCATTTCTGAGTTAATATGAAATTTAGTGGATGCCGTGCTCAAATTCTCCTTGCAAATGAGACATCTACGCATTTTATAAGCATTTGTCACAGTTTATACCTGGTTTATACAATACACAGCGGTAAACAATTTTATTTACGTGATTTATGTAAACACTTGTTTCTAAATGATTATGGCCTGGAGTCTGGAATTAATGCAATAAATCAATGTCAGGACATGTTTACGAGCTAACAGAGTTAATTCCAGTGTGACATGACGTTTATATTCGTGAATAATTGTTGATTGCTTGCACCGTGAGGCCGCATCTAATGCAATAAACTTAATATAATTGTCATAATAATTATGTTTATCAGTGCAGTGCCAGCAATGTCGGGCTTGTTATTAATTCTGATATTTATGGACTGAATTTAGAATGCAGTGCAAAGTGTTTTGTAAACCCAAGTGTCCTCCAAGAGATACTTAGTTACTTTTCACCAGGGCGCTGCTGGCCTTCCATGAGAAGCTCAGGTGGATTGAGGGCCATTTTTGTCTCACCCTTCTCCAAAATACGCGCTAGGACGTGGAGTCTTGGACACCAGCCCGACTTGTCACTATCCATTTCGTATTTAAAATATCTTGCTTACGGTAAGTCATGAAAATTTCTTTAATAACTTTGGGACACAATTTCACCAGTATGACAAAACAAAAACACAATGGCACAAACAAAATTAAGAGGGAATACACTGATGTATTCCCATAGTTTTAAAATGTTTGTTCACATGCTGAGTATTTCACCAGCTTAAAGTAACGTAATTGTCATGCTCCCATAAATACATGCATGTTTCATGTTTACATCACAAATATAATAAACTTGAAAATTAATAAAACTTCAGCATGCAATTATATTTACTTAATCGAATGACTGTCATCGATATGGATTCAAATAAAATTAATTATGGTGATTATTGGACGGGGAATGGTCACAGACGCAGGGGACTGGGGAACGCTGAGAACGACTGGAAATTCAACATTATTATGTAAAATAAACCGCGAAACGATTACTCGTAAAAATGGTGCAATTTTCATACATTATATTCCTGCAATATCGGAAAATGTAGGTGTGGTCATTTTATTGCTTCGAATTTTTTAATAGATGGTATTGTTTAAGAATGAATGAAGTTTTATTGTGGATGTATTTATTTTTAGACCGAGAGTCGCAGATGCTGTCCTTGTTAATTAACTAGTCAACAATAAAGTTTTGTTTGTTTTTGATAGTTTTTTAATTAGTTAATCTTTTCTCGTAGCAGCCGCCATCTTTATTAATACCTAGCCTGTTCCCAATTTTTGTGACCGTGACGGCTTCCAGTTTACCCAAGTGCAGCTGAATATCAATATTTTACGTGAAGCGATTGCCTGTCTGACCTCCACAACCCAGTAACTGGATAATGCGCTCGCTCTTGGCGACTTAGATTTTCGGACTTCTGACTATCCCTAACGACCGCCACAGACCTACTAATGACAGCCACGATCAACGGCTTATCGTGCGTTTCAAGGAACCGATAAGTTGGCACGCCACAATAGCGGCGATAAGTCCCCTCTTTGAGGAGTGGCTTGAAAGGCGCCACGGCGTCCTCACCTTCCGCCTGACGCAGGTCCTCACCGGACATGGATGTTTCGGGAGGTTCCTGCACCGAATCGGGCGGGAGGAAACGCCCGGGTGTCACCACTGCGAGGATCGACCGGAGGACACGGTAGAGCACACTGTGCAGGTGTGCCCCGCTTGGGCGGCGCACCGCCGTGTCCTCGAAACGGCGATTGGCGGCGATCTCTCGCGTCCGGCCCTGGTCCGGAGCGAGACGGAGTGGGACGCCGTTGCCTCCTTCTGCGAAGCAGTCATGCTAGCGAAGGAGGTGGCGGAGCGAGAGAGGAGACCCTCTCGTCCCGGCCGCCGTGGTAGACGCCGCGGGCGTCGGGGGCCACCTGGTGACCTCCGGCCACCGTAGGCGCGGGCCTGTGGACGGCGAGCTATGGGTGGCTCGCCGTCCGTCCGTCTAGTGACGACAGGCCGTGTCGACGGCGCGTTAGTGTTCCACGCGCGCCTCAAAGAGAGTCAGCAACACAGAGGGGCCCGAAAGGGCCGACGCCTGCCGGAGTCGCGGGATTATTCGCAAGAGACACCGTGGCTCCGGAACATAAAGGGCAATGAAGGAACATGGATAGGTTTTAGTCAGTAGAAGTCTGACACTCCCTCCCGCTACACCCAGAGCGGGAGGAGGCATTGGATGATTTCCCATCCCTGAAAAAAAAAAAGGAACCGATAAGTTAAAATGGTCACCCATCCAAAGAAAGCCCTCGGCCAGCACGACTATCAGATCGAACCATGCGGCTACTCAATATCTTAATTGTCATCGGTTAACCAGTTTTACTTAACATACGAAACTTCGTTATGAAAGAAATAAAGACAATAAAAAAAAAAACAAAAGACAGTTAAAATAAAAGGAATAGGTACTGGCAACCAAAGAAAAACTTTCGCAGCGGGATTATTGAAAATTGCTTGGATTTTAGGGATAACAAAGTCTTGTTCACAGGTTTCACCGACTTACTCGTTTTAGTTCTCCGGTATAGAGACCTTAATCCAGTTTTTATTGAGAATGTGAAAAAGTACCTCAACTTTTACGTTTCGTGAAACTCTTTGCTCAATGAACAGTCAAGATGGCTATGTGAAGTGACTGGCACACAATAAATAATCAAGTTGGTACATATATTTTTTTTTTATATAGTAGTCGGCATCAGTCAACTCCTGAAATTTTTGCAGAAACACTCGAATTCGCATTTCAGTCGCAATCTGTCGGAAATGAACGGAAATGGACGCTTTTAGACATATTGCGATGCGAATGCAAACGTTGCTTAAAAATAAGTAGAACTGGCCCTCAAAACTAATAAGGCTTTATATGTGATAACATCATTTATCCTGCGCGGCGGTTTGCCCACGTGGCCTTACTCATGGCGAACGTGCATTTTTCAGGGAAGAAATGGAAGTTTTGAAAGACAGACTGTTTGAGAGTGCTTACTATTCTATCAGTAATAATATTGTTTGTGATCGGTTTAGTAAATCTAATAAAACAAACAACCAACAATTCTTACCTTTTTTTTAATTGATATGGGTTTGCTTTTGACTTAAGGCTTGGTCAAAGGTAACAGATAGAAAGTCGACAATGGAGTGAGCTTAACCAGAAGAAACCTGTTAACTTTAAATAATGCTAGATTAGGCAGATTTAAAAAGAAAGTTTGCTTTGATATCATGCAGAAGCAAAAGTCAAGCCCAAATAATACAAAACAAAAATAAGAAAAAAGAAAGAAAGAAAAATAGTTTACTCCTCCCAGACAGACGCGTGTTCACAAATATCACGTTTAAGTCTGAAAATGAATTTTAGTCCATAATAGAATAACCCGATCTAAACTCGAAAGGCGTTTAGTTAATAATTAGGTAGCTACTAGGTACACGTAAACTGTAATACCGGCTACATCGCTAAGTTGTCGGTTTTCATTCTGCGAGATAATGAAGACCCACTATTGTGTTACCGTCTGACCCCTCCCCCCGCAACCCTTAGCAAGGCCGGATTATGGCAGGAAGACGTTAAGATGTTATCCGTTAAACGCCCGTATTAATACAATGTTGACTTTTTAGCTGTTGTTTGAAATGGTTGTGTTTTTAGAAGTAGTGTACGGGGAGATTTTTTTGTTTACTGGCAAAGGGTTTTTTGGAGTTGAACTCGTGTATGGGTAATAATAGTTCATATGTGTAACAAGGAATAAGTTTTTCTTTTCGCTTTTTTTTTGCTCTTCTCATGTCTTAAAGTTGCAAAAAATTTATGATGATGATTAATGAGGTAAAAGTATCACCTCGAGAAAGATTGTCAGATTTTTAAACGTCCCTTTGAAATTGTATTTAAATCAAAAATCTAATGGATAATAATGGTTTTCTTTTTAACAGCTGCAGTTAAACTCATCATCATCACAGGTACAGCTCCTCTGTTTAACCAATAAAATGTCAACATGTACAATACATACCTGTATAGAATTCCTTAGATAGTTGCGAAAGTTGTTAATATAATTGTTAAAATTATATTTATTATTACTACGATAGTAAATGTCGTAGGTATGACTGTTAGTTAAAAATCCTTGAGTGGTCAACGACGTTGCAGGTAGTCTTAGGCAAGATTTTTGAGTACCCATATACAGTCTGTGCATGACATTGCCTAACCCACTATCTAGATAAGCCATTTTAAACATTATCTTGTTTTAATTAAAGTTGAACGGCTTTTAAATGACATGCAAAGTAAAGTATAGTTACCTACTTCAGTTACATCAATCCCACAAAGTCAATCAATTGATCTAAGTTGTCACTATGTAAGTAAATGCACAAGTAAATCTAATCTCTTCAAAGTTAGAGTGAACAGGCTCCTTCTGGGTAAGCTCGCTCCATCGTAGACTTTCTCTCAGTCATCTCTGACCAAGACGAAATTCAAGCAAACCCATCTCAAATAAAAAAGACAAAAATGAATGATAAACCGTTGAAATTTGGCAGCTTCTGTGGTAATGTTATTGTTATAAATGGAAATGCATTTTTATATTTAAATGACACGTGGATTCACTACACATAGCAATACATTTGTAAAACATTTTACAAATTAATTAAATTTCTTGATAACAAACTTCCGGACATTCGCGTGTCTTTTTAATACTTCAATGGTTTTATAAAATGTATATTAATTTTGAAATTTGAGCATTTACTCACTTTATCGAAAAGAAATATATTTTAATTCAATTAATCCCACCCTTTAGGCCCTTTTTAGGCCCTTGAGGTGATTTAGAAACTCTGACACTAGGTTGTGTGGGGTCGTTAGACCTTACTGCCCATACGATGAGAAGAATAATGCTTATTATAGCATTATAATTTTGTTCTATTTGTATACAAACTGCCCAATTAAAAATACATTTCCCGATTTTGTTCATCAAACAAGAGTATAATTAAAAAAAAATAACATTGGGTAGGATAAAATTAAATATTGGCTCACCATATAGAATTTAAAGGGACCATAATAGTTTTAAGATCATATGTATACATCGTAAACCTACATTATAGCAAGTAAATAAATTTAATTTGATATGAAAAAAAAAAAACGATTAGCATACATAAAACAAAACTTAATGGATCACGGAATTCGGACATGGATGTTTCGGGAGGTTCCTGCACCGAATTCGGCGGGAGGAAACGCCCGGGTGTCACCACTGCGAGGATCGACCGGAGGACACGGTAGAGCACACTGTGCAGGTGTGCCCCGCTTGGGCGGCGCACCGCCGTGTCCTCGAAACGGCGATTGGCGGCGACCTCTCGCGTCCGGCCCTGGTCCAAGCCATGGTCCGGAGCGAGACGGAATGGGACGCCGTTGCCTCCTTCTGCGAAGCAGTCATGCTAGCGAAGGAGGTGGCGGAGCGGGAGAGGAGACCCTCTCGTCCCGGCCGCCGTGGTGGACGCCGCGGGCGTCGGGGGCCACCTGGTGACCTCCGGCCACCGTAGGCGCGGGCCTGTGGACGGCGAGCTATGGGTGGCTCGCCGTCCTTCCGTCTAGTGACGACAGGCCGTGTCGACGGCGCGTTAGTGTTCCACGCGCGCCTCAAGGAGAGTCAGCAACACAGAGGGGCCCGAAAGGGCCGACGCCTGCTGGAGTCGCGGGATTATTCGCAAGAGACACCGTGGCTCCTGAACACAAAGGGCAATGAAGGAACATGGATGGGTTTTAGTCAGTAGAAGTCTGACACTCCCTCCCGCTACACCCAGAGCGGGAGGAGTCATTGGATGATTTCCCATCCCTAAAAAAAAAAAAAAAAATGGATCACGGAATTAGTTTTTAACTATATACTTTAATGTACCTAAAGGTCGCGCGATATTTTTTAATGACCCACCCTCGCCTTGGTTCTATTTAGAAGTCGTGTTAATTTTAGCCTTTCAACCTTAACGTTAACAATATTTAAAACGCCTAACTATACGATTTATCGAAATGCTTGCAAGGAATGAAATTCACTATTACTCAAGTGGGTTAGGCATTGTTGCTGAAGAATTGTACTACAGAGAATGTTTTTCCATAAAAAAAAATCGTGTAACTAGGGACAAACTTGCCAAACAAATTATTTATAAATATAACTTAAGTTCTCGTACGGTATGTATGAGAACTTAAGTTATACTTTATTTTATTTTATACAAAAAAATACAACCGGGTTCCAAAAAAGGCTTTTGCAGGTTGCATTTTTTTTTTCTAAAAAAGTTATTTATCTTCCACTTTTTGGGTATTGCATTGTATTGTATTGTATTTATTTATTTATTAACATAGGTAAAGAAAATACAGATCTTATTTTTTAATTAACAGATCGCTATGTTACGCCAGGAGGCGTACAAATATTGTGTGCATATCTAGCTTAAAATTACAAATTAAAATCTATTAAAAACTTTTGTAAAATCATGCATAATTATGTTGAAGTAGAAAATAAATTGAACAATTACATATTATTGAAAGCTCCAATTATGTCAGACTCAAATGAGGAATTATAAAGAATGTCAAAAAAAAAAACAAAATCTATGTCAAAATTAATAAAAAGTCAAAAAGGATGTACTCGTATCAATCATTGTTATTCTAAATTAATTCATCATTTATTTAAGTATAACCCTACCCTATTCCAGGATATTGTTAACAAGTGTGCCAAGTTTCATCCAAATCCTTTCAGCCGTTAAAATATGTGAAGAAGTAAAAAACAAACAGACAGACAGTTTTTTTCGAATTTATAATATTAAGTATGGATTGAGGAAAGTACTAAGTACAAAAGTACTAAAGTAGTATCTATGCAGGCTGAGCCGCGGCTGGCAGCTAGTACAGTAATAATTAGACTTAAATTTGATTTATTAGTGTAGCTAGAGGTACATTCCACTTTCTCTTTTAAAAAGGGCCGAAAACGTCGCTTTTTGTTTGTAGGTTCAAAATGAGATTTCAGTGATGTTTGAAGGTACCGTTTAATTAATGTAATAAACGTTGTACCTAACGGCTCTGTTGAAGATTCAATTAAGTTTTAAACTTAAATACTTAAATAGAATTAATACAATCTAATTACACGGTGTTAGGGATGGGACACATTTATCAAACGATATTTTACTTGTCTGTAGATTTAAAGTGGGTTATTTAGATATTGTGGAATTTTTACTTTTGTATCTGTAATTTTATGTCTTCGAATAAGAATGTATAGGAAGAAATAAATAGAAAGTAAAATATTGTATCCCTCCCAAAAAGACGTAAATTTTATTGTTATAAAATAGGTACACAAATAAAAAACACAATAAAACAAAATGGCATTCAACAAAAAATAATAAAATAAAACCAAGCTTGAAACCACTGTCAGGGACGGGCATTATAAAATAATTTACATTTCTGCCGCGGTTACATCATAGACAAAACAAAATAGGTGACATTGAGATGTGTAGCTGCGACTGTCATCCTAGCTAAGTGTTCATCCTAACACAAACAAACAAAAAAACCCATTTTCAAAAATCAAAAACTCAGCTAATTTAAACCTAAAATACAAAGAAGGTTGGCCAAAACGTACCTGGCGTCGAAACGATAGTGTCCCTAAATGCTATATATATGAAAAATTCACTTATTTTTCAAGGTCATAAAAAACACAAGAAATATCTTTTTAAGTGGCCACAAAAAAAAGTTATCCTTATTTTAGTTTTTGTCTTTTTTTCTAAATTATTTTCGAATAATAGTTTCAGAACGCACCTATTGACGATTCATTTCGCGTATGAAATGACTTTTTATTCAGACTATGAATATTATTTTTTTTCTGAATAGTTGTTAACTGTTTTTGTTTAAATTAGTATTTAGGCACCATATCACTACTATGTTGATTTATTATGCATTAGATCTTTGTCTTAAAATAATTAAGTGAAAGCGTTTCGTTCAATTTCGTACAATGGAACGTCATTTATCATCGACAAGCTACCTAATCTGTGGTCATCGACCCGCGCCATTGATTGACACCCGGCAATCATACTGCATCTGCATCTCATTTGACAGATGCCTTATTTTTTGGGAAATTCTTAAATAGAAATCGCAACAAATAGAAACGAGATCGCTAATTACCCTCTTTGCTTATCGCTAAGTACACTTTTAGGATACGCCACAGTCGGATAAAAGGTAGTTGTTGCTTCAAAAGTCAAAAGTATAATTTACGATTTTCCAAAAAAATGTGGCTATTTAGAAATGATTTTCAAACGGGATGATGTATCCAACATTAGAACAAACCAATCTAAATGAAGCTTATTTTGGGACATGAAAAATAAAAGTAAGGTCCAGCTCCTATAGAAATTTGACCATTGTTCTTTACAAACTTATTATAATAAATTAAACTGTGCGACGCATCTGAGCAGGAAGAGATTGTTTTTCAGCTATAGGTACTTTGTATAGGTAGATGCAAAGTAAATACAACAAATATTTCTTTTTAATTTTTTTTTTTAAATCGCTTTGAATTTTTGGCCAGGTAAAAAATCAGTCTGAAACAATATCGATCAAAAGCGAGTCGGACTCGCGCACCGAGGGTTCCTTACCATAATATAAAACGTGAAATGTTTTTAAATTTTTATCGGCAGAGCCTATATTCGTCAGAGAATTTTAACACTGCGGTATAAATATTGCAGTTTAAGATCAGCGCCATCTCTTGACCGCTAGTGGAACTAATATAAATATTGTTTATGATTTCTTAAAAAGTGTGCTATTTTGAGTCAGTATTTTATTTTTCCTGTAATCTTTACATACATTTCTATCACAGAATTATTTTGATTATTCTCTATGCACACTTCGGAGATAAGGGGGGAGAAAATTTGAAAATTTTTCGTCAAAAGTCGAAAACCATGCGGTCTAAAACAAAAAGAAAAAAATGTTTGAGAATGTGCAAATAGAGTTCTTTCATATGATACCCCACATGCCCTAGTAGCTCCACTTCGATTTTTTTAGAACCCCTTTGAGCCACTGTTGCAACAAAAAAATTAAAACATTTTATTTCTTTTTTATTTGCTAAGTAGAAGTACGTCATCTAAAATTATTCCAAATTTCAAGTTGATAGCATAAGTACCTAGTTCTCGAGATATCCAGCTGTGACAGACAGTCAGACTAAGTCACACCAAAAGGGGTTCCTTTTTAACATTTTGGTACGGAACCTTAAAAAAGGAAATGGCGTTTATTCTGCTTGAAATGAGAGTAAGTAATTTATTACCCACATTACATTCTTTTGTAGATGTAAACACATGCGTTTACTGTGTTGTAAGTACCTACTTATCTCTGTAGCCACAACACAAGACCGGTAGCATGCACTTCAATAAACCCATTAAAAGCTGGTTGGAAGTAACCTACAAAATGGCTCATAAATGGTTTTATAATTTTATTATTTATCACATATTCTCCGGGGAAAATTATGTATTATGTTTTAATAATTGTGTTCCGCCCGAAAGCCTGAGGTCCTCAACCAAAATTATTGCTAAAATAATTCAATACTTGAAATGCATGCATGTTATGTTTGCTTTCCAATTTACAAATTGTAGTTTGTAAACGTGTTATTTGAAATATCATCTAATTATTGGTATTAGCAATGTTAGGCCAAAGTTGGTTCACGTTCAAAATATAGATGCAATTTAATTTGGTCGTTATTTTTTATTCCAATACGAAACTACAAACAAAATAATTATACTTAATATGTTTGATAAATGATATAATTTAGTTAGAAAACATGAAACGTTTATATTAAGTTAGAAACTATATGTGAAAGTTTATTGATCTGACGTAAACCAGCCTAATCTACGACAACGCTGGCATTATAAGCTAGTGTAGCCATACCTTAAACGGTACAAACACTCGATTACGGCGCGAACCTATTTTCGTAGGATAAAACAGTTAGTGGATAATCCCGTTTTCTAGGCGCTCCGTCTAATTCGTTTGTAGAAGTTTACGTAGCGCCGCCCCGGGCTCGGCAGGGATCAGGTGCTTCTTAAGGCCCAGGCTTGATCCTCCCGAGGCAGCCTCTGTCACGATTACCAGTCTCGTTATTGCCTCGCATATAAAACTATCCGCAGACTGTATAATTTCATTACCTATGGGATTTCTTTGTGCAGTCTTTTGTTTTTACATCGGTGACGTTTTCTTCTTGGGTTCTATGAATAATAATTTTTGTATGATTAGGTTGTAATTTTGTACGTACGATAGTAAATAAAAACACAAAAATTTTCGATACGAAAGTATCAAAAATTTTTGTGTTTTTATTTACTATCGTAACTAATATTATAAATGTGAACGTGAATTCGTGTCTTTGTTTTGGCGTTTTTTAATGTTTCACGCTTTCAGCTATCTGAATTTTGATACGGAGATTGATGGGGCCGTGAAAACTGTACAGCATACCTAATTGAAACATAATTGAATCACAAAGTAAAAATTTCTTATAAACAAACTTAATAATTGTTTGTTGCAGAACTTTACGACATGAAACGTTGAGAAATTGAAAAGTAAACATGTCAATCGCATCGGTAGCTATGGAAGGACTTTATTGAATCATGAATGTTAAGTATAAAGTATTTCTCCACAGTTTGATTGCTATCAAATTGAAGACAGTGACTCTAGTTTTATGTCGCTTGAATGCATTTTATTGACCACTACGTTATACATCAAACTCGTGTTCCAGATAGCTATATATTTTTACTTGTTCGCCCGTTTGTCCGTAATAAATAGAACATGTACCTAAGAACTACCTACATACAAAACTACTACATTTAAAACAGTTATACAGCTTCACGTACAAAAAACTATTTTATTTCTCTTACACTGCTCCTGAAACTTCAGTGGTGCTGTATACGAGCATTTTCTCAATTTCAGTTTGCAACAAAATCAGTTTATTTTCCAACTGACAAATTGCATTGGAGTAACAAAGTACACTTTTCCTTTGAGAATAACCTGACAAAGTTTGGGAGTATACAATAAATAATATTTGGATGTGTAACTGAAGGTTTGGGTTGTCCTGGGGGGATGTTGAAAATGTTGGTGTAATAAGTATTTAAGTAAATTTCCGTTGTGCTTAATCGTTTTCCGTGCAGTAATTTAGGCGTGCTCGTCGCGCCGCGGTGTTTCATTTGCGGAGGCGGGCGCCGGACGTCATTATTTCCTGCACACGCTGAGCTTGCCAGCCAGGCACCCACCACTGCCAAACATGCCGCTATTTTCTACAGACTAACATATACACCCATCATCGTCCGGCAACATTTTGGACACAGAATTCAAATTGCTTATTAAAATTCTGGTGACTTTCTGGGAAATATTCTGTCTGACGAATTTATTTAAAGACAAGTAGTAAATTGGATTCGCTAAGTAGCTCAATTAAATATTATTATTATACGGAAAACCTTTCATCTTGGAAAGTGTTAACTTTTTTTTCAAATGTCATAAACTCTTAAACATTAGAAGAATAATAAGTAGAAGTATAACTAACTTCTCCTGAAAGTACTTGAACAGAAATTGGTGAGCTGTAATGAAGTTTTTCAAGTCACGTTTAAAATACGAAACCGTAAAAGCATTGCAAATTGGTAGCTACTTATTTATTCTTTTCAGTCGTTCAAAAATTTCCAAACATTTATAAACTTTTTGATACTCAAGTATCAAAAAGTTTACACTTTGGTACCTACTTCAAAGTAGGTACCAAAGTGTTTCAAAAAGGGGTGAGTATTCTCTTTGTAACCTAAAAAAAAATGTGTATAAAAATGGAAGTACACTTTGGCTTGCGGAACAGCTAAAATACTTCAAACAATTAGAGTGGGTACTTTTGTCCGGAAAAATTAAAAAATAAAAGGGCCGGCAAAGGCAGTGACGAGTCACTAGCTAAAATGCGCCGGCCCGTTCCAATTACAGAGCGGCAGTCATTATTTCCGGTGCCATGCGATGCCTCCTCGGCAGCCCTCGGCACTGCTTCGGTGACCTGCCGAAATTCACCGCCAACACAACCATCATAACATGAACCTTCCGCGATAGCAGCTCTCAAAAAGAATCTAGTGGTCCCTCTCTAGCCTCTAGAGCTCTTCGTAATTTTGTAGAGCCTGGTACATTCATACTATTGAGTGCTGTGTAATTCGTTGGATTTAACGGAAATAGCTTTTATCAATTTTTCAATTTGGTTTGGAATAGATGTATTTGAATTCGAGTATTATTATACGCTTGTGTCTTGTATTGCTAAACTGTTTGAATGTTTAAAAAAAACATAGGCTTTCGACATTTAGCTGCAACTATATCTGCTTGACAAACGTGTTTATTTTAATAAATAGAAATTACATAACCAAGCGCCTGTGAGGGGTCCATAAACAAAAGTTAATTTTATTTATACAATAATTAGTGCACAAACAACACATTTAATTAGGTTTGTGAAATATCAGCAGTGGCAAACTAAAATTATGATATACGTATTCGAAAACAAATAAATAAAGGTGTTTTAAGTACCACAAGTGCGTTGGTGTGCAAAATATAAATACACATTTATATAGCCTTACTCATTAGACAGCTGCGGTGAAAAAATTATAATGACGTCGCTGGAGTAAAACAAAAGAGTCACAATACGAGTTCACACATGCCATTGTTGCTGCTTTTATTGAATTCGATGCTCATTAAAAAACTTTACTTTCATATATTATGATTTTAAAGATCATCTGGTTTAAATTCAGAAAAGGCCTCTACGGTTGAATGGTTGTAACGAATTTAAATTAAATTAAAATTCTTTTATTTCAGACCACAAGTCCATTTGGTTAGTACAACACACAATTTACAGACTAGTTTTATTACTTAAATCTACCAGAAAAACAAAAACAATTATTTGCTTAACGCCACAGTGGCATGTTGGCGTACCCAGTGCCCCAGTATGGGACTGTCCCACCTGTCCACTACAGTGCTCAGGATGGTGTTGGGGCTGACGCGTACCCTGCGCATGATGGAGGCGCATCGCTTGCGCATGATTCCTTACGTTGTATCTGAGTGTTTTAAGAGCTCCTGTTTACTGGGTGTGTCAGGTTTCAACTATATTTCGTTTCGAAAATGAGCTAAAATTTGTGAACACTCATTGTTCTGCACGTACTTATAGCATTATTGAACACGATCATGAGAGCAACAGCTCTACTATTGAATTTGCAAACACTCGTGTGTATTTGGTATTAAAACCAATTCCAAACTAAACACAAAGATAATAGGAATCTGTGTATAGCAAATTAATACGGATTATCGTTTGTAAATCGCAAACATTTAACTATGTTGTAACACAATGCTAGTCGCTGAATAAGCACAAACAAGAAGGTTAGGATTCGATACGATTGTCTCTGGCCAATTGTTAATTAAAACTAAAAAATATTTACGACGCGTTCGAAAAAGAAAAACTGCGATTGTGTTTTGTTTCTTTTTCAGAGAAGCTAAGCTCGTGGAAGATGAATGTTTGAACGTGCTTCCTTTTTTCTTTGAGACATAGATTAAAAAGCGTGATTTTATTTATTTTAGTACTCACATTTTTCAAGTGAATTAGAAATCATTTATCAGTGTGGTGGCTATGATACCCAGCAGTTTGAAACAATCCAGTATTACCCACACATTATTGTCTAAGCAGGTAAGTTCAGTTGAAATCACATACATTTAGCAGAGGTGCGCGTGAGGTGGGATCGTTATGCGGTCCTGAGCCACCACGAGCGGTGCACATCGACTCGTTCCGGCTGCGCTGCTCCCACGGCTCATTAGACCGACCGCGGCCTCAGATCCATGAACATTTCACGTCGGCACAATAATGTCAACAACTAACCCGTGAAATTGCGACCTTTGTACTTTATAAGAATAAATAGGCCAAATTGTGAAATCCACCATGTAATTGCGCCAAATAGAAACTACGCCACCATATTTTATTCGATTCGCTTGTCATCGGAAAGTAATTTTAGTTTTGTTCGGCACATTATTGTAGTTTAACATGACTTGTTTGAGGTTGTTGAGTTAGTGAGCCAGCCAGTAATTTATGTTTATAGATATTTTGGTTATTATATATTTTTACATAAATTAATTTCATGTTCGTGTTCTGATGTTACTATTACTTACTATACGTATAGTATAACAGGAGATAGCTTTTTTGTGAGTTTTCATGACAAAAAATACACATTATCCGAAGTCTTGTAAGGCGAGGGTGGTAAACGTTGCATTGTGAAGGGTCGAGACGCGGATTATAAGCTGTTTCTCGTCACCTCACAATATCAACCCCTGATGCGCCGCACTTCTCTAATACTTTGACGTGTTACGCCTACGTAATTAGAGCTCACTTCTTTTCAAATTGTGCACTTAGAAAGTACGCTAATGACGGTGTATGGAAGCTACTGACGCGCCGTAAATCATCTACTCGATTTTATTCCTTTAAAACGCGAGGTCATGATAAGATTTTACAGTTCATCTCATAAATGGGTGGGTCTAGCTTGTTTTTGTGGTCCCTATAAAATAATTAAGTGAATTCTTTGACATTACTCCATTAGTAGTCTCCATTTTGTATTTCTTGCATTAGTTTTTGTTCACAATTATGATTGGTTATTTTTTATTTTTTTTGTCTATATACGGATAATTAAGTGCATTACTTTAGATGGGACGTTGAACAGGACTAGGCTTCTATGAGATCTCAAAACTTTTTACGGTGGAAAGATTGCATAGAGAGACTTGGCATTTTTTTATATTTAATGTTTTTGTTGGGATTATATGAATTTTACAAACGGAACCCTATTACTAAGCCTCCGCTGTCCGTCCGTCCGTCCATCTCTTTGTCAGTTTCACCGAACGTATTCTGTTTCAACTCCACCCTAATGCGACTGGTACAAAATTTCTAAGACATTAAGTCCTCTGTAATGTTTTTTCACTTTTGCATAAAGTTTTAATAAATTTAATTTTAGCCTATTTTGTCCCACTGCAGGGCAAAGGCCTCCCTTTCTTCCTTCCATTTTTCTCGGTTCTGGGCTAATGTGGACCAATCTTGACGAGCAGCAAGCTCGTCCCGCCATCTTCGCCCGAGTCTGCCGCGATGCCGCCGGACATTTTCTGGGACCCACATTATGGTTGCTTTGGCCCATGAATCGTTTGATCGTTAATAAATGTAATGTTTACAGCAGTCACGGAAGTAAGCTTTTAAAGTTGCTTTATTGTTTAAGGTAAAGGAAAACGCCCAAAAAATGCCTGAAATAGTAATAATAGTAATAGTAATAATAATAATAGAAATATCCTTGGACATTTCACACAACGCCATATAGTCCCATGCTAAGCAACTTAATGCTTGTGTTAAGGTAACGACATGGCTGATAAACTACATATATACATTTTTTTTTTTTGTAAATACATACATATTATATATAGAAAAACACCCAGACTCGGAACAAATACTTGTAGGTCGTACAAACATACAAAAACAAAAACTACTGAAAGTCCTTAATTCTATTTAGAATAAAACATGTATTAAGAAATATTTCTCAAGTTTGTATACCTAGGGTGAAAATATAACGATAATTAAAATATTTACTTTGACATCCGTCATAGTCATTCTTAATTTGTAATGGCGGTCAGTGTTTATTTGACATGAGTAACCGACATTCAGCCAAACAGAAATCGTCAAACGTAATATTTTATAGAATTATTGCACAGTTATCATTCATTTAATAAGTATTATTCGACCTATTTATACCGTAAATCTAATTAAAATAGTATTTGCGTGTCAATATTAATTAAAACAAAAAAACTCGAATTATAAAACGTATCGTAGGCTGTATGCATCACATGTCCTTTGCCTTATTGACAGTTTGACATGAATGCATTTTTATTTTTTCGAATTGAATTACCGATTCATGGTTTTGCGTTTGCAACTCGAGTTAATTATAACGACAACTGTGGCTATTTTTTAAGGATTTTGATTTTACTTCTGCACACGTTACCCATTTTTGTTACGACTTAGATGGGACCCGCTTAAATGACGACGGACCTGAACCTGCTTTAAATACGATTCTGCTATTGTTTTGGAATTGTGGACCATGTAGGTACATTTAAAAATTGATTGAAACGTACACTGTTTCTAGCTATCTCGATATTGCAACGATGATACGTAATCTCATATCAGTGCAAACTGATGAAGTTGTGTGAATGATGTGTGTATGATGAAGAAGTGACGTTGTTTAATACAGGCATGGATAACATCACTGTAGCTGTAAGTATTGAGATTCCCTTGTTCTCTTGCCTATTTACATATATTGAGCCCATACTATGTCAATAATATGGTACTTACCATGGGCTCGGTACCAATCCAATATTTATCCTCCTGCAGAGTTTCATGATGACTATTAGTGGTTTTTAATGATGATTATAACATTTAAATGCTGTTTTGTTGTTTAATTATTGCATATTAATCCTTAACCTTGACTTAACCTATATTTTGGAAAAAAGGCTTGTAACTGGCTTCTCCCGAGGTTTTTGATAATTATTGAAATTGTAATGGGTACCCTACGATTTTCAGTGCAATTTGGCGCATATTTCATTGTTGTTCGTTTCAGGCATTTTTTTGTATAGCTGATGGGCATTCCCCTTTACTGTTTTAGATTAAAAGTTTAGTTATGTTTCAGCGTAATACATAAAATAAATTTGCATAATATAGGAAACAATCGGGGAGTATCTAATTTATAAAATACTAGCTGACCCTTGCAACGTCGTCTGCGTAACATTTTTCATTACTGCTCCGCTCTTATTGGTTTTAGCGTGATGATATATAGCCTATAACCTTTCTCGATAAATGGGCTATTTAACACTGAAATAGTTTTTCAAATCGGACCAGTAGTTCCTGAGATTAGCGCGTTCAACCAATCAAACAAACAAACTCTTCTGCTTTATAATATTAGTATAGATGTAGAAAGTTCGTAACGCCACCTACGCTTGTTTTATAAGACTTTTAGCCTGAACGATTACTAGCCAAAGAAACACAATATTTAATTTGTAAAATATCACTACATATTATAAAACAAAGTCCTCCACTGCATCTGTCTGTTCGCGTTAAATAAAAAAAAAACGATTGCACCGATTTTTATGCTGATTTCACCACTGGATACAGTGGTTCTCGAGGAAGATTTTAGTATATCATTTGTTAAACGGGCGAAGCCGCAAGCATCAGCTATTCTTCAATACTTTACAAATGAAATATTGTGGGTTCTACAAATTCAAGTAATAGTAATTGTAGACTTATTTATTTATAGTAAATGACACTCATAGTGTAAGTAATTCTAAATAAACTTGAAACTGAATTAGGGACTACTCACACTGCTTCTATCAATAATTGTAAGAATGAGAAGGCGTCAGCGGCAGAACAGCGCTGAACTTTATCTATAGCTCTCGCATCATAATAACACAGTTGTCCTCCTTTTATACTTATTTCCCGCGAAAGATAAATAGATGCGAAAAGCTGAACGGCTGCGTACGCGTCTCCATACAAAATCGTTGTTTTCTATGGGCATATACTGAATAGAGCTGAATAAGTGTGAGGAGTCCCTTAGTAATACACGAATAGCAATAACATTTACACAGTTATTGCTTCATTATCCTAGCCGATATACTGTAACAACGGTAAATTGTCCACGAATCATTGCCAGGATGCAGCACACTGCGCACCAAGGATGCATATTTTACTCGTTAATGCATTAAAACAATCAACACGCATTTCCGAAAACATCCCTGATGGGCTACAGAAGCGAGGCAGCCCGTGAAAATATTAATGGTACTGAACGCGGAGGCCACGGTATAATTTCTGCGTGGAATGTACCCATGGGCTACAGATATAAAATGGGGTACCTAAAGTAGGTTCTACAAAACGTTGTTTTTGCCACCGTAGCAGCTCGTGTGAACTCAGTAGTAGCCGATTGTCAAAACGTCAAAAATATATGGTATTGACAAAAGCAGTGAAATATCATAGGATCAATCCCTTATAGGCCAGTCATCGTAGTCAGATTAAGCACATTAGGTCGCAGTAAATTGCATTGTCCTGATATTTTGGGTGGTCGTTAGGATACATACCAGTAGCGTCCATCAATCATCATCAATTTTTCAACTTCGAAAAACCTGTTCTAACTGTGTGGTGCTCAGAAAACTTAATTTTCGGTCATTTTTAAGGGTCACGCTTGTTTTATTAATGTCCGAATGTACTCGTATTACATTCGGAAATTAATAAAACATTAAGCTACACAGCTTGGCTCATCGCCGCAAGGTTGCCTGCTTGTCAGTCTTCTACAGATTGTACCTCGGAGAGTGTGCCCAGGAACTCCACAAACTCATCCCACCGGCCCCTTTCTACAATCGGACATCCAGAAACACTGGAATCTGCCATCCCTACCTTGTTGCTATTCCACCAACTTGCACTAAGCGCTTCCAAGCGTATTTCATAATGCGCAAAGCAAAGGAGTGGAACTCTTTGCCTGCGTCTGTGTTTCCGAATGCTGACAACCCTAATCTTTTCAAAATTAGAGTGAACAGGCTACTTCTGGGAAAGCTCGCTCCATCGTAGACTTTGTGAGACAAGAGCGAACCCATATCAAGTAAAAAAAAAAAAAACTTTTTATTCCATCAATTACTTGATTATGTCGTTTTATTAAGGTCTTCCTATGACCACTTTCTAGCTCATAGACCCACATCATCAGACCCTGGATACCATCTAGATAGAAAGTTCTCGTCAAGACAAATCAAACGAGTCCAAATTCGATGGGGTTGCTTCGTTCCATTACAGAGTTCCTATATTATGCCACCTAACAGCTTCATCATCAGATCAGCTCCATCTCTTAATAATATTGAATTGTCAGCTCAATCGGCAACCGAAAAGTGTGTCAAATTTAACTTGCAAGATTACATACAGACGGACAACGGGACACGTGAAACTAAAATGAAAGCTTGTAAAAATGTTAGTATTAGTAGATTTTGTTAGGGGATTATAGCTTTTAGGGCGCTAAAAATCCTTAATTTCAGTTCTCAAAATTAGTCACCTAACTAAGTCATTAACATAATGACAATTAAAAAGTCAAGTCACTACCAAAGGTTCCTTTTGAGAAGCTCTTTTTATGCTGGTGTAACTTATGGTTACACCAAAGATAAAATTTGCTATAGGTATTGAGATTATAAAATCTCAATACCTATAGCAAATTTTATCTTTAAAGTCTTCTACTACTAGATTATTTTTTTAAGTAGAATTCACCGTTTAGATGATTTATGCCATAGTCTGAAAAATGACCGAACATTTTATAAAATTGGGTGTAAACTACTGGTATCCCTAATAACATTCCAAAAATCAACTACTGGTATCCCTAATAACATTCCAAAAATCAAGACGGTGCAAAATACTGCGACCTTAAATGTTTTGTATGACTGGCCTATTATAATTAAGCATTTCGACAATCGCTTATAGAATGGCTTTTTGTCAACGGAAATGCCTTAATTTACCCTTTCAAATCATTTATGTGGATTTGTCATTAAAATAAACTTTCAACGATAGCTTGAAGTAGATAATAAAACAAAAATCGCCTTTCTTAACAAGTAGGAGAGCGACCCCAATTTTTAAGAGTTTATTCCATTACTTAGTAGATCTTGTTGAGTTAAAATTTGGCTTAGTTGTAGCCTATTTAAAACGTTTTCTTAGAGAAAAGCTGCTACGGAAAGATGAACAAGGTATAACCAAGTAGGTCAGATTTTATTGTTTTATCATGGATCCATTAAAATACCTCTATATTACCTGTTAATATTACCGTACCTACAGTAAAGCCGCGGGCGCGAACTCAGCGGGCACGGAGCGGCAGTGGACACGGCGCGGGCGCGGCGCGTTGATATGCCTAAGCACTGCGGACGTCGACACTTAACGACACGACGACATAACGTCACTGCAGCCGCACGGGTACCACTCGACTGGTGTAAGCCACTCGTACGCCGCCGCCGCGCCGCACCCGCACTGCTGCATTTGTGAACAGTTTCATATAAGTCTATGCAATTGAACGTGCCGCGCCCGCGCCTCTGCCGCCGCGACCCCGCGCCCTCTGAGATCGTGCTCGCGGCCTAATAGCTAAACACAAGACCACACACATTAAGTTTTCAAAAGAATTAAATATGATTGCGACAACAGCGTTTATGCTTGCTGCCAAACGGTGGCCCATTTCACTTGCAAGCTCTTCTATAGTTAACAAAGTCAGAAAAGCATAAAGGGGCGTTGAATTTAATGACGGAGGCTTTGGGGTACGGCAGACATGTGCACTGTGCAGCTAAACACAGAGCAGGCTTTGTTCTCTGCTCTGCGCTCGTTAAATATTTTAGCTTTAAAATGCTACGCGGATGCGAGGGCTCTCTCCCGTAACCACTGGCCTGATAGTTCATGTATTTTATAAATACACAGAAAATAATGGCCTTTCTCCACCTTTTAGACAGCAGCTTAACCAACAGAGATGGTTACAAGTTTATCATCGTTAGTGATTTGTATTCTCTTGTTGCACGGTTCTGATTGCTGGGTTGAAGGGCTCTCATCCCTCGCCTAATCTCTCTTATGTTATCTTGCAATCACAATTTTGTTATATAACTGGGTAGGTATGGTAAGTTTTGGACCATTCTTATCATTCGCAGATCTTGTGAGGGGTGACGTGGAGATTGTATCTGGATGGGTTGCAACATGCAGCTGGTATTCCTACCTAAAAGTTTTTTACAAGATCAGATAAATCAGAATATAAAATCAAGGTGAAAGAGGCATAGATCAAGAAATTAATAATAATATTCTCCGGCTAATGAGTCCACCGTCCGAAAAATGTCAAGAAGAATAAATCTTTGCTTGTCAACGATAATTACTAATTCTGTTATGTAAATTTCAGAGTTACAAATTCACAAATCAAGTTAGGTTCGCAAAATAATTTTCGTATATTTTTGAGATTTCAATTCATTCATTTTACAAGTTATTTGTATTGTGGTTGAATGAAAGCCACGTGAAAGTTTACATAAAGGAGCGCGGTACTGATTGTAGCCAGTGACGTGTACGCGGCGTGGTGAACTGGTGACCGGTACAATCGGCATGCGGGCGCGCTGCTGTCGCCGACGGAGCCCTCCTCACTCAGCTCGCGACGGACAGATTATCTTTTTCATCTCCCTGGCATTTCGTTACCCTTAATGAAATCCAGCCAAAGGAAAGAAAGAATTTAATTTAAGACGAATCAGAAAATATTCAGCTGCCGCTCGCTAGTTATAAATCATTTGAATGCTAATAAATTCGACTAGCCCCCGAGCCCCAGGTGGGAACAGACTTTCTTCCTGCTCCATCTTTGTTTTCAGGAAAAATTGAATAATATTCTGCTCCTTATTATTAAATTCTTTCATAAAGCCACCAACGGCTTTGGGGATTTTCTTTAATATCGTAATGGAATTTCATTTGTCTTGTGGTTCAAGCTCACGACGAAGATGAACATAGTCATATTTCCATTTGTTCGAAGTTATTACCTTTACATCCCTTCATAATTGCCTATCGCTCTTGTACAAACATTGTGATAGCGCTCAAATTCCATGGGGAATCGATTCGGCTTTTATCGAAACGCAAATCTGTTAACTTTAATAGTGAACGGATGAAACGTAAAATTGTTGCATACGGCCGACGAAATCGGATTTGTTAACATTCGTTAATAGCGATTGTTCATATCTTTTAATTCATATTTTGCACATGAAATTCAATTCATAATTTTCGTTTATGCAGATGGATCAGATAATATTGCAAATCCAAAAGCAATTTTAAAAAATGCACATGCGGACACGGATTTCTTTTATAAATCAAACTCAAAATATAAATATTGTTCAGTATTATAAAAAAAGTTAATTGGAACAATAAACTTCATTTGTTAGAAATATATAAAAAGTGGCGCACACGTAAGCGATCGTGCTAGTTAGTAAGAATCAAAAAGGATATCGGAGCACGCTTGCATCCGGGCGGCGAGCAGCGAGCGCGGTGCAGCGGCCGCGCTCAGTTGTTCTCGGGCCCTCGCTACGCTCGCCCGTCTACGCGCTACGCCGCTAAGCCGCTACACCGTAGTGCGAGTGCTACGAGCCGCACTAGTGTTTATTGAACTTGCTACTTAACAAATAAGTGCCTCGACTGTTGCGTGCGAAATAAAAGTCACTGTGCAAATAAACTACTGAACAAGATTGTGTTTTCGTACACTATGGTTTTATTGGATTATTAATGTTAGAGGTAAGTTTCATAATACTTGATATTTAAGTAAAAAAAAAAGTATATTTTCAGGATGAACTTACAGATTACTTTTACTTTTTCCTCTGTAGGCGATAGTGTTATTACAACGAGCGACCTTTCTACGCGGACCGTTTGATATCATCATATAGGGGATCCGTAATCTAAACCGACCTATCCACGAGTGTAAAATAAGCATACATTGTTTGGATAAACATTCCTTTATTGTGTGTTTTGATCTTAATCTAAGAATTTACATTAAATAGGGAAATTAAGCGGTATTGTTAAACAAAAATTGAAGGTTTATACCGTAATATTTCTTTATTACAGTTTCAGAGAAACTTCTGGCCATTCATAACATAAATGGGGCTTGTTATATTGTAAGTAATATGAGCGAATGAATATGAAGTGCGGTATTGTGCGTGCTCTTATATACATTCAAATTAGAAAAAAGTCGGGATGGAGCGCGTAATATTCGTGAATTTTCCTACATATTAAGTTGTAGAAATAAATCTTTAATTTGAAGATATTTTATTAATATTCCATATACTTAGCTATTTGTATTTAAAGCGGGTTTTTATTAAATCTTACTACAGTCAGTTTTATTTTTATATCTATTGGTAGAAGAGAGAAACGACATAAAACCTAAGCTAACAATAACAATCAAACTGCCTATAGTTTACGCCAGATAAACGTGAAATAAAGCACATTGACCTTTCCCTAATATCTCTTCGTAGATACTAGAACAATAAATTAAGAACTGATTTTCATTAATAGAAAACGTAAAAGATTACGACAGAAGTCTATTCAGGACAGCTTTATGACATTATTTCTGATTTTGATCTCAAGAAAGTCAATAAATGTATGTGGGTCAATGTACTTTATTCCACGTTTATCTGGCGTAAAGTATAGCCTTTTCTAACTATTTTGGGGTCGACTACCAGTCTAACTACCGGACGCAGCTAAGTACCAGTATTTTACATAGACAACCGTAAACCGAGAAAGACAACCGAAAAGACTGTCAAAGAACTACAAATGACAGAATGCGGGACCAACAGCGAACTTGAAGCCAAAACTAATAACGATCATAGAGAGTCGCCGCAAGGACCTTTTATTTACGCTTGCTGGAACACACCAAAATATTTACGGAAATATGTCCATACTATCACTTGTGTTTAAATGCATAAGTGGTTAATTGGCACACCCAACAGGTAATAAAGTTAATGGTGCGTATACGTGAAGCTGGGCCACGTTGAGCCGTATTGGGCCAGGATGGGCCAGACCCTTACAAGGAGAAGAGGCTCGAGAGTAATGCCCATTAATTGAGATAATTATAGACGTAGCGTCGAGGTGAAATTGTTCTTATTCCTATCCAAATTTTTGTATCGAACGAATATGATAACGAATGTCGCCATGGATAATTAAGTTAAAGGACATCGCAGAATATATTTAACCGTTGCTCACAAATGCAGTTAAACCTCAGTCTCGGATTTGGTTTATTGTTTGAAGACTATCCACGACCCATGTTTTCTCAACATCATCATTTCAAGTCTCACCTCATTGACTTGTTCTGTGCGTCTTGCATCCAGCGGATTCCCGTATCCTTCACCAGGACCTCGGTCCACCTAACGGAAGTCCTTCTAACGCTGCGTCTTCGGTGCGCGGTAGCCACTTCTTTTGACCCCTTTTTCTTTTTTTTATAATTATGGGAAATCTGTGCTAATATTGTAAATAGGTAAAGTTTGTGATGTTGTGAGTTTGAGAGGTTCCTCCTACAACCCCTGTGGTCTCTGGATCAAACCAATTTTGAAAATTATTTTACCAATAGATAGCTAATTTATTTGTGAGTGTCAAAGGTTATATTAACCCGAAAAATACCGCCTAACGAAGTGGACACAGATCAGCTAGTTTTTCATTTTGCCTGTACTGTCCTACTGCTGGGAAAAGGCCTCCCCCAAGTCCTTCCGTGTATTCTTTTCCAGCGCTACCGTGCTCGTACTCGTGCTTGGCTTGTCAGCCTTTTTATCCACGTCCATTATTCCAATTTTGGAACGCAGGGTGGTGTTTCAGATTCTGTCCTGCCTTTTTACGCCGAGTATGATGCGTTCTATTGCTCTTTGGCAAGCTCCAAGGCGGAACTTTTGCGACTCGGTAAGCGACCAGGAGCAGGGGCAGAACACACACGTCGATGACTTTTTACTTCAGGAAGATCGGCAGATCACCGTTCAATAGCGTATTTATAGACCAGTAGCTTTTTCAGGCGTTTTCGATGCGGTGATCGATTTCCTTTTCTTGCCTGTTTTCGAAAGAAACTAACTGGTCCAAGTAGATGCACTTCTCGACATAATGTATTTCTTACCCACCTACCTCGACCCTACGCTTTGTGCTGTTGGTCATTAGCTGCGTTTTAGACCGATTCATTGCAACCGTTTTTCTAAGGATGTGAATATTTCTGTGTGTTTAATACTGTCAAAGGCCTTTGTATAATCTATAAAGGCCAGGTATAGTGGTTTATTAAGTTCTGTGTTTTCTCTAAAATCTGCTCGATAGTATGGAGGTGGTCGGTTGTTGAGAAACTGGGGCGAAATCCGGCTTGTTCTGGTGGTTGGTGTTTATCCAAATACCCGTCTTATGTCTTTTGATAAAAGCCTTTAAATATATAGATGTCAAACTTATTGGCCGGCAATTGCCGATATCACTATTTTCAGCTAGTATGCAATAATAGAACTATTTCAATATATATATTTATATATGCATTCTATTGTCATATGGGTTATAAAACGGTATAGCCAGTATATTTGTTAGTCAATCATGCCTCAAAGAATAAATGGAATTAGATGGAACTTTGTACATAGGTAGACTGGTACCTGGAGTAGTTAGACATATTGTATCACTATATATTGCCGTGATCCTTAAATAGAATACAGTTTCGCGGCCGGAGTCTTGGGTAGAAACTAGTTTTTATTTAAATTATTATTTCATATAGTATTTGATAATGAAACCTTAATATGTTTGTCTAAATAAGTACAATTTAAAAGCAATTACCTCACGTTTCACCCAAAGGAATACTTAAGCTAAGGTTTATTATTGTTCGCCCATATTTTCTCCGTATTCAGTCCCATGTAATAGAGTGTGACCCCATTGGAATGTATCGGGTTCAATTCTCAAATCTTAATAGAAAACCCTATTTACTTTTTGATTTCTTATTCGAACTATAGAGCTCATGCTCTGAAGCTGTACTAGTTGCTACTTGAAAGACGAATGAGCCAGTTAGATATATTACTGTGAAAGCCCAAACTATGGTAAATCCGAAGATTTGATTTGATGACTTATTAGTAAAGATCCGAATCAATCTGTTACAACGTAACTGAAGTAACATTTACTGGCCCTCATACGAGACAATCAATGAAACGTAAATGTAAAAAAATAGTTACTAAACTTGGTAAACATTAGATTTTACCGTAGTTCGGACTTCTATAGTAACACATACGCAGCACATCCTACATATAATTACTTATTGATGTCGTCTTTTGAAAGTGTTATAATGTACTCAAGCATTTCGAACGCCAGAAATAGGTACTGAAGATGAAACTCCCAAGAAATAGTCGTACATCAACCGATAAAATTCTCAGAATTGTTGAAAAAATTGCATACATACTGCTACAAAGTTGGGAAAAGACTAGGCAGATGATGACTGGGCTTTCAGATATTCTGTAAGTCATTTTGATCAAGCTTCTTTAATATTTAAATAAAACATCACTTAAAAAACCTGTTACGTTTGTATTAAATTTAGTACACTATTTTGTTGAACTTACAAGATAATTTTACTAATTGATATACGCGTTCTTATTCACGGCTTAGGGTAAAATACCATAAGAAGAGTATTGTATATGTTATTTTAATACCTGTTTGTTATTTTCAGCTAAGTTTATTCTGCCTTTTAAAACTTCATTCAAAAAAATATTCAGATCCAGACATATTACAATATTTGTAGTATTTCTACATAGAAAAAACCCGGCCAAGTGCGAGTCGGACTTGCGCCATACAAACCTGGGGGTATATAATTATTATAAGCAAAAGTTGCGGTTTACGATTTATGACGTATTAAAAAAAAATACTTACTAGATCTCGTTCAAACCAATTTTCGGTGGAAGTTTACATGGTAATGTACATTAAATATTTTTTTAGTTTTATAATTCTCTTATTTTAGAAGTTACGGGGGGGGGGGGGACACATTTTACCACTTTGGAAGTGTCTCTCGCGCAAACTATTCAGTTTAGAAAAAAATGATATTAGAAACCTCAATATCATTTTTGAAGACCTATCCATGATAAAAAAATTTTGAGTTTCAGTTCTAAGTATGAGGACCCCAAAATATTGTTCTTTTTTCTATTTTTGTGTGAAAAACTTAATGCGGTTCACAGAATACATCTGCTTACCAAGTTTCAACGGCATAGTTCTTTTAGATTCGGAAAAAAGTGGCTGTGACATACGAACGGACAGACATATAAACAGACATAACGAATCTATAAGGGTTCCGTTTTTTGCCATTTGACTAAGGAACCCTAAAAATGACGTGGTTATCGAACTCGTATCGTAATATGGTATTCCAAGAAAACACTCAATACAAATATTACATTAATTTATTACTGAAAAACCAACTATATCATTTTAATGTTTTTCAGAAAATTACAATGAAATACTTCACCAACATAACAGTGGTATTACAGTAACAGTGGAGTCTTGGGAACTTTTATCCTACCCAAGTTCCCAATTTAAAGTTATTGAACCTAGTTAAACTTCACATTTCGTCCGCATTCGTTATTCATATTGCGTTCCTTTTTAGACGCATTGTTCCCACTATGGAGCTCATGTTAAGAAAAAACACGTATCTTAGAATTCATCTCAATTTTTTAATGTAAAAATAATAATGGAGTATATCCCTAAAAAAAGTTTTTTATTTAGAATATCAAAGTTAAAACTGTTGTTCGTTGGCAATTATTAACACTCCTATGCAAAAAATCGCGCACCTAAGGAATTATCGTTCCATTCCAAGGTCGATAAGAATTTAATTGTTTGACGTAAACTTGTGTCATCACAATAAAAAAATACAACAATAACGATTCCTAATTTAATTGAACGTTAGTTTAAGCTGTAGTTCATTTGTTAAATATGTGTTTGTGCAAAAAGTCACATCAAGATTGTTATTGTTATTATTGTGTGTGTTTATTGTGATTGTTGTTATTTGTTGTTGTTGTTATTTTTTTCTGTAACTTATATGGTGTACATAATAAAGAGTATTCTATTCTATTCTATTCTATTCTATGTACCTTTTTTAACTACTTAAACAAATGGAGTAAAGAAAACGTGTTAAAAGCTGAACTTTCTCTACGAGGCACTGAGAAATCTCGGTACCTACCTATGATAATTTCACCCATTCACAGACCAACCTCGGTCAGCGTTGCTTAACCTTGAAAATCGACCCGTGCGGCTATTACATAGTTATGAGATCCTCTGAAATCGAAAACCTACGCCTTTTATAATTTTGTACCTAACTGTACATTAAATTATATGCGTCGGATGTATTAGGGTTAGCGACGAAATGACTAATGAGACGAATTGAAATCACAACCCAAAATTCATCGTCAAATTAATAAAACCTCTTTCTTGTAAAATTCATTTAAGTTCTAGAAACAATCTAAAGTGGCTGATTTTTTGCAAAAAGTTTAACTTTGTGGGGTTGTGTCGAAAGCAGAATTCACATAACTTTAATTTAAGCATTTTCTGATATATATTTATGATTTTCTGGTACGACCTAGCCGTCTTCTGTTCTCGTATCAAAGAATTCCTCTAATCCTTTAGTATAAAAAGCGCGATAAATAAATGAACAAGAGTAAAAGCAAGCACGTACTCCCTTAGGAAATAAATCAATGACAGGCTTGAAAGCAAATGGAGTAACAGCAATTTGATTACTGCACTTGTAAAGCTTCCACCTTTCACTGGTACGAGCAATGAGTTTTAATGTCATGCATCTTACTCAAAGGAATGCCTATACATGTCGGGACCTTAATAAAATCGGTTCACTGGCTCCCTCGATTAGCTGGCATACCGAAAAGACAGTGAGTAACGATAATTTCTTTACGTTTTTGTACATCTTATATTTTCGATACCATTTTGTCGAATTTGCCAACCACACAACCTGAATCGATTTTTTTTCGGACTTTAATATACCTACCAATTTGTGGGTAGATTAACTGCAATTTTGGCACTACGTTGGCCACAATGAATGTGCTATATAGAATTGTTAAGGTAATTATATCGAATATTAGGCGTTGGAATTCAAACTCATAAAATTTATATAGATTTTTTTTAAAAACACGATTTGGTGTTTCTGAAATATTTATAAACTATTTCAGATATTCCAAGAACGTAGGTACAAAAATACATTATGCTTTTATAAATTAGCTTATAGTATCATGGAATATTTCAACCTATGATACTTTATTGCTGCGAAGACCTGACAAAGCATCGCAGGTTTGAGATATAGATCATGTTACCAGCCAATCTCAGGTCTTGTGCAATTATGGATTAAGTACAATGGCGTCACAGCCTACTTCTATTGACGTAACTCTTAAATCATGGCGGATAGTACGTCTTTCATCAGTGTGATCTATTTCACTCAACTGATCCTGTACTTAGCGGTAAGATAAGCAGGTAATACGATATATCTTTGCCCTCCACTTTCCAATCAATAATTTGTTGAATGGGAGCAAGTTTATGCTGAAGTGCACTAATAGTTCAGCTGTGCGATGAAAACTTGGATCTAATATGCTAAAGCGGAAACTTAGGTACATTATGTTGTAACGTTACATTTTACAGAGGGAGCCTGTGAAATGTGAGGTCACATATAGCACTCACCTACCTAGGAGGGGAATGCGTGCTAAAAAGGGAAAAGGACAAATAAATAGTATTAAGATTTAATGATTACACAACTTATAGAAAAGAACGGCTGATGAATGAAAAGGATGAGTGGACGTGAGATGGAAATGAAGTCTTCGTTGAAGAACCGGAGGACTGGAGGGTCCGTTGAAGAACCGGAGGACTGGAGGGTCGTCACTCTTCAGAGGGCTGGAGAGGATGGGCCGAGAAATGTCTTCATCCCAGGCTCGTTCAACCCAGGCATCAAGGTGTCCTTTAAATGCGGCAAGGAAAGAGGCCGACTTATAAGGTTCCGAGGAGGTAAACTTAGAAACGTCCTCTAAGTCTACTCTTAATATAGGAGAGAGGGCGACTTCTCTGGTTCCCAGGAGGTAAACTGTCCTCTCAGTCACTCTTAAGGAACTTTTTCTGACTTGTTGCTATGTCTTAGCAAGAAGGTACAAGAAACCACGGGACGAATGCGTTGTTAATCGAAAATGACTCCTTCGTGTAACGTAGAAAATGTTAGATTGGCGGTCCCTTGTGTTCCTGCGAAAACCTTCGATAAACTAAAATGTTTAGCTTCAAACTGTCAAATGAGGCAATTCTACTAACTCATAAACAACATTTGCATTCACATCTCAATTGCAATCTGTCAAAAATGTATGACAGAAGGAGGGTTTTTGACAGATTACGAATCAAATGCGAATGCGAATGTTGTTTAAAAATTGGAAGACTCGGCTCTTAGGGCTTACCTTAAACACTTCGATTAATTGCATTTTTAACGTGTTTTTAAAATGAATATTGTTTACTGAAAACGACATAAACATTAAAAATCAGGTACTATTGATTAGAATATTAAATTCACGAGCTTCAAGTATAAAGAACGGTCAAGAGCGAGTCGGGCTCGCGCACCAAGGGTTCTGGACCATCATATAAAATGTGAAATCTTTTTAAATTATATAGGCGAGGGCTATAATTATTCGTCCGGAAATTCTAGCATTGCAGTAGATATTGCAATTAGTCAGATAGTGGAACTAATGTAATTTTTGTTGACGATTTATGAAAAAATAAAACGATGTCTCTAAATAGCACACTATGCTATTTAGAGACATCGTTTTATTTTTACTGTAATCTTTCATAAATTTCTATCACATCGAATAATTTCAGATTTTTCTCTATGCAAATTTCGGAGATAAGGGCGGAATGGCCAATTTTTTTTCATTTTTCATCAAATGTCGTTGCATAAAAAACATTTTTATTTCTTATTTGCAAAATAGTTGAACACGCGTCATCTAAAAGTATACCAAACTTCAGGTTGATATTGTAGTTCTTGTATACATACATTCATAGTAGTTCTTGAGATATCCAGCTGTGACACACGGACAGACTTAGTCGCACCACAACGGTTTCTTTTTACCATTTTTGGACGGAATTCTAAAAAGATTTAGGTATTATAGGCTCAATTGACTTGACTACACCGCCTTATAAGTTAGATAAGACTTAATAAAGTAATGCAAACACCAAGATTTAATCAAAATATGGTCAACAGTGCATATTGCATGATGTATATAATGCAGAGTCCATTCGAAAATGGTGGACATCCGTCCACTTCGCGTAACTAATCAACTGATGCGGGTCATCCGTTATCTACGAGGAAGTGTGTCAGCTTGTCCCGTCCTTTCAATAATGCGTTGGCGCAGTGGATGAGGGGCTACAGGTTCGATTCACAGAAAGGTAGAAGAAATGTTTTAGCTGCGAATTGGCTATTTGTAAACGTGACGAATAAAAACCGGCCGCAAAAAGCGTCTAAAATGTTTCAAGCAAGTCACTTTTCTAGCAGTTGGTGTGTGTCTACAGAGCGTGCCAAAGAAATAGACAAACATACATAGGTACGTTCACGGAAAACATTACCATCCTTCTGGGGCAGACAGGTAAAAATATGCTTTGGTTTAAGTTTACATGTCAAAAACAGGTTTGTTTATGGGATCAGATTGTTATCAACAGTACCTTACTACCACTTCCATCTCTTATATGTGAGTTATTTTACACAGTTGTGTTTATGCTCTATGAGTGATCCTCACCTAATGTCGAAGGATATATCTACCCTGCAGACGTTACGTCCACAGTTGCACCAGCCTATTACCTCGCCGACAATGCTCTGTGCTCCTCTATATCGGCTTCGACATTTACTATACGCCCCAGATACCTCTAATGGAGTTCGGATTTATCTACCTGATTAACTTATACGCTTGACTGCTGAGCTATCACAGACTAGCTTCAGTTAGGCATTCTCGGCCTGATAGCTAATAAGCTCTGTAGTTCTGAATAGGTGGGTAATCATTAGTCAAACCCATTAACTTTGCAGAGTTTGTTTTTAATCGCCCTGGAAAAGCCGAGATTTTAGCAGTCTTTATGTACCTACGGATGTCTGTTTACATACTACGACGTTCTGATGTGCTTCTGCCATCTGCCAACGGCATCTCCCTCGTGTAAGTCGGAAATTACCCTAAGCGAACGCATATCCTGGGGTAAAAATCATATATTCAAGGTCCAATCGACGATCACTTACATGTGAATTTGATTCAACGGTTTAGGTGTGAAGGCATTACTAACTGATAGACTGATAGAGTTGTTATCATATTATTGAGTATGTTTGTTTCACCGTGAGAACCCACTATGAGAACGAATGAGATCATATTGGTAGAACTCAAAATCACTAAACGATTTTATGTTATATGCTTAGAACGTGCCCTCAGTCTTTTCGGACAAATTATGCGTTCATCCAATCCTTGGGATGGTTTGACTACATAAAGAAGGCTGTAGAAGGTCACATGCCTTGAAGACAAGTCGTATGTGGTCGCAATTCTCCGCAGTGAGGGAACGACAAAGAAAAAAAGATGATCCACCGTACCTTTTACCTAAACCACTGCGTCGATATTGATGGATCAGGTTGTCCGGTTTACCTGACAACAATACTTGGTACATGTTTACGAAAAAATATAGAAAGTCAGAGGTTTGTTTAGCTGTTCAGTAACAAACATTACATATTTCAAAAACACAGAAAACTATTTTGACTATAGGTTTTTCAGAAATACTCTCAGCGTCACGTACGAAAAACTTAAAGCTGTCAAGTCCTGAATTCCGTTATTTTTTCATCGTTTTAGATATTTTGGTTTGTCTGTATAATTTATTTCACAGTAACATTTTCAACCTTAGTTACAAAATGTTTGACAAAGATTCTCGGAGAACAACTCTTTGTCGTGCATTATTAATATCTTAAACGATACCCCATTCACGACAAATAAAAAAAAATCAAGGCCATGGGACCTGAATAAATCTTTCCAAATATAAAGTCCGGTTTAGCTGTTAGTTATGAAATAGTATAGAATTAACAAGAACGTTTCTGTGGAATGATTTATTTTGCTGGGAATTGAGGTGGATTTTATTTTGATTTATTTATTACTAGCTTCTGCCAGCGGCTTCGCCCGCGTGATCCCTAGGGAACATATTCCCGGGATGAAACGTAGCTTATGTGCTATTCCAGACTATAATCTATCTTTTTTCTAAATTTCATTAAGATCCGTTAAGCCGTTCTGGCGTGATTGAGTAACAAACAACCAAACTTTCACATAAACTTTCACATTTATAATATTACTCGTTTGGTGTAAAGCGAAATTATAACCATCTTCCCCTCGACATTATAATTATTAAAGGATATTGCAAAATGTCGTAAGCCGTTTTCCGAAGCTACTCGCTAGCCTCTAGGCGCCAAGCTAGCCGCCTGCCTGTGCGTTCGCGACCACAAAAATAATACTTATAGCATGATTCAGTATTCACGCGCGATGGCTTATTATTATCGTTTTTCATGTATGACTTTGGTGTTTCTATACCGATTTCTATGATTCTTTTTTATGGAATAGTTAATAATGTAAACTTTTATTAATGCTAATTAGGGACGACTGAGAGTTTTATAAACGTAAGAGTAGACAAATACAATCAGAAAGCTTTGAACTGCTAAGCTAGGAGTTACACGTGTTATTGTGCGTCAATCATAAAAGATAGACATATGCTGTCGTTGGATATTTTTTATATAATTTTAAGGAGAACATTTCCGTCATACATGATTTCTGTGTAGCTTTCACCATTAAGGTTGCACACGCGACGAAAGCTTAAAAAATGGAGTAACTTCTCTCGTTTTCCCAACATTTCCCTTCACTGCTCTGCTCCTATTGATTGTAGCGTGATGAAAAGTATACTATAACCTGCTCAGAAGTATGAATAATAATTGTACCAAGTTTCATTAAAATCCGTCGAGTAGTTTTTGTTTCTATAACGGTTATACAGACAGACAGACAGACAGACAGACAGACAAAAATTGTACTGATTGCATTTTTGGCATCAGTATCGATCCTTAATCACCCCCTGATAGTTATTTTGGAAATATATTTCATGTACAGAATTGACCTCTCTACAGATTTATTATAAGTATATATAGATATCCAACTTAAATTTACAGTTAAACCACACAAAAAAAGTACTGGTCCGTAAAAGTCAACATAAAAAAGTTGAATCATGTTAAAAGAAACTATAAACATGAACCAAAACTCGACTAATTTATACGATACTAGCTGATGCAAATTATATACTAAAACCTTCCTCGAGAACCACTCTATCCATTGGTGAAAGCAGCATGAAACTTGGTGCAGAAGTTTTTGAGTTTATCGCAAACTGACAGACAGACGCGGCGGAGGACTTTGTCTATATACTTATAATAAATCTGTAGAGAGGTCAATTCTGTACATGAAATATATTTCCAAAATAACTATCAGGGGGTGATTAGGGATCAATACTGATGCCAAAAATGCAATCAGTAAAATTTTTGTCTGTCTGTCTGTCTGTCTGTCTGTATAACCGTTATAGAAACAAAAACTACTTGACGGATTTTAACGAAACTTGGTACAATTATTATTCATACTCCTGAGCAGGTTATAGTATACTTTTCATCACGCTACAATCAATAGAAAAAATGAAAAAAAAAAAATGAAAATGTGAAAGTTTGGTTGTTTGTTACTCAATCACGCCAGAACGGCTTAACGGATCTTAATGAAATTTAGAACAAAGATAGATTATAGTCTGGAATAGCACATAAGCTACTTTTAATCCCGGGAACATGTTCCCTAGGGATCACGCGGGCGAAGCCGCTGGCAGAAGCTAGTTTTATAATATGTTTTGAAGAAATAGAAAACAGAAATTATCAATGATACATATTCGAATTATAATGAAATTATCAATAAACTAAAATAATTAATCATATCTATTAAATAAATAATAAAACAAAATAATGATACCCCTACCGGTCGATTTTCAAGGTTAAGCCACGCTTGCCGAGGACGGTACGTGAATGGGTGACCATTTTACTGTACCGAGATCTCTGTGCCTCGGAAAGCACTTTACGCCAGCATTGATCCGGGCTGTCAATTGTAGATCTTTGCTACTTACAATAGCAAAGTTGCTATTAACCTAAACTCGTACTTGTTTGTAACTCGTATGCATTAACATAGACCAAGCTTATTTCGGCGGTCCAAAGTTGAGTAATGCCTGGGCCTGAACTATCACGCTTAGGGCCAGGGCTAAGTGAACTTAGGAGTAACATGCAAGTACAGTTGGCGAATTTATTTCTCCTACCAGATTTGAATACAGTAGCTTATTTAATTACATCTTTAAATTAGAATCTGTGTGTTGAATTGGTAAGTTTACTGAATAGAAAAACTTGTGTTTGAATAAGCCGAGTTAATTATTCGTAAATCTTGCATTCCCAAAAAGAGCAAAATAGTGGAAAACTGACTGAATGTGTGATTATTCTCTTAATAAAGGCGAGTTTTTTATCCGTAGTTACTCATAAATAAGTTAAAAATTATGGGCATCTTTTTTATCAATATTTAGTGTGTGTTTACAATTCTCAAATAAATAACTATTACTTAAAAAAATGTGTTATCGATATTACATCACAATTTTAGTAATTCGTTGAGTTAACTACTTTTCTAAAATAAAAACCGGCCAGGTTCTTGAGATATAGTCCGCTGATAGACAGACGGATAGCAGAGGCTTCGGAGTAGGGTTCCGTTGGTTTACCATTAGGTACTCAACCTCAGAACGCTAAAATGGTACCAGTTAGCCTGCTAGCCTAGAAGCATTTAGAAGACTAAGGGCCAGTTTCACCGGTTACGGATAAAGTGTCGGTTAGCCTATTAGGAACTTATCTGGCAGATGAACTAAAACTTTTGGTTTCACAGGTGTCGGATAGCGATATCTGGCAGATTTATTAAGTATTTGAGTATTATAGTATTATAAGGGCCAGTTTCACCGGTTACGAATAAAGTGTCGGTTAGTTATCTGATAATTAATACTATCTACCACTTACAGGCTGGTTATAACTTTTTTCGGTTTCACCGTCAAACTTCCTGATAATTTATCCGGTAGATATGATACTGGCCACTTAATAACAAGCGGAATGGCAACGTCGCTTCTTTGCGTTTCGATTCTACTATACGTAAAATATTTTCATTTGAAAACTTAATTAATGAAATAATTTTTGTTCTAAATAATCCAAGTCAACTTTTTTTACATTTTGAAGTATACAATTAACACGCTTTTATACTAATACTAATACTAATTTAACCAACTTCCAATGATCGTAGTGTCTTGAAAATTGGCAGCTGTATGTAGTTTTGATGACAATACAATAATATGGTATTGTCGAACTGATCTGATGATGGAGCCGGAAGATATGAACTGGAACTTCATGATGGAACATCGTATCACAGCTGTGTTTGGATTTGTTAGAAAAGTCTTATAATGAACTTTGATTTCGATTAGGTTTCAAGGTCTGATGATGCAGCCAGAAGATAGGCACTGGCATTCCATGATGGAATATCGTATCATAGCCGTGTTTGGACTTGTTAGAAAGGTTTTATAATGAACTTTGACCACGATCCAGTTTCAAGGTTATAACAAACCTATTATAATATATATTGACTTGTAAATGGGCGATCAACAAAGGCTTAAACTATTCGTAACTGGTGGCGCTGGAACAGGAAAGACGTTCTTGTTGTTTTGAAAAATCAAGTGAACAGATGTTAGGGGAAGCAGGTTACAAAGATTGGCGCTCTGACTGGAGTTGCAACACGACTATAGGTGGCTCTACAGTGCATAGCTTGCTCAAATTACCAGTTTAAAGAGATGGCGTCTTAGTGTACATGCCTTAACTCTCCGGCAACTCTTGCGCTAGCCAGCGAGGAGACACGACATTCACCGACATCTGGAACGCCTTGAGGGTCGGAGAGCTGAACAGCGAGCATCTCGCAGTATTGCTGACTAAGGTCTCATCAAATGCTACCGGCGAGTTTGCGCTTGAAAAAGCACTGTGTATTTATCCAACAAACGGCCAAGTAGAGAAGCACAACAATGAAGTTCTTAAATTTTACGAACGAAAAGGTACTCGAATGTACGACATAAACAAAGACCTTGGAAATACTTCATTGGAGTCCATTATTCCCAGCGATATAAATAAAACGGGTGGACTACCGAGTAAATTAAGAATATTAAAAGGGGCTAAAATCATGCTGCGATCCAATGTAGACGTGGAGAAGGGGCTAGTGAATGGGAGTATCGGATTCATTTCGGACAGCGTCTGACCGCACTTTAAACGCGACCAAATGTATAATATAATAATAATAATAATAATATTTATTTACCCAAAAAGTTTGTACAAAAGAGACTTAGTAAGCTAGTTAAACTTATAAATACAAAACAGTATAGTAAGTGCCTCTGTAACCGAACTAGGTAAAACCTGTATCTCGGTATACAGCGCCAAACCTCACGGAATAATATATGCATACAAAAAGTTTACTAACGAGTACAGCATTTTAAATTGTGCAAGAAAAACAAATTTATAAAACATAAAAAATAAAAACATAAAAATAAAGTTAGTTGTTGAGTATGTGTGATGAGAGGTGAGTGAGAGTGTAAAGGGAGGTGAGTGTTGGGGTGTGTGTGACGATGTATGAATTGATACGTGCGGAGTAAGCTGGTGTGACTATTTGAGTGTATGTGTCGATAAAGAGTAACGAAGAGTGTATCAGAAATCGCACAAAGGACCCTGCCTACCTCGGTACGGTAAATAATTTTTCTGTGTCATCATAAGATTGTGTCAATAAATACTTTTTCACCCTGTCTTTGCAACGAACCCTATTAAGCGAGTAAATATTTAAAATATAGTTTAATTTATTATAGACATGGGGACCCAGAAATACAAAAAATCCTTTAATAAAAGAAGTTTTCGGTTTATGTTCACGATTGCATACCAATTGTTTTCCACGCCTATGTGTAAGGTTGGAGTCATATGATAATTCCCGATGTTGCTTCAAAATTATATATAGAACGTATAACTGTCTGACAGTAAGCACCTCACAGTATTTATATAGCTCTATGGTGGGAAATAACCGAGGCTTGAAAGCGCAAACCTTTAAAATGGCGCGTTGAGCGATCTCAATGGGCTTAAAAACTGTTTTGGGAACTCCTCCCCAGGATGAAATACAATATGTGAGTACTGACTGGCACAAAGCAAAGTAGATTTGTTTCAATAAACAAGCATCAACAACGTATCGCAGCTTCCTAAACACATATATAAGCTTTCTGACTCGAGTGCTGAGTAATTTTATATGGTCTTTGAAGCTGAGATTGGCGTCGAAAAGGATCCCCAAATATTTTATTGTATTAACACGTTCTATAGGCCTACAATTACAATGTGAGTATAAGGTGCATTGGTGAGGGACTATGTTGTAGTTGGTCCCTAAATTTGTTGAATGGCGTATACTAAACGTCAGATATTTGGTTTTATCAGAATTCAAGGTTAACAGATGAAGTGTAAGCCATTGGTTTACGATATTAAACCCATTTTGAGCAGCATTAAAGGCCTCATCCCAGGTATCGGCAGAGAAAAGAAGAGCTGTATCATCAGCGTAAGATATGATGTCACCCTTAGGAATGTCGATACTAGTGAGGTCATTAATATAAATAAGAAAGAGTGTAGGACCTAAAATGCTACCCTGGGGAATGCCAAATGACACTGGAAGATCAGCACTCACAAAACTCCCTATTCGAACACGCTGCATCCGCCCTGTGAGATAACTCTCGAGAAGACGGAGTTGTAGTCCTCGCACTCCAAGTTTTTCCAGCTTGGTAATTAAGTATGAAACCGACATACCGTCCTAATTCAGCCTATAGGCATCCAATTTCCGGCCAAGTACAGCTACGGTGCGGTGGAAAGGCGCATGTTTCCTGTGATTTTAAGTTTGGCATCTACCGTGCACAAAATCCAAGGCTGTACGGTAGACCACGCAGTGTGTGCTTAGGGTCCCGTACTTTTGCGGCTGGAGAGGCATATGTGGCCCAAAGTAGAGTAAAATCACTTAGTGTTCTCCAGATTGAGGAGCTAGACTATTCTAAGCTGACAGGTAAAACACCATGCAATACAGACGCACTGGCGGAGATGGAGAGGATGCGGGCTCATTCGCCTACTTGATAAAATGTATAAATGTTCAAAATATTTCGTTATCAAAGACTAAAAAGTACAAAATATTTTTTTTTTTTAGTTTTATCATTCTCTTCTTTTAGAAGTTACAGGAGGGTGACACATTTTACCACTTTGGAAGTGTCTTTCACGCAAACTGTTCAGTTTAGATGAAAATGATATAAGAAACCTCAATAATTATGATTTTCGAAGACCTATCTATAGATACCCCACACGTATGGGTTTGATGATATTTTTTTTCGAGTTTCTGTTCTAAGTATGGGGGACCCCCAAAATTTCTTGTTTTTTTTTTTCTATTTTTGAGTCAAAATCTTAATGCGGTTTACAGAATACATCTACTTACCAAGTTTCAACAGCATAGTTTTTATAGTTTCGGAGAAAAGTGGCTGTGACATACGGACGGACAGACAGACAGACATGACGAATCTATAAGGGTTTTGCCGTTTGGCTACGGAACCCTAAAAAGTGACGCTACGACTTGGCAAGATAAAGAAAAAGCCTGGAAAGACATCGAAAAGGCTTTCAATAGTTCGTCGGGTTCGGTGTTTCGTGATCACAAACACCTGAACCGCTGGTACCGCCTCAAATGCAATAAAAAAAAATCCCACTTGAAATACAACTTGAAATGTACTATAATGTAGATGATAACTTCCTTAACAGCCACTTGATTCGGCTGATAACTTAATCAATACTTCATCTGCCAGATATCGCTATCCGACACCTGTGAAACCAAAAGTTTTAGTTCATCTGCCAGATAAGTTCCTAATAGGCTAACCGACACTTTATCAGTAACCGGTGAAACTGGCCCTTAGTGTCGGTTAGATATCCATCAGATAACTAACCGACACTTAATAAATCTGCCAGATATCGCTATCCGACACCTGTGAAACCAAAAGTTTTAGTTCATCTGCCAGATAAGTTCCTAATAGGCTAACCGACACTTTATCCGTAACCGGTGAAACTGGCCCTAAGCTTTATTTATTTTCCTAATAAAATAACTCAGCAGCATGATCCAAGGGTTGAAGCCAAGATCTCTCGCTGACCAGTCGCAAGTGATAAACAACATTTAAATAAGGAATAAACGTAAACTATATGTTCTACGCGTATCCATTCATTATTTACTCTCAGATTTGTGATATTGGTTACAAACTGTTAAAAATATTTTTCAACGATATAAAGTTTTATTCTGAAGCGAGGGACAAACAAGGCCGGCTCTGAAACTTCAACAAACATGTTGGTGACGCGGCTGAAATATTAATATTTTTAAAATACACTTGAGGTACAATACTGCCTATCTACTTCTCTTTGATAACTAAGTTTACTGACCTTCTTATTTTTCTCATTTGACAATCTTTATAGTCGTGTATAAACTGGGTTGAAATATTTAGGTAGATTTGATTCAAAAGAATTGAAGCGAAAGACGAATGAACGCTCATATTCCCCATGAGTTGTGTATGAGTCAGCTGACCGAAATGAGGGCACTGACGTTGCAATCTTTAATACCAATACGCTTACGTATCTCTAGCTAGCAACGGTTCCAGTAACATTGGTAGGTACAGCCGGTGACACAAAGTCGTATAGCATATTGTTTTCAAGAAATGACAAAAGAATTACGATTGATATACGGAAATTATCATAACCCTTCTGTATGGCCTTTTCCAAAGTTGAGATAACATTGATTTGATGCGACAAAACAAATACGAGAAAATATAAGATTCAAAGTATAAATAAAAACACAATCACAACATGTTTTAAAACAAAGTCCTCCGCCACGTCTGTCTGTCCGTCTGGCTGTTCGCGGTAAAGTCAAAAACTGCTGCACCGATTTTCATGCTGTTTTCACCAATGGATAGACTGGTTTTTGAGAAAGGTTTTAGTATATTATTTGTCAAGCAGGCGAAGCCGCGGGCATCAGCTAGTAAAATTATAAAAAAGTCGACGATTACATGTACCTGGAAAAAACGGTCCAGTTAGGAAGATCTAACTACGACAAAGAGGTTAACTGTCGAATCCGACTCAGCATGTGCAGGGTTCGGAACTTCTCGTTATTATCTCAAGACAAAGGTCTATGGATCAGTGGTGAAGCTCTGGACCTTAGCCTTTTGTCTTGATTAGCATATCAAGACAAAAGGCTAAGGTCCAGAGCTTCGAAGGACAGATACGGAACTGAAACGTGGTGGCTCGCAATAATGGGCCACAGAAGTAACCCAAAGGGCATGCTCGGTGCTTTCTTGTGTGATCGAAGAAATGAAGATATCAGAAGCAGGAGAACCAAGGTCATTGACATAGTTCGAAGAATCGCCAAACTTATTTGACAGTGGAGGGCACACATTGCTCGCTGTATATATAGGCCATGGGGTCGAAAGATTCTGGATACCGTACCGAAACCGAAAGATACAGTGTTAGATGGCCTCCCACATGGTGAATGGTGACCTGGTGAAGGCAGCGGCAATCCATTGAATGTGAGACACAAAGAACCGATCTTTGTCCAGCAGTGGACATCTTTCGGCTGAAATGAGGATTGTAAATTGGGTTGAAAATAAATAGTCTTACACAATGTTCATTTTTGGACGAGTTTTAGACTAACCAGTTTGACGAGTTGAACAAGTTCAACCTAAGTTGTTATTGTAAAAGGTACACAAACCTTCAAAAAATACCCTTTCCGAGGATTTAGTATCGTTCTGTCGGGGGGACATATTTCAGACTTAGTACTTGGAACTAGTTATTAGGATTTATAGCTGTGACCAAGGACTTTGTGCAGAGAACTCTTCAACACACATTATAGGCATCCAGCAACAACGATAGTTTTAGTTGAAGGAGTTAGATGTTTGGAGGTTCTCTCGTGCTTGAGGTCTGATATATAAGATGAGCTATAATAGGCGGTATTCGTGACATAGTCTTACTACGATTTTGTGGTTTTTTATATCATCATATTTTTTACGAGACTATTTACGACTATCGACGTAGTAGGTACCTACATTACATCTTTTAACATGACAAGATTAAATCCGATGGAGTAAGAACTAAAACAAGTAGCACTGCATGAAATTGAAGTTCTAGGAGGGAATAAAGCAATTTACAAAAACGTTTGGGTAGATGAAAATAATAGCCAATAGAATGGACACATATGCTATTCCAATGACACCAAAAAGCGGAAAGTGGATTCACTAGTCACCAAACTAACACCATAGCACAAATGTGAAAAGGTTTGTACACATTTACGGCCAAACTCTCGTATTTTGTAGAGACAGTTGACAAAATACGACTGTCTCCCGTTGCACAACCTTAGGAAAAAGGAAACGAGTTCATCATTATCTGTCTATCCTTTTCCCAACTACATTGGGTTCGGCTTCCAGTCAAACTGGATTTAGCTGAATACCAGTATTTTACGTGGAGCGGCCGCCTACCAGACCTCCACAACCTATTAACTGGGTAACACGGTACTTCTTGACAAGACTGAAATTATACAGGAAACGGGTTAAAAACTGAAATCGATTTCTACGATTGGTGCCCGGCTAGACCGCTAGAATTAATAATGGAATTTACTCCACTGTTAATAAAATATAAGTGTTTGTTTGTCGGTCGCTTTCGTACCGGCCACGACTCGAGGTGACGTGTGACTGTCTGAACTATGAACTAAAAATTGTTTTCTCGCTGTCCAGCCGATCTGCTGATTCAATCCCATTTATTATTACTTGGTTTTGATCAAACTAAAATGTATATGAGCTACTGCGAGACCATTGAATTCTGGTAACAAAGCTTCGCTGTTTCACATTGTATTTAAGGAAATGCTGACAGTGTGAATAAAATAAAATAAAAGATTTCACAATGGTGATAATATATTATGATTTTCTTAGAATGTTATTTTTTATTGTCTCTCTATACGTTAGACTCTATACGATTTCTACATAATCTTGGCTTCAAAATGGTAGATTTTATTTTTTATTACTAAGTATAATGTTTAAGTAATCTCTTCACAACAAACCCACAGAAATGAGAAAAAAATACTGAAAACATGCATCTTCTCGAAAAATAACGATTATCTTGCGCTGTTATGTAGGGAAAAAATGCTCAAGGTTATTTGCTCAGGGTACGGCCTTAAACTGTCACAGGTTTCGGCTTATGTCAGCTAAAGTATTTCACGGTCTAATATATAGCATAGCTAGATTCGACTGCCAATATATAAAGCCTTTACTTAGTGGTTTTATTTATGTGGGGGTATGTTGTAACAACATAGCTAGGTACTCTATTGAAACACAGGAAATGGGATCGGCTCGAAAATTGGGATAGGTTTTTACTCCATCATAGTGGGACCTAATACTATTACTGGCGTGCGAAAGGGTGCAAACAGATGTAGTTCGAACTAGAGTACATGGATCATATATCATAGCAGTAGTAAATAAATAGACCTGTTAGCTACACCTAACATAAAGCATTTTATGCAGCAACCTTTTCATTTTGTATTGACAGCCCCGCGAATCAACTTGTGGAAACATGTCCAACATGTTTCGAAGTTCGAGGAAACGTGGCAAGAAAGTCAAGATACGGGCGAGTTGCGTGAACTTGTAATAAAATAAAGTTAACCGCTGACGTCTACGGCGCGGTGGAGCTGTTTTGCGCCTCGGTGTTCTCCCTCAACCTTATGGCCCACTGATGACTCGCTTTTTACCTGTAAATAACCCAGTTTGACAAGACTACCTACCACTCTTACTACGGCGTAATCCTTTCAAAAGTTTTCCCTAACTAACGCTAACTTCACAATTTATTTTATCTTTGTTTCCTCGGTCGCTCGCTGGAGATCGAATAAGGCCTGCTTAAAAGTTTCCGAATTCATCTCTTATCCGGACCTCGGTAGTCAGCGTGGAGATTAGGTTAGTTGGTATTGATTTTTGTAATGAATGGCTTTGGTAAACATTGACGAATTTCTGTTTTTGCTGAGTATTTATAAAACGATTTATTCGACGATTATGTTGATGTCTATGTTATCGATAAATTCAGATTTATACTAGTATTTTGATAAAAAAACGAACAGTTTAACTAAATGGTGTTAGCTGCGTTTGTTTATGCTAGCAATAGGAGCTGCACACAGTCGAGGAGCTTGTTGCTAAATTATAACAACCGCACAGGTCAATCTTTAAGGTTAAGCAACGCTTGCCGAGGTTGGTCTGTGGATGGGTGACCATCTTAACATACCGAGTTTCCTCCGTGCCTCGGAAAGCAGGTTAAGCTGTTGGTCCGGCTGTCATTTGGAGATCTTTGGCAGTCGTTACGGATTGTCAGAAGCCAGAAAATCTGACACCAATCTTGCCAAGGAGTACCGTGTTACCCAGTTAATGGGTTGTGGAGGTCTGGTAGGCAGCCACTCCACGTAAAATACTGGTATTCAGCTGAATCCGGTTTGACTGGAAGCCGACCCCAATGGGAAAAGGCCAGGCAGATGATGAGGAGCTGCACACAGTCGATTACGAGCAATGTGAAACAGTATTGCTCATTAAACAAATATGTGCCTCCTATAACACCAACACCCCATTTCATCATACCCAGTTCAAACTTGCCAACCCTAAAATATCTCGGAACGCTCGCATTTTTCAAGACAATCATCTATTCGCTGAGCCATGAATGGACCAATAAAATGAAGTTTCAAAGGAAAGGCGCGGTGTCGTGCCTGACGTATCGGCGCCGAGTGAGGGGTCGCACTCCCGAGCTATTTCTCCAACACTGACAATCGAACTATTGCCACATACTACGGAAAAGGAGACCATTAATATTAGCCGCTCATACCGCCAACGAACTCTTCGTGATTTACCGCCTCCGATGTGAGTGGGCTTACTCGGCTAAATGTTATAAACACGTCTATTACGTCGCTTTACATATACTTATTATTACTAAGTTTCCAGTGTGGGAGCCATTTCCACCTAAATGCGTAATTCCTATGAAAAACAAACACTTTGCGTACTTTCAATGTTGCCCGTTTGTTTTCTATTTACTTTATCATTTAGCGGTAGATAAATAGAAAAATAAATGTTAACAGTGAAATATAAACAGTAAAAGTTCGAACAAAAAGTTAATGGAAGCTCAACTGGTTTTGAAAGCGGTGGGACAATTTAATTATAAAACTAAGTTAATTTTAAAACCTAACCAACTGTTTAATCGGAATTCCGTCCTAGTAAGAGTGCCGAACAATACAATTTAACAAAAGCTTGGGTTTTATTTAAAGCTTCTACAACAGATCGAGTAAAACTTTGTAGGAAAAAGCCGTGACATTGAGCACTTGCAAACTTTTACATGTGTATAATATTTACATCCGCATATCAACTACTTCATAAGTATCACAATGAAAGGGACATCACAGTTATTATGGAATACTTAAGTCCTTCATTTAATCCCAAGCACATTATTCCCACGGGATATTTAAAAAAAACTTGCATAAGTGCACTTACGCTCCTAGTACGAATAAAATCTAGATAAAGAAAAAAACAATGGTTCTCGCACTGAATTTGAATTACCTTAATTTTATGTAGGTGGTGTTGGTTATGGGAGATTGAGAAGACCAAAGATTTTTTATTTATTTATATAATATTATAAGCAAAAGTTGCGACTTACGCACTCGCGCACTCTCACTTGGGTTTGCTCTTAACTTTAGTAAAGTAATAATTAAAATGATAACGTTTGTGTTGAGTGGAAAGTGATGAGGCTAGAACATTAATAGGAAATGAGAGGACAACTGTGTACAAGGTGTACCTAATAAAATGACCTCAATTTATCTTAAGAAGTCATTTTAGGTACTCATCATTGTAAACAACTTTCACTTTGTGACCAACAGGCCATCAACACTAATATCGCGACAAAAGACAGCTTTTCAGTACATATTGTTGTACAATGAGCCCTTAAGTAATAATTGCGTTAATTCAGTTACACTTTGTATTCTTCTGGCAACATTGTCTGACAAAATCGTTTCTCCTAACTGACCAGTGACTATCAACACCCAGTCAAAACTACTAAGACTAGAAGTTGAAATTTGGAATATAGGTTTATTTTATAACATAGCAGGCACTAAAACGGGTCATGGAGCTTTTGGGACTGGGATCGTGGTCAAAAGACTAGGTCCCACAACGTTTGTACATTAAACATTGTGGGACCACAAAAAAATTAAACAAAGTTATGTCTTAGGAAAGTACGGTCAACCAAAAACTTTTGAAGTTATACAAATAAAACTAATTTTATAAAACTATACAATGTTACTTTTATTTCAAAATTTGCTGCTTTCTATTAGAATTAAACAAAAAAAAATATCCATATACATTTAAAATAAAAAAAATACTACTCAAAAGTAAAATAAGTGGAATTCAGGACCGTGGTCCCGGTCCCAAAACCCCACGACCCCAGGATTAAAGGACAAAGGACCTTTAAGGTGAGAAAAGGAAGGACGAACTTTGGATGAAAGTCTGGATTTTAATACTTACATCCTCATCATATCAGCCGAAAGACGTCCACTACTGGAAATAGGCGTCCCCCAAAATGCGAGACGAGTCGCTAGTTATTGGATATATTTGATTGAAGGCTTGAAACGTCTATCGATGTTGAAACCAAGAATATGAGGAAAATATGATGATGCAGAGAAGTCCATTGTATTCTAGTCAACATAATAGAGTTAATGGCAGAAGAAGACATGCTGGTCATCTTACGAATATTACAGAAAAAGTATAAAATTAATACACAAGAGAGGTACCGTCAACACGGGTCTCATGTCAGCAAAACAAACAAATTCAAGATATATTTAACTACTTTACACAAGTTTCAAACGTTACCAACCTGGATCCCATAAACAAGGGGACGTAGTGTAGCGCCGCGCGCCGGTAACGTGGCAATTAGTTAGATAGCTTGCCAAACAAGCCCGGCTTGCCTTGCTTCCAGCCTGCCGCTTGCGATGTTTGGCTGCACCTCGCACGCTCCCCGCAACCTATGAATCTAGGTGACTACAATTGCACCCGTTTATAACTTCACCTCCGTTTAATACGATTTAAAAGTCGAATGAAGCTTAAGAAGCTCGAAAGTGTATCGGTTTTCTTAAAATGGTTATTATACGTTTTATTTGGAAAGTTTATTTTAGTTACATATCATAATTTGCGTAGCCAACTATATCGGAGTCGACTTTCAGTCAAACCGGATTCAGCTGAATACCAGTATTTTACGTGAAGCGCCTGCCTACCAGACCTCCAGAACACATTAACCCTGTCAATGGGTTGTCATCGGCTTATTTTAGTTGTTTATGTAAGAATGTAAAATGCTCAGTGACATTGTGCCTGAATCAGGCGAAGGCTTTACCTAACGAACCGTAATAGGTATACAGTTGAAATTTTCACAGTGTGTCATTTCTATTTTGACAAATAATAAAATGATTAAGCTGAAAAAATGTTGTGTGAAGGTCATACGAGACTTTTGATTTGTTTAGTTTATGGTACGGAATCCTTCGTAAGCGAGGTCGGATTTTATCTATACTATCTATACTAATATTATAAAGCAGAAGTTTGTTTGTTTTTTTGGTTGAACGCTCTAATCTCAGGAACTACTGGTCGGATTTGAAAAATTATTTCAGTGTTAGATAGCCCATTTATCGAGGAAGGCTATAGGCTATATCATTACGCTAAGACAAATAGGAGCGGAGCATTAATGGAAAATGTGACTCAGACGAAGTTGCGCGGGTCAGCTAGTGTCACCATAAGAAGGGTCCAGTCGTTGGTCTGCAGGATTTTATTAATTTAGTTATTTTAATAGACTCGCACATAGGGGTACATACTTTGGATACACCACAATTGCGGCGATAAGTCCCCTCTTTGAGGAGTGGCTAGAGCGGCGCCACGGTATTCATCGGACACGGATGTTTTGGGAGACACCTGTTTCGCATTCGGCGGGAGGATACGCCCGGGTGTCAACACTGCAAGGATTGCCCGGAGGACACAGTGGAGCATACGGTGGAGGTCTGCCCTGCGTGGGTGAAGCGACGCCATGTCCTCGTCGAGGCGATCGGCGGCGGCAATCTCTCGCATCCGGCCCTGGTTCAATCCATGGTCCGGAACGAGGACGCATGGGAAGCGGTCATCTCGATCGTGGTAAGGAGGCCGAACGTGTCAGGGAAACCTCGTGCTCCAGCCGCCGCAACAGAAGAACTGCAGACAGCGAGCATTGGGTGGCTCGCTATCTGATCAGAACCAGGCCCGGGTCGATGGCGTGCTGTGTTCCACGCGCTCCTCAAAGAGTTGTCAGCAAAACAGATGGGGCCTGCAAGGGCCAGTGCCTGCCGGGGTTGCGGAATTTGTTCGAAAGAGTCACCGCGGCCCTGGAACCCAAAGGGCATTAGTAGGAACATGGATGGGTTTTAGTTAGTGGGAGTCTGACACTCCCTCCTGCTTTACCCAGAGCTGGAGGAGTCATTTGATGATTTTCCATCCTTAAAAATATACTTGCTGTCACTTATCTCTGTAAAGACGTGTGTGAATTTTTGAGAGATTCAATGGAGTCAATGAAACTCAGTGATAGATCTAGATTATTTTATACTCAAAATCCCATTACAAATAAACAAATTCTTTACGATATTAGTAAAGATTCGTTTACAACCTGTGGTAGCTATAGGTACAGCTGTACTGCCTACCGTAACACGCCCACACCGTGGGTATAAATTTTCATATGTTTATCATAGAACCTCGGGCTTGATAGAATATTCCTATACACGTGTAAATGGCTCTTACAATTTATTAGAGCCTTGAATAATTTATAAATCATAATTGGAACAGTAGCTTGTAGTTAGGATTAGTAACATAGTACCTAACTAAGGTATCTGAAGAACTAGAAATGTTTAGTGAGATCCTATCCAGGAATATTGAACGGTTTCCAACGTTGTCTCGATAGTAGGTATTATAATACACGATATTATAAATGCTTGTTTTTTTTTTTAATTTGAGATGGGTTTGCCCTTGACTCTTATCTAGGTCAGAGATGACAGAGACAAAGTCTACAATGGGGCGAGCTTACCCAGAAGTAGCCTGTTCACTCTAACTTAGAAAAGATTAGGGTTGTAAGCGTTCGGAAACACAGATGCAGGCAGAGAGTTCCACTCCTTTGCTGTGCGCATTATGAAAAAATGCTTGGAAACGCTTAGTGCGAATTGGTGGAATAGCAACAAGATAGAGATGGTAAGTTGCAGTGCGTCTAATGGTAGAAGGGGGCTGGTGGGATGAGGTCGTGGAGTTCTTGGGCATACTCTCCGAAGTACAATCTGTAGAAGACTGACAAGCAGGCCACCTTGCGGCGATGAGCCAAGCTATGTAACTTGGCGTCCACCAGTTTTACGTCGCCAATGAGCCTCTTAGCTCTGCGTTCCACTGAGTCAACCGCGGCAAGCTGGTATTTAGCTGAGCCATCCCAAAGCTGGCTGCAATACTACATGCAGGTTCGGACTTGTGCTTTGTAAAGGGTTAAAAGCTGTCTAGGCCTGAAGAATCGCTTCACTTTATTCAGAATGCCCAGCTTTTTGGCCGCAGTTTTTGCTTTGTACTCAATGGTGGCGCCGAAGTTCAGACTGGATGTTAACTCCATGCCTAAGAGCTCGAGCCGATCAGTCACAGGAATAGATATACCCCGAAAAGTAGGAGTTTGGTCGAGACGACTCCTTTTTGCGGTAAAAGACACGCCTGAGTTTTGATGGCGTTAAAAGTGACCAGATTTTCGACACCCCACTGGGAGACAAGGCTTAAGGTCAAAGGAGAAGGGGACTTCTGGGCCCAGCAGTTAACTAGTTGAAATGTATATTAAAAAAACAGTTATATTTTTCTAAAGGAAATCACAAAATATGGTACCATGTTTCTATCTAGGAAGCGAGAAAACTTAAAATAAGTTCTGAAACTAAATAATCGATTCAATTACTTATGCCTGAAATGCGAATAATCGATTATAATAAATCGGTAAAATCTCAGAATATGTATGAAAGTCGAGTGACAAGAAGTGTTTTTTCGTGGAATCGATTTATTTTAATTTATCTTCCGGCAACACTTCTGCCTGCCTGTTCGCTTTCTTTCGTTCTGAGTGCGCACTTATTTCCCATATTTAATTGTTTAACCCCACGACCTCGGCTTTTCATAGGACTTTTTCTCTATTTTGGACAACTGTTTACGTCTTTCGATCGGATATTGATGACATGGATCGCTGTGTAAATTGTAAGATCGCGACTGTTCGCAGTAACTCTATTGGCAGAAGAGTCTTGGAAGATGAGGCGATTTTATCAGTTATTCGTCAGTGGCGTGCATCTCAGCCTGTAAGTTTTTATCTATATTTATATATTTTTTTACAATCCCGCCATATAAGTCGCAAAACATATTTTGTTTACATTTTAGTTGACAGCTGTCGAAGAGGAAGAGATTCAAATGAATACAATAATACTACCTACAATACTATTATTGTAATTGTATAGTAGGTAGAAGGACTGTAGGCTGCTGTGCCCATGTGCATAATATGGTTGGGCAAGATACCAAGAAAATATCGTACCTCCTGCACAATTATTAGATGATATTCTCCTAATTATTACAGATGAATAATACATAATATTTTATATATATATTGGTGTTTTATTTAACATCCTCTTGTCCCTTGTTTTCAAAAGGTTGGTACCTATTGCTTTTAAGTGCAGGGTACAGAATGTAGAAACTGGTCTTCGACTGTAGCGACTGTCCAGGACGCGGGAGAGCCAAACGTGTCAGATCTTCGACACGTCACACACGCTCCATGCATAAAAATATGACACAACCGAAGCCATTCAAAAGTATTTCGAAAAAACATTAAAAAAACTAGAAGGTTGTAATGTAACCTCACTTTTACTATACTTCATACTAGCTGACCCACGCAACTTCGTCTGCGTCACATTTTCCATTAATTCTGCGCTCCTTTTTGACTTAGCTTAATGATATAGCCTATAGCCTTCCTCGATAAATGGGCTATCTAACACTGAAAGTTCCTGAGATTAGCGTGCTCAACCAAACAAACAAACAAACTCTTCTGCTTTATAATATTATAACTCAGAGGTTCTCAGATTTTGTTGTGCAAGGCGTTGCGAACGTTCGACACTCGACTCTTGTGCGCGTACCTGAGAGTTTCTCTGATTTTGTTCAGCAAGGCGTTGTGAACGTTCAGGTGAAGATTCTCCCATACGGCGTATTCTTGCTGCCCGTACTTGAGAACTATGTTTAGTAAGTTGAGACATGGCTCTCTTTAGGCATTTTCAAATGTTTAAGAAAATGTTAATAGCGTGTAATATTCTAGCTCTGAAAAGAACTGTTGTGTAGCCCTGAAAAGAACTGTTGGTTAGCCCTGAAAAGAACTGTTGGTTAGCCCTGGAAAGAACTGTTGCTTAGCCCTGAAAAGAACTGTTGTTTGGCTCTGAGAAGAACTTTTGCGTAGGTGTAGTTTTAAGAACGAAATCTAAAGAAAATCGCACGAAAATTATTAGACTTCGCGCACGACCGCTGCGTAGGGAGCCGACGTACTTATACTTATCTATGGAGCCGACCTCGCGGCTGAGCCGCGCGGGTACCTTACTCATAGATCTAAACTCCCCTCCCGCACGCGCACCCCGCCTTGGTGACGTCCACTTCGCAACGGGTCGTGCAGCAGAAATCGTAATATTTTAATTTCGCCATAACTTCAAAACCAAACGTTTGATTTTAATCATTCAAAGACCAAATATTATCTACATAAACTGTACTTAGTGATGAAATACTTTATTTTGATAAAGATTTATAGCATGAGTAAAATAAACGCGTTTAAATGTAGTCCGAAAAAAATCAAGATTTTTAAATTAAAAAAATGGTTGTTGTGCATCACTCGACATAGATAAGTATAGTGTGTCGCGGACTTTTTTGTAGATATTTATAAGATCTACAATTAATTAGAACAATGTATGGTTCTATCTTTTATAGTTTAGGCAGCGTACACAAAATAAGTTACTTTTCTGGTTGATTTTAACACCTTGTGTCCGAAAAACCCAAATATCTTACGGAACCCTATTTTTTTCCAAAATAAAATATAGCCTATGTTACTCGTGGATAATGTAGCTTTCGAATGGTGAAAGAATTTTTAAAATCGGTCCAGTAGTTTTTGAGCCTATTCATTACAATCAAACAAACAAACAAAAAAACAAACAAACAAAGTTTTCCTCTTTATAATATTATTATATTATTAGTGTAGATAACTTGATTCCTGGATAGCCAAATTTCACAAAATTTTCAGTGAGGCTTTGTTATTATATCCTCTTACAAATAAGGCTAGTTTGATTCAGTTAACACCTGGGCCCAGGAATGTATGGAGTCATTCCCTTCTCCTTTGTCCGCTCTACCATGGCCTCTCTCAAGGAACGAACTTCACCCCGCTAGTTGTTGCGCTGGACAAGTATACCGTACTGTCATCTGCGTACCCAACAATACCAGGCTGAAGTAGGTCATTGATGTGCAGCAGGAAAAGAGTTGCAGTTGGTTGGTCTGGTGGTCGCTAACCGCGACTGCTGAGCGTCTGGTCCTGGTTTCGATTACGGGTGGATTTATAATAAATTAAGAATAAAAATGCAATGTTATCTTCACCATTAACTATTCATGCATCCACTTGAGTTTCAAAATTAATTTATAGAAAAACCAAATCCATAAATTAATCCTTCTTTTCAAATACCAATCTCATTTTCATTTCACTTCAAATCATCGGAATGTCAAAAGATTTAACCGGCTAAAATGTTTGATCGACCAAAATCCGAGTATGTTACTGGGTCTTTTTATCAAATTACATGTGGAATTGAAAACGGAAAGAAAATATATATGAGGGGAACAGATTAGGCATTTGGCGGCGCGAGCGGGTGCGGGCTAACCTCGCCTCGTCGCTCGACGACGGCGCGCGGCGACGGGCGCGCGCGGGCGACCATTTATTGAAAGTCGGAGGCCAGCGCGTGAAGCCATTAGTCCTCTACACGCCTGAAAAAGTGTCGCTTTCGCTGAAACATTGCGCCGGGACGCGCTATTCAATTGGCGAATGTATTTTATTCGGAGCCAATCGATCTCTACACAACAAAACGCATACCGTGAATGGAGTGTCTCGCGAGGCGATAAATCACCGACGTCTACGATACGTTTAATGAAAAGATCTTTCTGCTATCGCCCTGTTTTATTACTATCGAATGGCACTTTGTTCGTTTCTCAAAGAAATATATAAAACCTTACGTATATTGTATATACAAACGTACATAATAACGCCTGTTGGAGCGCTGCAACAGCAAAACTTTGCTACGAACATGCCGTTTGATTTGTAGTTCCGTTAGATCTGTCGTTTGAGTTCTAAACATTAAGTTTAGATACATAATGGTAAAATACATTCGTTCAAATAACGAACTGACCAACTCTCAGAATTTATTGTGTTCAGCAACGACTTACTCAATATAATGATAGACTTTGAATTTTAATGCACACTTTTGCAGCAAGAATTTCACATAAATTTTTGTTTTGTTCCAGAATACTTAATGGTCACTTGAAAGGATGAACTCTATCTTAGAAAACGGCTACCACGTTTCGTAGGTAACTCAATTTACTGCGTCAAGAGGAGTACAATATTTGGACAGTCTGTTTAAAAATGAAGGAGAATATACGGAAGGCGCGCAAGAGCCGTCTGGAGGCGGTGGTGACATGACGTGTGGGCTGTGTGTCGCTCGCTGCAACATGGCTACACAGCTCACCACCATCATACTGTGGCTGGGAGGAAGTGAGTATCACAGTCTTGAGTTTTATCAGACAGAGACATAAACACCGTAATGAGGTTAGTAGGTTTTGGCCACCGACACGTGTGTATGACGCATAAATCTAGATGAAGTGAAAGAAGTGCGGGATTGTAGGTCAAGATGTGTGTGTTAAGGCATTCTGAAACAATAAATTTAAGTTATGGCCCTTAATTACTGATCTTAGCCGTCCTACGTCCTTTACAGCCGTCAAACGTAACATCTCCTTTAAAATTAAAGCAGGAAGGCCTAAAATAAAATCAAACGTTTAAACACGAGAATTATCACATATATTTACATTATGTGAGTACTTGAGCATGTTTACACGTCTGTATTTAAATCCCCGTCAGTCACCAGCTTCTCGCACTTACAGATAATATCCCGAGGAGAGAGACATTTAATAATTCATTCTAAACGCGTGTACTGCACTGAGTAAGTACGTAGATTGTTCCTCCCGTCATAGATATGGAACGTAATATGAATCGGATAATAAGATTAAATACTTGGCTTGTGACGTCACTTTTGTGTGGGTATTCTCTTTATGTGATATTTTTTTAAGGGAATGTTGTTGGTTTTTAATTGGCGTCCTTTTAACTTTTGTCTCGATTTTCGATGAAGTCATCGAAAATCGAAACAAAAGATTTCGTGTAAGTACACGAAATCTTTTGTTTACTTTAGGCGTTACGGTCTATTTAAAAAAAATATGATAATCAATGATATCAACATGAAACAGTTGGCTTGAGCCTGCACGGGCTTAACCTAAATTACATACTTGTGCAATACGCGTCATAGTTATTAGAAAAGTAGTCCGATCAAAATTAACTTCATTTGTAGGTATTGCTATTATACGGTAAGCTGCGCTATAATCCCCCAAAAAGCCGTTATCACGGTGATCGTTGACCTTGACTGTACCCACTTTTCTTTTAGCGCCCTTTTTATTACTCAAGCCATTCTTTAACCTTATGAATTTCCTTGTCGTAAATATTATTGCTATTGCCAATACTTCTTCTCTTGTATTCTTTTATTCGACCTTTTTCCTTTACTGAGATAGTCATTTAATTAAATGAGGAGTTTGATTCTGGCTTGCAATTTTGCCGTTCGGGAGATATGCGTTAGGTATGTAAAATATGAGAAATTTAAATTATTCAATAGCTTCAATATTTCCGTATTCATCAAAGTAAGTATATATTCAATAAAATCTTTCATCTCCTAACATGGAATAACTGTGCAGAATGATGAATTATTAAAATCACTCCGGATACAATCGAGTTTGGAATCCAATCCCTTAAGTAAAGCTGATTATCGGGATCCTCCGTAGACCGGACGATCCTCGAAAAATTCTCGAAAGTGCCAATCTCTCTCGGCATAGAAGTTGGGTAAAATTATTGGTTCAGAATACGCAGCATTCGTTTATTATGTTTGTAGTGAAGCGAGCGGGTCCGGCGGGCGACACTAGCGCGTCACTAACGTACCCAACTTTCCTAAACTTTTAGTGAATTATTCACCTCCTTGACATTTATGGCCAACTAAGAGAAATGTATTTGGAAATTAAGTAACCAGATTACGACATGGGCATTGTTGATGAGACGGGAAGTTCCACCCCATAAACCTATTTTTTTGGATTAAATTTATGTAGATAGGGTTGGAATAAGAAGTTTATAACTTCACCGCCAACACTTTATTATCATGACAATGAATTTGTTTATTCGTAGCAATTGTTAAGTAGATAGGGGAGCGCTTTCATGAAATGAAAGCATAAAGAAAATGTAAACAATATGTTATGATAAACTAAATAGGGAGCGGTGGCTATTTGCTATTGTTTTAGTTTTGCAGCATGCGGGTTAGTTCATTTCAATTTCTATTAAACCATCATATGCAAAACTCAGAAAAACGAAAATTCAGAGTTTTAATCAATTCATCCGTTTTAATGTAAGCAGTAACAAACGATTTTCGATTAGATGTCACGACGTTGTGTGGAATATTTATTATTTACTAGATGACCCGCGCAACTTCGTCTGCGTCACATTTTACGCTCCTAAATAATATTGCAACAAAAAATTGAGATGTAAGTTGGATCAAACTGCACACGGTGTGCAAATTTGATTAAAATCGGTTAAGTAGTTTAGGGAGTCCATCGCGGACAAACAACGTGACATGTGATTTAGGTATATATAATTATTAAGATTTATAAATGCTTTATTGTACACCAAAATATATAACAACATAAAGAAAACCTTAAACTTCAAAATATACAAATGGCGGCCTTATCACATTCCGCGATAAGGGGTGGGAAATATTAGAGTACTACGAGGACCATGCTTTACATGTTAGTGTGTTAACACACTATGCCGAAAGTACGCGACTGAGTTCGGCAAGATTACGCCTGCAATGCTATTTGAATTACTGACGACACATTATGGCGAAATTACGTTGCCTTATAGCGTATAACCGAACTTCGGTTGGGCGTAAGTTCAGCGGCAATTCCGCGGTAACTTATTCTGTAGAGAACACATTACGCGATCGCAGTAAGGTTCGATTGCCGACGAAGATCCGGGGTGGGGAGCAGCGAGAGGCAGGCATGCCCGCGCACCGCGTTTCCGCCCGTTGTGTTTATTTCGCCTCTGCTTGCGCAAGACGACGCACGTGCTTTGTTGAGCAATTAAAACATAGGTACCTGCACCTTGTTTAATTCAGAGAAAAAGTATAATCGCGGTTTTGTCGCGACTGTGTTTATGGATCAATCATCTGTCTGTCTCAGTGAGCGTCTGTCTGTCCAGTGTCCGGCTGTTTTGATAACAGAACACGACGCCACGACAGCGGCCGAAATACTGAATATATACACAAAGTTGCGCTTGTGGAACGTAAAATCAGCCGCGGTACTTCCGTCGCGTACCTTCGGCATAGTGTGTTTAGACACTTAAATACACCTGAGCTGAGCTGTCAAACCATACAAACAAGATGGAAATACAGCTCACTTGTCGTTCACTCTACATAAGTGTATACCTACAGTAAGATCCCTAGAGAGAGCCCTGCCAGGTCAACCCGGTTGACCAGCTAGGGCTCCTGCCTGTCAGGGTTGCGACTAATTTCGCAACTTTCTTAAGAGTCACCACGGCCCTGGAACGCAAACGACATTAGGAGGAACACAGGATGGGTCGACGGGTGGTTAGAGTGCTGTCACTCTCTTCCGCTCCGCCCTGAGCGAAAGGAGTCATTCAATGATTTCCCACTCAAAAAAAAAAGTAACATATAGCTAATGTTTTACTACATTAGCGTAGTGATGAAAACTTATGAGTGTTTATTTCATACGTTGCTGCGTTGTGTAAAAATATTATAAACAACTTTGTATTAAACACATTCGTGCAAATACTTATTTTAGATTTGCGAACCAACAAGTACAGTTTAACACACTCCAGTAAATCGAAAATTAAGCCCTTGTTTACCGCAAAAACGCACGGGAACCAAACACCTAAATACACATTTTATTCTTATTTAAACAGAGGGCAACGTTGAAATAAATTCATTTTTCAAATAAATATTAAACTCGCACCGAGATGAAATATTATGATGTGGCTGGTACCGTAAATTGAATTTGGTTACATTGTAATGAGTTCATGTCGACGGGAATTGTGTATTCGCTTGATCTTGAATTCGATCACGTAGCGTTCACTTGATTTATGTATTCCGACCACCTTTAGTATAGCTGAAGGCCAAGATTTGATTACTTACGTCGAGCTGAAATTCTGCTCAGCGAACCGCTAACGGATCGACCGCAAACTTACCTACTTATAAGAAATAGGGACCGTGGAAATAAAATTGCTTTAAGGTGCACGTTTCACAAATAAATGGTTCCTTTCGTGCTGCAATTAATGACGTCGAGAAGGGTGAAATAAGGCTAGCTTCAAGCCTTTTTCTCAGCGCCTCTGTGTTTCCACGTACTTCTTGAAATTAGTTTACTTTTGTAAAATACGACTGTGTGCAGTTAGTAAAATGGTATTTTCAGTCATTTAGGACCCTTTGTTAGCTCAGAAATACTTTGTACTGTTGTTTTATTATAAAACGAGCATACACCAAATACAGATTACACAAAAACATACATGTTGTAATTGTATACAGAATACCAACATGCAGATGTAATTGCATCGCATACCCCTTGAGGCTTTAGTCCAACGAAAATGCATGGCACTTGGTCGATATCTGGAATACCTCAATGGTGAATGTGGAGGCAAACTTAAAAAATAAATAATAAAAGTTTTTATTGTTCTTCATACAAATTGTTTCACAGCACAAAATTGAGGCAGCCCCGTTTTGTCACAAGTTCACAACGAAATATGCAGATGAGCATCAGTATAATATTAGATTATATAGTACATTTTAATTTTAGATAAATAATTATAATTAAGTAGATACCTACGTTTTAATGTCCACTAAAAATCGCTATTCAGATGAGCATGGAATTTGTTTATTTATCCTAAACTTTATAAGTAGTAGTGGTACATAGATGGACTTAATACAACAAGGCATTTTCTACCAGATGACTTTTGAGTTATGCTGACAGAGACACTCATAAGGACTCATGTATAGCCTTCAATAGGTGACCGAAGTATGATGTTATAATAACCCCAAAGAGGTTACAGTTGGTCATTTCCCCGAAATAACCCTCTCCACTCACAAGCCACTTAAAAGGATCCACGTGGAGCGATCTGAGCTGTATACATAGCTGATATCCCTCTTTATTACAGCTACCCAAAACCCACATGTGATCCAGCCTTGAATACATTACCTAAATACTTAATAATACAGAAGTTGAAACTCGTCAGCCAATTACTACGCCTACGAGAAGCGACCGGGGCTGTATCCATAGATGATACCACACTATTACAACTCATTAGCAAAAATGTGATCTATCCACAATTAAGTGAAAAACTTCAAAAGTAGATACTGTTGACCAGTTTTGCGATATAACCCTCTAGCCACGTACGACATCCACGGGAAGCCACGGGACTTCATTACAGCCACTCGAAATACACGTGTGGTCCAGCCATGTGTAGGTGACCAAAATACTTCAAAAGTAGATACAGTTTGACCATATTCTCGATATAACCCTCCTGGTACTTACAACAGTGACGGGATGCGACCGGCGATGTATTTATAGCTGATATACCACTATACTACTATTCACTGGTAAAATTGTGATCTATCCCCAATTAAGTGGAATACTTCAAAAGTTGATACTGTTGACCAAGTGGCTGGAGGGTTGTATCGGGAGATTTAACCCTCCAGCCACTTACAACATTCCCGGGAAGCGACCGGGGCACCGCGGCGCTGTATTCATAGCTGATACCGCACTATATTACAGTCACTTGAAATACGCGTGTGATCCAGCCATGACCAAAATTCCTCAAAACTAGAAATAGTTGACCATACTGCCGATATAACCAGCCATTTACCACATCTGCGGGAAGTTACAGGCGCTGTCTTCATAGCTAATACCGCACTATATTACTGCTTACAGGAAATACAGTGATCTATCCCTGCATAAGTGACTAAAATACTCCAAAAGTAGATATTGTTGACCATCCTGCCGATATAACCCTCCAGCCACTTATAAGATCCACGGGAAGCGACCGGCGCTGTATTCATAGCTGATACCGCACTATATTACAGCCACTCGAAATACACGTGCGATCGTTATCCTACGTCAAACTGCGGTGGCTTTGATCGTTAAACTGCGACCTCTATAAGCTTGAGAGGTAAAAATAGAGGAGCGATGCATGACACGCTCGTTTAGATAGTATTTATCGAGAGTTAAGTGCCGTACTGTGGTTGTAGGTATTGGGCACTACATTGCTTCATGTGGTATGTAGAGGTAGAACGATTTTGTCGTCGATCAGACAGAATTTGAAAGTTGAATTTTCAGATGAAAGAGAGGTTTGAGGAAACCAACTTTTTGACGCCATTAAAAGGATTGCTTAGTAAGAAATATTTATTTTAAGATTAAGTTAAGGATTAAAAGATTAATTTTTGTATAAGTTCTTGTAACCATAAACGAGTTATGCGTTAGATCCCTGTCTGCATACAATTTTCTTGTCACATCGACAAAAGTTTAATTAATAATTTACAGTTGCTAACTAGATCAAATCATTAAATAGATGAACTAACAAAATATCATTAGAATAACAATAGCATATTTGGTACCTATCACATTGTTCCCAGTCCCAATCCTAATCGAATTAATTGCGTTATTGTTACCTACAGTTCGGAAATACATTTGTAGGTTCAACTCATGTACCTATTGCCTATGCTAATATTTGGCCATGTCCAATTAATTTGGTCGGATTCCATCGAATTTTAGGAATCTGCGTGCTAGAAGTTCTCACCTGACTAGGAATTCTAGTAAGTTTGTCGATACACAGGAATTTATCAATACTTCGGGATTGGTACAAAACTTATAAACTGTCCTAAGTCTTGACATTTCTAACGTACGTGAAGTGTAATTAATTGACAATGTTGTACCTTCAAAATTGTTTGTGGTAACTTTTGTTGTACTATTGTCTAAAACAATTTCGATCGTCGAGTATAGATTTAATTGACTAAGAGCCAGTGACGATAAGACTTACGGTAATTTATAAAACCTGAAAGATTCTCTGTCTATGTCCCTAATACAGATATGAATGATCCCCGATTATGAAGTTTGGATCATGATAACTTTGGCTGGAAAACTAGCAAAGTTGTATCAAATTGTATCTTACTTACGATTAAGTATAAAGCTCAGTTTTCACATATTTTGTTTGGAATAATATAAGAAATCACTTCGTCCGATTATCAGTCACTTAGTAAGCATACAACCCCCTGTCAGACACCTTTAAATATGGTAAATATACTTACGGTATACAACCTGAATTTTATTTATGTTACTTGAGGAACTATCAAATCATGTTTTCTCAGTTATCAGTCAGTTTCGATGGTTGGTTGTGTCTCTTGTCAGACACATCAAAAGTCGTCTACTTTCTCTTTACCTTATTTCGAAAACTAGATGGCCTATCGGCTTGATTATTTTTGTGATATTGTTTTTATGTAATTGCTGGGTTCAAATTATTGCATATTTCAATTGATGGGGTAAATAACTCGTGATATAACGTAGGCGTTTGATGCGTCTGGCGCACAACAAAGCACAACACCACACAGCTATGTGCCTGCAGCTTTACACAAGGCCATATAGTCATTATGGTCCATGCTCTCTCGTACAGAAAGATGTGTGAGAGAGCATGGACCATAATGACTATATGGCCCTACCAGAGCCCAGCTGTGATAACGTCATTGGGCTGGTTACGAGACTCTGAATACATTAAACCCACATCCTGCTTGATCACAATAACGTAATTAATGTTGATTGTTTAACTATTGCTCAAGGGACGGCAAAGAAAAGGGTGGCAGTGATGGCATGAAGGTTGACAGGACAGAATGAAGGGAAAACCATGTTGCGCAGACTCAAAGTCTGACTAAAGCAGGACAAAAATTCATACAATTTGCGATGGTGAATGTCGAAATCCTTTATTTGTATAATTATTTATGGGACATTTCGACAGCGTTTATCCAATCCCATATATTTATAACATTTTGATATCGCCTTCACCACGTTTCACCACCCCTGACCGAATGTCACTTGTCTAGAGCCAAAAGGCATGAAGATACTGGTGATGTTTAACCATTGCATTGCATCTGCTTTGTAGGCCGTGAACCTGTTTATATTTTACCATATTACCTATTAAGATGATATTTCGGATACAGGCGTGTTAGGTCTCCGCGACATCCAGCTGAGCGTGCCGGAGGCGGTAGGCGTGGGCTCGAGCGCGACCCTGGGATGTCGCTGGGCGCTGGACGTGGGGGAGACGCTGTACACCGTCAAGTGGTACCACGGCGCGCAGGAGTTCTTCCGCTTCGTGCCCAAGGAGCTGCCCAATACCAGGGTCTTCTCGCAAACAGGAATCAGTGTTGATGTAAGTGTACCTTTTTTACTAGATAAATTTCCTATTTAAGAAATATGGATTAGGTAGCCGTTAAGCATTCCCTTGATCTTTGATATTATACATTTCTAGATATTACCTCGTGTTGCGATAAGCCTCTTCAAATGGCTGCGCAGGTTGGCGTACGTTTTTAAAACCGCAGTCAACGTACCTAAATAAATAAAAAAATAAAAAAAAAATTTAATACGCTTTGAATAAATTTCATGTCTTTTTCTGTATTCGAAATAGTGCCATTTTGGGGTCGTAAAATCCGGATAACCAGAACCCAGATTACCGGGGACCCGGTAATCATTAAAATGTAAACCCTTGGTGGTTTTATACCGAGGAGGCGAGGCGTGGATGAGATTGGCGTGAATTGAAATCACGCTTACCCTTTTACACCGAAAGATGTCTTGCGCTGGCTCGCGCTGTCACGTGCCGGCCATCTCTAGCTCGCGCTGTCACGTGCCGGCCATCTCTACCTCGCGCTGTCACGTGCCGGCCATCTCTGCCTCGCGCTGTCACGTGCCGACAATCTCTACCTCGCGCTGTCACGTGCCGGCCATCTCTACCTCGCGCTGTCACGTGCCGGCCATCTCTACCTCGCGCTGTCACGTGCCGGCCATCTCTACCTCGCCCTGTCACGTGCCGGCCATCTCTACCTCGCGCTGTCACGTGCCGGCCATCTCTACCTCGCGCTGTCACGTGCCGGCCATCTCTACCTCGCGCTGTCACGTGCCGGCCATCTCTACCTCGCGCTGTCACGTGCCGGCCATCTCTACCTCGCGCTGTCACGTGCCGGCCATCTCTACCTCGCGCTGTCACGTGCCGGCCATCTCTACCTCGCGCTGTCACGTGCGGCCATCTCTACCTCGCGCTGTCACGCTCCGCCCGGCCAGCCGAGTCTCGCGCACGTAGGGTAATGACTCCAATGAATGAAAACTTAAGCACTTCGCGAATTTAAAAAAAAAAATCTGTAGTTTGCCTTTGATGCATCCCTTAGCTAGTTTTAAGTCTAAAGAATACATTCAAAAATATTTTTTACGTACTTTTTACCTTATGCATGTTTTTTGAAAATAACCAAAACCCCAGCGAGGGAACGGATACTTTTAGTAAATGAACCCAAAAAAGCTGTGAATGAACACAATTATTTTGTGAACGACCGTTCATTAACTGGATTTTTAAAAACCTTTTAATTTCAGTACTGGAAAACTCGAAATTTAATGTAGCTAATTAAAATACCAAGTAAATAGATTTTAAAAGTATTCATAAACAACACTATTTACTTGATAAACAAAAAGTTAACGAAAACACTATCGCCTAGATTAAAATGACGTATCGAAACTGATTTCTCTTACCTAAATCGAAAACTCTAGCCCGAACAACTTACAATTTCACTATAACCGATAACCTTAGACGCTCGCAATTTTATATTTTACTGTGACATATGGATTTTGTAATTAAAATTTGATATATAGTTGCAATGATTGAAAAAAATACTACGATTGGTAGAAACTTCCCAATTCCTTATTTGTTGGTGTTCATTCACTGGAGCTGGACTCACGATGGACGGAGTGAGCCGGCGCTTGCCAGTGCGTGCTAGCGCGACACCTCACTGGTCAGCGCTTGACGGAGAGAGCCCGAGCGGGTCTTCGATGGCCGGTGCGAGATTTGTTTATCCGTTTGACAGTAAATAAATACTCTATTGTTACAGCGATTAAGTTCAATATTGTACTAACAAATATTTCAATTCTCGCCACGCACTTTCTCGCGCATCTAGATTTTTAATACCATAGATGAGCAGGGCATTGATTGATTTTTTTTTCATACAAATATCAACTCGTTAATCGAACTCACGCCTCGCCTCGCCGGTAAAGCTATTTTTACAGCATATTATGCTGGCTTAAAATGGCTTTACCGGCTTTTAAAGGAAATAATATTGAGAATTTGAGGTAAAAACGTGTCAAACTTTTCTTTGATGTCAGTTTCAACAGGTTTTGATGCTCAACTAGAATTTGACAAGTTCTTAACTTGAGATCGTAGACTGATTTCCTGTTAAAAAGCGATAGGATTAAACGTCTAAAGTGGATTTATCACTGCCAACGGATTCACTAAATCTCTACAGCGAATAAGGACAAACAAATAGTGCAAGCGATAGCCCGTCTTCATATAATTCGGAATAATTCGTTAACACGAATTGAAGACTTATATAACTATAAGTACAGCCCAATAAGAAGCCCGTCTTCATTTCTAATATCCCAGAATGAAACTGATGCAAATTGAATTTAATTAATCAATCACATTGCCTGGATCAAGTCAAATTACAGTTCAAACGGATTACCAAATCGAACAAAGAGAAGATTGTGAGAGCAAAATTAAAGGCAGATATCGGTGCGATGATAAATACGCAGAGTCGAACGTTTGAACTGCAGCTTATTTGAACCATGAATCTCATTAAAAATCCTATGACAAAACAAAATTACCTTTAACTCGCTTGACGATCTTAATGAGGGAGTTAAAAGAAACACCATTACTAACGCAAATGGCTTACTTACGGCGAAACTATAAACAACGTCATAACTGTGATTATTATATGGGTCAATGGCTCTGCGACATCTTGCTTCGTTTGTTAAACTGCTCCGTAAAGAGGGTTGAAAAAATCACTTAAGAATCTCATCGGGCGGCCGCGGCCGCCACGTTAAACCTTTAGCGGCTGGCACATCGCCATATGCCAACTATAAGATTGTGCCAAAATAATACATTAAAAACCCTTTCGGAGAATAACGTATAGTCAAAGTTAGCATTGCGATCGAGGCGCCATCGAGCCTGTGAGGCACTCGCAACACTCGCGCCTCAAAACGTCATGCAGCCCTTCAGAATCGGGTCAGACGTCTCTTAAGCACGTCACGGGATGATTTAGTTCGGCGGTTTCTCAAAGTGGACCGACTTTCCGAAAGGTGGATCGAAGCTTTTAACTCTATTCGAGTTCCTAGCAGCTGCGTACGGTAAAGTGCACACGGCTCCTTGTAATGGGATTACTCGCTGATTCACGTGTATATTACGCATGAGCACATTCCCGCGACCACTACCTGAAATCAATGATACATTGCTTCGGCCAAACTTTACCGTACGATCCGATCCTGTTCATAGAAAGACCATATTACGAACGTGTTAGAGACTATTTTGCTACCACTCTGCACATACAATATTATACGGTCTCTATAATCCTTGTCGTAAAAGATAGCTTCAGTATAAACGCACACCTGCTTACATATTAATGTTTATTCTTGCATGTCCTTTGTTTACTTACTCTTTATTACATTATTTACAAGTTTGTCAATGTATCTTGTGAACAGGAGACGACTAATAAGATTCCACCGAAGAGTTTGTGCGTGTTTAAAAGCTTTTGAAATAAGGAAATCGAAGTCCCGCAACTTTGTTGGGAAAGTAAAGTATCACAGGTTTATAAAATATTTTCCGCGACACGGCATCCTTATCGAGGGCTTATTGGAAAACATCATATTCGTATCAGAGCTCGCACACCTTCATTTTACCATATTTTAGTGTTTCGTTCAAAAAGGGCGAAAACAGATTTTAGGGAACATTTTGTTTCTTGGCTGACTGGCAATTTTGGTACGAATTTATTATTGTTAGAAATAACTCAAAAAGTAAATAAATAGATTGCTGCTAAAAGAAAACACTGAGATGGTGTAGGTATAACATTTGTTATTTTATTATGTTGAAAACTTACGAATAAAGCTACAAATACAAATGATACAAATAAATAAAAATGATGACTAAAAGGATATTCATCCCTGGAAATATTTACCTACTATATTCGGGGTTGTCGATTTTTTTTATATTATTGGCGTTGGTATGTTTCCACTCTGTGTAGTCTACTAACGGATGTAAATATCTATTATTTATACAGTTTATTTGAAAACTGACTAACGACAATAAGACCTTTTCAATTTTGAATGTCAGTACGCCGAGTATCTTGTTTGCTGTTCTTGCTGATCTACCATGAAATGTGGTAATTCATTTCAAGTAATAGAAAGAAAGTGGGCTTTCTTTGTTCATGGTTAATAATAAAGAGGGGTCTGTCTATGCATCTACGTTATTCTGTCACAGTTCTTGTCGTCTGTTCTGTCCGTCTACCAGCGGTCAGATGCCTAAAGAAAGGATATTTTTTAATTGTGCGCCTTGTTCAGTAGAACCTGCCACATCCTAGAATCAACATTCATTCATTCTTTTTCATTAAGTCAGCTCTCCAAAACATCGATCAGTCACCACTTCTTAGCGTGTTAACTCTACTACGAGCCTTTGCTTATCACGGGGTTTCATAAAAATTAAAACTTGAAATGCATACGCAAGTTACCTAGGTATGAAAAGCTAGTGTATATTTTTTTAAAGAGTTAAGAGATACTCATTTTAAGTTTTAAATTGATAGAAAGTGAAAAATCACTATCGTTCATTCTGAACACTTTTTTGAAAAATATGTTATCTAACATTTTAGGTAGGCGCTTACCTAGCGTATGCGTACCACACACGTTTATTAGAAGTGTATGAAAATGTCCAATAATGATGACTTGAAAATTTGTATGAAACACTGTGAAGAGTAATCGCATTTAGGTAAGTCAATGATCCTGACCATCTGACCAAAGCCTTTCAGATACATGGTCGTGACTCTTACCTAGTGTACAGCTGTGTATTTTATTAACCTTTTTCTTCCGTGCAGGTGTCACGCTCCGGCGCGCAGCAGGTGGTGCTGCGCGGCGTGGCGCGCGCGCTCAGCGGCCGCTACCGCTGCGAGGTGTCGGCCGACGCGCCCTTCTTCCACACCGTCTACAAGAGCGCCAACATGAGAGTCGTCGGTACGTATCTCTTTCGACTTTGAGCAAGTGTGGATCAAACCTGTCTATAAAAATCAAGTTCGTCCCGCCGCCGCGCCGTACGTATACTTCTTTTATTTCTACATGGTGTTACAGAGGCCTGTGGTCATATTTTAACTTATGTAATATTCTGTATAGATTTGATTTATAGTAAAGACACCATTTCAAAAGAAAACTTGAATTTTATTTTTAAAAAAAAATTACTGCCTAACCCGACTTTTCATACAGTCTGATGCAGTAGGCGCGGCTCTTATAACTTTTTATCGGGTTTTTTGATTCAAGTCAAGTTTTTTGCGACTTCCTTACTGATTTTCACAGAATATCATCCTAAATAAGACCACGGCGGACGTCTGAAGCACCATGTGTTTTAGTACGTTAAAGAAAGAAATGAAAATGATTATTTAGCACACGTACTAAACAAACAACAAAATACATTAATTAAGTACTAACAACAAAAATGAATAAAAGAAGTGTGGGTGTGGTTAATTGAAAGACTGACTTGGCACGAAGACAGTTTATTACTTTTGAGTACAGAGAACGACACCGAATGATTAAAAGTCCACTTTAAACACAAGGGCAACAGTTTAACTCGCATTACGAAGGCTTTTGGTGGGAGCAGTCGAGAGACGCTCAGACGCGGGAGAAAACAAGATCGTGACGTGCGTTCGTCGAAGCGTGCGTGCGACTGGCTTGCGAGCGCGGAGTCCGCCACAGGCGAACGCTGGGTGCCGCATGCGTGGCAGTCAAAGACTATTAAAACCACTTGACTGCGCATACAGTGCCCCGACGCACGAAAACTATTAGTGTTTTTGCTCAGATATTAGGCAGCGGAACTAGTAACCATTATAGTTGTGACCAATTGTTAGACCTGTGGGCATGCTAAGTTTCTACGAATCGTTTTAATTTGTATGCAATTTATAACACATAAAAATGCCTTCATACCCGGTGAATTTGTGTGGGAAACATTCCAAGACCTTTTGTTACAAAAATGATGGCATAACTTTTCATCGGAGAGTAAAGACTACGCAAAATATTTTTGATTTGAATCAGATGATGAGCCACGGCAGGGGTCTATATAAAATGGTGGTTAGGTGAACGAGCACAGAGTGAGAAGCGCGCGTTGATGTCTTTTGGAAAAGTCTCTTTCTTTCATTAGGAAATACTTATATTTTTATCCCTAGACCCTTTGTATTTTTATCGTAAAAATCTGTGCTGTTACGTTTAATGATTGAAGTCGATTTATCGATGATCATGAAATTACAACTAATACAATTTTTAATCAATTCTCATACTTACATTAAACACGTAACTACTTTTAAACGACTTTAAAAATAGGAGGAGGGTCTCAGATTTTTCATCTGTGTGTTGACATACATGATTTCATTTAAGATTTTCGAAGATTTCAGAATTAAAATAAAAGTGGAAAGATAAGGTTAATAGGGAAACTTTGTTTAAACAAGATATAGCGCTGTTTGTTTGGATTGAGTATTTTTATAATGTTAGAATCCATTTTATCGATATCGACTATTTTCCTTTAATCAAGTAGTGCCACCACTAACCATAGGCTACCTATGCAACTTGACCTTGAACGGACCTATTGCAGCCGCGCGTTGTTCCTCGTCCCCCGGCCCGCTGTAGTGAGCCGCGTACTTAGAAGAAATCGGCCTATACGCTCTCTAGTGGTTATATACTCTATGGTGGCAGTCGTACGATGGCCGGATAACCGTGCGACCGCGCACGGTGTTTATATATAACCCTACACTGTGCGTTATATAAATTAACTAGCTGACCCACGCAACTTCGTCTGCGTCACATTTTCCATTAATGCTCGGCTCCTTTTAGTCTTAGCGTGATGATATGTAGCCTTAAATATCCTTCCTCGATACATGGGCTATCTAATACTGAAACAATTTTTCAAATCGGACCAGTAGTTCCTGAGATTACCCCTACATACAAACTTACAAACAAATGTTACCTCTTTATAATATTAATATAGATAAAAGGCCTCTAAGGTGGGAGTGTGTGGAGAGATTAACTAAACGCGTATAATTTAAAAACGTAACAAAGGTTTATATATAAAGTTAACTGACTCTAATTACAATAAAAGATATCCTAAGCGCAAGTCCTAACAGCGTCGTATATTTTCGGCCCGCGCAGGAGTCGTCTTGACGCGACGCCTACGTGTTACAGGCTTATAATAGAACTAGCTGACCCGTGCCCACTTCGTTGGGCGGTAAACATTTTAACTTCTGATGAAATGATGAGTGTGGTTCGGTTAGTACTGAGTGCTATGATTTATTTACTGACTGCCAAAAGGAGGGTTTTGTTTTTATTGCATATGTATGTAGCTAGGCTAGCGAGCCGCTGCGAGCGCTCAGCGCTAGACTCCCTATCTCTTGTTGCAGAGACATGCTGCTTTAAATCACTGAGACGCTGTGCACGTTCAGCGCTAGATTCCCGAGCACGGACCTGCGATGTTCTCCAGCTTTGGTTAGCAAGCCGCTGTGAACGCTCGGAGCTAGATTTCCCAGCGCGTGCTTGCGAAATATTTTCTCTATTCCTCAGAGGCGCAGATGATTATCAAGAGCAGACTCTGCCGTACGGCGTACTCGAGCTGCTCTTGTCTCATGTCTGGGATGTCTGACGGGAAAGTTGAGATTTCCTTTTAGGCATGATAAACAATCGCTGAAACTGTCCGATATCCCAAAAACAGAAATATCACAGCAGGCTTCGAACTCGAAGAATGAGAACGAAGTAACTAATATTGTAATTGTGTTTTGAGAAACCGAGCAACCAAAACAATAGACCAACAACATTCAACCAACATTCAACCAACTACGTACAACTCACGTACCTAACGACAAAAGTTAAATAATAACTGGAGAGGGTCATTAATCCGCGGAAAATCTTAACACCACGATTCAGAAAAATTACGTAATTGCACAAAGCATGTTCTAATGCGGTTCGTGAATGGACGGCGCGGGCGGCGTTTTGCGATTTAGTAATTTTATATTATCTTCGAAACTATTCAACCAATTGACATACTGTTTTGAGCAAATCGTATCTCTATGATGTTCTTGTGATCATTATAACATTTTTTTCGATAAGGTTTAATATTTTGTTGTTTAAAAAATCGTTCAAAGATAAGTACATCGAAAAATACTTTTTATAACACATAAAAGCTACTATATCTGCTAAAATATAAAAGATAGAAATATGGTGCCGCAGACTTTTTTGTAGAACTATTCAAAGCGGACCAGGTTGCCATACATTGTTTTCAATTATATACAACTGTTAAGGCAGCGCACGCAAATAACTCTGTTGTAAGAGCTATTTTTTTCCGCCTGGATAGACAAAAATTGAGATAGTTTGTCTATTATGCATGATATCTCTATAATTTATAGCCTATAGCATTCCTCAATAAATGGGCTATCTAACACTCAAAGAATTTTTCAAATCGGACCAGTAGTTCCTGAGATTACCCCCTACATACAAACTTACAAACAATTTTACCTCTTTATAATATTAGTATAGATAATTAAAATAGCAAGCCTAAAAGGGCCACTTTAGTAGAATCAGAAAGCACATCAAGCTGACCGAAACTATAAAATTTTCAATCAATCTTGAACTAAAAGCTTTAGCGATAAAGATGAAAATGAGACAGATTGTTGAACAATTAATTTTATGATCCTAATATAATTGATTAATCTGTGGAAAGTATTTCTGGATTGTGTTGAACTAATTGTTTACATAAGTGTGTTATTGCATCTGTTTGTATCACAAATAAAAAAAATATAAAAAATAAATAAAATGATTCTACTAAAGTGGCCTTTTCAGACCCCCTGATCAGAATATTTTTTCATTACATAACATTTCATTTATTTTACAAAATCACGGCTAGTGAAAAAATACCGGACAAGTGCGAGTCAGACTCTCGCACCAAGTGTTCCGAAAGAGTTTTGATTTTTTTAGAGTATAAATTACCCACGGAAATTTTGCACGGCTCCAAAGAGTAGCAAACTTGAGTATTTGATATTACTTTCAGCTTGATTGGATTCCTCCACGCGTTCTTGAGAAAAATGGTCTTGACAGACGGACAGACTGACGACATAGTGATCCTATAAGGGTTCCGTTTTTGCTGACTGAGGTATGGAACCCTAAATATGATAACACAATCGCGGCTAGATATAATGATATCAAATTAAACTTTGGTTAAAATAAAACCATAATATATTTTACGAATTAGCGTGGGTCTTCTTCTATATTAGGGACTACTCACACTTATTCAGCTCTATTCAGCGTATACCCATAGAAAACAACATGGAGACGCATACGCATCCGTTCAGCTCTCCGCGTCAATTCAGCTTTCGTGGCAAACAATTTCAAAAAAGAGGACAAATGTGTTATTATCATGCGAGTGTTATAGATAGGGTTCAGCGCTGTTACTACTGGTTTACTTGCGACGCTGTACGCGGCTGATAGAAGCAGTTCTGTGTAAGTGTGACCAAAATCATTCAGCGAAATCCGAATGGAGCAAATACTTCGCACCTTTAAAGCATGTTCAAGTCATGTCGACGTCATGTAAAAAGCCCTGTCACCAAGTAAAAAAAAATCCAAATTAAAATCATCCTTCCTAATAAATAAAATTCTTCAGTTACTGAATGACTGAGTGACTGACAGAAAACGAACAGCCGAAACTACTAGTCGTAGAGAGCTCAAATTTGGCATGTAGATGTTCCTTGGAGAGTGTTAGAGGAGCACTAAGAGAGGATCTCTCTAAATTTGGCATGTAGATGTTCCTTGGAGAGTGTTAGAGGAGCACTAAGAGAGGATCTCTCTAAATTTGGCATGTAGATGTTCCTTGGAGAGTGTTAGAGGAGCACTAAGAGAGGATTTCTCTAAATTTGGCATGTAGATGTTCCTTGGAGAGTGTTAGAGGAGCACTAAGAGAGGATCTCTCTAAATTTGGCATGTAGATGTTCCTTGGAGAGTGTTAGAGGAGCACTAAGAGAGGATCTCTCTAAATTTGGCATGTAGATGTTCCTTGGAGAGTGTTAGAGGAGCACTAAGAGAGGATCTCTCTAAATTTGGCATGTAGATGTTCCTTGGAGAGTGTTAGAGGAGCACTAAGAGAGGATCTCTCTAAATTTGGCATGTAGATGTTCCTTGGAGAGTGTTAGAGGAGCACTAAGAGAGGACCTCTCTAAATTTGGCATGTAGATGTTCCTTGGAGAGTGTTAGAGGAGCACTAAGAGAGGATCTCTCTAAATTTGGCATGTAGATGTTCCTTGGAGAGTGTTAGAGGAGCACTAAGAGAGGATCTCTCTAAATTCCTGCGGGAACGGGAAAAACGAGATATGCGCGTACGAAGTCGCGGGCAAAAGCTACATGTACATTTTCCTATGAACCAGTGTTGAAATTTCGGTCACAATGCGCTTTTCGTTTGATATTCATTATGTCACTTAGATTTTTTTTTACTTTTGAGAGGTACTCGTTTGACCACTCTCTCACCTGATACTAAGCGATGATGTGGTCTTGGAGCACGCTTGCCTAGAAGTAACGTAATCACTCTTGACTTAAATACTCCCAGGTTGCAGCTATCAGGAAACACAGACTCCGGCAGGGATTTCCACTCCTTTGCTGGTACGCACTATGATTGTGTTCCTAAAACGTTTTATGTGTGTGGGTGGGATGTCCACCATGTACTGGTGGCGCATCGCCTTTCGTCTCGTGGTCCGATGATAAAACGGGCTTGGCGGAATTAAATAATGCAATTCCGTCGCATATTCCCCAAAATGCAACCGGTACAAAACCGACAGGCTAGCAACTCAGCGTCGATGCTCAAAACTTTGGAGCTTCGACTCGACGAGCCTATCATTACCAATGATTCTCTTGGCTCGATTCTCAATTGACTCAAGGGCATCAAGCTGGTATTTGACAGATCCGTCCCAAAGATGAGAGCAGTACTCCATACACGATCGAACTTGCACTGGACAAAAAAAAACGGCTAACCGCGAGGCGGACTCGTGCAAGCAGGGTTCCGTACTATCGCCATTATTAAAATCCACTATTAAACCGTAAAAATCTAAAAAAAAAACTCCAAAAACCACGTCACTTGTATTTGGATCCCCTTTAATTTTTATGTATAATTTTATTTTACAATTTTTTTTTTGCGATGTTAGCAAAAAGTCTTGAGCATCTCAAGTATTTCATTATTAAGATCTAACAAATAAAAAAAGCCCCCTTTAATTTTCATAAATTTTATTATTCTCTGTTATAGCAGCAACAGAAATACACATGCTGTGAAAATTTAAACTGTCTGCCTATTATGGTTCATGAGATACAGCCGGCTGAGAGACAGACGAACAGACTGAACGGCCAGTGGTTCGGACAGTTAGTAGTAGGGTCCCGTTGGTTACCCTTCAAGTACGGACCCCTAAAAAGAGCGTAGGTGTTTAATCCTCTCTCACTATTGAGCACGGGCAGGCTGATAGACTATAAGCACAATAAGTACAAAGTCCGTAAATGTGACTCGACGCGTAGCGCATCGTTTATCAGCTACGACAGCGTAGCAGGTGTAGCCGTGGCTACGGCGTAGCAGCAGCGGCGCCCATTATTCTAACAATGCAAAGTTTCGGCTATAATGTGTCGGGGAAGCCAAAGAGCACGAATGTCTGCTTAAACACGCTCCGGTTGGCTGGTAACTCTAGAGAAAATGTCAAATACAGCATCTTAAATATAGGTTAACTGGAAACCTTCGTATATTCTGGACACGAAGATATTATAATATTTTTTCTGAAAAGTACTAAAATGATACAATTCTAAAATTCAGGTAAATCTTTCAATTTAACGAGGGTATCGATAAATATTACTTATGAGCTCAAAACGTAATTAGTTGAGATTTAGAGCATGGACCAAACAGGCTTTTGTGTGATTACTAGGGTATTGTAGTACCTCTACCTGTTGTTAAAGGTTTACGGTTTATTTCTGTCCAAAGGGCACTTGGAACTCTAACTATTTTAATATATTTCGTGGTTACTATGTGAAGTATAATACTTCAGCCCGAAAGTTGAGGGGACATCGAGGGGTTTATACTTTTATCGGGCTTTATATAACTAGTCTCTGGTCGTATAATCCTAGTAAACAATGGCACATAGGTATAAATTTTACAAAAAAAAAACCTGAAGCTGTGACAAAACCATTTAATTTTGAAGCTGAAATAATATAACATGTTTCGTCAGATTTATTCATAGCAACATTCAAATTCCATCCCAAAAAGGCTTTTTGACCGAGGTTTTAATCGAGTTTGAAGTCGGTGTTGTGGCTATATTTAATTCAATTTATTACAACTACCGCATATCCCCCTCCTTTTCAAACCAGAATGAATACGCACGACATGTTACACAAAACTGGAGCCTTTTGTACGTAGATTGAGTTTCATGACAGTGATGAAAAAATCAGTATTTTATTTTAAAAATGCTTTCCAGTACAGTTTAGTATAAGGCTGTGTACATATTACTGCCGATCGATTCTGTTGACATCTCACCGTGATCACTTAGGTGGAGTGAACGACAAAAAAGCTGTCATGCCATCTTGTTTGTTTGGTTTGACAGCTCACTTGTCGTTCAGCCAGTCGATTCTGTAGAAATCTCACCGTGATCACTTAGGTGGAATGAACGACAAGTGAGCTATCATGCCATCTTGTTTGTATAGTTTGACAGCTCACTCGTCGTTCATTTCGCCTAAGTGTTCACTTCGATATGTTTACAGAATCAAACTGCAGTTCGCCTAAGTGTTCACTTCGACATGTTTACAGAATCGCACTGCTGTATCTATTTCATGTCTCCTAGCGCTTCGCCGATGTCAAATTCAGATGTTTTACGTGAGAATGTTTAGCATATTCCTGTATCGGCGATCTTGTTTTGACTAGCTTAGCTAAAAATGTAGACTATGCCACTATTTATAGAAAACTAGATTTTGTTTCTAACTTTTTATATAAAACTAGATTTTGTTTCTAACTTTGTTCTCGTAGGCATTTAGGAACATTCTCTCTTAGTTCTCCCCTACACTCCCCAAGGAAACTATGTCAGTTTCCTAAGACCAGTAGTTTTGGCTGTGAGTTGTCTGTCAGTCACTAAGTAACGAAAGAATTTTATACATTAGGATGAAAAGACTTTTAGAAGCCATGGAATTGTGCAGATAGACTACACTTGTGATCTAAAGATATGGAAAGCTCAGGGAGAAGGAACCCTTTTGGGGTACTCAGAAGCTCGAAAGTCAGAGTAGTCTCACGTTGGGATTCCTCAGTGATTGGATTGCATAGCAGAACTCAGATAGCAGTGGGTTCATGCGAAACACGGATATTTAGCCGAGTCAGCTTCCCGATTCTGAACTTCTGAATCTGACTTGACCGAATTGCATACGCATTATTGTCATGATAAAACGATTACGTAAACGTTAGCGCTGTGAGTGATTTTCTACTAGAGATATGTGAGGAATATAGGCGGTGTGAGAATGAGTAGCGTCACTTTAAAAATGTGTGTTTTTACTAAATAAGCTGTGAAACGGTGTGTGCTTGAGTTGAGTTTTGCTAGGATGCGTGGCGGATACTTTGTCAGCTGAGCACAGTGGTACAGTGTGGTGGGGTGAGCGAAGGTATCGACCAGCATGCACACACCGCTAGCACGCGTACCTACGCGTACTGGACCGTTAAGAAAATATGGAAATTTTGAGTATGGGGTACTTTTGGGGATCAAAGTAGAATAATAAGTCAAGAGTGAATAGGTTACTTCTAGGCAAGCGTGCTCCATCTTAGACCGCATCATCGCTTACCATTAGATAAGATAGTGGTCAAACGTATTCCTATCAATAGTGAAAAAATAAAAATGTTTTTCAAATTGTATCGTGTGAAAATGAAAAAGCTTACTGCGAGGGTTTTAATTAGATTTTTTTCATAATTTTAGTATAAATACTTTTTAAGTTATTCAAGAAATTAGGCCATAAAATACTCCATTTTATACCTAGTTTTACACGACTGCATAAAAAAGGGAGTGTTATTTAAACCATATTTTAGAGTTCGCTTTACGAGCCGCGAGACTAAGCGGACGTGTGCTGTATTTGATTTATTATGAAATAAACAATTACGATAAATAAATATAAATATTGCTCCGTCAGTATAAAATTAAAGTGTGTCGTGTGTGTCCTAGTTTACCGATTAAGCATGATGAAATAAATAGTGTTACAAACATACCTAAGTAAAGTGTTTTTGGTAGAATGTCCAACCCAGGATCGAGCCCGTTTGGTCGTAGCCAATTACTACGGCGAAGTCCTCCGCCGACGCCTACCCAAACATTACCCCCGAGCGACTCAAACCCACCAGCACCCGTGGAGAAAGAATTGCCGACTGAAGTCATCAGTACGTCGGAGATCCAGAAGTGGCTAGGATCTATAGATGGGCTTCTTAACGAGGTCTGCACTATAGTCGGTGATGGGAAGATGAACTCGGACCAGAAGCTTCGTGTCCATACTCTCTGCCGGAAGGTCTCAAGTGGGACTTCTCAGATGGCTGTTTTATACCAATCTTTGAAGTCAAAAACGATCCAAGCCCATTCCACAATTCAGCACCTACAGGCTCATCAGAACGTCGTGAACTCTCTCCAGCAATTTAGAGAGGTCGTAGAGGCAAAGTTAAGTCCATCTGAAAATACCTCTTATGCTAGCATGGTGAAGAAAGGCACCGATAACTTCGTCCGTCCTGCTAATTTGAGATCAGTCGCCATCTATCCCAGCGATAAGACCCAAACAAGTGACGACACCAAGTCACTTGTCCAAAAAATCATCTCCCCAGAACAACTTAAGCTTCATGTCCGTGGCCTGAAAAAAGTGAAAAATGGAGGCGTTCTGATAAGCACCGAAAAGAAAGGCGATATTGATAAACTCAAGAACTCAGAAAAACTGGTTTCATTGGGCCTTAAAATAGAAGAGCCTTCTAAACGCCGCCCTAGGATCGCTGTCATTGGTGTCCCCGTAACCCTTACTGAAAAGGAGGTATTTGACTGTATTTACGAGCAGAACCTATCAGACAAGTTGCCGCATATTACTCGTGAGTCCTTTCTTGAGTGTATCAAATTGAGCCATAAATCGGGTAAGAAAGACCTTCCTACTTGCAACTACATCTTGGAACTACCTGCTAGCTTAAGAAAAGTGATAATTAATCAGAGCCGAATTTTTATCAATTGGACATCATGCCCTGTGAGAGATTTCACGATAGTCACCAGGTGCTTCAATTGCCAGCAGTTCGGACACGCAGCCAAGTTTTGCCGGGAAACTAGTCCTACTTGCAACCACTGTGGAGAGAGTGGTCACTCCTTCAAGGACTGCAGCAGCAAAGTTTCTCCCCCTCAATGTGCAACGTGCAAGCGCTTCAAGAGGAAATGTGACCATCCAACTGGTGATGTGGGTTGCCCGGCCCGCAAACATGCAGAAATGAACTACATCAATTCAATAGACTATGAAGGCGCCTAAGAGCGCCACTAATCACTCAATTTAGTAAGCAGATAAACAGGTAGCTTATATTTATTTTCTCTTTCGTAGCTGTAATGACAAATAATCTCATTTGCGATCTAGATAGTTTTTCTGTGTCGGAGTCTAAAGTCAGTAATGTTGAGGACTGTAAACACCTTATTCCTTCTGGTGACAGAACTTTGACCCTGCTCAAACGCAATATTCGCAGCATAAACCGAAACATGAATGGTTTTGAAGTGTTATTACAGAATCTAGACATAAACTGTGATATTATTGTCCTAACAGAATGTTGGTTGTCAAAGCTGACGGGCAACTTACCATCTCTTGACGGTTATTATTCCTACAAGACTGACAGAAATATAAACCAGAACGATGGAGTAGTAGTTTATATCAAAAATAATTTAAGAACAGAAAAAGTAGAACCTGTATTCCTCGATAGCAATTGTTTAATAATTAAAATTATTCCTGACACGGCAGTCGTGGCTATTTATAGACCTCCTTCTCAAAATATGGACAGATTTTTAGACTCACTCGACACTAACTTAAAAAACATAACATCTTTTAAAAACATAATACTTTTGGGCGACATTAACATTAACATTGCGTCCGAGAAAATAGATACCCATGTACATAATTATCTAAATATTTGCTCATTTCATGGACTTCTACCAGCTCACTATTACCCCACGCATCAGAGCGGCTCATGTTTAGACCATATCATTCTAAAATCAAAAAATCCATCGAAAACATTGGTTACTAATTCCACGCTTACCGATCATCAAGCTGTTTTACTAACATTACAAATAAGTTCACCTAGAAAAAACTGCATGCGTAGCTATACTAAAGTCAATATGACAAATCTTGAAGAGGACATACGCTGTATTAATTTTGACCCTGTTTATAATTCAAACGATGCAAATAGTTCTTTAGAGTATTTCATAAACTCAGTACAATCTGCACTAAGGAAAAACACGTTCACTAAAACAATTCCTGGAAAGTATAGTTGTATTAAACCCTGGATCACACCCGGTCTTGTTCGTTGCATAAGGCATAGAGACAAACTTCACCTGAAATTAAGACTCGCTCCTGATGACGATGTACTGTCTGTTACTTATAAAAGGTATCGGAACTTCTGTAATAATCTTTTGAAAAAACTAAAAAATCAATATGACAAAAATGAATTACAGAAGGCAGGGAAAAATAGTAAACTTGTATGGAAATTTGTAAAAACTCATACATTTAGATCGAAAAATCCCGAACCTCCACTTGATCTAATATCAACAGAGATAAACTCATCCGAAGCAATCAACAAAGTAAACAGATTTTTTGTTAACGTTGGTAAAAAATTGGCCGAAAAATCATTAAACTCAAGTGTTATTTCCCAACAAAACCCGACCACGACATCCTCTACACTAAATTCTTTTGTTTTATTAGACACCGACGTTAACGAAGTAATCAGCATGATAAACGGGTTAAAGGATGTTTGTGCCACCGGGTGGGATAACATACCTAATAATATTCTTAAACGATTTAAATACCTACTTGCCCCTCCTCTTACCCACATTTTTCAACTATGCTTATCTAAAGGAATATTCCCAAAAGCACTTAAAAGGGCTGTGGTCACACCTGTATTCAAATCTGGAGACAAAAACTGTGTGAATAACTACAGACCTATTTCGGTGTTAACAGGGATTTCAAAAATGTTAGAAAAAATTATAAACATTAGATTAATAAAATATCTAGAAGATAACAGGCTACTATCAGATAGTCAATTTGGTTTTCGGGCCAAAAGATCAACTAGCCAAGCAGTCCACGAATTGACTAATTATGTTACTACTAACCTAGATAATGGTATGCACACAATTGGGATCTTTCTAGACCTTGCCAAAGCTTTCGATACTATTTCTTGTACCTTACTTTTGCACAAGCTTGAAACACTTGGGATAAGAGGAGAACAACTTTTACTATTTTCTGATTATCTCAGCGATCGTCGTCAATGTGTTAAAATTGGTCAGCATACTAGCTCTGAACTTAAAAATAGTAGCTTTGGTATTCCACAAGGTAGTATTTTGGGCCCTACATTATTTTTAATCTATATTAATGAGCTATGCACCCTGTCACTCCAAAATGGTGTTATATTATCTTATGCGGATGACACCGCTCTATTGTTTTCAGCTAAATCTAGAGTTGAGGTCTATAAATATGCTCAAAATGGTTTTAACATTGTGTCTAATTGGCTCCGTAATAATCTTCTAACATTAAATGCAGATAAAACCAATTACATTTTATTTACAATGAAAAATACTAACGTTCCGCTTACTAATCTAAACATTCGCGCACATAATTGTTGCACGTATGCTGACATCGCATGTTCTTGCCCCACTTTAGCTAAAGCTGACCATTTAAAATATCTAGGTGTCACCATTGACACAAATCTAAATTTCCGTAAACATATCGATTTACTGTGTACGAGAGTTCGTAAATTAATATATGTTTTCAAGAATTTGCGGAATATTGCCGACTTTAACTTAATTAAACAGGTTTATTTAGCTTTGTGTCAATCCATTCTCACATATTGCGTAACTTCTTGGGGTGGTGCGTCTAAAACAATTTAACTCCCATTAGAGCGTGCTCAAAGAGCAATTCTTAAGGTTGCTACATTTCGCCCTTTTAGATTTCCTACGCACCAGCTCTACACTGAATGCAATGTGCTTACAGTGCGGCAATTATTTATTTTAAATATAGTACTGCTTCAGCACACTGCACTTCCTTTTGACCCTGTACCTCCTGACAAGAGAAGGAAAGACTTGGTTTGCATAAAACCTCAAACTAGACATGCGTTTGCTCATCGTTTTTTTCCGTTTTTGGGACCTTTTCTATATAATAGGCTTAACAAGTTACTTAGTTTCTTTAGTGTAAGGTATAAAAAATGTAGTAAAATGTTATCTGAATATTTAGTGACACTGCATTACACAGACACAGAACAACTTCTAGAAATTTTGGAATGATGATATTTGTTCCCCCCGTAAGTGTTTATTTTTGTATTATGACATAGACTTAGTTTTTAGATAATTATTAAGGTACCATTAAGCTTTTTCTCATTTTTGTTAAGGGATTCTTTAATTTTTATTTATTTTAACTTTTTACTGTAATAGACCAAAGTAGTTGATTGTAAAGTGATGACCTGAAACACAGGTTTAAATTAACCTAGATCGGGCTGGTCGCTACCTAACATTGCAATTCCGAACAACCATCGCTTGCACCTATTATAATAATATCTTAGTTTTAGTTATTTTTAGGCGCTATAATTGTATGTTTAACGTATTACTGTTAGCTAAATGTATACTTTTTGTAAATGTTTTAATTGAAAATGATTGATTATAAATTGATATTTAGAGGTCATTTGGATGGCGTAGATATTTAACAAAATTAACTAACAGGCACTCGTTTTATATAAAGTAGTATCAGTGCATAAAAAAGCTTTTCCCTGTGGCATCACTGATGTAGATAAAATTTAACCAGCTAGTTTTAAACTCTTGCGGGCACAACATTTAAAAACTTATCTAGGTGATATAAAAACTGTGAAACTGATTGACTACATTTAGAAAAAGAACGTGCTAAATATTCCTTGTCAGAGTGAGTGTCAGACTCTTACTGACTAAAACCCACCGCGTTCCTTCGTTGCCCTTTGCGTTCATGGACTATGGTAACTCTTTCCGGTTATTCCCGCTGTACTCCAGAGTCCAGTCTCGGTATGTTCCACTCGTAAAATACCTACTATGCATGAAATTCTTCGATATTTTGTAAACAATTCAAGTTAAAAAATATAGCATAATGTGTATACGCGTAAGCATCTGTTAAATTAAAACGTGTTTTGTCTCGTTCCAAAAATCAAAAAAGTCAAAATGATAGATACCTATCATCTTGACTTTTTTGAACCAACATTTTGAGTTTCAGAACAAATCTAAGTTAGGAAATCTCAAATCTCAAATCTCAAAATGTTTATTGCAATCCATAATGTACACATTCAGATGGTAAAAATAATAAAAAGAAACAATTATGGACCCTGTCGGGCACAGCAAAACATTAAATAATTAGGAGAGAGGAAGAGCGCTTTAAATAACTTTTATTATAAAGTAAATGTTTATCATTTCCTGACTAGCTTGTTACCATTGTATAATATTAATATAAAATAAAAAAAATAAAAATAAAATAAAATAATTAAAATATTATTCGCGACTGTAAGAAATATGTAGTTACAGAATTATAATCATCAAAATCATCAATACAACGCTCTAAGTTCATAAAGCTCTAGGAATGACTTTTTCTGTTTTTTTTTGTTCCTAGGCCTTTATCACTATACAACCTAGCACTGGCCTGCAAATTTCAAAAAACGCAAGAATTTTGAATTTCGCGGGCTGGTTGGAGCATTTTCCTAAATATATTTAATGACAGGTAATTAAAAAAAGGATTGTATACTTGGTTTTCTTAATTTACCTTTTGAATGGTTAAATAAAATCCTACACTATAATTATCAGTTTTCTTCATGACTGTCTGTGAATGTGATTTCGAGTGTAGCTAAACTTTTTAGTAGGCATTTTACGAGTGGAGCATAGCGGGACTGCAGCATAGTGGGAATAACCGACTGTTTCGAAGCATCCTGCATCCCTGACAAATCTATCTAATATAGTCCTTATTTTCTTCGGTCGAAAAAAAATATGAATACATATTTCTCTATTTGTGAGAAAAACCAGGACAGAACGGAAGAAAAAAACGTGTTACGTCGACCCCAAGTAACATGGGATAAAGACAGGAAGATGATTTCTTTATTTGTGGGAATTGGAAAATGACACAAATAATAAATTCCATTCTTTGAAAGACGATCGTTAGAATTTCTTAAAGAGCTTTCAACCCTGACGAAGAATATTTAATTTATTTTATGACAAGCTATTATGAAATAAAACTTTTATTTCAGATGAATATTTTTCTATTATAGCTTAGCATGCTATTATTTATTTAAGTGGCTTAAAACATGCATTCCAGAGGTATGATGATCTCTTAGATCCATGTTTTGAGCCACTTAATATTTTCCTTTTGCTTTATATTATGAATTAATAACTGGCGTTATGGCTGGATTATATTTTCGGGTCCACACAACTTCGAATATGAAAAACAGACGATCACAAATAAATGCGGCAATTGATTTATATTTATATAGAAGAAGAAGGTAGTTGGATGCATGCACACTGCCTAGCGACAGGTACTTATAATTACAATGTACGAGTATCTTAGTTCATTTTACAATCGTATAAATAACAAGAACAATCCCGCAGGGCGCTGTGCTATCCTAAATCGTAAATCAGAACTATTGTTGGGCAATAAATGCTAGGAATCGAACACAAGGGATGTTTGATTAAGGTTTATCTTGCTTAATTTACGGTTACAGTGGAGCTAGCTTGCGTGAATGAGTTTCTGTCTAAAGGTAGGCTCAAAGACTTGCGACCCGGAGTTATCACTCGTTATCCTTTTTTTTTACCCACGAATTTGTTCCCATTTAGGAGGAAAGTTTCCCGCTCGAGCGCTCGCTTCGAGCCTGTGTTGAATTCGTTTTGTCCATTTCATCATATTATCGCTACTACAATATTTACCCTGAAGCTAGAATAAAAACTCGCCTCCAAATATGTCACATGAGAGTTGCTGATTCTCACCTCTTCACAAGCGAATATCGTACGTTGGGCTTTGCATGAATACAGCCATTATATTCAAAATTTACTGATCATCTGTTGGTAAAGCGAGACAAATATTAAACGTATAACCTAAGCTTTGTATTATAAATATGACTAGCTGATGCCGCGTCTTCGCCCGCTTGACAAATTATATACTAAAACCTTCATCGAGCTAAAGAAATAAAACAACTCTATCCATTGGTGAAAACTGCATGAAAATCGATGCAGTTGTTTTTGAGTTTATCACGAACAGACAGAGAGACGTGGCGGAGGACTTTGTTTTATAACATATGTAGTAATATATAGTGATAATACAATGAAACCTCAAGCTAAACAAAATATTCCTGAAAAACAAAGTTTCTACATAATTATGATTTTTTTGTCGTTTCTGGGGTGGAATCTCAGAAGCTTTATTGCTTTTGACTACACGATTATTTTCTGTTTAAATTTTTTCAATTTGAATGCTTACTTTGAACGCTTTAAATTACACAATTATACAAAACCTAAGATACTTCTTTTATTGCAAATTCTTGTTTATGTGAGCATTGCTTTTAAAACCTTTTAGTTCCCATCGCATCCCGGCTTCTAATGTCACCTACTGTGAAGTTTCACTGAGTTAGCCTCGGGCATTTTCCGCGACTTCTGCCCGCAAGTAGACGCTAATATAGTAGTTAAAATGTGACAGATTTCCGCCCACTCGTTTACAAGAATAATTAATTTCGTAAAATCCTATTTCTAGGGTTCTGTTGGTTACTTAAAGGGGCTTGCATATAAGAAACGAATTTATTTCAGTTATGGAATTGAAGCCTTCCGTGTGAGATCTCGATAGGAAATCGATATATCAGAAGTCAAGTTATTGCTGAATCGATTCTTTCCTGCGATTTGGATAGATTTAAAATCGATCTTGTTTAGGAATAATCGCCATCCGCCATACCTACCGGTACGTCTGTCATCTGCCTTGACAGTTGCATTTGCGTGAGACGAAACAAAAATAAATATTTTCACAAAGGAACTATGAAATACATAATTATACAGTACCTACGTTATGATTATGATATTACTAATTATTTAGCTATTTATGAGTTTAATATCATTTTCGTGATGTTTTTATGTAGGTAAAGGCTCATACTTACGGGACTCGTACAAATGAAGAGAACGAAACGTCCATCATGACTAAACGGAAATATAACTAGCTATGTTAATTTACTGTTTATCTTAAAATCATAATTCCGGATACGAAAACAAAATTCCTGAAGTGCAAAGCTTGTAAAAAATAAGCAAATAATTTGTATATTAATTTGGTTTTCATACGTGCAACTTTTCTAGACTGGTTTTGGTCATGATCCTTTATCACTTTCACGTTGGACCAAATTTGCCAACGAGATTTTGTCGAAAATGATATTTTGTAATGTGACAACATAATACTTGTTAACAAGCAGCACCAAAACAATTATATTTCAATACTAATATCAACATATTGTGCTCAATAATCATCTCTATATACAAAACTCAGTACAGACGTGCACAGAAATGTTTTACAATCATGACACCACGGACAAATTGAAACACAATTCGGCTAACTATTCTCTCCGGTCCATGCTGAGAACAACGAATGTATGGAATACATTTCGTGTACTCTGCGCTTGCATAAATAAACCATGAGGTACAATACCGCTGACAAGTGCGAGTAAGCAATATGCGTGTTGATACGTTTCCGATGAATTCGTCTGTCTCGAGAGCTTGCACAATGAGCGCTGTTATTGCAGCTTCAATGGCGGCGTACGCATGTTTCTGTAAATGTCGAAGTGCCGTTTTGCAACTCAGTGCTTCAGATATCATTTAGGAAAAAAGTTTGTTCGTGTGCTGAACGCATCACATTCCAGTGTCATATGTTGTCTATTTATTTATTTAAAACTTCATGCACAAGGGAACACTGGTGGACTTAAGGTACTTTGCGTACCAATTGAGGTTTGGCATGGAACAATGTAATTTTAAAATCAACTAGGCTAGCTGCTGTAATATTACAAACAGTGTTGGCACTTGCTAACATCAACCCCTGGGATTAATCCGTCATCAAAAAATGTGCTAAACAAAACAACTTATTATTTATGTTCGTAGTTATATAGAGTCAGACTTAATGGTTTTCTAGGTACCTACATGTATATTTTATTTAGTACTTTTATCGCAGTTGGTAAACATTTAAAGGTCCATTAATATTGCAAATCCTCTTGTAAACACTGCTAAATATTCCCGCGCTGTATCTAAATCTAAGCTAATAAAATAAATTAGTGAAATTGTTTGTTTCTTTATATTCTGAAAATGATAACTTCTTTAACCTCTGTAACACTGAATTACATAATGCCTGTTTCCCGGAAGTTAGGTTAACGGAACGCAGTCACCGAATAAAGCTTGTAATTATGATATAACTACGCTTATCCTGTTGCTAAATATATGACTGCTAATCTGAAGTCTAAGTATTTCAGTTTATCACTATCACTACATATTATAAAACAGTAGTTTGCGATAAAATCAAAAACTACTGTACCGATTTTCATGCTGTTTTCACCAATGGATAGAGTGGTTTTCGAGGAAGGTTTTAGTATATAATTTGTCAAGCCGGCCATCAGCTGTATACAATGAAAAAAAAAAAACAATTCTATAAACATATAAGCTTGTAAAATTCAACGAAAAACTTTAATCTTTCACACAGTTCCAGTTGTTGTTTTGTTTCCTTCGTCGCGGGTTACTTGGCACGACTCCGTAAGTCTCCGATTTAAGAATTTAGTACGTGCACACGGAGGATCGGAAGCTGTCGCCTGTCGCTCTGGTGGAGGCCCTGCTGACAGGCTCCTGGATGGAAGCCACGTTTTGCTCATCTCATTGACTAATATCATTGGATGTTTTATTCATTTGGTTTTAAGTTGTATGCAGAAAATATTTTGTAAAGGTTTTGACAGTCCAGCAAGACAAGTATGTAAATAAACTTTATGGTAAAAACGTTTTCCCAACATGTTGACTTGACCTACAAAATAGGTAAATATTGATGATTTCAAGAAACTTATGTTTTTTTAGGATAATATTTACTGGCTACACATACGCACATAAAATCTATTTCAACATAGATTCTTGGAAGTATTTTTCAGATAAGAAAACGTAATATAAATAAAGCAGTTTAATACATTACGAACGAGTCTACTCGCGTTGTAACTGTGTCATGATAGATGGTCTATAATATAACCGCGTACAATAACTGAACATCGAATAACATACGAAAGGAAAGCAGAATTTGTTTGTTCAATAAAGTAAGTTAGCTTTTAGTGAGATCTTGACGAATTAAATAAACACTAAAATATACCCACCGCGGCCAAATTAAACGAGGTGCTGGAAAACTCCCTGCGTTCCCATTAAGTAGAATTGGCAAAAAGCGACAGAACAGGAATGTAAACACTTAAAACTTTGCTCGGCGCGGAGTTCCACCGCTTCGTCGTAATAGAGGGCGCTGCTGGCAAACAAAAGCATGCCGAGTTTTAGTTTGAGCCGCCATTTTGTCTGTTCGGCGTTTTAACCGCTTTCTATGAAATTTGTGGGCAAAATGGTACCGCGCGTATGGAAGATGAATATGCAACATCGACTGCGACGCGCATTGAAACGCGTGCTACCGCGACCCATGTGATTTATTGCCATCTATTTACTGCGCCTCTCTGTCTGCAGTATCTTTGTATACAAGTCTGGTTCAGTGAGCAAACAAACAATAATTCTGTTCAATTTTCATGTTGGACTGGCAATTTAATTAGTCTGTAGAGTCAGCTGCTATGTAAATCACCTTGCAGTCGCAGAGCTCTCGGGATATACTCGTGCAGTAACAACCGGCAGCGGCAAAATTTGTGTGTGCCATTGTACCGAGGTGCATAAAGACGCCAGCGGGATTTATAATGACTTTGTTGAATATAATTAGTGATTGTACAAAAGCTAACGAAGAACAAAATAAGTAAATTATCAAATTCGGTGTCTTTTCGTACCGGAAAATGACATTTTTATAATTAGGAAATTTTCGCAAATTTTTCATATTTGCATTATAACTTTCGTACCTACAGAGTTTGTTTACTTTTAAATAACTTTCAATGGGAAATATTAATTCGCTTTTGTGTTTCATTATTTACAACTCTTATGTTATTTATGTTATTCCTAAGTCTGACTTTATAATTAAATATTTTTAACCGTATAATTTTTTACTCGTTATGTATATTTTATTTTTTATTCAGCTATCAGAAACTAAGCGTCTATTTCTGAAATCTGTATCATTGAGGTCGATTTAGCTTCTTTATATCAGGTAGTTCACCAATAAAGTGATACGCTATTTTCAGAACTGCCGGAGACGGGACCCAGCGTGCGGTCACAGAAGAGCTGGTACTCAATAGGGGACATGCTCCGAGCCAACTGCACATCGCCGCCGGCTGACCCTCCAGCAAACCTCACGTGGCTTCTAAATGGCCAGGAGGTAATGTTTCAAGTATCTACCAAGATCTTAGAAGAACTGAAGACGGTTCAATGGAAATGACAAAAGATACATCAACGAATTACAAAATATCAATTATTTTGCTGCTTACTAGTACTACTACTGTAAGTATAATAGTTTTACCCGCTACAGGAAGTAAAATAGTTGGTACCTAACTTCTCTTCTATCTTTATTTTTCAACTTATTTTATTCCACTTTGGGGCAGTGGTCGCCCCCATAACCTTCCACACTTTCCGGTGTTTTACCTTTTCCAGCGAATGTCACGTGAATTCTTCTAAGTACCTCTTCGATGAAGCCCGATTTCTGGCTCCTACTACTTCTACTACTTATATTGCCCGCACAACGCCATCGGCCTATTCATTATTATATCAAACTTAAAAAAGCTTTATATATTTCCATTTTTGGATAATTTAATACTGTACTCACGATTCAATTTCTGTCCCAATTTTAATTCATCTGATAGACAATTCCGTTCCGGCCACTGAAACAGGCCCTAAATGTGCTTAATAGGCTGTGAATTGTAAGGCAAATAATTCATTCGGCATTTATTGGACACCATTGAAATTTCGAGTTCCGTTTCGTTTTTCTCGATCGTTTGTAAACAGAAAAATGCTCCGAACGATGAGAGGCATTTTTAAATTTGTTTGATCAACAGACTAATAAAATGATTATTTAAAGTGAATAAATAAAGTCTATTTCCAAATTAAAAATACTAACATATGATACAAATAATAATATTGTACGTGCATAACAAGCTTTATATTCCGTGACTTGAAATAGTTATAAAAATTCTAATATCATATTCCATCGCAGGTGAAAGGGTTGGATATTCCGCTGCACGACACATCATACGAGCGAAGAAAACCTGTGATAACCGACACGTCGCTCGAAGATGCAAATAGAATTATATTCAGTCCGTGGGACGCAATCTCGGGTTACGAGGACCCGGTGACCGACAATGTAATAGACATTCCCGGCAATATCGACGGAGCAGTGGGCATGCCCCACGCAGATAGCAATCCGAAAAACAAGGAGGAAAGCACCACCCGCCTCACACCCAGACTAGAGCAAATAGCAAATAAATTGAACATTAGTATTGAAGAAGAGAAATCCAATAAATCATCGTCGTTCAGCCAGCTTGTTATAAGAGTACAATCGGTACACTTTCGCAAAGTAAGTTACGCTCTTTACTGATACTAGTGTTTACTTTGTCACTTATTTAAGTTTTTTTTTATTATTTATAATAGTGAGAATAAGTATTATCACAGTAAGAACTGGATGATTTGTACCTACCATCTTAATGAGTTATTTTTAATTCAATAATCACGCCTTGAGGTAGTTTATGTCAGATAGATTAAGTGGTTTCCCTTTCTAAGACGACTTACTTGGCACCGTGTGTGCAGTAACCATAGCGTATTTCATAGACAAAATGATTTTGTCTATGAAACCTAACCAACATCTAATAGCAAAAAAAAAGGAAATATTTTATTCCAATCACGTATAGAAACGGAGACTTCATTTTTTTATCACTTTTGTTATCAATTTAGGAGGGCAGGTCTAAATTTTTGTTAGAAACGAACACAATAATATTTTGTAGTATCAGTAGGTATATATTTAGTTCTTTCACCATGCCTCGCTTTTCTCATCGTGTTTATTCTACGGATTTATTTTGTTTTATTTGCGGTTTATATTCGCTAAAGTGAAAAAAAAAATGTATGACGCCTTCGATTACGAAGTGTTATCGTGCATATTTTGGTTTAGTAACCAAGACAAATATCGGGTGCCACATAATGTGATACTCATGCCACTCGAATTTGTTGAACTGGTTCACGTATTGAAAATTTGCATAGAAATTTACAATTTCTTAAATATATTTTTTTAGTAAATGTAGGGTTTTTTTTGTTTGTTAACCACCCCAATATTATTTTGTTTTGTTAATATTCGTATCGTTCATTCACAATGTCTCGATTTAGCGTTACATTTTATGAATTAGATTTAGCTTTGAGATGAAAGCTTTATAAATTAATTGTTAAATGATTATTAATAATTGCGGTATTATATATCATTAAAATATTCTTTCTACACACATGCCAATAATTTTTTATCAGAAAACCCAGGTACAATGAGTGACGAACACGATGAGCGCATTCAACAAGAAATGGCTTACTTGGAAAAGGGATTTCAGGGAAAGTGGTCTCATGCAATGTTGACAAAGTACTGCTGGTTTTTTTTATTAGGGAGTCACTAACCCCTGCCACACACAGGCAAAATAAAACAAAAAAAAAATTCACTCTTGAAAACAATATTTACTTGATGAAAGCGCCGAAAAACTGTGACAATTAAAGATGAACATCTCTTAAAATCTATATGTGACTGAAAGTTTGATTTACTGTCTTAAGTATTCTGTACCATGATTATTTACAAATCACAAACTCAACTCTCGGAGAAAAAAAAAGGTTGCCGAGTGGTATTAATTGACGGACAATGCCTTTGTTCTGGGTATAAAACACTATAACAACATTACACACCTACATGATACAATCGTTGCGGACGGATCATAATATATTGTCAACCAGGTTGTTGTTTGCAAAAACAGTTCAAAATTTCAAACTCATATGTGAATTTCGGTATAAAATATAATCTTGTTGTAAAATATAATATAATCTGTTTCATGAAATTCAATTTAGCGATTGAAAACTCATTGTTGTTACTTTTCGGTGAAACAGATGAATGTTTCAGTTCAAAAGTATTAATTTTATATTTTTATAAAAGAAACGTTGAGGGATTATTGTTTCTTTTATTATCATAATTCATGAATCAGCCACGTCACTTATTTCTTCATTGTATAAAACGCGCAGTTCATGACGAGACTGGCATGTAAGGCCGATTGGCCGATGTCCCACGACTTCTACGACACCAATATTATTTAAAGTGATTACAGAACATATGAGGGCCAATTCTACTAATCTTTAAACAACTTTCGCATTCGCATGTCAATCGCAAACTGTCAAAAATGTATGAAAATTAAGGCTTTTTTGACAGTTTGCAAATGTGAAAATTAGTAAAATTAGCACACAGGACACGGACGTGTGTGATCGAGTTTTGTAGGATATGTGTAAATCAACCTTTAAGGGGAATGATATTCGATGTTTAACTCTTAAACAATTGCATTAATTGGCGTGTAACATAGCGGGCAGTGTATCGCTTTAACCCACCGCCTAGTAATTGGTCTTGTTTATCAGGAGCGTACATCATGTGACTTCTATGTCTATTGACATAAGGTTTCAATCGCAACGATTGGCGTATAATTTGGGTTATGTGTGACAGGGGCGGGTGAACGTGACATGTGTGGCACACGTGCTATCGGTGTGGTCGAACAGCGGCGTGCTAATCTTGGACGAGGAGCGGCCGCAGATTGCGCCCGTTATGGGCAGCCGGGACTCCAACTCAGGTATCAAGCGTTATATTTCTTGTTGCTTAAATATTCATTTATTTATTGAGTCCTCAATAGAAAAATATTTTTTTATCTGAAACATAAACATGGTGCCTTGAAATATTTAAAAAAAACTGCCCTCAAAGACTTTTAATTGACTCTATTAACAGTAGTGGCACATGAGCTAAGTTAGCGCCACTTCAACGCATTCTCGACAAGTGTTGCACACATACAACTTTCGGTTTAATACGAGTAGGAAGCACATTGATATAGGGTGCAAAACATTGATATAACCTTATTAAATTTTGGGCCAAGTTTCTGATTGATTAAGTATTCAGAGTTAGGAACGCGTCAAACTTTTGGTAGTGTTTTTTTGGTAAGCGCCAGATTGCGCTGAGCGCATATACCTTCTACGATGAAATAAATGCAGTTCAAAATAGCGCTTCAGAAGCTCAAATAATAATCAATCGTTAATCCTTGTTTATGTGGCTATCGGGAATCTATAATAACCAAATTATGTTGCCGTTATAAAATTTATTGCAATGTGGATTACTGTTTCAGTTTAATAAAAAGTTTAATTTTGTCCCTGCGCAATACCGAGGTTGAATATATTATATGCTACTGAACATAATACGACTAGTTCTGACTACAAACAATAGGCACAGTATTGAGAGTATGGTTACTGGTGTTCTGTTAACTGTATCGAATTACTCATGGAATTGTTCCCAATTTTCGTGATATGGAATTCCGGCATCATCATATCAGCCAATTGCCGTCCACTGTTGAACGTAAGCCAAAGAGCGTAACCACGGAATGGTTGGTATCCTTCCTTATGGTAGAGCAAGTGGCCACTACGAGGGTTATCGTCTCCAACCCCTATCTTCGAATCTCCCATAGTCTCACGATGTACCAGTTAATACGACTTAACTCTACTTCCAATAGTTCCAATTAACAGAGGTGCTCGTTCAGCCGCAGAGAGAGTCCATTAAACGTCAACGGGTTACTGTGTTGGTAGCACGCCCTAGCCCGGGAACTCTTAGCGCCATGGCCATGAATAGTGGAGCTGCTGGGAACTGGGGACCGTAAATCTGGGTTGCTACTATTTTAGAGGGAATTACCATAGTCTCCGCGCTTCTCGAATGCTTTCTCTTATAATGCTGCTGCCAATTACGAGGTCTGGCACTTGGGCGAATTCGAGCATGGTTCATGGATATACCGCCATGTATCTGTTACCGGAGACAAAACGAATCAGATGTTGCCACCTCACATTCCAGCTAATATCCCTTTACACCCTCCTCGTGACTGCGAATCTATCCCGGATTTTTTAAAGTACTGTCAGCAGCTTTGCCTACGTGAAAGATGGTTATCATCCCACGGGATCATGCTTCTGGGATAAAAAGTATTTTGTGTTAATTTCGATTATAAACTATGTCCGTCTTATTACAAAACACGATCCAACTTTAGTACTGGGATTAATTCTAAGTTTAAACATGACTAATAGGTATGTTACGGTATTAACGCTAAATGATAATTAATGATAAATAATATTTATTTTGTAAGTAGGTTGTAAATAACACTTTTACACGTCACTCTTTTTTGGTAATTTTAAACTAGATGAGGCCGGCTAGTACCAGGTTTAAAATGCGTTCCAATTACAAAACTAAGACTATTCGAGAATCCGTTAGTACCAAAGAAAGTCCATGGTTTTAAACAATATCCAGTGAAAGAATGCCATTTTTGTTTCTGATCTGTATAAAAAACAAAAATGACATTCTTTCATTCGTTCATACAATCTTTAGTTGAAACAACGTTCTGTTTCTCAAAATATTTTTCTTATAATAACAGTTGGAATGCTTAAATAAATATTTGTCAATGCAAAAATATGTTATAAATTGTTCTTTGTTTATGTTACAATATAAGTTTTCGTTCACTAGGACCTTTCTATCCTTCATCAATTAGTCATCTTAATCATCTAATAAAGATTTGTAATAATCTATATAAAAACTAGGTATTATACGGGCTCGCCTCGCTGCCGCCCGTGAGCACGCGCCTCACTCACCACCGCCTGTTCACGCTCGTCGGCCTGCGGCTAATATATTGAACAAGTACAACTTGTATTTTTGATTTGTCATATTTATAACACCTCTTGCGTTAAGTGGAGCGACGACGGGGGCGCACGAGACTCATGTTTACATAGTCATGTTGCGTCCTTTTTAATAAAAAAAATGATCTTCTTATTTTTATTCATTGTTCATAGTTTTACGTGGCTTGTTTGGGATAAAATTTCACGTAAAATATTTTTAAAACGTTTTGTGATTCTATACTTATATTTATATGTACGCCACTCAATTCAAAAGGATATACACGATGATGAAGTATGTATGTGTGTGTATGTGTAAGATCATCGAAACACATCAAAACACACCCAAATTTTTAAATCCATCCAGTCAATTCATATTTTCTAACGATTTTTACATAAAAAGACACACAATATTAATCAATGCTTACCTCGAATAAGTTAGTACCGAAGTTAAACGAGGGGTCTCGGCGGACTAACTTTAGTACCATATACAATAGTTCAGAAACTAGTGATAAACTTCATTTCATAATAAAGTTTTATTTAGTCATGGTTTAAAACTACTATTAATCCCAGTACTAAAGTTAGATCTTGAACGGAGACTTGTTAGTCTTGGTTTAAACCAGAACTTAAGCATTGTTTTGTAATAAGACGGCTTGTGTGCAAAATTTCTTCCAAATCCGTTCAGTGGCTTTTTTGTTAAAGAGTAACAAACATCCATCCATCTCCACAAACGTTCACGTTTAATATTAAGAAGGAACGTATCTTTGTTATAGTCAAACCTCGAAGCTCCGGCGCTCCTAGGTTTGACTAATCAATCCTCAGGTCTGCCTTAAGGTCTTAGTCAAAGCTCAAATAAATAACTTTTTTCGGCCTTTGACTAAAGAATTTTCGTCAAAGTTAAGTTAAGTTTCGAAGTTCGAAACTTAATTCATGAAATCGGGGTTTGACCAGTCAAAATTCAATAAGGTAATTTTTTAATTAAATGTTTATTGTTTTAATAAAGTCGTAATCAAAATAAAAAAATAGTATTTATTCTCACATGGTGAGCCATTATGACATTTAGAATTGCACAAATCGTTAGATCTTTTACATTTACATAATTTTGAAGAGCACTTTTTATTGCAGTGGCATTTGAAAGCCTTGTCCCCCAAATTTAGAATCTTTTGCACTGATTTCTCTTAGAAATAGCTGAACATCGGACATTTCTTCGAAATTAAGAAAATTATTATTTTTCTACAATTTTAATCATTCTACAAGTACAATACAGATCGACGTATGACCGGGTCTGTCAGTCGCTTTGAGGATCTACTAGGCAAAACCCGAAACAGATTATTTTTAATCAACCTTCTACGTTTGACTAAAAATACTTCAGTCAAATGCTGAAAATGGAATTTATTTCGGTGTTTGCATAAGGCTCCAACCAGTCATACCGGTAAGAGACTGCATATACCTTTGACTATAACATCTATACATATTGATAAGTTATTCGAAGTTGAATTGAGAATCTCACGTAGAAATACTGATAAGGGCATCAAAGTCACGAGAGTGTTTGACCTTTCCGACTCCGAGGCCTTTATTAGAGCATTTTGCCCTTCTGAGCTTTGCAAGTACCAACGATGTTCTCAAGGGTAGCTTCAGTATTGTGTTGTAGCCCGTAACGCTCGGACGTTTTTAAAATAATTAATATTAACTGACAAGTACTGATAACACAGTTTCAGAGTTCTAAATATAAAATGTTTCTAAAAGATCGACTTTGGAAAATACATTTGAATAGCTATTGGTATATGACTCCAAACAAACAACTGGATTTTTTAAACTAATGGAAATTCGATTTTATCCTGCATCCTATCTAACGGGTAACTAAAATATGAAAGGATGGCAGTCCTGTAACGATTTTTTTTTTCAGAAATGTCACAAGTTATTTTGCGTTCGCTATCGGTATACCAAATACCTAGATTTAACCATGCAATGGTATGGTCAAATAGAGGCGAACGAATTTTATTCACAGTCGCAATAAAGTGGCTATACAAACATGCAACTTCGTCGCGCTGTCATTATGTCGTGCTGTCGCTCAGGCATCAATAGTCACGCTAATTAAATTGATTAAAAAACAAACGTGCGACAATATTGCAATTCCATTGTGACGTTAACGTCGATACAAGTTGCGAGGCATTTTATCAATTGTCCGGAGGCAATGTGGTGGCATGTTTCTGAATTACGTGGATATCAGGGCGCGGAAAAGCTCTTAAGGAAAACCGATTATTTTGGAACTTGTGTACCAGATCTATAGTATAACACGACTTAGAAGTTTCATCTTCAAAATTAGTCCAACAAGACTTTTCAACTTGCGTGACTGTAATCTAAGTTAGACAAGAATCGACAGATTCAAGGTTAATGACTCATGCGTTACTCGTGTCTGTCGCACTACACCGCTTGGTCACCTTGTTATGCAGTTTCACATTAATTCCCCATTTTTTTTATTTTTTTTTTGGGATGGGAAATCATCCAATGACTTCTCCGAAGGAGGGAGTGTCAGACTTCTACTGACTAAAACTCATCCATGTTCATTCTTGTGCCCTTTGTGTTCCGGAGCCGCGGTATCTCTTTCGAATAGTCCCGCAACTCCGGCAGGCGCCGGCCCTTTCGGGCCTCTCTGTGTGCTGACTCTCTTTGAGGCGCGCGTGGAACACTAACGCGCCGTCGACACGGCCTGTCGTCGTTAGACGGACGGACGGCGAGCCACCCATAGCTCGCCGTCCACAGGCCCGCGCCTACGGTGGCTGGAGATCACCAGGTGGCCTCTGACGCCCGCGGCGTCTACCACGGCGGCCGGGACGAGAGGATCTCTCCCTCTCCCACTCCGCCACCTCCTTCGCTAGCATGACTGCTTCGCAGAAGGAGTTGGCGGTGTCCCATTCCGTCTCGCTCCGGACCATGGCTTGGACCAGGGCCGGACGCGAGAGGTCGTCGCCAATCGCCGACATTAATTCCCCTAAAATACATTAAACGCACGCTGCGTTACACTGTTAAATTTAATTGTTTCGCATGCGGTCTGAATGCAGGGAGATGAAATTCTGATTCATTTAACTGCACATACGGTTGTATTCGTGCTTTCTCATGGCTCCAACAATGTATGGAGTGGTTAACATACGCGTCACGGTGACTTAGCATTGAGTCGCATCAACTTGTCGTACTTTCAGACCGCAGAGCAGTATCTACAATGCGAAATGAGTGTCGTGGGAATGGATATTGTATTTTTAAACACTGTAGTAAAAAATACTGTAGCGAATAGGGATGTTTCCCGTGTAAAGAATATGATTAGATATAGTCCGTCAGATTTTGCTTTATCAAATCAAGTGAGTTTTTGTTTGTGAACAACGATACAGGAGAAATTTCCAGTGCTGTACGTTTATTTAAAAATAAAATCTATAAAAACCGGCCAAGTGCGAATCAGACCCTCACACTAAGAGTTTCATACCATAATCTGAAAGTCCCTTGTATTTTATATATTTTAGCCTATTTAATTTTTCTGTTAAATTTATTATTTGTTGTTATAGCGGCAATACACAATCTGTTAAAAGATCAACCGTCTACATAAAAACAATCTTTAAAAAAAATATACTAACACGTGGATCATAATTAACAAACGACTTTTAATATGCATTAATATCCATACGTTGTAGAATAGGAGGACGTAACCGATCGGCGGTAAAGAGATAAATCGATGAAATCCTACCAATGAATATTCATTTCACGTATTCTCTATGACCAACGACAGCGACGAGAAATCACATGTGCCAGTACTTTAGCCTCCATTATTGTTATGAATCATAGTCAAGATTAGAGGATGCAAAGTGATACATGGTACTTAGAAAACTTACCAACGTGTGTGCTAATTTAATGGTAGTTCTGAGTTTGTTGGTCATAAAGTAAGCTTATGCAAAGTGGTTGTTAGACTGTCGCCACCGTTAGGCTCTGGCCCGTCACTTCTTATTAACCAGTCTTGAGTTTTAGCGTTTTCTGTCCGATTGTGATTATGTCAGCGGTTCGGTGAGGCAGAAACTCGTTATCTGTTCATTTTATGTTGATTTGCGTGACATTTTACATTGATAGAGCAAATCGAAAATGGGTGTTAAGATTACTGTTTAATTTATGCATAGAATTATTATGGATGCCAGTTCAAAGGCCTCGGTTTGAATTTAGGATAATTCGAGTAAAGCGACAACACTTCTTTCATGCCACAGATGTTCATGCAAAAGTAGAGTTTGTTGGAACTTGGGATTCTTAATTCAGAATCCATAAGAAGATAATAAGGCCGCATTCACATAGGATCTGACATTGACCAAAAAAACGATTCGTCAAAAAACAGAAATTATCCTCGTGTGAATGAGCCCTTAGAATTATTATTTCAGTTATGGTACTCAAATCAACATAAATAGAGTTGAGTTTCAATTCAGTTCCAATATCGGGCATCATTTCCTAACATTCCATTGTAATAGAGACACAAAACGGATTATTACGGGGTATGTAAACAAACTTGAAAACAATGTAACGATAATTAAGTTAGAAGTTCCCCCAATGTTTATTTTGTTACCGCGATGGTGAGCCTTGGTCATCGTTAACCCATTGCTTTCGGCCATCGTTTCCTTGTTGACTTACCAAACTTACACAAGTAGGTACATAGATAACAGTCCCTTCTTCTGTTTTGCTATTGTTCAGAAAACAGTTTATACATTTACATAAATCTCGTAGTTTATAACGTGTTGTGTGTGTGTGGTTATGTTTAAGGAAAAATAGATACCTGAGATTATGATGAAGATTCTACAGAAAACCACCGGAACCGGAAGTATTCTCATACTTAGTTTTATTTTTGTTCTTATTAATATAAGAAAGAACTAAATTGTGTATTTTATTTTTTGTGTATTTTTTGTTTGTTTAGTACGTCCAAAGACACCCTGAAAAACCTTTCTAAATCTTAATTGAACAAGTTGCTGCCTTGATGGATCGCTGTGAGCTTTATTTATCAAAGTACAAACATTAACAAAACATTTTGTTTGACACAGTAACTTTTTCAGTCATCGAGACTCCAGAATTATAAGAGCGTAGCAATAAAGAGGAGGTTATTGCCTACTCTGACGTTTTCATAGGCATTCTTCAGAACATCCGTCACAGCACAGTAACAATGTTTCTTATAAATAGGGTAATATTTCGTGACGCTGTTAAGGGTCGATACAAACGCAGGGCTGGATTGAATGTGTCGCGAGAAAGCGTATTGGATAATGGCATGCGTTATAAGAAGCCATAAAGGATTTCTGCAATGAATAAGCATTAGTACTTAGTCTACTTACAATCGTTGAAATAGAAATTGGAGGAAAATTTCACGCATTTCAAAGCTTTCAAGGTCTCAGTAATGTAATGACTAAACATTTTGGATATTTCACATCCCATGCTCGACTGTCAGTTCTAGGGATGTCACCGGTCTCTACAGGCGTACATTCAAAATAAAATTACTATTTAATATTTATAATAAGCAATTTAATATTTACCTCGTATTGGTTTTCTTACAAATTCGCGGGCGTGCTAGTTCATATTGGAACTAGATTGCGCAGATTTAGGTCAAACGATATTACTCCTTTTCATGCCCTTACAAGGTTGAATTTTCAAAAATCTTCAAACTTTTCAGCTGTACAGTCAGTCAGTTTAATTTTGAGATAGATATCAACATCACCAGACTTACCTACGTTTTCCTAGAAGCGAAGTTATTAAAGTAGATCACAGCACCATCCTTACCACTCGCTAGTAGGTATCAACCGTTACAATTCCTAGGATTAATATAATCAACTCCGTCCAGCTAGCAGCATATTCGCTGTAGTTTTAGTAGGTAGAAAACTTTAACAAGTTCCACTTCAACTGTTTTGATGATTTGTTTGTAAGTTTGTATGTAGGGGGTAATCTCAGGAACTACTGGTCCGATTTGAAAAATTCTTACAGTGTTAGATAGCCCATTGATCGAGGAAGGCTATATATCATCACGCTAAGACAAATAGGAGTGGAACAGTAATGGAAAATGTGACGCAGACGAAGTTGCGCGAGTCAGCTAGTTCTATATAATGTAACTAACTGACCCGCGCAACTTCGTCATTCGTAACCTTCCTCGATAAATTGGCTATCTAACACTGAAAGAATTTTTCAAATCGGACCAGTAGTTCCTGAGATTAGCGCGTTCAACCAAACAAACAAACAAACGAACAAACAAACAAACTCTTCTGCTTTATAATATTAGTATAGATAAAGAGCAAAAATGTATGTGTTTGTTTGTGACGATATGGCTCAAGCACTACTTAGGCGATCTTAAGAATTCTTTCACAATTAGAAAGCTACATGACTAATTACATTGGCTAATTAAAAAACAGATTGTTACGAAAAGCAGAAGTGCTACTTTTATACAGTTATAAAAGGCAGAATTAAGAACGCTTTAGTAATGCCTTGAGCATTTTCTTCCAGTCGACCGTGCGGGTGATATACGAGTAGATAGAGACTAAATATCGCAGGTGTAACATAAGTACATACAATAAAAAGAAAAGCTGATTGGCCTCCACGTTTTGTTGTTAGTAGACAAGTTAACCCCGTTGCCCTTCTAAAACTAGATGTTACAATCTTTTGTGTACTCGTAGATGTCTTTGTGACAGCCAGGTGGTAGAAATAGGCTCAAGCAAGAAAAACCAATCGTATTTTACACGTAATGGTAAACCTTGCTACTTTCGGTAGCGAATTTTTTTTTTCGTTTAAATTTCCTTCAAACATAGTAGCATAACTTAAAATTAGATTCCTTCTATACACCGTGTTCCGGAAGATTTACATAAACTTCGACCAGATGATCAGAACATGGAAATAAGCATTTTTCATTATGGACACGATAATTAATTCTTATTTTTTATTTTTTTGTTACTTTTCAATACAAACTAAATACCTTGTTAAAAATCACCCGATATGCATGCCTCTTAATCATTAAAAAAACTTTCTAACGTTCTTCCTAAAAAAACATGTATATTTTTAATTGATGGTAGCTTTTACCACTATTTTCATTTTATGAGGATGGCTAATTATTTCCGATTATTATAGACTAGCTGACCCGTGCAACTTCGTCTGCGTCACATTTTCCACTAATGCTCCGCTCCTATTTGTCTTAGCGTAATGATATAGCCTATAGCCTTCCTCGATAAATGGACTATCCAACGCAAAAAGAATTTTTCAATTCGACCCGGTAGTTCCTGAGATTAGCGCGTTCAACCAAACAAACAAACAAACAAACTCTTCTGCTTTATAATATTAGTATAGATTCGCACACCATGTGCAGTTTGATCCAACTTGAGAGATTAGGATAGTTTAAATCTCAATTTTTTGTTGCAATATTATTTAGGAGCGGAAAATGTGATGCAGACGAAGTTGCGCGGGCCAGCTAGTATTATTATAAAACTGAGTCCCAACAAACAAACTCTTCTGCTTTATAATATTTCCGATTATTATAGATTGGTTTCATTGTGATAGATCATTTAGTTGAAAAGTACCTATCAGTTTTGTTTACTGGGGTCACGGTTTTGAACGAACTTTTTAAGAAATCCATAAACATTTAAAAAAAAGAAAAAAAATCGTTTTCCGTTGATAAATTTAGTTATAGTTTCCCTCGTTTTCATATGTGACCATTATCAAAACTCACACTGTGTACCTAAATAGGTACCTACTTCACAAAACAAAATTTTCGTGTCACATTTAGTGGAATGCTGTGATGATGCTAATAACAAAACTCTTAAAACCTAAGTTTCTAAAAAAAAAGCTGTTCTAACGTATTTAATTATCATTACCTCAAATATAAAAACAATTTCAGGCCGCAGGCAACATTAATGTAGCAGTTTACTGTACCTATCCCTTGTTTATGATAACTATAAAACGCGCATGGTGACGTAAATTCGGAGCTTGTATGGCTGTTAAGGTCAGCTCATACCGAGATACGAGGCGATGCTAAGCGACGCGACTATGCTTGGTCGCCAGTCGTATCACGCTCCGCGTTGGCAACGCAATGCCTCGCGAGGCGTAGCAGAGTACTCTACGACGAGTCTAAAAGCGCAGTGCAGCGTGATGCCGCGAGGTGCATTCAATTTCACTCACTGAAATGCCAACCTTTTTGTGTAGTAAACAAAGTTCTAAGCTACGGCCTCTTGATCGGAACGCTAAACGTTGCGTTGAGCGGTATATGGTTATTTAAGTACTGCTAATGTTCCCACCGCTGACGGAACAAAGACAGATCTTGACATTTCTCATACAATCATGTTTCAGTACCGTATACCGCAGCGTTATTTGTTCCGGTCAAGAGACCGAAGCTTTAGAGTGCATGTCCGTTTGCGCGGAGCGAGGCAGCGGAGCGGAGAAACGGAGAAATTCTAACCAATAGAAGTGCATAAAATCTCCGGACCACGTGAGTCACTGACATTCTGACTGACATGGTTGGTTAACATTTCTCCGTTCCTCCGCTACGCTGCCTCGCTCCGCGCAAATAGACAGGCGCCCTTAAACAATGTAACGTCGCGTCTCGGTGAGAGCTAACCCTTACAACCATACTAGCTCTGAATTAACATGTCGCTAACGCGCTTATTGTTCCAGGTCTGCGTCGCTCAACGTCGCACATCGGCGTCATGGCGATACTCAACTGTTTGTTGTACAGGCACTGGTAAGACATCGCAATTATTTATTTGATTGGAAGCCTTTGCATGTAGTGTTGGTTGACGTCACGTTGACGCCGTGGAGTAGCTACGCGAGCGTCACGTTGACGTATTTCAATGGTTTATATCTGGAAACCAACGCTCTGTTGACGTCGCGCTAGCGTAGCGCTACGTTCAAACAACGTCTAGGCTGTGGTGTAGATGTGAACGGTGTCTACCTTGTATACGCATAATTATCACATTTCGTATTGCTTGTGTTTTGTGACCTGTCCTGAGGCGTTAGACAAAGTGCCAGCGATTGTCGAAATTGCCCTTCCTTTAGGCTTTGTCGTAGTCGAGTAAAAATATAAGGGAAAGGCAAGGAAAGCTGTTCCTACATTATCAGTGGGAGCACACCCTATGTCAAAAGTACCTACCTAATATTATGTAGAGTTGATTAAACATATAAACACCTTTTGGATTGGATCCCAAATAGTGTACACTTTTTTTCGATAAAACGATTGCGGGTAATAATTTGGTTTCCTTAATTTCTGAAAAATAGCTTATTTATTTAGTTTCGTTTATTATTTGATATTTTCTTTACACTCAACCAAAATATTCTTACTTTGTAGTGTTTTTATTTGGAAGTCGGTTGTATTTTATTGTAAAAAAAGTTTTTTTGTTACTTATTATGTGTGACACAGTTACCAGAAAAGGTTTTGAAGTTTGCAAAACCATTTCAAGTGTCTCTTTCATGCTTCTGTGTTTGAAACAAGTCATTGATAAAAATAGACAGGCACTGAGCTTCACCAAATTTTAGTCGTATTGATATTTCAAGCAACTTGTGAGATTTTATTGAAATAAATAACTTTTATCTGAACTTTTATGCCCTATAAATAAGGATTCCTTTCATGATTCGAATTTAATTTTTTTTAAATACCAATGTATCTTTTTTCACTTTTTTCCTCACATTCATCTCATTTTTGCTCACAATATAAGTCACAAGATGAACAAATTTATTTTACATACACCCGTATAATATATCGCATCCAATCATGTCCTGTCCATGCAGGCAGTAATTGGAAATGGATTGAAAATGTTTATGTATCGCATCGTGGTTTCATATTGTGAACATTTTTATAGCAAAATATTAATGAATGTGATTGTGTTTGATCTAAACCCAAGGTGGGTTCTGACCGAACATAATAGTTGTGTTTTATGATTGAATGCGACTGAATAATCGAAAGCTTCAGTTCAAATGAAATATTGATAAATTTCCAGAAACAAGTCCATTACGTAACAATGGACTTATTTCCGGAAATCATCAATAGTATATAAACTCGCTATCTAATATTCACAATATTTAAATGATCAACATTTCCTAATGATATCCTTTCGTTTACAGGACTGTCCGATGATCTGAAAGAAAACTACAAAAACACGAACTTGTCATTTTCTCATCTAAATTCAGTGTTAGACTTTTAGTGATTGAAAAATTACATGAAAATGATGCAGGTAAAGTTATTTTATCAACAACGTGAGTTGAACGTAGTGAATTTTATACTTGTACATAATTAACTTGTATTAGGACTTTTAAGATGATAGTGATGTTTCGCTTCGACGAACCTTATGTACGTAACTGTTACTTTAAATAAGAACTTTGAAATAAAGGAGATCCCTGTTTGTATATTGTTTTGTAATTTCAATTTGAAAAAAATAGTATACTATAAAGTCGAGCGAGGCGGTAACTGGAGCGCCAAGTATTCAATACCCAGTCTATAAATAGTTTGCAAATAAATACTGAAATATTATTCCAATAAAGTACAACAACCCTTCCCACTCCGATACTATCCAGTGGCCATAACTAAAGTTTGAATATAAAAACTTGTTATTCCTATGAAGCCTGCAGAATCGATTAAATAAGCGTTGAGTTTATGGCGACATTTCATGGAAACCTAGAACTAATCCATATATGGTACAAACGTTGTTTTCGACAAGGTGTGCAAATAATCTGTTTAAACTCAGGTACGTACTAATACTAGGAAACAATTAGGTACTGTCACTACGAAACAGCAAGTGTTTCCGTCGTGGAAATTAATTGTTCCAATTGCGCTGTAAAATGAAAATGCACATAGAGATGACATTAAAAATTCTATGAGATAATTAATTAAGGGAGGACAGAGGAGAGACGCCGAGATGAGACCGCCGCTGATTCTGTTAGCACCTTTTATTTAACTCCGGTAAATAAAAGTGTAAAACTGTTTTACTATCCTACTTTTAACGTGTAGATGCGAAAGTGACGGTTTGCCGTTCTTTCAAGCAGTAATGAAGCAACGGATTGACGACATTTTTGTGTTGAGATATATAAGAGACGGAGATATGAATACCACCATACCATACAGCCTCAGCGGCAGTGGGCAGATGGTCGGTGGGCTCAAAAGGTTTTGAAGTGGCGACCGCTTACCGCAAGACACATCGTGGGTGTTTCACAAGTTAGAGGCCAGGGGAATCACGCACGTGAGATGCACGGAACTGACTTGGGAAAGATCTGTGTCTAACAGTGGAACTATTTGTGCGCAAAAGATGATGATGATGATTTTACCATACATATTAATTTTTATATCGTAAAGTGAACGGTTTCTGTAAAAATGTTCATACAGGAAAATTAAAGCCTTCGGTGTGGGTAAGTAAGAGAAAATACCATACTGGGATTTTCATTGTATGAAATATTACAGCCTCTTTCTATATAAATTATTAACATTGATGATTAAGCTCATGGCTAAATAATAACAGCCGCACAGGTCGATCTTCAAGGTTAAGCAACGCTTGCTGAGGTTGGTCTGTGTATGGGTGACCATCTTAACACACCGAGTTTCCTCCGTGCCTCGGAAAGCACGTTAAGCTGTTGGTCCCGGCTGTCATTTTCTGTTATTTGGTAGTCGTTACGGATAGTCAGAAGCCAGAAAATCTGACACCAGTCCTTGCCAAAAGGACAGTGTTATCCAGTTAATGGGTTGTGGAGGTCTGGTAGGCAGCCGCTCCACGTAAAATACTGTATTTAGCTGAATCCGGTTTGACTGGAAGCCGAACCCAATGTAGTTGGGAAAAGGATAGGCAGATGATGATTAAGTTCTTCAAGTCATCAAAGAGAAACTTAATTCAATTATATTTTGATTGAAATTAAATCTTACAACATGTTCCTTCAATGTTTTTGTAGAACGAAAGCTCTTAAGTCAAGTAGAGCCGGGGTTTATTTTTATCATAAGTTCTATAGACAGTACTTATTATAATTTGACTTTTTTGTCTATACTAATATTATAAAGAGGTAACATTTGTTTGTAAGTTTGTATGTAGGGGGTAATCTCAGGAACTACTGGTCCGATTTGAAAAATTCTTACAGTGTTAGATAGCCCATTTATCGAGGAAGGCTATATATCATCACGCTAAGACAAATAGGAGTGGAGCATTAATGGAAAATGTGACGCAATCGAAGTTGCGCGGGTCAGCTAGTTGTTACATACAACTATATGGAGTTGGTAAATAGTTACGAGTATATTCAGGTCATAGTTATATTCAGGAAACGTATTAGTGATCATGGTCAAACTAAGTTTTTATCATTATTACAATAAACTATTGAAGAAAACAAGTGAATATGATCACGAGTTATGAATTAATAATAGCTTTGGGCCACACTATGTTGAAAACAAGCCGAAGAACGAATGTCACAAGACTTGTAATTATTTACAATGAAAATGGCTTTAGTTAACACATTTCTCAAGCATGTATTGGGCGTCTAATCAGATTTCCAACAAGTTCAATTCATTGAAATATTATCTACCTATCAATTCGTGTCGTAACATGTACCATGCCAGACATTCTCAAGAAATATCACGTTACTTCTAACGCGACTAAATTGAAATTTGAGTATCTCTGTGATATGTTGTCAAGCCGGTAAAGGTCTCAGTTTGAATAAAAATGTCGTTTGACTTTTTAACATAGAAATCTGAATTCCAAAGAATGTTACGTAAAACAGTTAAAACGTTTTAATTAACAATTTAGAAAAACAAATGCTCCAAAAAAATATTGTTTTTAACTCCATAAGCTTTTCAAACGTACCTCGTTTATGGAAGTTAAAATATATTAGCATTTCTGAAGTATAGTATTAACTATGTATACTTCAGAAATGCTAATATATTTTAACTTTCATAAACGAGTTAATACATTACGTTCTTCGAGGTGGCTAAGCAAGATATGTTAATGTAAAGTGAGATAGCACTGCTGGGACGGGATCCGCATCTCGCCAACCTTGTTTATATGCTTCGTACTACCCCGAGATACAAGTCGCTGGAACAACTAGTACTAATATTATTCATTTTGTAATTATAAGGTATCAATGTTCAGAAGCGACTGCGCAGCATAAGGTCCTGACTTCGGGTTGCTTATCGGGCATTGTGATTTACAAACTTCACATACGAAATGTCACTGACTTCTCAAATAAAAACTTGCCGTGTATCGTATTCAAAGACAAACACTTTTAGACCTACATCTAAACAGACAGAACCATCGACGTCCACCGAGTCAGATATATATTGTTCTTTACATTAACTTCATAGCATTTCCATTTCTACAAAATGCGTAGAAAATAACAATAAACAGCCAGCTAAGAAATAGGTAAACAAAAGACATCTCGAGTTTATTTACATTAAGCAGTTATTTAAAAAAAACATCTGAAGTATTTCAACGTCGATTTACTACCATAGACTTTTTACTTACATACTACCCACTCATGTTTTAATGTGTACCTAATGTCGATCAAATCTATTAGAAGACGTTATTATCATATAATTTCCAGTTTCTCTACATTTGCGTCGTATTCTACACAGCGGGAAACACCTAATTTGTTAATCAACATCTACTTGTATCTTGTACTTGCTTCAACAATATGTATCGTTAACTAGAAACTACTCGTACTAGAAAACGAGACGAACCAATTTGTGTTAAGGAACGAAGAACGATGAACTCTTGAATAGTACGCTAACTTGAAGAAACATTTATTTTGTGAAACAGCATTATTTCTCGGAAGTCCTTCCTAGAACAATTCTAACCAAACGATACCTACTTAGTTATTGAAAGGTTTCCGTAAATAATGTTCGACGGAATTATTCTATCTACACAGGGTGTAAGGGACAGCCCTCCACATCAGACAGGGTGCAATCAGCTCCTTATTTTGAATCATATTCCAGTGGAAATTTTCTCAGGATTGTTTTTTTTTTAGTTTTTTCAGTTTTTATTGCTTTATTTCAATGTAAAGTTACATTATCTGTATGCAGAACTCCATTAATGTAAATAACACAGCTAAAATGAAAAAAAAACTAATGAACGACGCATGAAATCAGCTGTTAAACACGTGGCGCGAGCGCGGCTGTCCTTTCGAAAGCTCGCTACGCAGCCGTTCGCTGCGTGCGTTTTGCAGAGGTAGCGATACATTGCGTGTGAGGTAATTAAACAAATCAGTTTTATTGGATTCCCATAAAGTTCCTGGAATAATTTCATGTACCGGTCAACTTAGTACGATATACTGAAATCACCCTATCAGCCCTCGACAAACTTGTCGAGGGCTGTCCCTTACACCCTGTATATCCATTTTCAAATAAAAATATAAGCTGTTATAAAAAAATTGCATTTACAATAAGTAAACAATGATTTGGTAAGAAAATAAAATAGAAAGGAAAACTACAAAGATTTGAGGTCGACATGAAAGTCGCCTTAGAAAGAAAATAAATGGCGCTCGGCGGGTTCATCATGACTCGACCTTTCACCAAACAAATCCTGATCACACAGACACTTTGATATATTAATTTTGTTTTAGGATACTTTTTGTTTAATGTTGATCAAAATTGATCTAATTAAGATTAATGTAATTAACTCACCGAGTTTCATTATAAAATACAAACAACTTTTAATAGCCGCCGACTGTCATCGCGATTTACGACTTTAAAATATAACTTTATTTAAGTCCAATGTTACTGTGGCACGCTACAATAAAATAACTTAACTTTAATGTTTTCAACCATTGTTAGCTCTCGCGGGGGTTGTAAAAGACGTTAACATAAACTGTGGTTAAATAAATTGTATATCGTACGGCGAATGACCTAAGATTATGGCTGTGATTAACAATTTCATGTCATCCGTACCTATCAAAAACTTGACAATATACTTGAATAGACATAAAACGATTTTGATTGACGTGTTAAAGTGTTATTTACAACCTACATACAGAATAAATATCATGTATCATTTATCATTTCATCATTTAAACACTCATGGCCGAAGCAATAAAAGATTGCATTTCAGATTCTATCCAAGCATAGCTCCTTGTGTTAGCTCGAATTCAGTGGAGCTGTAAGATTATGAGACACTCCTAAAGTAGTCTAGTTATAGGTAAGATGACTAAACATTCTAATTAGTCCGTCAGATTGATTTCCAAAAAATATTGTACACGTATTTTGTCGAGTAAAAAATTAAGACGATACGTTGAAAACTCGTTTGACGTCACATTTTGGTCTACTTTTCACCGAATATAATGCGATGCGTTTGATCTTCGTCGATTTTGACTGATTTGATAAAGTAAAAAAATAAGTGTCCAATATTTTTTTGGAAATTTCTGGCCGACGGATTAGATTTTTTAGTCATCTCCCCTATTGCAATATTTTCATTGTGCACAAGTGGAACTTCCTGCCAGAGCGTGTGTTTCTGAAAGCTTCAATCTGGGGTCTTTATGTCAAGAATGAATACGTTACTTCTAGGCAAGTGTACACCATCGTCGACCACATTATCGCATTTCAAATGGTGAGATTGGACAAAAAAAACATGCACCATTTTAAAAACAAAGCAAAAATCAAGTTACCTTACAGGATTTGTGTAGTTTAATCGACAACAACGTAGAACTAAAAACTTTAAATTCGAAGTCTAAAAGAACCGGTGCCCCTGGAAAAGTGCACGAACAATTTCTTTAACAAACGGTCGCTGGCATTAGTCCAGGTAAAACTAGGATTAGGACGAAGGCAACACATTTCCAGAACGAGTGTGGAAACATCGATCTTTCAGCACACAGCATCATAAAACGAGTGTGAAAAGTGGAGATGTGATCTTACGAGATAAGCCAGTTTATATCCGTTGAGGGTTCTGCATGCTCCTCGAGTAAATTGAAAACGCTGAAAGTTTCTCCGACAGCGTTCTTTATATCCTAAATTACTCCAAAATATTTTATAATGCAGCACCTACTTCAGTTCTATTACGTGCTCGCGAAACGAAACGAATATTCGAGACTATTGCAATAAAATGACTATTGCGTGAATCCCCAGAGAGCTGGGTTTTGTTTCCGATCAATTTTAACTGCAATGTGTTTGTTTTAGTGTTTTTTATATAAAAAGTGCTATGGTAATGTTCTGGGGACTGTCTATTGTACCACTGAATGCTGTTTTTTTTTAATATTCTTGATCTTACATTTGCCTGCATTTTTTTTTAGGTACCAATATTATGAGCACATTGTACTCTTCTATCTTTATTTGTTCTTTTTTCTCGTAGTGTTTTGATTTTAGGTATATAATTAAATAAATGTTTATTCTGAAGAACAGGTCAAGTTTTATTTAATGCGCTTAAACTCATCAACGTTTGAACCGTTTACAGAATTCCCTGAGTTTATTAATACGTTAAAGACTTTACCTGGAGCAAAGGATTTGTAGGGAAATAGAAAGCTAGAGAAGTAAACTGCGCGGTAATAATTCTAGGAAAAGCTGGAGCTTTAGATGTCACTGTAGACATAAGAAGCTTTTTGATGATATGATATTATAGCAGTAGTACTTTAAATATGTTAGTACAGAATCAGATAAATATTAAGAAAAACATTTATTTGTAAGAAAATAAGCAAGATAAAAAACTAGGCAGATGCACGTCGATGATTTTCAATAAACCACTTAAATGTGACGTACAAAGATACGTCAAAAATACGTATAAAAATGTTACACAAATAAAGTAAATGAAATAAATAGTACTTATGATGTAGGTAACTTTGCTACTACATTTTAGTTAGGTACTAGCTTTGATTCCGCTATACCCAAGACACCGTCTTGCACCAGTTTCTACTCGGAGGTAGGTACACTTGACCTAAATCTAAATACTCAGTCCAGAGCACTATTACTAGGGTAGCTTTATGGAAGGCTAAACAGATCATTTGTTCCTAGAACAAAATGCTAGCAAACACTTGAAGTTATTCGGCAATTATGGTCTAGGGTAGCGAAAATAGTTCAAAAGAGTCACTGGGATCCTTGGAAGGCAAAGGGCATTTAGAGGAACACAGATGGGGAAGGACTCCTTAATGCTCCGCCCAGAGCGGAAGGAGTCATTTGAAGGTTCCCATCCTTAAAAAAAGGCAATAGTGGTTCTTTATTTAGTTTTTTGCTTCTTTGGTTCTAGCGGTAGCAAGCGCTATCTCTGAGTATAAGGTTATAGAAGCGATTCCCGGGGTCGGGCAAAGTGAATTGGAGTTTTTCTGAGGATCGATTTTTATATACTAATCTGACTGCCTGCCTTCAACGCACCCCAGTATATTAAGGGTTCATATTTGGCAGGCGTACATTACAGGGTGCAATGTTTCTCCCCATATGATTTTCTGACGCGCTCGAGTAACACCCCAAAATCCCCGCTTGTGCTCCTCTACTACGAGTGACTGACAGACAACGCACAACTGAAACCATTGGTCGTAGAAAGCTGAAATTTGGCATGAAGCTTTCCTTTCACTCCGTAGAGGAGGACTAAGAGAGGATTTTAGTATATACATATTTTTACGTTGAATATGTATACTTACAGCTTTTATAATATTATATTAACTAACATTTTTCATAAATTTTACATTATATGATTCTATTTTTTATAATTTACGTATATCTTGTTATGTAAAATATAACAATCTTTTTTTATATTTTTATTATTTTCCTTCGAGGAATTCTATTACAGAACTAGCTTTTGCCCGCGACTTCGTACGCGCATATCCCGTTTTCTCCCGTTTCCGTAGGAATTTCGGGAAATCCTCTCTTAGAGCTCCCCTAAACTCCCCAAGGACCCTATGTGCAGCTTCATACGACCAGTCAGTAGTCTTGGTTGTGTTGTTGCGTTATCTGTCAGTCATTCACTCAGTAACGGAAGAATTTTATAAACCAAAATGAAAATAAAACTAATACCTATAAAAAAGTGAACGTAAATTAGCCAAAACTTATAAAGCGGTCGGTATCTAAAAAACTATGCGTACTTCACTTAAAAAGAAATAATTAAAATGTAAACTATTAATAATTTGTAGTTTGAACGAATATTTAACTAAACACTACCAAAATAACTTATACCTATTTTATAAAATAATAACAAAAGGAATCTTAAAATAAATTATCAAAGACTAAATTATGTATTGTCTGTCAATAAGGTCGAACGCTCTGAACGTCAATTCACATCAACTGGCAAAAATTGTATGAAGCTCGCGCTTTTGGCCTCTCGCAGGTCAACCTGAGAAGATTGGCTTCTGCTTAACCCGACTTGCCTGTGAAGGCTATAATATAGTAATAAAGCCTCCAGCCAGGCTTTGAAGCTCGCGCTCGGACGCCCCGCCTTTTTATACCTTCGGCCGCGAGACGCGTCGAGCGCGGCGACCACAGGCGCGACCGATTCTCGAACGTTCGCGACCGGCCGGCCGCACTGCGCGCTTGGCGCCTAGCTGCTAGGGCGGTCGCGAACGTTCGAGAATGTTCGTTTTACGAAGCTACTCGGTATGTGACTCGCTAGCCTCTAGGCGCCAAGCAAGCTGCCTGCCTGTGCGTTCGCGACCTTAGACAAAAATAATCCATAAAGCATGATTCAGTATTCACGCGCAATGGCTTATTATTAGCGTATTTCATGTATAACTTTGGTGTTTCTATACCAATTTCTATGATTATTTTTTATGGAATAGTTAACAATGTTAACTTTTTTAATTAGGGATAACTGAGAGTGTTATAAACGTAAGAGTAGACAAATATAATCAGAAAGCTTCGAACTGCTAAGCTACCGGGAGTTACACGTGTTATTGTGCGTCAATCATAAAAGATAGACATATGCTGTCGTGGGATATTTTTTACATAATTTTAAGGAGAACATTTCCGTCATACATGATTTCTGTGTAGCTTTAACCATTAAGGTTGCACACGCAACGGAAGCTTAAAAAATGGAGTAACTTCTCCCGTTTTCCCAACATTTCCCTTCACTGCTCTGCTCCTATTGATTGTAGCGTGATGAAAAGTATACTATAACCTGCTCAGGAGTATGAAGAATAATTGTACCAAGTTTCGTTAAAATCCGTCGAGTAGTTTTTGTTTCTATAACGGTTATACAGACAGACAGACAGACAGACAGACAGACAAAAAATTTACTGATTGCATTTTTGGCATCAGTATCGATCCCTAATTAGCCCCTGATAGTTATTTTGGAAATATATTTCATGTACAGAATTGACCTCTCTACAGATTTATTATAAGTAATATAGATAATATGCCTTATTAGGTAATTAGGATTAGGATGACTTTTAGCTTCCTTTTAAAAATATCGATTGACTTGTAAGTTCATATTGTCACAAGATGTTTCAGAATTGTGTGGTCATATGTAAGGGTGATGTTCTGTATCTGATATAAAGTGAAAAAAGCAGTGAGCCCAGTAGAAATCGACGCTAAAAAAGGCTAAAATCGCAAAGCTGGATGTAGTTTTTTGGTATGTTGTATAGACCAGTTAGGCTAAGAACTCACGGAGCGATTTTCACCCGCGACCGCCGCGTTGGTGGAACTGCGGTTTTATTTTAAACTCACGAGACCGGTTATTTGCGCGGTTACGCAGCCGTCGCGTGTGCGTTACCCAGGCCAGATGTTGTCGAAAATGGTCATTTGAATCTTATAGATAATTAGTTTTGCAGATTCTGTAATTGTTGCGCACATTTTTAAATTTGTTGCGCTTATAGTTTTTTAATTATTTCACAAAAACATTTCCTGCTGGGGTAACGTTACCCCAGCCAGACCTTTTTCTTTCTAGTGGGAATATTTAAATAATTACTAGCTATAAAATTAGTTGTCTAGATGAAGTAAATGTTGTGCCTTATTTTGTATTTGTTCTTTCATCGGTTGCGAAGTTATTCGAGATTTTGCTGGGGTAACGTTTTTGGTTTTGCTAGATCTTTGAAATGGTTAAGCGGATTCTTATCATATTTTGTACATGGCTTCTTGGGAATTAGTTTAAATTTGTTCTGTAATAAAAAAACCAAAATAATACATAGCTTAAAGGTTATTTCATTAAATAGAAAAACACTTCAATTGGTCCCAGCACTCTCAATAAGAGCTCTAAAGACTTACTTTAAACGTTATTTTAAAGCTTGTAACTGCCTTCAAATGTATGTGAAGTTTCATTAGTATCCTGTAAGTATTTAACAAGTTATGATGATATTGAGTTCTTCACGAGCACGGTCTTGATGCGCGCGGTGTTATTTGGCCACTGGATTAGATATATGAACTGAATGTTATGTCAATTATTAGTTTTTTAGTTCAGTTGTATATCAGTAAAATTTCAGCTCAGTACATTGGATAATTAATGAGATAATACGATTAAAGTCATTAGGAAGTGAATGACCGTGGTAACCCGACCAAGTTTAGGTGGTTACGAAAAAGCGAAAACGCAATACATTATGGTACCTTCTAAAATATGTAGGATAGTGTTACAAATTTAGTACAGACATGTACACAAGTTTAAAAAAAAACTACGTGATTATTAAATAATTTTTATTGACAGGTAATATAATCATTTCAATTGAACTTTTAAAGTATTATTAAACTTATACTTAAAAACAATCACAGATTAAAATTACAGATAGTAATTATGCTTTTTTGAAATTTTCTATTATTTTTTAATTAAATTATAGATTTCAGTATACACAGTACACAGTTACAGTTTTTATTTAAATATACACATATTGGACTGTGTAATGATCACAGACAATAAATAATATACAATGGTTTTTTTCAGTTAACACTAAATTTACGGTGCGTACAAACTATATAACATAACATGTTATATAACATTTTTCATAGTGTGGTCATGTTATTTAACATTGTTGTATAACATTTTACATAGAGTTGTAGTGTTATATAACATGTTACATGGTCTGTACGCACCTTTACGTATGTCTACTAATACCTACTTATATCAATTAAAATCACAGATCAATGGTAATATTAAATGACATCACAATGTAGTAAAATGCTCACAGTTAGTCCTACTGTTTTGTTGTCTCATTTCAAATATCACATTTTTTTAAAATCACAGATAAAAAATAATAAAATTAAGTAATATTAAACTGCAGTCAAATAATTATGTAAGTATTACTTTTAACTCATTACAATCTCAAAAAGTCGACGTGTAAAGGCACATTCTAAAACTTTGTTGGTTTTTGTATAAAAATATCACAGATCATTTTGTAAAATGAGTATCCAAATACGTAAGTAACTTTGTGAAACAAAAGTTGTCATAAACAGAGATCTAGTTGGCGCTCTAGAGAGACCATAAGCGTAGGCAGATTTTGTTGATTCTTACGTCAGTCGATGAAATGGTCATGATTTAGGTCCGCAAATATTGGTCGATGAGAAGATTGCCATTCCATAGTACATCGGTCATCAGAACATCTATAACAAACAAAAAATTAACTGGTAATATAACATAAAGTTTTATTTACAGCTAAAGGGTTGTCGAATTATAATATGAAAATAGAGGAAAAAGAACAGAGATTCAAAACAATATTGTACCCAATAAATGCCTAGACAAAAAAATACATTATCAACAAACTTATAACACCCCTCTTTTTGCGTCTGGGGTTAAAAATTATATGTTGTCGTCGTCACTATCAGCTAACAAAACTGCTTTTCCTGGTATCAAATTAAAAATTTCACCTAGAAAATATACTTAAGTATAACAACTCGTAACAGAAACTCATAATAAAAAAACGTACAATTTTGTATACGCCCGAGACGTAAACGGGTTGCGGGGGGCAAAAGTCCGAGTAACACACCAATCGCGCGCGATTGGCCTCATAAAAACGACTTTTGCGAATCTAACAACTTTTGCCAAGTTACGTGTCGGGGACTGTAATAGCGCACGTATTTAGAGCATTTTTATTTACCTACACATTACATTTGTAATATGTCATGATCCATAGTAATAAAGATTGAACAGTGGCCAGCAGGTCAACCTACCTAAATCGTAGTAATATATACCTAGCTAGATATAAGTATGTACTCACCGTAGATTGAGAGTTTTACAGACGTAGAGGAGAACGTCAAACGATATTTTTTATAACTTCACCACGCAGCCATAGTCGCCACCACACCCATACGTAGGTATTATGTCGCCATCACCGCGTCCATCATCGCGGCCCACGGCTATTGCTATGTTGCCATTCTGTTTATGCCTACAATAAAAACAAAGAGTACATTTTATTTGTCTAAATCCTTAATGGGGTTTCAATTGTAGTTTTGCTACCTACATATTTGAAACTCGAATCGTCATCTATTTGCGAGTTTATATCAACGCGAGTGTCGTAACAAGGTAATTATGGATTTCTTAAAGTCTACGTGTCCAAGGAGTTTGTGGAAATAAATAAATACCTACCTGTTGCGGTAGTCCCGACTCCCGACATTGATAACGATAAAAATCGGTCGCTAAGTCATGAATTTCATTAATCATGTTTCAAGTCATATTTTGACAATATACCTATACACAAAAACATTCCACTTGAATCAATCTATCTATTAAAAAAAAAACTGCTTCAGAATCCGTTGCGTAGTTTTAAAGATCTAAGCAAACAGGGTCAGACAAACGGGAAGCGACTTTGTTTTATAGGTACTATGTAGCGAAGGATAAATATGTCGTTATCATTGTTGAGAATTCCAGTCTAGGTAATAATTAAGTACGAAAGAAAAGAAAATAATAAGTTCCTAAATTTAAATATTTAAGCCTTAAAAAAATACAGTTTTAGATAAGTACCTAACAACATGTACATATTAATAATAATTTTGCTACTATTTCTGTAGTTACATTATACAAGCTTACCTTGTTCGTGAATTCATCAAGCAGCCTGCACCATAACTATGATCATCAATAGAAGCACTCCACATTAGCAGTAATTCGCCACACTTATTATTTTACATTAGCTCTCACGCACTCTATAAATATTTGCAAAAACAGGAAACTGAACTGCCGAAACGCATGCGCACTCTACAAGATGAATTGTGATTACGGAGCATGTTTAGTGTGATATGCAAACAATGCGCCCCTTCACCCCACCCCTTCCGCGTCCCACCGAACGACATGTTATTTTCATCAGTGATTTTTGATAAGTTTGTGCAACTGGAAGATAATAATAATGTTTTCATAGTACACATATTATTATATTATTAATGTATTTAACAGTGTACGCGTCTGTACCGAAATTGTAAGGTGTATTATACTAAACATTTCAAAAGATAGTATAATGTTCTGCGTTTTCGCTTTTTCGTAACCACCTAAACTTGGTCGGGTTACCACGGTCATTCACTTCCTGATGACTTTAATCGTATTATCTCATTAATTATCCAATGTACTGAGCTGAAATTTTACTGATATACAACTGAACTAAAAAACTAATAATTGACATAACATTCAGTCAATATATCCAATCCAGTGGCCAAATAACACCGCGCGCATCAAGACCGTGCTCGTGAAGAACTCAATATCATCATAACTTGTTAAATACTTACAGGATACTAATGAAACTTCACATACATTTGAAGGCAGTTACAAGCTTTAAAATAACGTTTAAAGTAAGTCTTTAGAGCTCTTATTGAGAGTGCTGGGACCAATTGAAGTGTTTTTCTATTTAATGAAATAACCTTTAAGCTATGTATTATTTTGGTTTTTTTATTGCAGAACAAATTTAAACTAATTCCTAAGAAGCCATGTACAAAATATGATAAGAATCCGCTTAACCATTTCAAAGATCTAGCAAAACCAAAAACGTTACCCCAGCAAAATCTCGAATAACTTCGCAACCGATGAAAGAACAAATACAAAATAAGGCACAACATTTACTTCATCTAGACAACTAATTTTATAGCTAGTAATTATTTAAATATTCCCATTAGAAAGAAAAAGGTCTGGCTGGGGTAACGTTACCCCAGCAGGAAATGTTTTTGTGAAATAATTAAAAAACTATAAGCGCAACAAATTTAAAAATGTGCGCAACAATTACAGAAGCCGCAAAACTAATTATCTATAAGATTCAAATGACCATTTTCGACAACATCTGGCCTGGGTAACGGACACGCCGTCGCGGTTGCGATCATCGCCTGCAGACGTGGCGGGCGATGACCGCGAGACGGGCGGTTGCAAGACGGGCAGTACAACGATCAGTTGCGATCCAGACCGCCATGGACCAAAGTAATTAGTAGTTCGATTTCAATATCCATTTTATAATGTTTGTTTAATTTTAAACATGTCATGATGCCACAAGTCACTGGTGCAAAATAGCGTTGGATGTCTGTACCCCCCGCCCCCCGCCGGCCACCGCGGTCGCCAGCCAACCGATCGCAGAGCGCGCGGGCGCTACCCGCCGAGGCTGCGGGTGACCGCGGTCCGCGCGATTCTACTAGTTGCCCGCCGGTGCAGCGGGAACCGCAAACAACCGCGCACACCGCGGGCGAAAACGCGTCGTGAGTTGTGCTTTAATATCTTACATATATATCTGCATTCTACAGAAGCTACGGGCCCGCAACCGCGGCGGACGCCTTAGAGTAGTGTGAATCTAAATTTGCAACTTCGAAAAACTTGTGCTCGCTGCACAATTTTGGGGCTTTTGTCACTTTTTACTCTAAAAGTCAAAAGTATGCATTTTCGTTAATTTTCTCTGGGCTAATAGAATTGGCGTTTTTGATAAACCCGGTCAATAATACGAATAAAAAGTTCCAAACAAATCACATTTCAATCAGTCTTGGTGTTATCAAACTTGTTATTGAACAATAATAAAGACCACAAATTGCATCAGACTGCTGGAAAAGGGAGACCCATAGAGATCAAGCGTAATGTTATTTATTTAAATTATTAATTAAGACTGAAGAATAAACCTCGTCGTGAGACGAATAGATGTAAGTATATGTAGTTTATAGTTTGAATCTTTAGTTTAGTGTGTGTTGTGTGTAGTTTTATCTTTATTTATTTTTATCTTTGTATTTATTTTAATATTATTCGCGTTTCTGGTTTTTCTTTTAATCCACATTGCAACTGCCACTATTATTCTATACATCACCCAAAGGTTGACTGGTAGAAAATATCATGTAAAGCATTAAGCCTATGCGCGCACTGGTGACTTTTGTCACCGTGATAATATATCTCTCACAAAGTATATCTCGGACAAAAAGTCACCAGTGCGCGCATAGCGTAAGTCCGCCTCTGTACATCTGTGTGCGTAAAGTATTCAATAAATAAAGGTTAAAAGCAACGTTTCCATCGTTTGCTTAATAAATTCGTTTGCAACTATCATTTGTGGGTATTGACTGTGACACGAAGATAACAGCAAATATTAATGCTTACTATGCAGTTGCATACGATTTATGCAAACCAGCATCTTGTTTTTTTTTTTCTAAGTATTTTAAATCGAATAAATTAAATCACAACACTTAAGATATATGTAGTATTACGTAAATTTTTGAATTTATATTGAAAGGAAAATAAAGTTTTTCGTAAAATAAGAGTTAAATTGTTGGTAATTGCAAAATACAATTAACATCATTATAAAAATAACTCAGTACAATATGTACTAATTTTAGAGCAGACTTTTTACTGAAAGTCTCATAGTAAATTTGAGTTATTGACTTTGTTAGAAACGTTTTATACCTTTAGAATAAAATAGATCATTATGTCAGTGACACAGTATAGTCAACAGCATAATGCAGAATGATAATTTAGTTCTGTGATGTTTGAAAATAACGACATAGTGTTTATTGTCAACGATAGTTCATAATTGAATAGATGCGTAGCAGTTCCGGGATCCGCTCCGACCGCGTAGCTCGTAGCTCGTAGGGGTAACGTCAGCGGCACGCTACGCCGTAGCACCGCATGTGTAACTTTTTATTTTCAGTAAAGCAAAATGATTCAACGAATTTTATTAAATAACTAGCTGTCCCCTGCGGCTTCGCTCCTGTCAACTGCAACTTTCTTATTTTTTTCTTTCATAAGAACCTGAAAGTAAAAAAATCAAAAAAAAAAAAAAACAAAATTCATTTATTTTTTTGAACACAGGGTACAATAATCTTATTATATAATGTTTGGTCCAACCTATGTTCCGCCGAAAGGCATACAAAACTGTGATGCTATGATCAAAATTAAATCAATTGTAAAAATCTCTTAAAAAAAATCAATGTCAGCAGATAAAAACTGTCAAAACTTAAATAAAATAGTACAAAAAATAAACAATGTATGCAAAATTATAGTCGTCAAAATTAAATAAATTAAAATGTCATGAGAAAAAAAATACAATGTCAGCAGAAAATTAATTTCAAATACAATTGCATTATAAGAAAATAAATTAAAATAAAGTAATAACTACATAATAATAATTCCAGAATTTTGATTAGTTCAATTTGTCATTCAGAAACTGGTCTAATGTGTAATACTCGTAGCATTTTTCGAGTAGCAGCTTCTGTAGAGTGTTTCTGAAGTTTTGTACTGGCATACATTTAATTGCATCGGGTACTTTATTAAAAACTTGGGGAGCAATACCAAAGAAACTCAGTTTTACATTTAACATGGCATAATGTGTTCATATGTTAAACACGTATGGGTAATTTCTTGACTGTAGCCAGTTTTTTGAATAAGTGGGGATTATTTTTTACATACAAAGCTGTTTCCAAGATGTAAAAAGCAAGGAAGGTTAAAATATTGTACTTTTTAAAATATGGAATGCAACTGTCAGTCCTTCTTAAACCAAACATCGACCGTATGCATCTCTTTTGTATTTTAAAAACATGTTCTCGATTTGTTGACTGTCCCCAAAAAACAACACCATAACGCAAAACCGAGGCTACCAATCCATGATACGCCGTTAAGAGTGTTTCAGTATTTACTTTTTTAGACAGTTGAAATAGAAGATACGCTGATCTGCTAAGTCGTTTGCAAACTTCTTCCAGGTGTGGTTTCCAAGTCAGTTTGCTGTCTATAGAGATACCCAAGAATTTTGCAATTTTAGCCTTTTCTATTCTAGACTAATTATAGGTAACATTAACTGGAGTATTTACAAGCCGTTGGTGGAAATGCATAATTTTAGTTTTATTTAGATTTATTACAAGAGTATTGTCATTAAGCCAATTAATTATTTAACAAACACAACCAAAAAAGAATTAGCGAAATCGGCCCAGCCGTTCATGCGTGATGCGATGACCAAGGGAAATAGGGATTAATTATATATTTATCGATTATGTCGTATATAATATTAAATTTACATTGTGATAATAATTACTACACATTTATATCGCTTCACACATGAAAATGTTCTTGTTTTTTGACTTTCAAAAGTCTCTTATAATAATTTTATTAAAACAAATCATTTGACAGTTTCGTACAGTTTTATCTAAGTTTTCGTTTTTACATGGGCCTTAAGAGTGATATTTTGAGTGTGTTTAACTATAACAAATTGCATAACAGAGTTCCAACTATTCACTTCAACAAGCAAAATCAACATTTACGTATCTACATTTTTTGTTATGTAAACGCTATATGAATGCATCGTTTAGTCACTTTATATAATCACCTTATCAATTTCTCTCTTTAAAGAAGTTTACACAATAAATAACTATCATATTTTTATTCTTGAGTTACAGCAGCAATCTATTTTTTTTTTTTGGGTTTTCAATGTCATTGCGTAATCTATACTAATATTATAAAGAGGTAACATTTGTTTGTAAGTTTGTAAGTTTGTATGTTTGTAAGTTTGTATGTTTGTAAGTTTGTATGTAGGGGGTAATCTCAGGAACTACTGGTCCGATTTGAAAAATTCTTTCAGTGTTAGATAGCCCATTTATCGAGGAAGGTTATAGGCTATGTATCATCACGCTAAGACATATAGAAGCGGAGCATTAATGGAAAATGTGACGCAAACGAAGTTGCGCGGGTCAGCTAGTATTTCATAATTTTGTAAGTGTCAGAGCTTGTATTATTATTCGAGGTGTCCTTGTACTTGTACTTTTAAAATGGATCATATTTTATTGTTGACCCTTAGATATTATTGGTTTTTGATTTACCTTTTTATTAAGATGTAAAAGTATATTGCTATTTCTATGGATTTATATCTGAACTAAGTGAATTGAATTGAAAAATATTGCACTTATAAATAATATATATTCGTTTCGTATCGTTTATTATTTTCAAACGCTTGAATTTTCTGATATTAAAAGAACGTCTACGTAAAAAAAACTCGGTACCCTTTCAGTAAGTCGGTGAATGTTTTGCCCTCTCTTATCTAAACTATCTAGACCTCACTGAGGCGAACGTCTAAACGTAGAAAGTACATTTAGATGTTTGCTCAGTCGTCACAGACTCTGTAAATAAATTCTCTTTACTGAAGTACTTTATTCATAAAATCTTACAAAAATATTACTTCGGACCACTTAAGTATATTTTAAATTCAATATTCAAAGTCGTTGCGAAGTTTTGAATGTATGTTGATAAAGCTCTCGGCACGTTCGGTTTTAGCTAAGCTTGAGAAATGTGTTTGTATTACCTAGGCTTTCAGGCTGTTGTCAGATGTGTAGCTCCCGATCAAAGATTTACCGTGGTTTAATTTGCATTCTTGTTAACGGATTTAAAACTAAGGAAACACTGCCCATAAGATAATATGTCACATATTAACGGTAAATGTTATAACATCAGACTAATGTGCTGAATCAACTGCCGCCATCGTGTAAGTTTGTACCTACTGCGCTCTTTATAGTTTAAGGCTTATGTGTAAGCTTTATCACTTATAGCATTTTTTGCGAGCAAGAGTACCAATCCATCCATCAAAAATCCATTCAACAAAAATTTTAGCATTTATAATACATAAGTCGGGTGTAGCCGCAAAGTAGGCTCTTACGAAATAATAGTTCTGATTATAAAACACAGTCAATAATCATTCTATATATATAATAATGAATTGCTGTTCGTTAAAACTCGAGAACTGCTGGGCCGATTTCGGTAATTCTTTTTTTGTTTAGTTCGCCAGAAAACAGGGAAGATTTAAAAGCAAAAAAAAATGGTAAGGTAGGGTAGCCAGTTGACGGGAGCGAAGCCGCGGGGGACAGCTAGTTTTTAATAACAAAGAACTTGACAAAAGAGTCACTTTAAAACAAACGAATGTCAAAGAATATTTCAAATAATTAAAATAACATGTCTGCTACGTCAACTAGTTTTATATAAAGTCTAGCTGTCACCCTAGACTTCGTACGCGCATATCCCGTTTTATCCAGTTTCCACAGGAATTTCGCGAAATCCTTAGTGCACCCTACGGAGTGTAAGGAAGCTACATGCTAAATTTCAGCTTTCTGCTACCAATAGTTTCGGCTGTGCGTTGATATGTAAGTCAGAGAATCAGGTTTGCCTTTTATATATATAGAAGAAGAAGATAAAAGACCATCCGTCAAAACTATCCTAGTTACCAAAAGCAATGAGTTTCTTGTAGAAAACAAGAACCTCATTGTTTTCATAATGTACTTCATTTTTATGAAACTAAGATCTTTTTCAAACTTTCACACAGTCATGTACGGTCCGGACGAACAAAATAAAATACAAAATAATTAAATTTCATTTTTTTTACTGTTTTGGTGGGGCCATCTTCAGTACCAAAATGTGTATACTTTTTCTTATATCACATTAACACTTAATCAAAATAATATCATCATCACTGTCTATGGATGCCAACACTAATATACCTAAGTACTTGGTACAATGACCACCTAATTACGCTCATGTGCTCAATCCTAGATTGAACTAATTAATTTAGGACTTTCGTGTCCTTGCAGTCAATTAACCACAGATCGTAGTTAATTATGTACAACATAATACGACCACCAAATGCTACCGAAAATATAACAAGAAATACAAAAATAAAACATCTTGTATTCTGGAACAGTAACGTGAATCTTAATTTCAAAAGTAATAAATTACATTGGATTGTACTCAAATAAATCGACTTGTATATAAATACTTTAGCTTGAAAGTCAGACGGACGGACATTGAGACTTTGCAACTTTAATCGTTTAATTAACTAAATATTTAACTAGCGCAATGTAAAACAGATGATGAAATAAATAATAAATGAATTGCCAACAACAAGTTGGAATTGGCTCCAAACAGTTTTAGTTTCGTGCTAGTTATCTGCAGCTCTCATACCTCTGCAAGTGTTAGAATGGCAAACACGATAACATTAATGAATTTGGGTTCGGTTGGCTTTCATTTCCTAAGTCTGGCGGTGAGTTGTGTCGGTGAGGATTACCTTCTGCCATCCCTCTCACACATGCCACATGTCCCACATCCGTCCTTGTCTCACCCGCACCTTAGGTACTACTCTACTCCTCTTAGGTAGCAGCTGTATCTGTTTTAAAGAACAGGATTGAACTAGATTACACACTTTTGCAAATAAATAACTACCTCTAACACTCATTGCACATACATTCTGATATAAAACCGTTTACTGCGTTATGTGAGTCACAGGTAATAAAATTTCAAATGAAAAGCGAAATCCTTTGTTTTATTCACGCAAATGTGACCACAACATAGACGGAAAATCTTTTATAAGGTAATTGAAATACGAATTTGAATTTTATAAATTTTAACGGCTTTAATATCGTGAATTTATGAATCGTCATCTCCTGTAACGCATTTCAGAATAAAAGCTTCATTTTTCTATGTAAATGAAATGTTTGATTGCGGCGGAGCGCACGACAAAAATCTTGTAATAAACGACCCTCGCTCTAAATGTATAAAATGTTTTCTCGTTTTAGGTTTTCGCCAACAGCGACACTATAATTGTGTGATGTCGGGAACCCTTATAATTTCGTCATGTCCGTCCGGCCGCGGCTCGCAGCAGCTACGTCAATTTGCCACTGATTTAATGTAATTTCACACGAGTTGCCTTTATCCACATCCTAAGGCAGCACACGACATCGTATCGATAGGTCCCTAAAATTACGAAAGGAATTATTAAGGTATCGTATTTTAAATTTTCTCTACCCAGTAATAATAAATAGATAAGCCTTACAAGCGAGATTATAGCTTGAATGATGTCATTTGAGTGTTCTCTAGTAACCAAGGCATTTTTTTTAACCAAAACACCAGCAAATTTCTAAAAAGCAAGTTTGTTTCAATACAATTCATCAGCGTTTGTCAAGTACCTTTCTATCATTTCGATTAGGGACATAAAATAAGTACAGATACAATTAAGGCGGTAGGCGAGTCGCGCTATTCAATACACGCCGACACTCATAAAGCCATCTGTAAGTAAAACGAGAATCTGAACTTAATTGCTTTGGAAATAATAGATACCTACTTATACCAAAGATACGGTACCTAATGAGCGCAAAGTGAAAACGCTAAAATCTTCGTAAAATCTTTCAATATTCATCAACAAACGTCAATAAGTATAAATGCTGAGTTGCTATGAGTTGATTTATTATAACTGTGTAGTAATAAATACAAGTTTATTAAAACTAATACTTTACTGATTAAAAAATATTTTTTCAGTAGGCATGGTGAATGGGTCACAAAAACATAACACTCCTTTTTTGGCAGTCGTGTGAATGAAAAAGGGGAAAACAACCCTCAATCAAAAGAATTTAGCCACCCAGTTAAAGGTTTATGTAAAAATAATAATAAATACATTTTAATCAGCAATTTCCTTAAACATAACAATATTGTTTAATTTTTATTAATATAAGATTTAAAAAAAAGCAATATTTTTTTACCGTTGTTTTAAATGATCGCCTTACAAAATTTTTGGCCTCACAAAATGCACGTAGCTAAATATTTTCGAGCAATTTTTTTCCCACACATGAGTGAGTAATGGCGAATGAAATATAAAATGAAAACATATTTAACTGAGAATTCTGTTTTAATCGTATTGTGAAAATAGTGTTCAAGTACCTACGTACTTGGAAAATTATAACTAAATCTATTGAATAATATTTAAAACGTTCAGATAAGTATGAACTCATGGTCCGGTCAAATTAGACATAAAAATAGTGGTCAAATAACAGTAACTCCGACAGAGCTGAATTTTGTTAGAGACCTTGGGTACACTGGAAACAAAGCGCTAAAAGTTCCCATGGATCCCATGCATGTGTGCTAAAAAAGTTATTCAAGATCAAAGGCCAACTTTTTAGATTTTTGCATTTTCCTCGAAAACGGTAAATTTTATCAAAAATAGCTGAGACAAAATTGTATTTTTTTTTTCTCTAAGAATAACTTTTTCGAAAATATGGCGATTCTAAAAGTTGAAGGAGTTACATTCTACACGATTGTGCCTGTGAGGTCTGACGGAGTTTTATGGGATAATACTGTATATTTTACTACATGATGATTACTGATATTCATATAATATATACAATTAAATAAATATATTAAACTAACAAAAGACTAAAGTTTAGCATCAAAAAATCGTCCTCAACGCTGTCAGATGGTAATGTACCCAAGAGACTGGCAGCATTGTCACGTTGAATGGCAATGCTTAATCTCTGCCCAAAGTAAGAGCCAGCTCTTGGGTCACAGGAAGTGTCAACCAGCCGTTTCGAAATTTCTTTGAAAAGGCTATGAGCACATGGGCCCCACGGACCTAGGGTTTCAACCCTAAACGGCTCGAAAATATTGTTATCAATAAGTTACTGATAATAATATTGAATTAAGCCATTGATTTTCACTGTAGTTCTGTTTTCTATTAATATTTCAAATTGGTCTTTAACAGTCATGCCTTCTTCCATTTCTTCTTCTTCTTGCTGGATGTTCATTAACTGTTCAACTGAAGATGAATCAGCTGTATCTTCATCGAAATCACATGAATTTTCGTCTATAGAATTCAATCGACAATTCGAGCAAGACTGGCCTTGCAAATTACTTTTCTGAAGCCACATTTTTGTCACTGCAACCCTTTTTGCAATTGCATAAAATAATGTTTAAGAGTTTTTCCGGAACAGCTGTGTAGCTTGAATCGATTCCAAATTATTATCTGTTAATTTCCAATCCCAGTCTTCGGGGTTAAGTTGATTGCCTAGCTATATCTGAACTTGATAGAACTCTCACTCATTCGATACAAGTGTTGGAAGAAGACAAGATAGTTGTACTTGTTTCTTGTATTTTTTGTAATCAATTGTTTTTGTGAAAGGAGAAAACAAACTCCTTTTCTGATTATCGTTTCATGAGAAGAGTCAATTACGTGACATACATGGCATGTGTGCTTATCATGTAGAATGCAACTCCTTCTACTTTTTAGAAACGCCATATCTTCGGAATGTAGTTGTGGTGTAAATAATCTTTTAAACATAAAGATAGTATCTTTATGTTCCTATTCTATTATTTAAAAATAAGACATCATTTATATTCACCGTCACAACTCTGTCATTTCATCAGCATTATTTTTTCACAATAAAACTATATTTCACAAATGGTTTTATCTTTTCTTCATCGTATCAGTGATTTGAAGGAAAATAAATATGTAACGATTTTGTAGATAATTCTATGATCTACAATTTTACCTGAGCTATATTTTTGATAAAATTTAACGGTTTTAAGGAAAACTAAAAAAATCCGAAATTGTTGACCTTTGACCTCGAATAACTTTTATTGCACACATGGAATCGACGGGGACAATAATTGACGTTTCATTTCTTCTGGTTTTACCCAAGGTCTCTACCAAGATCAGCTCTGTCGGAGTTTTTGTAATTTAAAATGTCTATTTTGACCGGGCTACAAATTCTTTGTATAGTGGTCATGCGAAGGTAAAAAAAAACATGTTTTTTGTTTATGGACGTCATGGATAACTGTATTAAATATTGCAATACTTATTATACGAAATGAGTAAAGTTTTATTTGCTCAGTCAATATTTGTCATTTAAGGCGCGTCCCCGAGCAAAACGCAGCGCTTGCCGTTTTTTGTGCAGTTTTTGGAGCTATCTACTCTTTATCCAAAAGAAATATCAACTAATAAAAAATACATTAAATTTCTACATAATCTTGGCTTCAAAATGGTAGATTTTATTTTTTATTACTAAGTATGTTTAAGTAATCTCCTCACAACGAAACCACAGAAATGAGAAAAAATTACTGAAAACATGCATCTTCTCGAAAACTAACGATTATTTTGATTATGTACTTACAGTAATGGATAGGCAATTTAATTATGAACATTTTGGTAGAAATATTTTTTTGAAACAACCAAAATTAGATTTTATAACGATTTTATTCAACATTCTGAGCGTTTTCGCTGTTTTATCTCTTGCGCTGTTATTGAGGGAAAAAATGCTCAAGGTTATTTGGTCAGGGTACGGCCTTAATGGAAAATTAAAGGCACGGTAAACTTACACAAAACTCTTCCTTACTAATCAAAATCCTTGTTTTAGGGTAGGGTGGAATAAATGTAAAATGAAAATAGACCTTTGCAAACACCTGCAGATGTTTTCTCCTAGAGTACAGTTTACCTTCAAACTTTTAATGACGCTGCCTCATTTCAGTTTTGGTACCTTTTATTGTGCCAAGGTGCCAAACTTGTCACTATAGCGAACCGGTTTCATACATTTTAATGGGCTGCCAACTCTAGATATTGGTACCTAGTGTTGATTTAAAATAAGTTTAAGCTCTCGCAGACAGGCACAGAACTGCAATTCTACAAACCATTTTCATTAGCCTTGTTTTCGTCCTAACTAATAATAACTACAATGCCCACCATACACTAAAGTGCAGTAACAGCAAAATCACGATTTCGAGTAAAACGCATTTAAAGTTAAGAATTGATTTTAAAAAATCAACAGAATGTATAAGCAAAAAAATTTGAATGCAGAAAGGTTGTAAAGGCATAGGTTCACACGTTAAAGCAATAAAAAAAAATATATCTTAATAACTGAATTTATTATGGCCTTTTATTCTTTTGGTGCCTATTACTGCATAGCCTTTTTTGTAAAAAATACCTTTTTAAACTTAGTAAAATGCAGCAAAAAGCCCCTGCGTTTGGATCAGTTATTTTGTCAAGAAACCCAACTAACATGCAGTAAGGTCAAAAAAATACTGCATTTTAGTTAGTTTTTTAAGAAAAAAGTGTTCAATTTACTAGTGCAGTAAGAAAAATAGCTAGTTCACATTTTAAAGACCGTTTATTTCTTATTATTTAATCACAATAATTCAACTCACTTATGTAAAATTTACATATCAAAAATAAAAAAAAACATCTAATTAATAAAGGACCCTGCGCAGAATGCACAACCTCCTTTGACAGTTTTCTCTTAATATTAACATATATAACATTAACTGCACTTTAGCTAGGAATAATCATATCTGTGTCATTATGCTATCCAAACTAATCTGCAGTAATGCTGTATTTTACTGCGTGTTAGTCAGTTTATAATGATAAAAGAATGTTAAGTATTCACAACTAAAATGCGACAAGCTTTGATTTTACTGCATTTTAGTTGGGAGTTCGTGACAATAAATTGTATTTTCTTAATTTGCAGTAAAAATAGCTTGTATGGCGGTAAATTTTACTGCGTATTAATTTTTTTTTTAATTTTTTTCCAGAAATATAAAACTATCTAAAGAACTGTAAAATTATATTGCTTACTGCATTTTAGTTATGAAACCTTAAAATTTAATCTGCAGTATAATTTATACTGTATTTTAGTTGGGAAATCACGCCAAATTGTTAATTTTTTTCGTTTGCAGTAAGTGAAAACTGTTAAATAAAAACCATTCTAATAGTCTTAGAAATAAGTAAGTTAATTCAATAGAAAGCTTAAGAAACCCGCTTTCAGAATCACTAATAAAACGAAAAATCACAAAAGGGCTGTTACTGCTCTTTAGTCTCTGGTGGGCAGGGCGAAAAAGTTTGGATGTACGTTTGTTACTCAATCACGTCAGAACGGCTTAACGAATCTTGATGGAATTTGGCACAAAGGTAGATTATAGTTACAATAACACATAGTATACTTCATATCTCGGAAATATGTTCCCTTGGTGTAATTATCGACATTCACGCAGATGGAGCTACGGGCAGCACCTAGTTTAACACATTCACTGTCCGCACAGCAGACACAATAGTTGAACAATCAGCCTGAACCACATGTGGTTCATGGGACTGTGAACGGGTTAATATTAATTGTGGTTAAAAATGTAGGTATATCCCAATCGTACATTTTGCAGCATTGTAGATGCAGCTTAAAGTCTTGGCGTCATTCAACCTTTTCAAATTCTACCTCTGTGCTGAATTGTTTCCTTTTTTGAGATTTAATTTAATTTTAGACCAATGAAAAATCTTTTGAAAAATTTGATAGCTATGGCTTGTCAGTGGCTGGTGAAGTTTTGATAGACGACGACTGCACCTGATATAATAAAAAAATTATTTAAAATGCTAGTGAAAGCATAGTTTGTTATATAAAACTATTAGTATGCAGATCTGTTGAAAATTTTGGTGTGGAGTTTTTCCTAATTATATGGTTAATGTTAATTATACCTAAAGCGGATATTTAATATTTACAGTGTACCGATATCGATCAGACGACGATATCGGTCCCAGGACAGACCGTCCAGAGCCGTTTGGTTCCGTACTCGTCGTGCTCCAAAATTAATTCGTCGAAGATTAAATTATTCAACGGTTGTTTTTATATTTAGTTTAAGTACCTGTTTCCTATTTTTCATTTGACCACATTGACTAGGAGTTAAAAAGCCTACCTAGCGCCGCATTATCTAGGCAATTTGAGGAGTCGCTCCTAGGCCAATTTTTGGTTGCAACCACATATTCAGGCTTATTTTTACCCATTAAATTTAAAGAACCGTGCCTAGGTTTCCTTTCGTTTTTTTAATTAAATTTTGTTCCTTTTTTTTAAAATTCACCAGCACTACCTTTTTTTGTATTTAAATTACCTTCTGTCTTTTTATACCTTTTGTACGTTCATTTTTTTTACGTTTTTGATATAACCTATAAATAAAAATTTACGTGTACGTTGGCGATCTCAGGATTTTTATTTCGCTACAATATGGCGCCCGAACAAAAGTAAGTACTTTTTCATCTTCATAATTAAATTGACTATTATTTTTTTTTTCAACTGTGTGTGTGGTTGTTCTTTTCGAACAAAAATTTTTCATTTTCTACCTATTATCTGTTCCAGATTCCTGATAATTACGAAGTGGTAGAAAAGCACATTTGTCGATTTTTAAAGTCTCGAATGTTCCATATACGTCAGAAACTATCAACGTTCCAAATAATTTTCTATAATTGAATATGTTATAAACATAATTTATTTTAAATAACCCTGAAACTATAGAAATATAAAACTTTTATCTCTTTTCAACATTTTCTTTTCCCCTGAATTTCATTTCATATCTATAGCTAGTTGTAGTTTAGATTCTCTACGTGTGCTTGTTTGTTTGAATGAATAGACATCGAGTATAAAGGTAAGCTTGGTTTGGAAGGCTGTTTGTTGGTTTAGTCGTTTTCCTTGTTTTTCAACTGCTACATTTTTAAACCATGGCGGAACAGGATTCTATTTGCGACACACCACGACGCGAAAGCCCTATTATTTCGAGAGCACCACCTATTCCACCCAGACGTTCTCAGGCGTCTAGCCATTCAGATCTCCCTTCTCCAATGAAGTCCGAGGATTGTCCAGGATTTTTCAGAAAGCAAATTTCTCTGAAAAAATGGAAAATTGAGTACACAGGGGAAACTTGTGTTCGTGAATTCATCACCTGTATTGACGAGCATAAGGAGGCGGATGATTTGCCCGACCATTACATTATTAAACGCTTCCATGAGGTGTTATCCGGGGCAGCTTTGAAATATTTCAGGTCTATTCGCCGACCCGACTTAACATATTTTGAATTAAAACGGTTATTTTTGAAAATGTTTGGAGCTACAGATTTTGAATACAAAACCGAGCACAAATTAAGGAACATGAAACAAAGATCTAACCAATCGGTAAGAGACTTTGTTATAGAAGTTACTTATTTGAACTGGACCTTAAAGAATCCAATTAGCCAGATAAAATTGTTGGAAATTATCATCCACAACACGCATTCAAGATATTTTCCTTGCTTATCCATACATAAATTTAATGACCTTGATGCGCTTATTGATCTAGCATCTCATTTTGAAAGTTTTTTGCCTGAACCACCCTCAAAGTCGGTTCCCAGTATATCGAATAAAAACCAGTTATGTCGTAAATGCAACAAAACTGGTCATTCTTACCGTTCTTGTTCAGAAGTACCTGGGATGGTGTGCTTTAAATGCCGCACCCCTGGTTTTCTAACACGGAATTGCCCGAAATGCAATCCTAAAAAATGTTATTTACACCGGCGACACGAACTTTCTCGTACAGTGTCACCAGTGATATCTACTGATTCCTCAGATAACAGACCTTTTATTGAAATCTTATTATGTGATCGTTTAGTTAAGGCTCTTCTTGACTCAGGCGCTCAAATGTCCTTAGTTAGTGAAAGTTTAACCCACGAGCTAGGTATTTCATTGGATACTAATATTTCTTGTCCTCGGGTTATTTCTGCAAACAACTCGCCTATTGATATTTTAGGAACTGTTTTTCTCCCAGTTCAATTCAATGGTACTACTTTTGTCCATGAGTTTTTGGTAGCTCGTTGTATGACTTCCTCAGTCATTTTGGGAATTGAATTTTGGAACAAATTCGGTTTAACGTCGGTTTTTAGTAAAGCTTTTAATAAGAATATTAAAGGGAACATGTTTCTTCCTCCCAATAGTAATTTTTCCCCACAAGTATCTAGTGTATGTGACGCCCGTTACATTCATCCCCGTAACGTTTTGTTACTTGAACAAGAGATAAGTTTACAGAAGGTCATTGACGAGTTTCAAGTTATTTCTTCAGACAGAATTGGTCTTGGAAAAACGACCTGGCTTTCTCACAAGATTAATACCACAGGTCAGCCAATTAGGCAAAGGTTTTACCCACTTTCGCCTGTTAAATTAAAAATACTAAATGAAGAGATTGGTAAGATGCTCGAAATGGGTGTTATTCGACTTTCTCGCTCGCCATGGGCAAGTCCTGTTGTTATGGTTACAAAAAAAGATGGTTCCGTCCGTTTTTGTGTTGATAGCAGAAAGTTGAATAGCGTTACAATTAGGGATTCGTATCCTCTCCCTCGTATTCACGATATTCTTGATAATCTTCGTGGCGCGAGATTTATAACTTCCCTTGATTTTAGGAGTGCTTTTTGGCAGATACCTCTTGCTGATAAAGAAAGTTGTGAGAAGACTGCTTTTATTGTCCCGCAACGTGGTTTATTTGAATTTGTTAGGATGCCATTTGGTCTTACAAATGCGGCATCTGAGATGCAGCGTCTTACCGACATGATTGTCAATTTTGAATTCACTTCGACTAGCGACGACTGTGTTTTCGGATATGTCGACGATTTGATTTTAGTTTCGAAAGATTTTCACAGTCATCTCGCTCTTCTTAGGAAGGTTTTGAACAGACTTAAAGAAGCTGGTTTATCCATTAATTTAAAAAAATGTGAATTTTGTAAAAGCGAACTTAAGTATTTGGGTTACATAGTAAATGAAAAGGGTTTACAAACTGACCCAGGTAAGCTAGACGCTATTAGATATTTTCCAACTCCTACCACAGCTAAATCTCTACGCGGTTTTATCGGAATGTGTTCATATTATAGGCGTTTTGTTGATGGTTTTTCTTCAATTATTGCACCTCTCACCGCTCTTATTGGTAAGAAAAAAGGTCGAGATCCTATAAATTGGGATGAAGCAGCTGATGAAGCTTTTATGAAGTTGAAACAGGCATTAATAAATACTCCTGTTATGACTTGTCCTGATTTTTCAAAGCCATTTGTTTTACAATGCGACGCATCAGCTGTTGGTCTTGGTTCTGTTCTTTCACAGATTATTGATAACGTCGAACATCCTATTGCTTATTATTCTCGTTTATTTTCCAAAGCTGAACGTAATTATAGTACTACTGAACGCGAACTCTTATCAGTTTTAGATTCTATAAAACATTTTCGCTGTTACCTTCATCATGAAGTTTTCTGTCATTACCGATCATATGGCTTTGAAGTGGCTTCTTACCCTAGACAACCCCTCTGGTCGTTTAGCTCGCTGGGCAACGGTCATTTCGCAGTATACCTTTGATATTGTCCATCGCAAGGGGACACATCACGTCGTTCCGGATGCCTTATCTAGAATTCATGCTAGCCCGGTCACTTTTGATCAAGGACCTGAGCAAACTACCGATAGATGGTATAAAAAGGTTTATATAGGCGCTCGTGATACACCTCAAATGTTTCCTGCTTACGTTATTCAGAATGGTGTTCTTTTAAGACGTATGCCTATCACTTCTCCTTTGGCTTCAGTGTTGTATTACCAGCTGAAAAGGTACCATCCGCGATTTGGGAAGTACATAACGATTTTCCTTCAGTACATCCAGGTGTCACGAAGTCATATCTCAAGATAAGAGAGATTTTTTACTGGCCAAATATGTTCCGAGATGTTACTGAGACTTTGAAGCAATGCGAAATTTGCAAGGCTTACAAAATCGCTAATACCCAACCTCGAGGTCAAATGCTGTATCCCAAAGATGTTACTTTACCTCTACAATTGATTTCTGTCGATTTAATCGGACCTTTGCCGATGGCATATTATGGTTATAAATATATTTTGTCTATGGTAGACGTATTTTCTAAATATGTTTGGCTTGTACCTCTTAAGAAGGTTAATGCTAGTACCATTGTTAGAGCTTTAGAATCTGAGATTTTTTTCAATTTTGGTGTACCACGTGCTATTCTTTGTGACAATGCTACGGTGTTTCGTAGTAATCATTTTTTAAATTTCCTCAGATCTTTTCATATCGGTTCACCAATTTATACTCCGTATTATTCACCTCAAGCAAATACTGTTGAACGTTATAACCAAAGTATTGTTACATGTTTGAGTATTTTAGTTGGTGAGAACCATAGAAATTGGTCTAAGATGTTACCTAAAGTAAAACTCTATCTCAACTCTTGTATTAATTTAGCAACAGGTTTTACACCTAACTTTCTAATGTTCGGTAGAGAAGTTTTGATGGATCCTAGTCGTGCGGATAGTCAGACTCAAGGCTCTAATTTGGCCGACAGTCGTAATCGTCACGCCTCGAATCTGTCTTCTCTTGGCGAAGTTTATGCTAAGGTTGCTGATAATCTTTCGTTGGCTTTCCTCCGTAATTCACGAGCATACAATGCCAATCGAAAAGCTATCACTTTGAATGTAGGTGACACTGTATGGAGACGAAATTTCTCTAGGTCTTCTGGTGCTGAATATTTCTCTGGAAAGCTTGCTCCACGTTTTATTAAGTGTCGCGTTGCTAGAATCATTTCAAAAACCATTTATTTACTTGAGGATTGTGATTCAGTCCATTCAGGACAGTATCATATTAAGGATATCTTAAAATGATTTTCTTTATTTTTCTTGACGATTTTATCTCATTAATTATTTCATTTAGAATGATTCCTTATTCCCATAGAGTTGTTAACATAAACAAAAATTTCTTGATAAAATATTGATACACAAACCATTTTATTACCAACAATTAATTATTATTCTGTACGGAACTATTTACTGACGAATGTTTTATTGCCGTGCTATTCTTGGATTTGTCCATAGGTAGAGGTTCGGTAAATTTTCTGCATCTTTATGTTCGTCAATGCTTGTAATAAATTGTCATGGCTCCTTGTTCTTGGATTTACTCGTTGCTAGCGTTTTGACAGTTTTAGTGATGAGTAACTGTCGATAAGCTGTTTTCGATAAAAATTTCATTGATATAGTGTTGAGACATAGTCGATAAATGCTTATCGATGAATTATATAGTGAAGTTCGGTGTTATGGAACTTATTTGAAAAGTAGCACCCAATATTAAATAAAATATTGCATACAACTTTATGGAACATCAAACCCGTTGGGATGGGCAGAGATGTTGTTTAGATTTCTTACCTTTTAACTTTAACCATTCAATGGTAGGTTATTTTCTTTTTCTTCTATTATTGGACTCGTCCACTTATTCTTTAATTCTTTGAATTACGCGAACTAAGGTTCTTATTTTATCCTTGAACTTTCGTTCTTGGTTCTAACTTTATGGTCGATCTTTATGTATTGACCTTATATTATTCTTATTAGGGTTACACCTGGTTTCTTTCTACACGATAGACGGTAGTAGATTAGGGTTTAATTAAGTTAGGTTACTATTAATTGAATTAGGTGGACTCTGATATTTTTTATCTTTTATGTTTTCTTCACATTGCGAGCTTGCACTGATGACGATAAGATGAAGATATCTTCGTCTCTCGTCTATATCCTTTGCACTTCGGTGTCGTTAATTAGGTTTGCTTTCTATTTAATGATATAGGCTAAGCTAGTTTAATTCGTATTGGGTACATACTTGCTCTTTACTTATTTTGTTTTCTTCTTATTTTTATAGGGTGTTCGTACTTATCGTTACATGCTTCCTAGTCTAGATAATGTTTTTTTTTTTCTCTTTTCTTTCGCCTTCGTACATTTTACCTTTTTTTTTAAGAAAGGGGATATTGCAGCATTGTAGATGCAGCTTAAAGTCTTGGCGTCATTCAACCTTTTCAAATTCTACCTCTGTGCTGAATTGTTTCCTTTTTTGAGATTTAATTTAATTTTAGACCAATGAAAAATCTTTTGAAAAATTTGATAGCTATGGCTTGTCAGTGGCTGGTGAAGTTTTGATAGACGACGACTGCACCTGATATAATAAAAGAATTATTTAAAATGCTAGTGAAAGCATAGTTTGTTATATAAAACTATTAGTATGCAGATCTGTTGAAAATTTTGGTGTGGAGTTTTTCCTAATTATATGGTTAATGTTAATTATACCTAAAGCGGATATTTAATATTTACAGTGTACCGATATCGATCAGACGACGATATCGGTCCCAGGACAGACCGTCCAGAGCCGTTTGGTTCCGTACTCGTCGTGCTCCAAAATTAATTCGTCGAAGATTAAATTATTCAACGGTTGTTTTTATATTTAGTTTAAGTACCTGTTTCCTATTTTTCATTTGACCACATTGACTAGGAGTTAAAAAGCCTACCTAGCGCCGCATTATCTAGGCAATTTGAGGAGTCGCTCCTAGGCCAATTTTTGGTTGCAACCACATATTCAGGCTTATTTTTACCCATTAAATTTAAAGAACCGTGCCTAGGTTTCCTTTCGTTTTTTTAATTAAATTTTGTTCCTTTTTTTTAAAATTCACCAGCACTACCTTTTTTTGTATTTAAATTACCTTCTGTCTTTTTATACCTTTTGTACGTTCATTTTTTTTACGTTTTTGATATAACCTATAAATAAAAATTTACGTGTACGTTGGCGATCTCAGGATTTTTATTTCGCTACAATTTGTAGCTACATCCACATTTACATAGTATAAACCTAACCAAAAATGATTCACAAAATTGCTTGCTCATTTACCTATGGCTGCTTGCCCTCGCTTACACAAGTGGCGAAGTGCGAGTCGTATTCACGCGCTGAAGGTTCTGTACCTCGTTAGCTTGTACGTTCTCACTTAATTATAGCAGTGCAACCTTTGTTCGGAATTCGCTTATGCTTCTCTGTAGGTATTAATAGTATCTACGTGAGTTGAGTGCAAACTATAAATAAAGTTTTATTCTCTACTGGGAATGAATACACTGAGCAAAAGTAAAATAAGTTGCAATATCAAACGCGAAATTAAATATTTCGTTTTTTCAGTCCATGTGTATTTTAGATGTCGGGACGAGAACAGGATAAAAATAAAATTAATAATGCTAGTTTTATTTAACTATACTATTTCATATTTTTTTGGAAAACTTACAGCTTTTATAACACTAATAGAAAAGTAAAATCCTATTTTAATGATAGACAGCAGCTAGTTCCTATAAACGGCAACAATTCAACAGGATTAACCGTGAAAATGAGGGTACCACAAGGCTCAATGTTGGGTCCTTTCTTATTTCTAGTTTATATAAATGATTTGACCTGTATATTAGAAAATAAACTCAATATGGTGTCGTGTGCTGACGATACATCTTTGATTTTTAAAGTAAAAAGACATGCAAACAATCTTGACGTTATAGTAATGCCCTAATGCAGGTACATGATTGATTCACTGCTAATAATTTAGTATTAAATGAGAAAAAAACGCATTCGATTTACTTTATCAAATGTCAAAAGTAGTGATTGTGACATAGTATTGTTACGCGCCAGAATTAATGCCGGGAACACAACGTACTACTAACGCCATCTAGTATCGAATAGTGGAACTAATTGGGTCACGATCTTTCTAGACTTTTCGATGCTAGAACATTCTCGATGTTTCGACACCTAGTCAGTCGGGACCGGTATGTTCCCGAACTTTCTAGATATTTCCATTCTCTAAGGTTCAGGAAATTACTGTGGGACTATATAAGCTGCGCATCGCTCGCGACTGGGTCAGTATTGAATTGGCGATACAAGCGATATATCGGAAGCGATCTTCAACTGCGAATTAAGTGAAGTGAAGTGTTTAATAGTGCGATTGTGTGTTATAATTAGTGCGTTTAAAGTGTTAATTAGTGTTGATTATTAAAGTGTCATTTTTTTTGGTTAAATAATCGGCTGTTTTTATTGTCACGAACCCCAAGCTCGTAACAATTGGTGTCAGAAGTAAGGATTATCATGCCGATTCTGCCAAAGGACGACACGGAGGGTATCCGTACCCGTAGTCAACGCCAGCAGGAGACGGATCAGAGGCGTTTTGGTGGTGCAACGCCGCAGACGTCGGAAAGTCAGCTACCGACCATGGAAGCCGGTCCGTCCACAGCAGCTCCGGCATCATCAGCACCAGACTTTGCTGCTCTGATGATGATGCTGCAGGAGCAGGCTCGCTGACAGGAGGAACAGGCTCGCCGACAGGAGGAACAGGCCCGTCGGTTGGAAGAACAGCTGCAGCACGACAAGGAGGAGCAGGCGCGCCGCCAGGAAGAACAGATGCTCCTCATGAAGGAAATTCACGCTTCTTTCGGGAAAGACGTTAAGGAAGTGAAGGATAAGGTTGCTCAGCATGACAACCGCCTGTCAGATGCTGAAACACAGATCAGCAAATGTAACAACGATATTGCTGATATGAAGAAAGAGTTGGGCAACCTTAATCTTGGAGATGGGATTGCAACTCCCGTAACTACTACACCTTCGCTACGTGGATTTAAAGTGCCGCCGTTCGATGGGACGTCTTCTTGGTCGGCCTACAAAATTCAGTTTGAGGCCGTCATGAAGGCGAACGGTTGGAGTAAAAATCAAGCCATGACTGCCCTCACCTTAGGCCTGCGCGACCAGGCCTTAACTGTCTTGGAAGCTCTCGGTAAAGAAGTAACTTACGAGCAGCTCCTTGAAGCACTGGAATCCCGGTATGGTGACGCTCATCTGGAGCACGTGTTTCGTGCGCAACTAAGAGATCGCGTACAGCGTAGTGGTGAAAACCTGCAGCAGTGGGCCCTTGAAGTGGAGAAGCTGGTGCGGAAGGCATACCAGTCTGTACCTGCGCTTATTGAAGGGAACCTGGTGCAGACATTCATTGATGGCATCCGCGACCTTGAAGTTAGGGCTGCAGTGAGGCTCGGGCACCACGGGAAACTTAAGGACGCTTTGGCCCATGCACTGGAAGTGGAAGCTGCGCGGCAGGATTATCGTCCCTATAGCGTTAGGGAGGTTGCTGCAGTAACGGTTCACGACCGGTTTAAAGGATATAGCCCTAGGTGCAATGGCTGTGGTGAAAGAGGTCACCTTCAGCCTAGTTGCCCTAAGCGAACTACAGAAAAGGAAGCTTTGTGGCAAGATTATCGACCTCACCGTACCAAGGAGAATACAGCAGTTGCAATTAGTGACCGTTTTAAAGGATACAACCCTAGATGCTATGGCTGTGGTGAAAGGGGCCACCTTAGATCAAGTTGCCCTAAGCGAAATGCAGGAAGGGAAAATAGCCGATCTCTTGAAGGTAGGGCGGCTAACGACAGCGCCCAGCGGCTGCAGGAGAAAGACTTGTTGGTGGCACATTGCAGCGAGAGATCTCATGGCAACGCAGATGCATTGTCAAGAAGACCTTGCCCTGCAGACTGCAAGCATTGTACTAGGCAAGAGGACAAAGAAGTTGTACCTGTGAGGATGCTCAAGACAGACCTCAGCAACGAGTGGAAGGAAAGCTTACAACGTGCACAGCAGGAAGATTCGGAAGTCAAGCCGATTCTGGACTGGATAAGGACCAGTGCACCTAAGCCTACGTGGAGCGACGTCTCAGCGATGAGTTCGATCACAAAAAGCTATTGGGCACAATGGGATAGCTTAGTGATTCAGGATGGAGTCCTGTGCCGTAAATGGGAGAATGCTCGGGGAGACAGCTGTCATTTGCAAATGTTTGTCCCTAAAGCGAAAGCGTTTTTCGCGTTTTTTTTTTTTTTTCAGCGTTTTTTATTTTATTTTATTTTTTATATAATGTATGGACCATGTCTGAAGTAAAATAAATGAATTGAATTGAATTGAAAGTACCGGATGTTCTACAGCTGTACCATGATGGATGTTCAGGAGGCCATATGGGAGTTAAACGGACTCTACTGAAGATACGGGAACGTTTTTACTGGGTTCACTGTCGTGACGATGTCGAGGACTGGTGTCGCAAATGTACAAGTTGTGCGGCTGTTAAAGGACCTCAGACTCGTAGCAGAGGTGCGTTGAAATTGTACAATGTGGGTGCACCTTGGGAAAGGATGGCCCTGGATGTTGCGGGACCGTTTCCGGAAAGTGAAAGTGGTAACAAGTATTTCATGGTTGTAATGGATTACTTCACCAAGTGGCCGGAAGTCTTTGCCATTCCGAATCAAGAAGCTTCAACAGTTGCAGATAAACTGGTTCATGAAGTCTTCTGTCGTTTTGGAGTACCCTTGGAGATTCACAGCGATCAAGGAAGGAATTTTGAATCACAAACAACTTCTTACCACCCATAATCGGATGGAATGGTGGAACGATTTAATCAGACATTGGAGAGATACCTGGCTAAAGTTGTGGAAAACCGGCAACGCGATTGGGACAAGCATATACAACCGTTTTTGCTGTCATACCGAAGTGCTGTTCACGAAAGTACATCGATGACACCAGCTTTCGCAAACTTTGGTAGAGAATTACGGCTGCCTGCAGACCTGATCACCGGAATACCACCTGATGCCCCACGCAGTATAACCGATTATGCGAATGACTTGCAGAACAAAATGAACGACATTTATGAGCATCAGACAATCGGGCCAACAAATGTCTGAAAAGATGAAAACCCGTTATGACCGCAAAATGAACAATAAAGGTTTCGACGAAGGCTCACTAGTGTGGTTGCACAATCCAGTACGCAGTAAAGGGAAATCTCCTAAGCTTCAAGCTAAATGGGACGGGCCGTACCGGATTGTCACAAAAATCAATGACGTGACTTACCGTATCCAGAAAGGTACGAGAAGTGCACCTAAGATCGTCCATGTGGATCGACTGGCGCGTTATTATGGGACCGATGCTCGGGACGAGCATGTCTTAGGAGGGGGCAGTGTTACGCGCCAGAATTAATGCCGGGAACACAACGTACTACTAACGCCATCTAGTATCGAATAGTGGAACTAATTGGGTCACGATCTTTCTAGACTTTTCGATGCCAGAACATTCTCGATGTTTCGACACCTAGTCAGTCGGGACCGGTATGTTCCCGAACTTTCTAGATATTTCCATTCTCTAAGGTTCAGGAAATTACTGTGGGACTATATAAGCTGCGCATCGCTCGCGACTGGGTCAGTATTGAATTGGCGATACAAGCGATATATCGGAAGCGATCTTCAACTGCGAATTAAGTGAAGTGAAGTGTTTAATAGTGCGATTGTGTGTTATAATTAGTGCGTTTAAAGTGTTAATTAGTGTTGATTATTAAAGTGTCATTTTTTTTGGTTAAATAATCGGCTGTTTTTATTGTCACGAACCCCAAGCTCGTAACAGTATTGAACAGGGAGAAACTAAAATTCGTCGATTGAACAGTTTTTCTGGGGATTAAACTAGGCTCAAGGCTAAAATGGTGTCCTCATTCAGAAGCATGTTCTTGTTCATGTGTGTGTTCACGTTTCTGTTGTTGTCTTTTATTTTTTTTTTTAAACTCGCCAGTTTACAGATGTCGAAACCGCGAGACTAGTCTATTTTAGTTACTTTCACAGTATAATGTCTTACGGTATCTTACTATAGGGACGGGCTGCTGATATCGAGTCTATTTTCATTTTGCAGAAAGGGGCCATCAGAGTCATTTACCATCTCCACCAGAGGGATTCTCTAAGGGAACTGTTTAAAAAAATTAACATCATGAAGGTAAAAAGATTAATATAATGACAGTCTCTTGTCAATTCATTTATGAAAATATTTTGTATGTAAGGAAAAATCGACATCTCTTTAGTAAAATTAGTGATAGACATATAATTTTAATACTAGACATTTATTTATTTATTTATTTAGGAAACCAACAGCGATACATAATCAGATTTTACAAAATTGGCATGTTACATTTATAAAAAAAATAATGTATAAAAAAAAAAATAATAATAATAAATAAAATATAAAATATAAAAAATAATATTATTCGTGATTCCTCTCTTCATTTGCTATATTGAAACATGTCTTCGGCAACTGCGACTGTAATTAAGTATGTTGGTCGAACAACGGATTTCAAAGGTAAAACTCTGTGGGAAATTGTTGGAAGCCTCAAGAATTTCGGCATCGGAAGAATCATTGTTCGATCTGTTTTTGAAAGATACCCAGAACCTAGTTTCTTGAAAATTGTTAAGGTTGAGACATGTCCTGATGAGGAGAGTGAGTCCTGACGAGTGTGGGTTGAGAAAACATTTAGGGGTCACAAAATACCAAATTTAACTGAAATTTATAGTACATCTTACAAGCCCGATTATAAACTAATACCGAAGAATGAGGAGGCTAAATTGTTAGCTAATATAGAGAAAGCACATGATTTCCCAGAAGTTATTCTACCAAATAGTGTTGAGATGCCACCACTTATGAAGAAGTTTATAATCAAGGATCACGAAAAGAAAGGGTTGGAAATAATGACTGACTTCACTATGCCTATCTCCTACAATCACAATCCCAATAGAGTGAAAAGGATAGCTAAAGGTGATGAAAAGGCTACAGTGGCATTCACAATGGGGCTTGGGAAACCCGCCAGTCCCTCCCTCTATGAGGGAGTGCCTCTCAGTTAAAGGAAACAACAAACAATATTATTATTATTACATGTGTATTTAATGTTAGTTATGTTATAGAATAAAAGTACATAATGGCCAATAATAGGTTTCCCTGTATAACTGGGATATATATAACACTTGCTAACGGACTAGTTATTTCAATTAAACAGCCAAACAAACTTACAATATAAAACAAAACAAAAGTAGAAGATAAATTTAGATCAAAATAGAAATAAATTAGATCAACCATTTTATAGATTAGCCAAAGTACGAACATCTTTCATGAGGTACTGTATTAAATTTGCGTTAGTTTGCGTCACATTTCCCATTGATGCTCCGCTCCTATTTGTCTTAGCGTGATGATATATAGCCTATAACCTTCCTCGATAAATGGGCTATCTATAACTGAAAGAATTTTTCAAATCGGACCATTAGTTCCTGAGATTACCCCCTACATACAAACTTACAAACATACAAACTTACAAACAAATGTTACCTCTTTATAATATTATTAGTATAGATAAAAAGGCTTGGAAACATGCTGGTATAACATAGTCAAACTTGTTTATGTTAATATATTTACTGCATATATTAGATGTCATAAATTACTTTTATTTTTAATTAACTCACACACTGATCCATTGTTGTTAATTATATAAATAAATAGTAGCAAATTTTTTAAATATGTGTGTGTTTGCATTGTATGCATAGACTATTTAGACTCAATTTATTTAGCATTGTATAATTTTATCCAATAACGAGTACTGTGTACTTTAAACTTAAACTATAGCTATCAGTTTTAGGTTTGGTTTTTTTTGACTTGAATGTACCCTGGCGGTTGGGAGAGGCTCACTCAACTCACTTAGCCTAGCTGATGGTGGCGTATGCGTTGGATCATTTTGCTCCATTCAAAATAGTTGAGCCGAATCACGAACATGACGCATGCGCTAGGCCATAGCGCATGCATCATGTTCGTAAACGGGCGCCGTCAGTTGGCACTGGTCATTTCTCAGCTACCATAGTTTATTTAAATTAAATATAAAACGCTCACTGCAAATAAGTATAATATTATAAACTAGGGGAGTACATTGACGATAAAAATGCTTGGCTCAATGCTGATCCGCTCCACAAAGACTAAAGTGCCCGAACTTTGATGAAGATGTGAAAACATTGTTGGACCTGCTGAAGATTGTAAGATTCTCTTTGCATTGGATAGACTCATCTCTTTTGCATTGTATAATTTCACTCATAAATTATTTCATAAATGAATGTAACCATGTTGGGGCTTCTCAGAGGTGTAAAAGTAAAACGAAATAGTGGACTGTAATATACTTAGGTGCGGTTTATCTATACTAATATTATAAAGAGGTAAAATTTGTTTGTAAGTTTGTATGTAGGGGGTAATCACCGGAAGTAATAAACCGATTTTAAAAATTGTCGCTGGTAGAAAGCTACATTATTCGTGAGTGCTATAGGCTATAAATTATAAAGATATCATGCATATTAGCCGAACTATCTCAATTTTTGTCTATCCAGGCGGAAAAAAATAGCTCTTACAACAGAATTATTTGCATGCGCTGCCTTAACAGTTGTATATAATTGAAAACAATGTATGGCAACCTGGTCCGCTTTAAATAGTTCTACAAAAAAGTCCGCGACACCATATTTCTATCTTTTTTATTTAAGCAGATATAGTAGCTTTTATGTGTTAAAAAAAGTGTTTTTCGACGTACTTACCTTTGGACGATTTTTTAAACAACAAAATATTAAACCTTATGGAAAAAAATATTATTATGATCACAAGAACATCATAGAGATACGATTTTCCCACAACAGTATGTCAATTGGTGAAATGGTTTCGAAGATAATTTAAAATTACTAAATCGCAAAATGCCGCCGTCCATTCACGAACCGCAATAGAACGTGCTTTGTACGGACGTTTTATCCATTTACCCATAGATGGCGTTGTGCAATTACGTATATTTTCAGAGTCTGACCCTCTCCAATTATTATTTAATTTCGTCGTTAGGTAGGTGAGTTGTATGCAGTTGGTTGGATGTTGTTGGTTTTTAAAATTGTTTTGGTTGTTGGTCTTTAAAATTTTTTTGGTTGCTCGGTTTCTTAAAACACAAATACTACTTCGTTCTCATTCTTCGAGTTCGAAGCTGTGGTATTTCTGTTTTTGGGATATCGGACAGTTTCAGGAATAGAGAAAATATTTCGCAAGCACGCGCTGGGAAATTTAGCTCCGAGCGTTCACAGCGGCTTGCTAACCAAAGCTGGAGAACATCGCAGGTCCGTGCTCGGGAATCTAGCGCTGAACGTGCGCAGCGTCTTAGTGATTTAAGGCAGCATGTCTATGCAACAAGGGATAGGGAGTCTAGCGCTGAGCGCTCGCAGCGGCTTGCTGGGCAAACTTTGAGAACATTGCAGGCCCGTGCTCGAGAATCTAGCGCTGAACGTGCGCAGCGTCTCAATGTTTTAAGGCAGCACGTCTCTGCAACAAGGGATAGGGAGTCTAGCGCTGAGCGCTCGCAGAGGCTCACTAGCCTAGCGACATACATATGCAATAAAAACAAAACCCTCCTTTTGGCAGTCAGGAAATAAATCATAGCACTCAGTACTAACCGAACCACACTCAAATGTTTACCGCCCAACGAAGTGGGCACGGGTCAGCTAGTTTGACAATAAGAACGCGCGCTTTTGTTCCGTGTTCGTTGAGTAGTGTCACATGGTGGCCGGCAGCTCGCGGCGCCTCGTGCCCCGCTCGCCGCTGGCCGGTGGTCAGTGGCAGGCGGTGCGACGTTTTGTCTCCGACAACCATGATTTTTTAAACACTGAAACTGGTTTAAAGGATTGTCCATGAAGTTTTTGCACATTCTTCTCCATAGGATCTAACACTTTGGAACGTGCAGTTCCGCGCTGGAGATAGAATCGGTGAGTGCGTCTTGTCGATAGCGCAGCAGAATTAGCTTCATCTATTTGACTGAAAGGGTTGTCTATTGTTTGCCCGAAGATTATATGCCATAATCATCATTTTCCCGAACCTATTTACCCGAATTTCATTTGCCCGAATGTTTCATTTGCCCTAAAAGACATATGACATACTTTTAATTGCCCGAATTTTAGATACCATAAGATACGAATGCCACAAGTATTGTTTGCCTTATTTTTATGTGCCATAATAATTATTAGACATAATATTTAAATGGCATAACAAGTATGCATTAAAAAAGAAATTGTACTACCTAATTATAATTATATAGTTTGATTATTAAACTTGTTTTTAATTCTAATACTTACCTACTTATTAGCTTTCTGGCCGTCGATGTCGATGGGTGCGCAATGTTTGGTATAATAAGAATAAACTTATTTCCTCTGTGCATGGTTTTTTTTTCTGTGCATGGTTGATGGTGGGCCAGTTCGACGGAGCCCCGCATTGCGGGGCTCCTACTTCTGTGTGGTTTATAAAAAAATTACCACGAAGGGGATGGCGGGGTCTGTCGTGTGAGCGAGCGAAATAAGGCCAATTACAAGCTTTCACATGTACACAAAAACAAAAACAGAACATTCCCAACAAATCTCACTCCACGAAACCTTGCGTATCAAGAAACTGAACAAGACCCAATTGCCCAAGAGGCATACGTAATGTAGGTAATACATGTAACAGAAATAATTAATCACTGAAAAGGGGTCATATTTTGACGACACGGTTGGCGCAGTGGTTGAGCGATTGACTGCTGCGCAGCCTGTCGCGGGTTCGATTCCCGCACGGAACAAATATTTGTACGACCTACAAGTATTTTTTTCGAGTCTGGGTGTTTTTCTATCTATAATATGTATGTATTTACAAAAAAAAAATGTATATAAGTAGTTTATCAGCCATCTCGTTACCATAACACAAGCATTAGGTTGCTTAGCTTGGGACTAGATGGCGTTGTGTGAAATGTCCAAGGATATTATTATACTCATCATTATGAACAACTTTTACAATAGGACTAAACGACATCGCGATAAAAATAGCTGTTCAGTCGATCGATTCTGTTGACATCTCACCATGATAACTTAGGTGGAGTGAACGACAAGTGAGCAGTCATGCCAACTTTTTTGTATGGTTTGACAGCTCACTTGTCGTTCACTTCGCCTAAGTGTTCACTTCGACATTTTTACAGAATCGCACTGCAGTACATTTTGCCAAGTTACGTGCACAGAAATGTATGGGGCAATCATTTTTTTTTTTGCTCGATTTCAGTATTGATCCCCCATCAACCATCATCATCACCCATTGACCCCTTTCAAAGTATTGTGTGAATTTTGTTACACGTTGCTATAATATGTTTAAAAAGTGGTAAGGTCCTTATCGCACCCTCGCAATACAAGTCCCATACCACAGCATACAATAGTATCACTTACAAAGCTTCTATACCAAATTGATAACGTCACAATAGGCAGAGGTTAAATAGGGATTCGTTTCAAATAGCTAGAGTAAACTCACGTTAGTAGTGACTATCGCTAAATAGAGATAAAGAACAATAAAGGTACAGGTGGGGGGCGGGCGGCGGCCTTTGTGCGTAGCTTTGAAGTGGCACGACTAACGAGCCCGCCGACTGTACAAAGGGCAGCCGCGAGACTATCATTGCCATTCGTTCAAACGAAAACTATTCATGTAGGACAGCGCGCGACCTATTAATTAGATACCTTTACGATCCCGTATGCGAGCTTTGTATGGAACGAAATCGATCACTTTATGAACACGTTTTTGTTGGTCGACTGTAGTGTGATTGTTACAGGATTGATGACTTTTGTAGCATAATAAATATTAAAGGCATTGAAAAGTGGAAACTGTTATCATTTACAAGAAAAGTATTTCAAAAGTACCTAGCCGTTTTCTTGAGATAAGTACAAGTCGTAAAAGTATGTCGTGTATGCAAACGCAGTTGGTTTTATAGGTATTGATAGGCAGATATAGCACATCATAACCCTGTGATTTGCTGAACTTTAAGATAGCTCAGTGGAAATTTTTCGTGATCATATAAAATTAAATCGAGTACAATTAACAAAATCGTGTATATTACACATATTTTGATAGTATTAAAATTTTGAAGAAAATTAAATGAAACCATTTACGTTACATTATGACGGGACCTCAGCTGACTTCTGCAACAGAAGTACACGGCATAAAGTTAAAAAGTCACAAAATGTTGATTTTAACTACAAAACCCAGGCTTCTTGCATTTATTTATTTAACAATTAAATTTACAAATATACTAAACTAACAAAAGACTAAAGTAGAGCATCAAAATATTCGTCCTCCACGCTGTCACCTGGTAATGTACCCAAGAGACTGGCGGCATTGCTACGTTGAATGGTAATGCTTAATCTCTGCCCAAAGTAAGAGCCAGCTCTTTGGTCACGGGAAGTGTCAACCAGCCGTTTCGAAATTTCTTCGAAAAGGCTGTGAGCACAAGGGCCCCACGGCCCTAGAGTTTCAACACCAAACGGCTCGAAAATATAGTAACCAATATGTTTACTACATTTACGCCGCTTGAGGTTTTCCGCAGCCGCAGCGGCAGCGCCAGCACAACACGATGAACTAGGAAGATGGGATGGCGCAAGAGTATCGACACAGGTTGCGTCCCACACTAACGGTCTACCCATCTTCTAAGGAAACAAAGACATGCCGTCCGGTCTTTTGCCATAGTCACGTGCCAAGCCATTAGGTTCTAATACGGCTGGAACGCCGACAGTGACGAGAGCTCGTCGGATAATGTCATTTAAATTAGCGTGTCGCGCAAAACTGCCTGCACTGCGGCTACAAGGAAGGCCGTGGTGCCCGAGGCTGTTGACTATTTCAAAATAAGTTGAACAGGACTTGGCTTCTATGAGATCTCAATTTTTTTTACGGTGGAAAGATTGCATAGAGAGACTTGGCTTTCTTTTATTGCATTTAATGTTTTTGTTGGGATTAGAAGAATAATTGCTACTTATTCGACGTTTGTCAACTATGGATTTGTTCGAGTTAATTAATAAAAGTAAACCTGTATGAACAAGTAATTTTAAATAGTGGAGTTGAGGATTTTTGCCATCTAGCTTTGGAGTTTTACTCAAATTCTTTACAGGTTAGATTCATGTAAAAAAAAAACAATACATCGAAGGTAAGGAACCTAGATACATTAATTGTAAAACAGACTATAGGTGCAAGTAGCGTCGCTAGCATGAGTAACACCCGGGGTGGATTATATGGTGTCATATTATTTTAAGGTTAATTGGTGGGGACCAATTAACCTTAAAATAATATGAGTTGCACCTTTTTGTTTTGGTGACGGCAGCAAGGGATGGTATTTTTGAAAGGGGGGAGATGTTCTATTTGTGCTGCAGACTCTTTATTTTCAGGAATATTCTTCCTTCACATTTACAAACGAAATCTTGAATATTGGTGCATCATTTATACTTAAACGGTAGTAACTTTATGGACTGATTCAAGAAAGAAAGCTCATTAAATGAGAGAGGGTAAAACGCAAGAACGAGCGTAGCGAGCTCAAAAATTCATACTTCAAATGTTTGTGCTTGATCTAACCTTGGCAATGTTTTATTTTCGTTTGATCATTCAAACACAAATAAAGGCATTTTGTTGAGTTATACAGATAAGCTCAAGAATAAAGAGAGTACAGAATGTAAGAGTGAGCAAAGCGAGCTCGAAATTTTTTACACTTTCGGGACGGGTTTCGTTACTTCACATTTCGGGGTGATACTCGCAGTGACAAAAAGTCAACCAATTAACGGTCGAGTTTTACCCATAAATGCAGAAAACCTCAAGAACTAAAGATAATTTTGCACTTCTTCTCGGGTGGGTTTTATTGTCTTTTGATCATTCATACTTAAACAGAAGTCGTTTGTTGCTCATGAAGATAGAGAATGCAGAAAGCAAGAGCGAGCGAAGCAAGCTCTAAAATTTTTTCACCCTTCTTCCGACAGGTTACATTGCGTCAAACGTTTAGAGGTGACACCCGACAGTTACAAAAACCAGTCAACGAACGGTCGGGTGCCACCCGGTGCGGGCCGCTTTTCCTCGTGCGCACACAGCACTCACTACGCTACTGTAGCATGCGCAGTTGTAATTTTTGTTGATTAAAAAATTGAAGATTTTTGTTTTGAAACAAAATGAATACTAATATAGTTTTTCAAACAAATCTTCAGCTAAATAAACTTCTGCAAACTGCACTTGAGTTCAGTTTTCCCGCCAGCAGCCCAATCGATGAATTATTATTATTATTTTTAATTCGTTGGTTGATTTAAAAAAAAAACTATAACGTTTATTATAATTTTAATATAATTATTTATATTGCTTGAATTTGTTATAGATTATACATTAAACCAAAAACTATTATTTTAGAGAATTGATAAATTAAATTGAGCAACTTTGATAACACTAAATTTTGTTTCAAGTGCTATAAGTACCTCAAAACCTTTTACATCTACAGAGTAACCGTTACAGTCAAATATTGTAACAAATTTTGTCTACCTACTTTAAAAGTATCCGGATTGACTTTCTCCGTAGAACGTACCGTTTAGAAGAATTAAGCTTAACTCTTTAAAATGACCGAAATTTAAGAAGTTTTCTGAACACCACGCAGTTAGCACAGGTCTTTCGAGGTTGAACAATTGGGTGGACACAACTGGCATCTATACTAACGACCACCCAAAAAATCAAAACATTGCGATTTATTGCGACCGAGAGTGAGAGCAGAGTTTAATCTGTCTACGGTGACTGGCCTGTTAAAACAACAGCGTAATTTGAACAATTTAAAAAAGAAATAGTGAGTAAAGACAATTCAAGTGGGACTAGCATAGTCGGTAAGAGTTTCTCAAGACGCTAGCGTGGCGCGTGGGGCAGTATTCTCGACTCCGACTCGAGTCGAGGGAAGAGGCTCGCATCTGTTATCTTGCAGACTTCAAAACTCCGCTCCTTCAGAAAACGTGCACCGCTGCTCAGCTCACGACTGCGGCGGACAAATTCTCGCAAGATTCAGAAGTTACTTGTTTGTGTTTATTTAGTAAACAGATGTGAAATATGGACGTCGCTGAAGTTTTTCTTTTAAAGAAACCGTGAAGAGAAAAACTAATCATTTAAATAACCCAATACCACTTAGTTAGTTATGGCTTTTTCTTTAAAGTTTTTTTCTGAATTTTTTTTGTTATCAGGGATAGCGGAAAACTAGATGTTAGTGGTTGACAAGGACGCTGGCCGTACCCAAGATCAAGTAATATTATTGTATCGGTCAAGTTACATCAACTAAGCAAGGCACATACCTACAGTATTTAAAATTGAAAACAACGTTTTTATTGAAGAAAAAATAATTTAAACGTCTTGCCAACGTCTTTTACCCTTTGTTCCATTAGAACAAAGGGTAAAAGACTGACAGTAAAAAACCCAACAAAAAAAGAATTAGCGAAATCGGCCCAACCGTTCTCGAGTTTTAGCGAGACTAACGAACAGCAATTCATTATTATCTAAGAAGATATAAAACCTTAACGATATTTTGCAGTTGCTTTTAACAGAATATCTGTCAGTTGCAATTTGGAAATCCTTTCGTAATTGGGCTTTTAATTAATTGGAAACAAAAACGACTTTCCTTTATGTTCTGATTAAATTCAATTCCACGAATTAAACCATCACGATCTAGGTACCTACCTTTACCTTATAGGTAGGTAACTTATATAAATATAGGCACTTTTCAGTAAAACGAACTTAATCGAATTAAGTTTGTGGAAACCCCTTGCGTTACTGTTTTAAGTGTACAATATAGCATATTTTTTCACCTGTACATAAGATCTATCTAGTATTTTTTTTTCTTTGCGACGTGACGTAGTAATCAGTTTACTTAGTGAACATTCAGATTGTTCCCCGTACCTAAGACAACACCAGTTAAGGTGCATTTGCGGGGAAAGTTGTGAGCATCGGGCGCAAGTTGCGAGGACTCTTGTCACCCGCGCACTTGTTATCTCAAACACTTGGAGAACTGTGCCGCGCGACTTGCGACAAAACGTTGCGCGCTTAGGCGGCAGCGGGCTACGGGAAAAATATGAATAATTGAGTTCTTCTATCTTTAAAGTTCAAAGATTCGATAAAGAACGCGCGTTCAGAATGCGCTTGAAAAGCGAACTGTCAATAAGCGGAAAATGAATGCTCAGACGTTGCTTAATTAAACATTTTGAAACAGTGATTAATGATACTATGCTTGCAAATTCGCATTAAATCAATACGGACCCACTTCAACCCACGGACCACATCGGCACAGCTATCTTAGCTGTTATCCATGGCATTTGTCAAGTTCGTAATCTGATATATTATCTTAATCTGCCGCTAAAGCGCTTTACTTGTATGTAGTTGGGAGTTGGTCGGCTGTCTCGTAGTTGTACCTTGTCTGACGTCGAACTGCCTCCACTCGCCGTCGCCGCCCGCGCGCGCCGCCGTCTCCACGGCTCTACTCTACGGCTACTTGCTCATTCTCATAGTTTTGATAGTTATTGCAAACTACAGCCACGTTTCCGCTCGATATAAACATTTACCAAATTAACACACTATCTTATGAAAATATCGAATTTCTAATTTAGATAGTCGCGGAGGAAGGATCGAGTCATTAGCAGCAGGGGTCTACACGTTATCCCAGGATATTTCATTGCTATAAATTAATATTGATTGTACGACCTATCGACCCATTTTCGCTGCATGTGTTCTTTGACTGAGGAATTATGCGGTAAAATTTGAAGAGTTTTATTCAGGGACGAAACTTTTATCCGCATGTCAGACGTTGTAAAGATTAGCGAATCATTAATTACAAAGTTTTGGGTAACATTAATCCAGTTAACTTCTTGTTTTTAGGTCACGAACTTGGACTGAATAAATGCATTTTATATCTCAGCTGACGTTCAAAATTAGAGAGGAACTAAAATTTTACGCGGGATTTAATTATTATGTAACTCGTTATAAACTTTGATTACTTTGGTGCTCGTGACTCTGATTGACGGAGTGGGATGTCCCATACAACAAAAGGCTTTTCATGAACCGAATATAACTTACATTTCGCTCGGCAGGGGTTTGTGAGATACGGATTTGTAAATTATATCTACTAGTCTAACATTAATTAAGTTTAGGGTTCAGCTCTGTATAAATCAATACAAAGTCAATTATGGAATATTAATTTAATTTAGAACAACGATCTACAGTTAATCACATTTTAGCCCGTTTCACATTGGTAAATTCAATTTGCAATTGGCAATTTTTCTTTTTCTTGCTGAAGTAAATGCTCTTAAATCGTGGGCTATTCACAGAATCCTTTTATCCCCGCCCTAATGTAGGTGGGATTAGTATTTTGTCTCTTGCTTTTATTGTATTTCAGAGACGAAGACAAAACAAACTTCAACTTAATCCATCAATTAGAGACGTACTGCATTCAACTTAAATGTTTAAGGCTTCGGTTGTAAAACAACTCGGCCGTAAACTTGTGGAAATGTGTCAGACAACGAAAGACAGAATTAAGCATACAATAAGTCATACTTTTAAAATATCAAGACTAATCTGATCTGTCAAATCTTACGTTAGGTTTGTGATTGGTTGCCCTAAACAACAACAACAACCAATCATTGATCTTGTTCAAAAAATATGAATGTAGATTCATCACGTAGAATCATTTCAGACGCATTCAGTGTCCATCATGTGTCCATATTATACATTATGTACACTGGACAGGCAACCCTAACGTCCAAGCATATGTTGCGTACGTCAAATCCATCGAATTTTAACCCATATTAATTCCTTTCAACCGAATTTAGCAATCATTGGGTTGTCTAGTACCTACGATCCTACATTAGCAGTAAACCTTTGATATGATCCCATGTCAGCACCTCCGTCAATCATACAATTGTCAATTTACAACATTCACAAGTGTTTTCAATTACAGGATGAAAGCCCCGGGGCAGACGGTACACCGGGGATTATAAAGGCAGGAACTCAAGGTCGTGCTATTACGGGCTAAACCGAATTATTTTTGAATGTGCCTACAATAATGCCGATGTTTTAGGTTCTAAAGGAGATAACTTGATAATGTTTTTGTAAGGCTTGACTTATTTTTAGGGGACAATATAGATACCAGGGTTGTGATTAAGCTAACTCAACCAATTGTGTGATTCATCAAACTTGGTTTTATATCAATCACGTGGTTAACTTTGGGCTAAACAGAATCAAAAAATATTGTCATTTTTAGTAACCTCTAACAAAAAAATCATCCGATCAATGGGCACACTGAAGAATTCCGCACTCCACAGGTTTGCCACAAAAACAGAAGGTACCTACTAGATGTGGTAGAGTCGGATTCGGGACAAGGACGTCGGCACGCCACCTGTCAGTCAGGTCATAAAGTAGGGAGGACGGTGATCCATCGAGTGTCAACTGTCCAGCTCGACTCGCGACTGACACTCGATTAAGTATCTGTGTTGAAACCTCTAATCTATCGCCAGTGCTATCGAGAGATTAATCGCTGGAAAGTACAATACTAGCCACGTTGCATGTGAATTTGGTCATCGAAGCGAAGTTTAAATAAATATAACATCTAATAAGCTATTATTACGATGTTTTCTTCTACTATTTCTTCTTCTTCTTCATAGAGAGAGAGGGAGGGAGCAATCATCAGCCATGCTGCTTGGGAGGGCAATTTTTACTTCAATTGGTAAGGTAGGTATTGAATTTTTGCTGAATTTATTCGAAAGAATCAGCGCAACCCAGGAACGCAATAGGCATTAGGAGGAACACGGATGGGTTTTAGTCAGTGAGCCTGACACACTTTTCCGCTCCATTGACGATTTCCAATCCATCCAAAAAAAAGGTATAGAATTTACCTATATAATTAGGGTCGGAGTCAATCAGACTAATTTTTCTCAATTTGTCATTGAATTTACCTCTTACTTACTACCCCTTTTTATGTTGACCATTAAAACAACTATCTAATCTCATGTCTAGACTGAACCACCACAACCTATGGAGACAATGTTTGATCTACTAAACCTAGGCCGTTACTAACTAAGCAAGCCAAAAAGGTTCCCTTTACTTCAATTTACGTGCAGATTTACTATGAATAACTTTCTTATTCCTTACCTTTTACTAATTTTATATAAATAAGTCTCAATTGTTAGCAAGAATATCACAAAAAATTACGAGATCCACAACTTTCACATATAGTGTTTGAAAAAACCCAATGAAAAAAATTACCGACTAAGAAAAACAACATTTAAAACACCAGAAAATCTTCAGACTAGAACATAAATTTTAAAATGGAATAGACAAGGACAATTTCAAAGTGTCTTGCGAAACCATTCCAACTGAACAACGATGCATTACGATAAATATTTCACTGGCAAAAAAATATTCTGTACTTACTCAATTTCATAAAACAAATAAAACCACCCTTTATCTGAGTTACTTAATACGGTTTACGTAATCACCTCGACTTCGCAGCAAAATAAGTAGGCACCTCAAACCACGAGTCATCCTTTAATCACACGGAAGGTTAAAGTTCGCGGAGAAACATCCAAAGTGCCCTCTCCTTTTACTAATTCACGGTGGTTACCGCCTATACACATTCACGCATATTTTATATCCGGGCTCACTTTGTTTCAATTATGGAAGCGCGATAAATATTCTACGGAAAGATTTTATTTCAAGACCTTAGATAAATATACAGGGAAATTGAAAAAATACCCGAAACCTCTTAGGCAGTGAAAGTACACATGATTATAAGCAACTTTTGTTTTGGTAAAACTCCGAAATCTCGAAAAAAATATCAGCTGTTTCATACAAAATGCAGTATTTAGCCAATGAAAATGTATGAAACAGCTGATATTTTTTTCGAGATTTCGGAGTTTTACCAAAACAAAAGTTGCTTATAATCATGTGTACTTTCACTGCCTAAGAGGTTTCGGGTATGTTTTCAATTTCCCTGTATACATTTATACGTTGTTTCAAGATATTTTTTTTTTAGATACTTTCCCTCCATTTAGCAGGCTTGGGACGCTAAAGCTGAAAATCTTTATCGCGCGTTCAACCAAACACGTGATAAAAGGAATTAAAAGGAAGGCTATATAACATCACGCTACGAACAAAAAACACAGACAAAGGTCACGGGTTAGCTAGTTTCTATAAAAAAAAATCACTCGGACGAAGATACTGACATAAACTCCTCATTGCATGTTTGTTAGATAATTAATTAATGCGTCATACTGGGCCATTAAAAAACTTATAAAATCAAAATGGATAACGTAAATGTCACCGGATAATTGCAAAATACATAGCTAAGTGTACAAAATATCTTGAGAGATTGTAAACACTCGATAAATTGTGAACTGAACATTTGGAATGCTTTTTTACGCATCAAAATTTGATAGTTTATAATCTCTCGAAGTCATTCCGAGAAATTGTGAACTGACATAAAATGGCGATCTGTTGAATCAGAGCACAAATTTGCAATTTATATATTTTAGTGTGATAGTTAAATTGAAAAATTGGTATCTCAATTGTACCCCATAGAGTTACAAATTGAATGGAGTCGTTTTCGATTTCGTGAAATTAAAAGTACCCATGATAAAAAATTTGGATTTTTTCGTTCTTTTAGTGTATTTTTATTCAGTACTAGCGCCTTCGCTCCCATCAACTGGCTACCTTACTCACCCATTTTTTTTTGCTTTTAAACTTTCCCTATACTCTGGCGAAATAAACAAAAAAAGAATTACCGAAATCGGCCCAGCCATTCTCGAGAATTAGCGAGACTAACGAACAGCAATTCATTTTTATAATATATAAGATAATGTTCTTTTGATCTAATAACCATCTTGTATAACTGACATTTGATCTAATAACCATCTTGTATAACTGACATTTGATCTAATAATCATCTTGTATAACTGACATTTGATCTTACCGCTGAACAAAGAGCGACCGCGCCAGGTCGGTAACTTAGGGCACCCCGACACGGTTAGGTTTGAATGAGATGCCCAAGATCCCATATGTTAGGTTACTTTAAACCCAGCAGGCAGAAAAAGGAGTCCCGCGCAGCGAGGCGCCCGTGCGGTCAACTTACCTTGACCAAGGTAGGAGTATGGCGCTCTACGGGGCCCCAATCTGGGCGGACTCCCTCAGCAGGAGGGAGAATGCGACAGGCCACAAAGGGCCATTGCACAGCGGGTGGCGAGGGCCTATCGGTCGGTAGGCTTTTCGGCGGCGTGCGCTCTGGCGGGCACCCCTCCTTGGGAGTTGGAGGCTTGGGTGCTCGCCAGGGTGTACGAATGGACGGCGCGCCGAAAAACGCTCGGGGAGCGCCCTGTTGCAGAGGAGCGGGAGGCGGTGCGGAGGGAGGCGAGGGACGCCATCGTCGTCCATTGGACGGAGGACCTCGCCTCCGCCACATTTGGCCGTCGAGCGTTGGACGTGCTCGGTCCAGTCCTGCGGGATTGGCTCGAGCGGCCACACGGCTTCCTCTCCTTCCGTCTGGTGCAGGTCTTGTCTGGCCACGGCTGTTTCGGCACGCACCTGCACCGGATCGGGAGGGAGGAGACACCGGCGTGTCACGACTGCGGCGCGGCGGAGGACACGGCGCAGCACACACTGGAGGTGTGCCCAGCTAGGTCCTAGCCGCGTCGCAGTCTCACTGCGGAGATCGGACAGGACCTCTCCCTTCCCAGCGTGGTCAGATGCATGCTGGGGAGTGAGGAGTCCTGGGCCGCGGTAGCCTCCTTTTGCGAGTCATCTCGCAGAAGGAGGCGGCGGAGCGAGCGCGGGAGGACGATCCTCTCGCTGCGCATCCTGCGATCCTCCGCAGACGAAGGCGAGGTCGGAGAAGACGTCCTCTTCTCCCTCCTTGCGGTGGTGATGGGCGGGTGCCTCCGCCCGCATTGCACGCATCACCACCATCGTCGGAGGTTCCCGGCCCTCCCCCAACGGGGAGGGCGTGAAGGGCCCGCTGTGAAGGCGGGCGGTCGTCGGAGGTGGACTGGACGTAAAGGCTACGCCGATCTCCCAGTCCACCCCCACTAAGACGCTGCGGGAATTTCAGTGCTGGGTTGTTTTAGTGGGTATACCGGGCTTGCCCGGGGAGTCCCACATACCCCTCCCACTCCCCCGAGTGAGAGGGTATGCGTAACGCATTTTTTCCCAGCCGGAAAAAAAAAAGGTAAGTTGACAGCGCCCCGCTACCGCTACTAACCGTAATTTAAACCAAATATACCTAACATTACACACCCAAAGTAACCCAACCAACATCGAATTGCGAGAGGTCCATTTAATTCATGACTCTATGGCGTACATGGTGACGTCACATCTTAACAGACCAATGAGAGCCTTGTTTCTTGTAGACTTGTGCTCTGATTGGTCGCCATTATATTTCAGTTCATATTTTTTCGGAATTACGTCGAGAAATTATAAACTAGCAAATATATTGATGCATAAAAAGTAATCCACATGTTCAGTTGACAGTTTATCGAAAGTTTACAATCTCTCAAGTTATTTTATAACCTGCAGAAGTTTGCTGGTTTCCGGTGACATACACAAGTTGGGAAAATATTCGTCAAATCTGCACAAAATAGCCATGAATGGGATGTATGTTGGTAGATCAATTTCTTTTTAAAGATCTAATCGTTAACACTTGGGCAGAACCAATCAACAATTTATAGCAGGTAAAATATTCTGCAAAAATTTATTTCAAACATATAGCAACGTGTTCTTGAAGTGAGAGAATGTTAGACGATGCTGCTTGAGCGAACATAAGTTTGCCATGGTGTTTGATCTCCACTGGGAAAAACATTTTACGACCCAGTTGATTCAATAAACACTGTATTTATTTCACTGAAACATCATTATACTAAAAGAAAATTAGACTTGTCTTGTTTTTAGTCTTTTTGAAGTGTAGAATTTTCATAAATTAATGTGAATACGTTTTGAAAATCTATAATAGCAATATATTAGTAGCTCAAATATGAACTAATTATGTACTTATGTCTTCTTTGGCTCACTACATACATCATCATCATATAAGCCCCAAGCGTCGCAACAACGACCGGTCCTCTGCGTCTCGCATCCATCGGCTACCCGCCACCTTCAATACATACATCATCATCATATCAGCCCCAAGCGTCGCAACAACGACCGGTCCTCTGCGTCTCGCATCCATCGGCTACCCGCCACCTTCAATACATACATCATCATCATATCAGCCCCAAGCGTCGCAACAACGACCGGTCCTCTGCGTCTCGCATCCATCGGCTACCCGCCACCTTCAATACATACATCATCATCATATCAGCCCCAAGCGTCGCAACAACGACCGGTCCTGTGCGTCTCGCATCCATCGGCTACCCGCCACCTTCAATACGTAAATATACCTACCGCGTATATCTGACATCGACGCACAAACGATTTCCATGGGTCCAGGGCATGATTCTGGACACCCCAGTGTTGAAATTTTTCGTCGGTTCTTTTCTAATTTTTTCATTTTTTTCAAGAGTACCACAAATAGAACCACACACCACACACCACACTACCTTTCTGTACCGTCATAGTTGCAAGTATGTATTATTATTTTATTTTATTTTTATTTATTATTTTTATTTTTTTATTTTTATATATTATTTAGTATATATTAGCGTCATATTTATATAGGCAATATTTATGTATTGTATGTTATATTTATAGTTTTATTGTTTTATTTTTAACTTTTACACACGATGTCTACATCTCTTTTATTTGGTTCTCCTTTCGCAGGTATGCTGGAAGAGATTTCTTAAGAAATAAGCATCACCTTTGTACCTACTTTTCTGTTTCCTTTTTTTTTATATTTACGTGTGTGTACATAAATTGTTAAATTAAATTAAATAGGTATCAGCTCAGCCGAGCTGATATCTATTTGTGGTTTTATATAGATTTCTCTTTTTAAAGAAAGTTGTTAATTAATTATTTTTTAATTAAAAATCTCATTGGGTTAGGTCAGAATAACGATTATGACAGTCTAAAGTAAAAAAACCCTTGAAAAAAATGAAAAAATGAGAAAAATGCCGACGAAAAATTCTAAGTCTAGGGTGTCCAGAATCATGCCCTGGACCCATGGAAATCGTTTGTGCGTCGATGTCAGATACACGCGGTATATAAAAAACAAAAATACACGTAATCCTCGAAGTACTCCGTGACATTTCTCTCTTTCGTGACGAGATAATAAGAGAACTACAAATTCCATTATCTCTTATTAGAACTATACTACTATTCAATGTCACGGACAACAGTTAGGCGTTTCGAACCGACATACTTTCGAACTAATAAATTACCGAACTAATGAACAATCGTTGTAGGGTTTTTTGTAACAGGAATTTTCGCACAAACGTTACATCACACCAATAAAGCGTCGATGGAATAAAACATCGTACATCTGAATTATCGACACTCCGTGTTCGATATAATAAAAATCGAATCATCAACTTTCGAAATCAAGTAGGGAACCTAGTATTACACACAAGTACACAAGACATCTTCATCATCCGCTCGTTGCAAATAGTCCTGTAAACAAATAAAATCTCTAGTTACCAGTCCGCTAAGCTTTGATAGCGACACGTCACATGTCGCTCCTAGCGGGCCGTCAAAAAAGGATTTAAACTAACAGCTTGTGTGTCAAAGTTTATCGCTATACAATCAGTAGTTAGTGCCCAGAATGCTGCAAGTTGGGCTTGATAATCTGCTACGAGCCACATAGCTGCACTGACTCGAATATTCAGGGAATAATCTGCATTATTAAAGGTAATCTAGCTAGATAACAGGGTGGTATTAAAAGATTAGTTTTGGGTCCCAAATATGTCTTTTTTTTGTCTGAAAGCCTACTTATTATTATAATGATGTATTTATTTTCAGTCAAACGTAGGTCGAGATTACTAAGATAAAAGCCTACATCGAAATCCAGAGCAATCTTATCTATAATACTTTCACTTCTAAGTACACAGTAAAGTTGAGCTTATTAGGTACGCTACGTGAAATCGTGAGATTTGAAAAAGCTTTCAAATCTCAAGATTTCATTCGTGTAACTCAAATGCATTTTCAGCGTAACAGGAAACTGAAGCATACGTCTGAACATTGAACTCTAGGGTTATATCCTGAACCCGAATATTCCAAGCTTCGGTTACCCGCAATAAATATTCATAGACAAACACAAAATTAATCTTTTCTAACACCGACCGCGAAACCATCGGAAACCCAAATCGGTTTACGGTTATACCTTCGCTGCGGATAGAGAGGACCTCTATTCGCAGTTGGGAGAACATGAATTATTGGCGTTGTTGCCCTTGAATAATTCGGTCGATCGTCACCGCCATATCCTCGATATGAATTTCATACAAGCCGCGAATATTACGTACAATGGGCTCTGAGGCGGAGCGATTGTCGGTAACATTTCTTATCTCCCGCTACGTATTGGCGCACTTACCGCTCTCCACGCCTGAATGTAAAACGTTATTGAGCCTTCACGACGCTGATATTGGACTTCGAACGTCGATATTCCGTGTGGAACCGCCGGTGTCCGGAACACGTCAGTCATTTAATATTCACATCTAGATCACAACATTGACTCTGCTGGATAATGGTCTAAACGAGCCAGCTCAATAACCGACGCTGAGCGGTGATGAGTCGAGCGTTTTATGATTTCACTTTATTAATTAACTTTACGACGTTGTCAGGGATTTTTACACGCTAAACGAGCGTTTAAAATCTGGTGTCGACTAATCTGTAATACCGTTGAAATCAAACACGAGAGCTATCATGTCAACATACAGATACGAATTTAACGTATTTTGTTAATCCTTATACGAACCAATAGAAGTATTTAAGTGCTCTTAATACTAAAAATCGAAACGAGAACGAGCGAACAAGATCAAAAATTGAAAAACAAAAAAAAAGTAATAAAGCTGTTCGTGATGAATGGTTTTGATTAAAAGTTTATAAAACACAGCACATCTAGAAATAGCAATAGTTGAAACAATAAATTCAGTCGGCAAAATAGACTGAAAACATATTAAAACACCCTATGTGTGTATCTAAAGGTTGCTCCGCGACTAGGAACATTTTAAATTACGTTTGAAGTCGTGTGAAAATGGTCGGTGGTGTACTCGGCGGGTTTATCTAAACGAGGTGGTGGCCGCCACGCTCAGCCCACTTCCTAGACCCCGCCACACCTTACTGACCTAACTGTGTGAAAACAAATGCCATTCAATTTATCTACACACATTTTATACCAAACAAACACCTTTTCAACCTTTGAAACAAAACCGAGCTCATTTTCCAACAAAAACATTTTGAAAGCACTTCAACCTGTAAATAAATCTCATTACATCGTGTGTACCTGCCGTTGGACGTAGATTTAACCTCTATCACGTCACTCGTTTCAGTCCTGGACCAATGCCATGAAATCATTTCGGCAGAAGGCTTCAAAACATTCTACTGCAGCTATATGCAGGTAGGTAATATACGTTTCAACAAATGGAACAACAATGTGTTTTTTTTTCTCTACGATCCCTCGTTTTATTATTTTCACTCGCATATTATTGTTTATTATTTAGTTGCAGAATTATATTTCAATTTATAGCCTCTTAAAATTTAGAAGGATTATCCCAAAGTCAAAATTTGTCCCAGATTTAAATAAAATTTTGCATTATGTGACATCGTTTTATTAGCTTTTGAACCCCGAGAGCCTCTGGGAGCTCAGAGGAAGTCATAAATATCTCGCGCGTCCCCGATTCCTACCAAAGTTTGCTTGCAATATACCCACTCTACATTTTCACTGTGCTTATATCTTTATTGTTAGAGCAGCGCACAATGGCCGAGTTTTAAACACCTACAGAGCACAGTTCAGTAGACACTCGCTGTAAACATTCACATTTAGCAGTGAGCCGTGAGACTTAAAGAAAAGTTACATGAATATTATTTCAATGAAAGTCTTAAATTGAAATTATTTCCTGAGGAGGGAAGGAAGTGAGAACGACAGTGAAGTCACTTAGACAGGGAGGCGAAAGAATAATGAGCCGGGCCCGCGCCGCGAGCGACCTGTGTTTCTTACCTACCCTCGCCGAGATTATTTCAACTTATTTGTCTCCGAATGAACATTCTAAAGGGACATTAGGCGTAATTCCGACTTTTTCATTTTCCTTCCTGAAACAAAAATGAAACGTTACAACTTAAAGCCACAGGTCACAACGATCACGACAGAATTCACATTCACATTCTATTACTATAACTTTATTATAATAATTGTAACAGACGCTTCATAATTAACGTTTATTAGTTCAGTGATTTATGGTTACGGGAAATTATGATATTAATAAATGAATTTTCAATCTGTGGCCCAATTAATTATAAGGGTGTTAATTAAAATAACGCGGCGACAGTTAAACCAAGAAGGAGGCTGCGGTTTTTTGGGGACAGGACATGTGAAAAAGCTTAGGTTTGTAATGTAATCATAATGATTTTGAATCCGTTTCCCTGGCCAGGAGCCAGCAGGTTCAATTTTGCTTACAGGGATTGCTCGTGCGCGGGTTAATGGGAGCACAAACGGTTCGTTCATTGCAAGATACGGAAAGTTTATAGTTTTTACGAGGAGCAATTGATTTTATAATGTTATGCTTTCAGATGATTTTACATGGGGTGCTCAGTTTTTCTCTAATTTAAAATTCATCACACCTACACTTTCGCCGATTTCCGCTAAAATAAAAACTACTGTATTCGTATCAGTGGTCTGCCTCGCCTTTTTTCAGCCATGTTGCAGTCGGCTCTCAGTCCAACCGGACTACCCGTAACAAGTACAGTGAGGTACAGTGAGGCACGGAGGTATCTCGGTGTTAGGACGGTCACCCATCTACAGACCGACCTTGTCAAGCGTTATCGAACCGTTTTCAGTCGAGCCGTGTGGCTATTAATATTAGTCACGCCGAGCTCCTCTGTATTCGTATTATTTCTATATTTTACTGCTTTTCTAATAATTTATTTTCGACACATTTGCTCATAAAATGCATTTACGAACCCTGTATACATTGTTCGATAGTTAAAAATTACGGACCATACAATTTAGCGTGCGGTAAAGTAGGTACTCTCACCTAAGTACCTACTTTACCGCACGTTCCGATGTATGGCACCGTGCGTATTCTTTAAGGTATTTTTTTAAATGTCCATAAACAATATAATTAGAAGAATTCAATCCGTCTGCATCCTTCAGCGAAGAATGCTTCCGTCTGCGTCCGTTCCGGAAGCGTTCTACACACGTTTTTTTTTGTGAAGAACTTTTTGCTATTGAAGAAAAAATGAGACAATAGACGTAGTTCTAATTACCCGACTGTTACACTTATGTTTTTTTCGTATGTATTTATGTATGATGTCATATTTCTTGGGCACACTGTAGCCTAACCCTGTGGCTTGATAGATTTTAGCTTGAAAGGTGTCGTTAGATTCGTCTAAATAGTGAGAATGATACTGGATAAGTAAGTATATAAAATTTAAAATAATTATCTGAGCTTCGGTGCCATTTTAATGACTTCAGCTTTTTTAATCTATCGAGTGGGGTATCAGTGTAAAGGCTCGAGGAGACAATTTAAAAACTGTAACTTAATAAATAAATGATTTTGTCAAAAAAATCCGATTGGCACAATATATAATGCAATTTACAATATATTTAATTCTACTAAAATATTTCACGCAGACGCAGACGCAAACAGAAGCGCGTTCTTATTTTAAAAACGCACACTATTCCAAACACACACTCCCCATTTGCAAATTCGCGCCATTTTCAATTAGAAACGTCAAAGATAGTTGCGACTTTTAATTTTAATATTAATTAGAATATGTGTTCAAGCGAGGAATCAGATATAAATATGGAATCTACAACACCTGACATCTTGAATGAGGCGCCAATTGCAGAAAATGGTCTCTTGCCGCCAAAATCACGAGAACGCTATTTAATTATTAACAATAATTTTTAATAGATAATGAAAAAGTTTGTTTAATTAACTATATATAATGTGTCGAAAAACATTGTATGACACACGAGCGGATATTGGTCTTTACAAACTCGTGACTATGGTAAACCCTCGACTTCGTCTCGGGCTTACATTTGTCTACTCGTTTGTAAAGACCAACTTACCGCTCTTGTATCATAAATAACTATTATTTCATTTTCATTGCTCTCATTACTGGAAATGAACTTTTTTATTTGTCTTTAGAAAGCTCTCGATCTTGTACAATTTCACAGCGTGTCTCCTCTGCGAGTGCATTCCAGATCGTCACGCCACCTCCGTTGCGGTTACCTCGACTGCGACGGCTAAGCCGCAGACGTCCACTGAGTGACAATCTCTGCTTGACAAATAATACTCTTTCTTTGTTGCAAACAATACAAGAAATAACATAGAATTGCTCTGAAACCAGTGATAACTGCTGTTTTGATTTGAGATGGACTGGGTTTTAACAAAAACAACATTAACTTCAAGGCAAAATCTAGTTCTAATTCAGTTTAACTGACGTAAGGTCCGCTTTTGTTCGGTACTTTAGTTAGGTATATATAGCTACGTAGGCGCCAGATAAATGTGCGATAGGTCTTAATGGTCACTGACCCACATACATTAACTGACTTTCTCAATATCAAAAACAGAAATAAACACATGAAGCGGTCCTGAATTGACTTCTATCGTGATCCTTTACCTTCTCTAGTAACGAAAAATGATTCATAATTTATTGTTCGGATATCTACGAAGGTATGTTAGGGTAAGGTCAATGTACTTTATTGCAAATTTATCTGGCGCCTACTATAGTTAGGTAACTATGTAAGATATACAATATTTTTTAAGAGCATAAAACTCACACTAGACTTCATTAAGGTTCGCTCGCGAGACCGTGACAATGTGAGAGTCTTTATCACTTTAAACCTTCCTCATTATTTGAAAACTTGCTCCTGCCAAGAGAAACTTTTCAAATAATAAGACCGAGCTGAATAAAGAGTCTATCATGTCCATTTTATATTAAAAGAGAAAATGGGCACACAAAACCAGACGGAGTCTAGGTAATTTGATAGAACAAGGGTAATTTGGAGATTTATTTACCAGAAAAGAAAAGACTACGGTTGTTTTTGGGATTATTTTAAGAGGATAAGCAGGGGCCTTAAACTTTCTGCTATAAATATACAAAAGCTATCACATAAGATTCGTCTTTAAGGTTCCGTATCTGAACGGTAAACAACGGAACCTTACTACTAAGCCTCCGCTGTCCGCCGTCCGTCCATCCGTCTGTCTGTCAGACAGAGGCACCTCAAGAACCGTAACAGATAGACAATTGAAATTCAAGGTTTCATTTTTACTATACGAGTTATGAAGCCGAACATCCGGTGTATATCTCTCGCCTACACTACACCACTAACGCCGAGGACATCATGGAGTACGTGCGCTAGAGAATTAAGTACACGTCAAAAGCGCAGATGCTGGACTAGGCGTTTGTGGTGCTTGTACCAACGTTTCTTTTGTGCACCTCGTCTTGGAGAAGGTGTTTTGGCCGCAGGACGTGGTGTTCCGTCTACTAGAACGCACTATAAAACAGTGCTAAGTGAAGTGTTTGCTAACATAGATATAAGATTGTGTGTGTGTATTAACACAAACTGTAGGTATTATTATAATATTTATGTTAGTCTATATGGTAAATATTTATTTGGGCAAAAGTAGCCTGAAATAAAGAGTTCAAGAATAGTAATATTTATAGCCGTTATGACAACAAATAATAATTAAAAATTAAGGGACGTGCCGAAACGGAAGAAGCATTTATGATACGGAACCCTTCGTGTGAGAGTCAGTCGCACTTGGCTGGATTTTCCAATCTAAATCTGGATTCATAACACCTGACATTAAGAAGTGGCAGTCAACGTTCATTTGCTTCAGAGTTAGAATTTTATGGATTATGGCAACGGCAAGATCACGACAAGTCTTGACGTGCGGGTCCGATGTCCAACGATTTCTAAAAATAGAGAACATAGAAAATATACTCGTACATGCATAGAAGTTACTGTTACTGATTCCAGGCCAGGCATGCCTGAAACTAGGCTGCTATAGGTAGATACGTACGTGTGTACCTGAATGTGTATACGTGTCTATAGAAACCTGGTTTTTGCAACTATGCTGATGACAAAAACAACGATCGCTATCCCTCTATCAAGAGCCGTATTGTAAATTAAACCTGTATTCGAAGCTTAGGTAGTATAGCAGGTATAGCGGCGGCAACCGGAGGTAAGTCCTACGATACATCAACATTAAGTTGAAGCATGAAGTCGAGAAACGCGTCCAGTTTACGAACAGCTGGTTACTTGTTATGTCGCACGCTTACGTGCAACATATTTTACCGCACCACAGCCATTAGTCACCCACGCTCGACCCGGACTCGAACCCGCACTACTCGAGGACCTAAGTAACGACCCAACCTAATGCGCGCACATTCCTCTCGTATTTTTCAAGTCAAGCTACTGAGAGAAATAAGATGTTTCCCTGGCTTTGGACTGCTGAAATGGCGCGATCATTTAGTTGCTGGGTTAGGTAACGTACGCTTCTGTTGGTGAAGTATTGCTGGAAACCGAGCGCATAATACGTGCCTACTTTATATCAATATAAGCGCCGTATTGGACATTTGAATTCCGCGCTCAAACTGAAAATTCGGAACGCTGTAGCAACGTTTCGATACTTATTGAAACGTTCGGTAAGACGAGTAACAAACAAGCTCATCAAATAATTCAAGCGGTCGCACAGCTTCCCAATTCAAAAATGAAACGACGTTATTACCACGTATTCACAAAACATTTAAGGAAGAAACATTAACTTATTATTTTACTTTCCATTTTTACCGCAGCGGTCTCCATTTAGGAAGCGAAAAAATAAATAAAAAGTTTTCATCGCTAAAGCCAAAAAGGACATTAGGAGGAAAAATGTTGCCGCAATATAGTAATTGAGGTGCATTTATCCGCCAATTGGCCGCGTCCCCTGCGTTTCCGTTCGTTAGCCCGCTCGGAAATGTTCCGGAAAATTGTTGCGATTCTCACAGAGAGTTGGTCGGCACTATGTAAAGCAGAACTAAGGCGCACCTAGCGCTCTGGCAGTCTCTCAGCTCCACAGGAAGCTTGCCATTAACTTCAAACATTCTGTAATTCAAGCCGCTACTACTGGCTTTATTTTATAATTCTATTGGGATCGCTATGTTAATTTATTTTAATCTCGATGAATTTCACGGGAATTTTCTTACAAAAATATTTTATTATTAGACCGTCCGCTACAAACTAATTTTCCCTCATTTTGGTTTTGCTAAGTTGCTATTAGGTACACAGAAAATACCTGCTCTTAAATTAAAGCAACGCTGAATGTAACATCTATAAATTAGTTAAGAAGGGATTTTAGCGTATTCGAGGTAAGTCTACAAATTACAAATGAAGCACGTAGAAGAGATTCCTAGGTTTTTTCTCCTTTTAAATAAAGTAACCTCAAATAAACATTGTGAAAGCTGTATTTCCGAGCATCGCTGAAAACAATAACGGCGACAGTAAATACAAACTATCGTTTCCCGAATAATGTGTTTGGTGTTCTCGTAACAATAATTGTCGTGTAACGATGCTCGCAGATGTTGCTGTTTAATTAAAACTTTGAGCCGCGTTATCCAACCCTTCGACATTATTTGACCTTCCCATAGCTCTCACTCGTAAGGGCCCTATAAACTTTTCGAATTGCTTCGATTTCATGGTTTACGATTTTCAATAATACAGGTCGTAGCCCCGGTTAGGTAGCTCGTAACTCGTTACTGTGTTCAATTAACAAGTATCTGTGAAGATCGGTGGTACATCCGCTGCGGGGTTTACAACTCACCTCAATTCATCTGTTTGGCGGTGAATGTTCGCGTCAGCAGCAGACTCTGGGCGGCGGAAGCGACCCAACTATTATGGATAACAATTACGGAGGGATCTGCCGACCCTCGTTACAAAGATCACTTGGAAACGACTGCGATTCTTTTCTCGTTGTGGTCACACTGAACTCTCTAATTTGAATACATTTATTGTGTTTTGCGTAAAAAAACAGTAAAAGTGACCCTTCTCCGCGGTCCTTTCACACATGTGTATGTATTTACATTTAGTAAAACCTTCTGCTCAAAGTAATATGAATGTAATGAAAAATACCTCCAGTAAAGTAGAAGTAGAAGTTTTTCCAAATTAAATTCTTTACATCTTTAAAAGTATTTTTAAAGTACATATTATTAATGTTTATTTAAACATGCAAATATACAGTTTTATTCAGATACATTCCTAATATGACAGTGAAGAGCGAATTAATGTTTCAGTTAGTACCGAGAACCGACACACAGGTCGAGTGTTAGGACCGCGCTAGAGTGTGACTACATCTGAACGAGCATCCATTGTTTCTCAATGAAATAGGAACAATCCCCGCGCATTATACGCCAAGCGATGCTGAAATGCAACACCCACAATTTCGTATGAAATTCTACAATAAAAGGATTTTCTCCAATAGCAGTTATGGCACTAACATCTAACTTTGTTGTTATTCAAAGATTCTGAGACAATGCCAACGTTAGAAAGTGTAACTATAAGTTCGAATGCCAAGTTTAAAATTAATATTTATTTATTTATAAGGGTTGTTTGTGAAGATATGATAACAACAGCATATTCTATCTCATGTGCGCGATTAATAACAAACAGAAACAAAAGAGAATAGGTCTGAAACAAAAGCTAGACGCAGAATGATTAATCTGAATGAATTTTAATTTCACACATCTTGCGTCTTTCAAGTAATGGATACAATATAATTGTTTACATTAGACTAAGCTAAGTTATTAAAAACTTAAATGCTCACTCACTGTTATAGGTACGATAATTTGTTTCTAAGTTAGAACTAAAAGAAAATCCATACTAATATTAGAAATTCGATAATACTCTGTCTGTTACGCTTTCACGCCTAAACTGCAGAACCGATTATGATGAAAGGAGATGTTCCAAAATGTATGGAGTCTCGACCAGGTCCTTGTTCACTTTGTTTAAAAATAGATAAATACATTTAAACAGATTTCGACTGCCAATTTCTTTAAATGGGTTTGTTTGCTCGTAAAAAAACAAGAAATTACACTTGAAATTGCATCACATAAAAAACCTATCATAGCGGTAAGCTGTCATTTTGATTGATTAATGACGCTCGACATGTTTATTTCTGTGGAAGTTGAAGGTTGACAATAGTTACATTACTCTTTGAAAGTCATTCACTCAAGTGACAGTGGGTTGAAATAGAGGATTAAAGTTTGTATGGGAGTCCTTCATTATTGAATATTAAACCTTTGTATTTAGGCACTTGATAAAAATCAATTTTGAAAAATTGAATCTTAAAATAAAAATGCCTGCCAGAGTAATTTTCCACGCGGACGAAGTCGCAGGCAAAAGCTAGTGTAAAATAATTTGTTTCTATAATTTAGGAGCAGTATCATTTAAAACCTAAGGATTTGGATGCCGTTGGCTATCATTAAAAACTTTTATGAGTTTGTTGCAAATTGTTCAGTGTTTCGAACATTGACGTCGGAATTTGAATGACTTGTTATAATTACGTGGTTTCTTACTAATGGTAACTGTTAAAGATTTATGAAACTTGAGTCTTCCTTCTTTGTTTGAAACAAGCGGGAACAGCATGTTAAATATCTTGCTACATCGATAATGGCTTTTCGACGAAGCCATGAGAAGGTTTCTTGTTAAGTGGACTATTTTATCGGTACACAACTATTCTTAGTATGTAATACTAAAGTTATCCTAAATCTTTTCAACAATTTTATAACGAATTACCTAGCCAACATTAATTTCTTCATCTACAGTGCATCAGATAACTTTAAAATCTATGCAAGTTTGTAGCGAAGATCTGAAAAAACTTTTCAAAGTTATATTCAAAAATAAAGTTTAGTTTAGGTTCTGAAGACAGCGATTGACACATGTTACAATAAATGTAGATAATGTAATGTAGAGGCTCTGATCGGCACTTTGTATTACAAAGTTTTAAATAACTAGTGTCGTGACATTCTTGTAAAGTAGGTACCTAAAGCCAGCTTGCACTTTTAACTCATTACTTACTTTAATATACTTTCTCAAGATAATTTATTTTTCAACAAGCTTTTGCCCGCGTCTTTGTATGCGTACCTAAATCCAAATTCATTTCAGGACGAATTATACATTTATGTATATAAAACCTTCCTCTTAAATCACTCTATCCATTGATGAAATCTACTTTAAAATCCGTTGAGTAGATTAATTAAAACGAAAAAGCGTACAGACGGAAAAAGTGACTTTAGTTTACACTATATAAAGAAGAAAGAAGAGAACATTCCTCTCTATTTTTATAACATAATATGATAGCAAAATGAGGAAGCTATACATAGGACTCCCTGTATAGTAATTTAATGCAAACGTAATTAAATTTACGGTAGGTACCTATCATGGTATCTAGGTGTTCGTAATATGCCGTAAATCTCCAAGGAGCCATCTCCCTCAGTGTTTCGTCGCGTCGAATTTGATTTTATTTGCATAAATAAATTAACTTTTTTGCATTGACGATGTTTTTAGTCGCTAAGGTTATTTGAGCTGGCAATATTATGCTCCCCTGACTTTATTAATCGCGTAAAAGCCATCATTTTGAAAAAGGATGTTTCACTAGCGCAATATTTGGTTTTGCGGGAAAATATACTAGAGGAGTACGGAAAATGTTTCGACCGCATAATCTCATTCGATGCGTTTAGTGAGCCATCATAGCGGGCACAACGCTTCAATAAATCATTTTGGAAATTAAAACAAATTATCCAACGCCATAATTGCATTAATCCATTATGCGTTATAAACTAGCCGCGTTAATCTGCAGCTTAATATTTTGTTTGTTATTCATATCCCGTTTGCGATGGTGTCCAATATTTTATCGGAAGCCAGGCGGCGAATTAAGAGCAATTCACATCGGCCGATTTTCCGTCGTTGGACTCTGTACGTGGTACGACAATCCAATTAATAAGCAAACCTTTCGTATTCACAGTGAATATCAAATGTTTGCACGACAGGACAGCCAATTGGTCGTTCAAATAAAATATTCATATTCGTACATTGTCGGCCATGATTGCAACACGTCGATCCAGGGCTTGTGTTGTAAATGATTTCCGATGGCCCGACACTCGACTGTCATCTACAAAAAGTTTGGATTGCCTCCAGCAATTTTGTTTTGTTAAACATTTTTATTGTTTATTCTGAAAAATATTACTCTTCGTCATGATTGTCTGTTAGTGACGACAACGACAGAAACGGTGCATCTACTGCCTATTTATACGAGTGGATAAATGCCATGATTCCATGGGCTGCGAGACACTCGTCAGATTCTTAACTATAGTTCTTGGTAGAATAATCAGAGAAAGCATAGCCATAATCAGACTATAAAGTCCCCACCATATCTATCCGGCTATATAATCCACCACGCGGGCCCAGTGTGGGTTGGTAGAGGTCAAATGTCTTTGAATTATTTGGTTTTAGCCTATGGGCGCACGGGTGACTGTTGTCATCGTGACAGTATATTTCTCTCTTTCGCAATTGTGAAGTTCAACAGAGAGATAATACTGTCACGGTGACAAAATTCACCAGTGCGTGCCTAGCCTTAGGGTTTTCTCAAAATGTTTCGATTCACTGTTTTCAGATAAGTGGAAATAAATTAAACAAAGTACAGCACCTGCACGGGTTCGAAGCCCCGACCTACAACTAAGCCTAAAATTAAATACTGAAAAATTCCCTTTTAGGCTATTTACACTAAGCAAATTACACTAGGTAATTTGCTTAACCACTCAACATTCAATATGGCGGTAACAGATGCCTAGTATAGCTTTAAACCTAATCATACCCATTCTGTGAATATTATTAGGCATTCACTAAATTCAGTTCAACAAGCATTCGCCGCATATCGCAAATGTAGCTCAATTGTCTATATTGCTTCCGATATCGAATATATGCCCATCGTATTATTATCATTCGCTGACATGCACAGTATTGCGTAGTCATTCGTATGACTACATGGACTTATTTCATCATATGTGGCCATTTAGCGCCGGTTTTCATCTGTAGATACGGCATAATATATAATGTACATCAGTATTCCAACCACAGCGCGCTGAGCTGCGGCCTAAGACAAGATCTGCGGGCAATCATGACAATTGTGGGCTCTCATTCGCTCGGTTTTCTCCGAGAAATAACAAATTGCTCGGTCGCGGTTGCCTTGATTTCCCACAAGATTACCTCAATGAGGGTAAGAAGTCAACCGCACTCTCGCGATGTTTCTCCTCCTGTTTATAATTTTGTGTCTCGCCTCATCAATCTCGTAATGTATGGCTTGAATATTTTATCAGCTGGGCTTTGTTTTTCTGCAACACTGATGCGTGGAAAAGGGGATGTTAAATAGAATATTCAGGAAAATTCAGGTTTGCTGGTGACGTTTTATCTTGTATCTAACGTAATCATACGGTTGGGTAACTCAAGACGTCATAAATGAACCTTTGAGACAGCCCTGAACAAAGTTAGTTTGCCTTGGGCGAAAATTATGCAATATTTAAAGTTTGATACCTTCGTGTTTCTTACAGCGTGAAAACAAACCACCTACACGAACTTTAAACTATTTGTCTGAGCTTAGAAATTAATGCACAATTTTAATAATTTCAACATGTGTACATAAGAAATCGGCCAAGTGCGAGTCGGACTCCCACATGAAGGGTTCCGTAACATTAACCAAAAAAAAAGGGTTTCTTGTATGGACTTGTTTAATAATAATCTAAGTTTTTATTTAATTTAATTATTCCTATCTGTTATAGCGACAATAGAAATACAGACACTATAAAAATTTCAACCACCTACCTATTACCTACGTTTCTTGAGATACAACCCGCTGACAGACGGACGGATGCATAGATGGACGGGCGGACGGACTGCGGAGGTTTAATAACAGGGTCCGCACCCGTACGGTAACCAACGGAACGCTAGCGGCCCACACTGGTTTAGCGGATGCAGATTTTGTATGAAAACCTACCTCGTACATCGTTTTTTTTCTGTTAGCGGAGACCGTACCAAAATACATTGCGTGGTTTGAAGAAGTTAGTGGAGACATAATATACAGAGACTGTCAGAGACTTTCTTTTATACTACGATATATTTAGATATCATTAAATTACAAGCAGTGAAAAAGTGCAACGTTTAATTCTGAATCATGTACCTTCCACCACGTCCAAATACCATGGTCAAATCACTCGTAATCATTTGACCTACACCGATCGTATTGCAGCAAATTTAAAATGGATCCATTTTTAGATATTAATCACTTCTAAAGAAATCCTACTCGCATACATCAAACACATGTTAATATTCAGCTTCAGTAATATATGTTCAGTGATTTTCACGATTAATCTTACGTTTTCTCTAGAGTATGTTGAGTACACTAATTATTGTAGTAATCAACATTAAATACACGTTTTCTTCGTAGTAAATCCGGGTGAACACAAGTCCGGATTGGTACAAATTGAATAAAGAAGTAGACCATCCCTTATTACCAGAGGCTGTAATCTGAGTAACAGTTGCCCGCGACTTCGTTTGCTAACAAACTTTCACCCCTGGTTGGAGCTTTCAGGGGTACAGTAATCTTGGTTAACATCTCTGCACTATGGTAGGTAGTAATTATGAAATGCCATGTTTATTTCGTATCTTAATCACCATCCATTTTTTCTGGCATTAGTTATCAACGAAAGACTGATGAAAGAGATTTATGCAAAAATATAATAAAATAAATAAAAATACATACTTATATGCAACTATGATGAGAGGAGCTCGTGGCTAAATAATAACAACCGCACAGGTCTCGTCAAGGTTAAGCAAAGCTTGCCGAGGTTGGTCTGTGGATGGGTGACTATCTTAAAACACCGAGTTTCCTCCGTGCCTCGGAAAGCACGTTAAGTAGCTCATATAGAGATCTTTGGCAGTCGTTACGAACAGTCAGTAGCCAGGAAATCTGACTCCAGTCTTGCCAAGGAGAACCGTGTTACCCAGTTAATGGGTTGTGGAGGTCCGGTAGGCAGCCACTCTACGTAAAATACTGATTTTCAGCTAAATCTGGTTTGACTGGAAGCCGACCCCAATATAGTTGGGAAAAGGATAGGCAGAAGATATTATAAGAAAAGACAAGAAAAGAAGCTGTTCAAAAAAGTTTTGCTGACGTTACTTGACTAAACAATTTTTTTTAAAGATGATTATAAAAACACGTTGTATTTTATGAGTCACAGAATTGCGTATTTGTACTGATTAAAAATTAGTGGTGTATAATAATTGTAAAGCCTAGTGTGCAGAACACGCAACAAATTGTCGCGCAACACGTGACGCCTCACGTTCGGCAACGTTGCATAACAGCGCGCGACATTGCTAGCTTGGGGAACAGAGGGAACAATGCTAAACAGTAGATGTTCGTTACATTGTGCCGATTCGTCACGTGGTGAAATATTTTATTAAAGCTATACAAATTAATAAAAACCCCTGATTTCAAGAAAAAACTTCTACCACCAACTTGAATGTCAGTCCAAGTTGTCTTATTTAGTCACAACGTCCTAAATAAGACAATACCAAGCATTTAAGGGTTAAAAATTAATTTATGTTTTTTGATTGGGACGGCCCGTGGCTTAATACTAAACTACACGGGTCGACTTCAAGGTTAAGCAACGCTGTCCGAGGTTGGTCAGTGGATGGGTGATCATCTTAACAAACTGTGTCACCTCGGAAAGGACGTTGGTCCCGGCTGTTAATTATAGATCTTTTTGCAGTCGATGCGGATAGATTACTAGTGTAGTCTTGACGTCTTGACTAGTGTCAGATTTTATGGCTTCTGACACTAGTCAAGCCAAGGAGTAGGTACTGTGTTACCCAGTTCTGATTCAGCTAAATCCAGTTTGACTGCAAGGCAATCCCAAGAATGTTGGAAAAAGGCTAAGCAGATGATGATTGGGACGGACCACATAGATATAGCCCGATTAATTTTGTGAACACGTCGTTACCGTGAAAGCTTAGGAATCTGAGCTCACTCGATACAAACTGTCAATCCATCCTGCCTGTCTATTCTGTAAACACCTCACCGTGAAAACCGCCAGCGTGACATGAATTGTCGTTTCATAAAAAAACCAGGGAGAAGAGAGAATAGTGCGACCGGAATAGCAGCTCACTTCGTGTTCACTAAGTAGATCTAAGTGTTCACGGTGCAATGCTTATAGAAAGCACTACTGTATAACATGAAAGAACTTGGTAATATTGACTGTGCAACGAGGAAGGTATCCAAGCTTTCAAAAATACCTTCGAAACCTCTTAGTCCCGGCGCTAAGGCCTCGGAATTTAAAATAAATCGTAATAAAAATAAATTATAAAATGAATTGCGTCAGGCGGAACCAATGGTTCCACCGCCGTATCTAACCGGTTCAATAACCTTTTGAAATTCCTATATTACACGACTTACATTTCTAAGGTTCTAAAAATATGAGTAGGTAGTTAAGTAAGTAGATTAATTGAGATTTCAGGATTGTACCCACATCTCCGCCCACACGCAGGCGGACTGAAGCGGGTAGTTCACAGTCTATGAAAGCTATGTCACGTTATATTCAGTAAGTATAAATATACATAGCAGCAAACATACAGTGCAGTTTTTCTAAACGTTTTGGGTGATTTTACAAATAAACAACAGCCAATTATTTGTTTGACAACGGCTTGAATCAGTGTTACTGTTGACACGGTCTCGCTAAACGGAAGTAGTGAGAGTCGATATACCACAATCCAAAAATAAACCGTTAAATCATCTCTATTACCCACATTAATTAATTGACCTTTTCATTAACGTTTGAACACATAGTTTCATATTGCTTATCGATAAATTGGCTCGTTTTACAAGGTCCAAAAACAAATTTGCTTATCCCTGTTTATGTTATGATTTCTTTTATATTTAATATATTTGGTACCTAGTCATTTCTAGAAAATATTAGAAATATGGCAAGATTATCCTTACCCTTTGGCGAAATAAGTAGGCAAAAATAGAGATCCGAGAAACCAAGATATTAATTAACGTGAAATAAAAGAATAGCCTTTTCCTACTATACCGTTATTAATTATCTGTAGCCGCTGTTAACCTCACATCAGGGGTAACATTGTAATCACTTCAAGGGTAGCCGGGCTTCGGGGATAATATGTCTTCATCTGTTAGTCCGGGGTGGAATGCTTACGCAATAAAAATTCCATGATGACGTGTCTCCGTACTAAATTACTTTTATTAACGTCTACAAGCTTTAATTTCGATCCTTTTCGATGTTGCCCTCGTTACTCGAACCGGTCATTGGAACTTTAATTCTCATATTGGGTAACCACCACTATGTGTATTACTTTGGTAACGTCCTATATAACCCTGGTTATCCTATTAAGTCCCTGAATGAGTTTTCCTTAACCCGAGACTTAGTTAAATCGCTCTCCCTCTAAAATTCTAGCTTATTTTTTGGTTACTTTTTTTTTCAAATAAATTGAACCGTTATTTTTTTTGTGGGCAGATCCTATATATGATCATAAAGTACCTGCACAAAGCGCGTATAGAATGTCTAGTGAGAAGGGAGGATCGTGACAAATTACTATTACGACACTTATTTTTCGCTTCACACGCGTGGAAAAGTTGCTGAGAATAATGATGCCAGTCATAGTGTCTCACTGAGGAAGGAATTCATTTTATTTTAGTATCGTTTTATTTACTTCACGACGTCCGCACGACTGTCCAAAGTTTTGGGTGTTTACTATGGCTATATTTTTGGGCAGATAGACGATTTTATGGGTTTTTTTTTTCGTGTGGTTTTTAAGCGCTCAACTAAAATTGAAAGCTAACTTTTAAACAACATTTTTTTAATGAACACAGAAAAGTCGACAGCTGGCTGCTGGACGAACCTGTGACGAACATTGGTTTTCAATAATAAAGACGGATTGGTAGAAGATATTGGTGCATGAATGAAAGTTTTACGGCTGCTTACGCAACTTTCAACACTCATTACACTTGTTATGAATTCTTTCATGCTTCCTTATTTTAGATTATCAATATATACCTCTGATAACACTTAACTATGGGCACCTACAAGTGAAGTCAAGATCAATTTCTTCATAATTTAACTAAGGTTTTTTGCACACCTTCACGTGAAGGGACTGCTTTTGCCAAAAATGAGACATAAGAAATTACTTTATAGCTTATAACGACACTCCTGGGATTTATTTGCAAAGACTACTACAGGTTTGTGATAAGAATACTCTTAGAACATTACTAAGTCCTACACAATAGCTTAAATAATAGTTTTTTTCCGAAAACGTATCCATTCTCTGATTTGTGTCTTCATAAATAAAAGTTAGAGTATCCGATCATTACTTACTACTTACCTAATTAAAGCTGGAACCATTACATCAGTATTCGACAGGGCCGCATTTTTCTCAATTCATTAGAAAAACTTTTCCATTAGTAATTTGGCATTCTTTGTGGGGCAGATCAGAATTGATACGAGTAACATTTACTGCTGAATCAGTTACATTCGGTTGTGTTGTAACAACGGGTCACCCCTCTTCGCATCTAAATAGAACATCTCTTTGTGAAACTAGTCTATAAATCAAAAACAATTGGCTCGCTCTTTGCAGTTTTTTTTTTTTATTTTCCTTTTTTGTGAGAACGCTGGTTCGTATGATAAGCACTCATCCACAAAATTAGGTCTGGTGTTTACAAAGATATGGCAATAAAATGCAGACGAGTACGCAATCCCATGTAAGTAGGTATTTATGTGCGGCATATTGGAAATAATGGATGCTTGCGTCGATCCTGAGTCTCTACTTAATTATTCAATCGGAATACTAATATCTACTCGTCCGAGCTCCACATCCTCAGGAAAAGCGATCTTTTCTGCTCTTTCGTAACGGTGCACATAAATTAACGGTGTCTCGATTAAGCACCTTTAGACGGTGCAATAAAATAAATTCACCCTTCTAGCATCCGCTCGATTTAGTGGACATATTGATTTTGAAGCTTTTGCATGAAAATACAAAATTAAATCGTGTTGTCGACTTTTGTAGGTGCTCTACTTTTACGTTCTAATTCCTTTGTTTACCCATAGAAATTGTATTTAGCATAACAACAACATTACACGGCGAATATCCAACATAACCATCCACTAAACGAGGATTACGAAAGATGAGGTGTAAGAGCGGCGCGGGCTAAGCTATAGGTAAATAGCTCGCGCTTGAAATTCAAGATTTTTCCAAATAGAACAAACAGCTCAACGTTTGTGAAAACGGTTCTATAAATATTTAAAAATCCTCTTCTCCGTAGCGAGTTGTAAGACGATTTGGCGTCTCTCTACCGGACAGCTACGAGGCGCCGCTCGCTCGTACTTAGTACGAACAGAGTCGGGTAACAATCGCTTAGCATTCAGGTAATGAGTGGTTTTCATTAAGAAGGTAAATATTATTTAAGTATACGTCGTTGTTTAATTCTATGCAAACTAAGTGGCGTTAATGATGCGTAATGTCGTGTTGCATCCAGTATAATTTAAAAGATATTAACTTATTATGAAAATTACATATCGTTTGACTCTTTAAGCCTATAATTTTCCCTTTTCAAAGAGTGGCCCCAGAATAATTTATTTTGTTAGGTTGTAAGCACCGTTAATGTAGCCCCAGAGTTGTACTGAGCAAGTTAAAGTACTCTCCTCCGGTTGTCGCTATCCTGCCGGAACAAGTCTCGGCAACTTTTTAATTGGCCAGCCTTACAGATTGAAAAAAACTCAAGAGCCCTTTTGACTTAATTAAATTTACTCTTTAGTCAGTAAAACAAAATGGAGCCAGTTTCATTGAATGTTGTCTATCCGAAGCTGACGTAAACAAAAACCTAATTAGACGACTGAACTCACTTTGTTGTATACTTGTAGATAGGGGATCTTTACTTTCTCGTCTCAAAACCACTCCTCAATAAAACATTTTAAAAGTTATTGTTTCAGTAATTAATTGCCTCTCAAGCGAAATGATTACTTTAAAAGCTAATATTATGAAGCCGACGCCGCTAATCCTTCTTTACAATATCCGCGTTCATTTAATTTCTAAAAACGTAGCCAAGCTTCTATTCACAGGCACTCAAACTAGAATTTCGTTAAGTTAAATATCACGAATTTAATCCGTGGTGAGGCACTCTCCCGGGGGCTCATAAAATGCTGAAATGAAAAGCTTATTTGAATTAAATCCTTTTGATACAAACTTCCGATTCAGTTCTGTAATGAACTTTGATGAGAAATGCGGTTCAGCTTGATAACAATTATCATTATTGGTCGTTTAATCAACATCTTGTGAAATTGATAGGGCGCGCAGATTGGCCGTAATAGCTTTGGGAATTACTGATTCGTATCGAATTGACTTTTCCTGTAAAGAACTTCCTACTTATTTTTAGTAAACTCCATAAAACTTATTTTATCTCTAAAATTTGGGTTGGTAGGAAGTTTGATTAAATAGTTTGGAGTAGAGCGTAGATACGGTGTGTATTTGTTCTATAGCAGACTGTTGAACGCTGAGCGGACTGTTACGTCACAGCAAGCACGTTATTTGCGAATGACAAGCTCATTTTGTTCGGTATACCAATTCGTAGTCAACATAAAATCGTTGGCGTTGCGTAAACCGTTGAACAGGAGATTGACGCGCGAATGATCGCATTAATTACCTAACATGTGCTGAAATAGCTGTGTTATTAAATATTACAGATTCAGACCCAGAGGTCCCGGGTTCGATTCCCAGCGGGGGCAAATTTTTTGCTCGGTTTGGTTGGTGGTAGGACTTGTTCTAAGTCCGCCTAGCAAGCTACCACCATCATGTCTAAGTCAGTCGCCATAACAACAATGTTAACAGCATTGTTGTGTTCCGGCAGTTAGAGGTATGCTAGCCAGTTCCTCTGTGTAAGAGGATTCCGGGTAAAGCTCGCTTCCATCTTCGGCCTCACTTTCCATCAGGTGAGATTTGGGCCAAGAGTTTCCCGTTTTGTATAAAAAAAAACAACTATAAATCCTATTTTCAAGCTAACCTGAAGAAAGAAAGACTAGAGGGCAACAAGTCTCAACGAGAACCAGTTCTTTAACTACTTACAAACCACTAGTGAAAAACAAAGATGTTCAATATAATCTCGAAAAGCTAGTGTATCTAGTTTTCGGTCGAAGAAAGAGAATTATTAATAGAATTTTGAAGAGGCATTTTCTACTTGTAAATAAATACCTTTCAAGAAGCGATGTTACTAAAAATACTTACAGTGGTGAGGCACGAGAAATCAAAGTAAAATTTAATGTTACCAGCAATAATAAAGAACTCACTAAGAATAAAAACTAACTGGCTACCTGTCCTGAAGTAAAATATTCGCATTTTCAAGTGAATTTTCCACTGAAGCAATAAATATTTTCTCGTGACATCTTTTCTTCTACTACGGAAAGTTCAAGTAATGGTTTATTAAATCATTTGGTTTGATGAGCCAAATAAAACAAGCTGATATTATTTTAGCAATTTATGAAAAAAAAATATTGTTGCCTCGTTGGTTCCTCTAGAAAGTTGTAGTAAGCCCTACTCCTAAGAATAAGGTTCGATTCTGACGAGATGAAAGATTACTTAAATTAAAACAGCCATCCAGCCGAAAAGCAAGGGAATAACTTAATTGCTTGTTTCTATTCAACAGTATTCTTCGCAGTTTCAAAATACTCAGACAATATCCTAGGCCAACAGACTCTCTACTCACTAACTATAAATATGTAATTACTTGTTCAAAGTGATACCGTCAGTCTACAAATTCTAAAACTTCACTAAAGGTAAGAATTTCCTCGAAAAAATCCTTTGTAAATTGTCATCCAACCCCGAAAGGGACGGCCGGGCGATAAACAAAATAAGATCACTTTTACGACATTAATTTTGTTAAGAATATCATAATTCATTTAACTGCCCTGTCTCATAGCTATTCCGGTGTCATTTCGTCGAGGTGTATAAACGCGCCGAAACTCTCCGCGGAGAAGCAAAGTGAAATAATATGAAAATCCTATTCTTTTATGAATTATTTATGTATGCTACGAGATAATATTATAAGGGAATAAAGGGCAGATCCCTTTCGAAGAATATTAAGTCTTTACAGCTCATAACTACGGCCCTGTAACCTTGAGTTTATACACCAAGTTGTTACAACATTATACTTGATTTGTGTCAAAGTTAATCCTGATTTAAATTAAAAGGTTCGCTCAATCGATACTTTTCTTTCAAAAGCTTTCTCGATATCAAACAAAGAGGTTTTAATAACAAAAGATTTCTGTGTAAACTGGCTACTCTGCGTTATAATTAATATGACAGCTTTGAGGTTTATCACGATCCACGGTTCTGTCGTTCCGGCTTAGGCCCAATATCCGGTTGGCGGTTTTTGATGGGGAATTATTAAACGATCGAATAATAAAAAACTTAACGACTGATGATGAGAAACTATTTTAATAACTTGAGCGGTATGAATTTGAGTAAGCGAAAAAATAACTAAACTAACGAAGAATATTGATCAATAATAAAATCCAGAACGAGCTTAAAAAAAGTGAGTTGTGATTAATCCATTTCAGATATTAAAATTCTAGCCGTGCGACTAAATTACTAAGTGAGCGACTAGAAATAATAGACTAAAGTCAAGAGCAAACCAATCACAAATTAAAAAAAAAAACACAGAGGGCAACTTCAATATAGATAGGTTAGGTTAGGCTTTTTTACTTTATTTGTGAGAGTTAATTTCCGCGGACCTGGGGGGCTACTCTCTAAGCCCGAAGTCCGTAGTTTCGGGATTAGTTGCGGGCGTATTCTACTCAATATTAACTAACCACTAAGAATTAGTGAGAACACTATTTGTCAGTTACTGTCAAATCGTGTTGTCATTCATTCTTAGTTCGGGTTCGGGACTAATCGTAAGTCAGTAGGTGATACGGAGTAGAATACGTCCACAACTAAGCCCGAAACTACGGGCTTCGGGCTTAGAGAGTAGCCCCCCTGGTTAGGTTAACATTTTTTATTTTAAGTAACACCAATGAATGTTTGTATGTTGATTTCTCGTCACTCGCAGCCAGTCGCTCACTTAGTAATACTATAAGGTAAATTAATTATTTTTGTCACTTAAACCTTTAATTTATAGTCACTCGTTTAAATACTACCCGTTTTTGATCAGACAGTGAATCTAATGAAAATAATTTTCTTAACCCGGCCTTAATCATCGCAACTTGATTTATTTAATTAAGGTTCACCAACAGTTATTTCACAGATGTAATACAGAAAGGACCATGTAAGTAATTGTGTCTAAAATCTAACTGCAGTTTCAATTGGTTGTGCTGTTATATTAAAAACATAATTAACTTATTATTACTGATGGAAGGTACCTTGTAAAATGATTACATTCAGCTTATTTAAGGTTCCGAACCTGAAGAGAACTATTACTTACAGAGCTGGATTTACACTAGGGGCCGTCGGGGCTAGTGCCCAGGGCGGCCAATTCTCCAGGGCGGCAAAATTTGGAAAGAAAATAAAATAGTATTATCACATTGCTCAATATAATTATTCTCTTAATTAATAGTTTTTTGTTTAATGGATAATTCAAGAAATTCAATTCATGCATTACTTATTTTGTAAAATCGAAATTTTGTATTATTATATATATTTGGAACTTTTAGTAAAATGAATACTGAAAATAACTGAATTAATGTATTACCTTGAAGATTTAAAACGATAACATTAGATTTTATTGTTTTAAAAAATAAAAATAAATAAATTGGTAGTTATTTCGAAAAACTAATAATATCTTAGAGTTTATAATAAACTAGCTGACCCGCGCAACTTCGTCTGCGTCACATTTTCCTTTAATGCTCCGCTCCTGATTGTCTTAGCGTGATGATATATAGCCTATAGCCTTCCTCGATAAATGGGCTATCCAACACTAAAAGAATTTTTCAAATCGGATCAGTAGTTCCTGAAATTAGCGCGTTCAACCAAACAAACAATCAAACTCTTCTGCTTTATAACATTATATATAATATATATATATATATAAAATATAAATATATAATATAATAATATATATAATATAAATATATATATATTATAGATTAGTATTACTTTAGTGTTTAAAAAAAACAAGATATCAAAACTATAACTTTATAAGTAATATTTCGGCTTTTCTACATTGCCCAGGGGCGGCACTAAGTTAAAATCCAGCCTGATTACTTAACCTCTGCTCCGTCTGTCTGTATGCGGATTGCCACACAAGAAACTAGGTTCGATATTATGGTGGTACGAAACCCTTCGTTTGTGATTCCGTCTTGCCCTTGGCCGTCTTATTTTGTTTTAGTTTAAACATTTCTAAATGCAGACGTCGGTGTCAGATGCAGATTATGTTGCAGTTTAATTTTTATAATGATGCATCTTCAAAGTACGCAACACGACAGGAACAAGGCGCTTGCCCGACTACAAAAACTCCTTCAGCAAATATATTTTAAATTGTATAAAATCCAACAGACGGTACAATTGGGTTATTATACGATAGAAAAGTACGCGCACCGCGCACCGCTCCAGCGGTTGCATAAAATGTATTCCTCCTTCTAGCAACAAAGACAACCCTTTTATTCTTTTCTGTCGTCGCGGTTGTAATTCTCGTCTTTTAACAAATGGATGACATTATCGCTGTGTCTGGCTTTTGTATATTCAGGTAGAAATAAAGTTAGTAAAAAAGTTAATGCGCTTACGTGGCGCTCGCCTTTCAAACGTAAAGGATATTTTTAAAACGGACATAAACTTGACGGCGTACGGTGTGTGCGCTGGGAACTTTTTCTATGAGAAATTGTGAGTTTTTGACGTCATTACTCGTAATAAAGCATGCAGGAACGAACACTTCCCGTGTTCGTTTGGAGCGTGGTGTAAACGGGGACATCATAATACGATGTGGTAAGGACTGGCCCTCGAGAGCGAACCTGCGCTATCGACATCTCCGCGGCGCGTTCATCACGCCCTCTTCGCAAGTCATCGGCTCCTCTTCATGCGGCCTCTCGAACCGGCTAATAGTTCACAGGCGCTCATTAAAATTACACGAGTGGCTGGAATAATGTGATTCCTGTTGAGTGCTAACTGACGAAAAAGAGACTGAAGGTGAGCTGTGTTCAGTGTCCTTTGTTCGGTTTCGTCGAATCATTATTGTATTGGTGTGGGTTAAAATAATATTATCTGTTCTTTGTTCAATATACCTACAGAGATGAAATTCGTAGTGAATATAGACCCGTATAAGTTTCCAGCAAGTAGAGCCTCCCCGCGTCCGATAACGCAGCCCTCTCAGTGCGTAGTTTTCCGGCGCTCAATTATAACAGAGCATAAAAGTTGCTAACAAAGCTACAAAGGCTGCAACTTCTGACGTTCCTGAATACGGCCCTTATTTATCGCTTCCCGTGAGATTACCATACTACCGCATAAACAACGACACAGATTACCTATAATACTTTTGGATGCATAAAATTTCACCCTTTGCCCATCCTTATCGGGATGAAAAGTGTACAGAGAGATGTTTGGCAGTAAAAAATATGTATTAAGGTGTACTTATAAAAATACGGTACTGAGTCAGGCTGGTATTTTATAGGGGTTTACTAATAGCACTGAGATAAGTAGGCATAAAATTTTACGAAACATATTTGTGGAAGAGTTTTAACACAGTTTCATGTTACTTATTTTAGGCTCTGGTTCGCCCTCGATTTTTTGCAAGTTCGAATTATATTTCAAAACGAAAATTGATCTGAAAGTTACTTACATCAAATATTCATAATAAACATGAAAATAACTGGTGCGGGACTCGATATTGTTCCCTTTTCTCCACTTAGAACTCTTTGTTCATATCTAATAGAGAAAGTATCTTCAAAGTGTTCAGTAAACCAAAGGAAATACAAGTCGGGGACACACGAGCGTGCAGCCCCACGAACAGGGAAACGGAAGCCGCTCGGATGTCGTGTGTTACCTTCCTATCTGTTTGCTACTGAACTTATCGAGCACATTAAGCAACGAACTTTGGTTATGAATATTATCGACGCGATGTTTGGGAAATCGTCAATTTGAAAGATTTTTTTTTTATTTTGAAATCTTTTTTGCTTTTTACATGGTTGGATATTGGGAACTAAAAAATTATTATACTTATTAAACTATTACTTACTTATATCCTAGCATGTATGGAAAACTTACTAACTTATGTTTTATCATTACCTTATTCAAGGAAAGGAGTAGCTGAATAAAAACAAACCACTGCGTGGGAAGTTGTTTGATTTCTGAGAACTGCTTATAAGATGATGCCTCTGGCTTCATAAGGAACACTGACGCTTATGCGCAAATATAATGTTTTTTTTTTTATGGATGGCTCCCGCTCTGGGCGAAGCAGAAGAAAGTGTCAGACTCTTACAAACTAAAACCCATCCGTGTTCACCCTAATGCCTTTTGCGTTCCAAGGCTGCGGTGACTCTTTTGAACAAATTCCGCAACAATTATGACTATTTACAAGTATTATTTTAGAGTTCCGTCCTACTAAGTCAATAATTGTAAGTATTAATTGTAACATATTTTCCTATCTATCTCTATATTTATATCTATCTATTTTTCTATTATAAAGCAGAAGAGTTTGTTTGTTTGTTTGGTATAACGCGCTAATCTCAGGAACTACTGGTACGATTAGAAAAATTCTTTCAGTTTTAGATAGCCCATTTATAGAGGAAGGCTATAGATAGGCTATACATTACGCTAAGACCAATAGGAGCGGAGCAGTAATAAAAATGTTACGTAGACGACGTTGCACGGGTCAGCTAGTAATATTATAAAGCTGAAGAGTTTGTTTGTTTGAACGCGCTAATCTCAGGAACTACGGGTCCGAATTATTACCCCCTACATACAAACTTACAAACAAATGTTACCTCTTTATAATATTAGTATAGAAGTATGGATGTCTTTCTGTGTTTTTTCTGTTGTATTTAGGTATGTATTTATGTATCTATTTTGGTATATTGTATTACCTACTCTTTGTCTGTGTAACAAATCGCTTAACTGTATGTTTGCACCAAGTGCAACCCCATTTAATGTCCAGGCTTTCTCCATCCATTCCAGGTTGCCTGGAAGAGATCGCGGAATGCGTTAAGGCCGCCAATTGTATGTTTTGTTAGTTTAAGGTTTCCTTTATGTATTTTTCAATTGGTGTACATTAAATTAAATATAAATTAATAAGTCTTTGCTGTCCTACCGTCTATAAGCGGGATGAGTATCTCATGAACCGTTCTAGGTAGACAGTTGAACAAGTCACAGAGTGTTTCACTATTGCAGCTATAATAATAAAAAAAAAATTAAACTAAACCAAACCCATAGCGTTTCATTATTTTATAAATTAATAAAATAATAGACTCATTATTCTTATGTTCATGAGCCTTTTTAATACGGTTTCATAAAAGCCCAATAGATCCTAAGTACTTATTTTCAACAGAATCGTTTTTAGACCTATTATTAATTTCATGTGAAACAGGTAATAAGTAAATATGTCCATGTAGGATACAAAAAAAAAACACAAAAATCGGAACATTCGGAGTTCTAAAACAAATTCCAGCATGAATAATTTGTTCGGAAATGTTTTTTTACCTTATTTTTATCTAGACGCAGTGGCGTAGCTACCAAGGGGCTAGGCGGGGAAGTGCCCCAGGGCCCCCAAGCTCAGGGAGCCCCAGAAACCTGATTAACAAACCTCATAATGAAGTTGGCCTGGTATTATCTTTTAGAAACTATTTTCGGCGCGTATTACAACAAAGTTATAGCCGGACCACAGACGCGAGTGCGCGCCTAGGCTAGACAACAGCTAGCTAGGATTGACGGGAACGGTAGAGTGCAGTCTAGAAGCAGTTTTGTCCCAAAAAAATCTGTTAATAGTGATAGTGAATCACTGACGAATTGGAAATCACACTAAAAAGTCCGAATAGATGGTCCAGCAGGGTCAATACAATATCTGCAATACAATTCTGTGCCGAATTTCATGAAGATCTTTTCGTACGCCTGAAAGAACAACAAAAATCCATCCATCTTCACAAACTTTCGCATTTATTGAAATTCTGGTGCTGATTGAGTGACTGAGTGAGTGTCTGATAGACAACGCACAGCCGAAACTACTGGTCATAGGAAGCTGAAATTTAGCATTTAGGTTCTTTGGAGAGTGTAGGGTAGCACTAAAAGAGGATTTCCCGAAATTCCTACGGGAACAAGAAAAACCAGGGCATGCATATACGAAGTTCCGGGCAAAGGCTAGTTTTATATAAATTGATTGATAAAACCTAAACAGTTTAGGGGCCCCTGTTGTTTTTGCCCCAGGGCCCAGGGTCACCTAGCTACGCCACTGCTAGACGACCAAGTGGACTCGGCCGTCTCTAGGCAAAGGTCAGATGTTCAATCTTCCCAGCTCTTAATTTATTTAGTTACATTTTCAGGTAACATGTTCTTCGATGCCTACATAATATAATCTAGCGATATTGGATAGCTTTTTATTATGTTTTGTGTGTTGACAAAGAACTCAGGAAAAGGTTTCGAAATCCGATAATTGTGCTGATGGCTAGGTACCTGCAAGCTTGAAACCGTACAGGAAACGAACAATATGGATGTCAGCTTTTTATAACTACGTCACACACTTTCGAAACAAACGGACAAAAGTGTAGGCCTGCCTACACTTTTGTCCGTTTGATTCTCAAAACTCATTAAAGAAATACAACAAAACTTTTGACTGAAGACGGAGAATTCAAAATAAAAGTTACGAACAAGAGAAGTAGTTAAAGTTGAAATAATGATACACTTAATAAAATCAAAACTAAGAAAAGCCACTAAAATTAATTTCAAAACAGAAGAAGACAGAACAGAAGCCCGAAGAGCTTTAGCAACACAGTCATGTTTTCATAGAATCACTCAAACAGACAATGTTATTGGATTATTTCAATATATCGAGCTCCAAGGATCTCAAAATATTAAATTGTTCTAAACGTGATGCCAAAGAGTCAAATACCAACCTCGAAAGGAATGTCTAACCTGACAGTATATTGATAAATATTTTATAGATTAAATGCAGAGGCATAACAGTTAGTTCAGTCGAGTACCGTAGGTATCCAAATCAATTTAAGAAAAATGTGATGCGAGTGGGCAAAGCTCGTAGTGTCACATTTTATTCTCTTTCTTACAAATATTGAACGATGACAAGTTTGAACAATAGCTATAAACAGATAGAAACCCTAGAGACAACCAAAACAAACTTTGTGTTTAGTGTGAGTTGCGGCCTCAACTCTGACGTGCCACAAAGTCCAGTCGTCAACCTGTACCACAACATTTTTGTACGCAATTAAACATTATTACAGGCCATCATTGTGAAATAACAATCTCTTTTACTCGGTCACACACCAAATATGTAGACTATGTAGTGTTACCGGTTGTTCACACGACGCTGGGCCGACTATAGTGTTATTCAGCCGTGCGATTGTGTAAACCTCTCATCGAGTAATCTTAGGTGAAGTAAAATGAAATGAGCTGTCAATCCACACAAACAAAATGGAATGACAGTTCACCTTGAAAGTGACAAGATGACATGTTGACAGAATAGACCGGCAGGCGGCAGTATCTAAGAATAATAAAGAGCAGAAGAAGAAGTGAACTGTCAACCCTTAGGTACAATCAAGGTGAAATGGCATTTCATTTCAAGCTCACTCCAGCTAGGTTTTCACGGTGAGACGTTTACAAAATAGACCGACGACGGTACTTTTAGTGCAGCAGAAGAACACAAATGAAAGATGACATTGTCAACCAATGAGTTTTTATACGTAAGGCTGTAGACAAAGTCACATTCTATGGGCGACATAGACTGTCGAAATCTCTAAATCACGTGTCACGTTGTTTGTCCGCGATGGACTCCTAAACTATTTAACCACTTTTAATCAAATTTGCACACCGAGTGCAGTTGGATCTAACTTGAAAGATAGGTAGGGTAGCTTACATCTCAATTTTTTGTTGCAATATTATTTATGAGCGGAAAATGTGACGCAGACGAAGTAGCGCGGATCATCTAGTACGAATATATGTTTGGGATAACTTATATTTCTGCCAATCTCATACTATTTGACTTTTTGACCGTCACTATCGCCGATAAAATGTTACTTGGTCAAGAGACTGAAGATTTTGCCTATCGGCGTAGAGTCATGCTGCTTTTTTGACACACAAAAGACAGGATTTTCATGGCATTTACACTTTAACCATGTCAACTGCGTGAAGTTGCCGAGTGAATCCTGGTTTACTACAAAAGGACGTACAATAGAATACCGTGTGAACGTAACCTTACCAACCACGTTTATGAGCCTTCAAACGCATCCCGAAACTACCCACAAATGTTTCGTCTCGTACTCCTCGAAGGAGCAAGTGCGGTGAGTTTACTTCGATAATATCAACAAACACTGCGGTCTTAACTGAAAGGTATTTCAAAATTAAAAGTGCAAACAAGAAAATGCTGCCTTCGTTGAGGTTTATTTCTAGTTTATTTTGGTATGTGAAATGAAGCTTGAAATATGCTATATTTTGTACTGAGGACCTTTGTAGACTTCAGCTCGCAATTTATCTTTTTATTTCTCTATGTATATTGTGTGTTTTTGCACAAGAGGCAAACAGACACAAACCCGGTACGTAGGTAAATGAAGAATTACCTTATACAAATGTTTCTAAAAGATTGTTTCATCGAAAACAAATAAGTACGAATAATTCAGTCAAAAAAATCCTAACGAAAATCTATTTATACATAATAATTCAGCTAATAACATTTTGATGTATCTGAGACTGACTTGTAAGTATGTAATTCTAAGGAACTACTCACAGCTATTCAGCTCCATTCGCGTTTCGCTGAACGATTTTGGTCACACTTAGGTAAACAGTTCCGTTTCTATCAGCCGCGTACAGCTCCTAAGAATAAGAAGGCGGGCAGCGGCAGATTAGCGCTGAACTCTATATGTAGCAGTCGCATGATAATCACACATTTGTCCGCATTTTATACTTGTTTGAAGCGAAAGCTGAATAGATGCGGAAAGCTGAACGGATGCGTACGCGTTTCCATCCAAAATCGTTGTTTTCTAAAGGCATAAGCTGAATAGAGCTGAATGAGTGTGAGTAGTCCCTAAGGCGGTTGACAAAGCCGAAGTCAAAATAACCCGCAGGCTGTGCGGATATTGATGAAGGCGACCGCCCACTGGCCACTCGCCACCACACTGTTTAGATTTTCCTTATATTTATTTTTTATTTAATAGCGATAGATAGGTATGGGTTTTTGAAGCCGTCGAGAATGAAATGAACGAAAGTACTTAGTTTATGCTCTTTCGTTAATGATGTGTCAGCTTTTGATCACTTAGGTATCTCAGCTCTTGCTTCTGCTATTACTATTGAGTGACTGACAGACAACGCAAAGTCGAAACTACTGTTGGAAGCTGAAAATTTGCATTTAGTTTCCTTGGGAAATTTAGGCGAGCACTAAGAGAGAGACTTTCCCGAAATTCGAGAAAAATGGCCGCCTCTTTTTTTATTCCGCGGTGCTATTCAGCCGGTTGATTCTGTCCACATCTCACCGTGATCACTTAGTTGGAGTGAACGACAAGTGAGCTGTCATGCCATCTTGTTTGTATGGTTTGACAGCGCACTGGCCTCAATAGATAATATTACCGTGGCCTAAGAGTTCACTTCGACATTATTACAGAATTGCACTGCTGTTATATTTCACCGTAGAAACTTAGGTGAAGTGAACATGAAACCCACGTAAAACCAGACCAACAAAATGGAATGACAGTTCCCTTCATGCGAACTCCACTTAAGTTTTCACCGTGAGTGTTAACAGACAGGATAGACCGGCAGTAAACATCTCACCGTAGAAACTTAGGTGAAGTGAACCGCCATTCCTTGTAACGTTTGGGATTGACTTCTCTAAACATAGCTCTACGTTTTACAAAACAGCAAAACTAATGGTTTGATGATGCGTTCGACGATGGAGCGGGCTGGCCTAGAAGTACCTAGTGAGTAACTTATTCAGTCTTACAGCAATCAGAATACACAGACGGCAAGGAATTCCTCTGCTTACCTATTAATTATTATGCGTACGTCAGTTGATACTCGAATTATAATTGATCTTGTAACTGATGTTCCAACAAGGACTAGACAATCTTACTTTTTATGCATATAGAAACTTAGTAGGTATAATCCGCGCGCGATCAAAAAGGGATGGAAACTTATCAAAGTAAATAGAAAATTACAGTTCTCAAGACAAGTAGCGTTAGGGAAAAAAACTCTGGGAAAAAATAATAATTATAAATTAGTTATTTCTACGATCTATCATAGGGTTGTGTAAATATACAGAAAAGTTTCATGGTTGCAATCCTTTAAATAATAATGTTTAGATATACGAGTATTACATAAGTACTTACATTAAAAATCGAAATTCATTGACCATCTTCGATACTTTTGTTTTCCAATTATATGGATAAAACATGTTTGAATGAATGTAAGTGATTACAAATAACAGCTATATTAAAACAATAAAAACAATTTTATTTTATTTAAGGATAAGGAGGACTCGTAAGTTCAACTTCAAAAATAACAATTTGAATCGATTTGCAAAATATAGGTACGATTAATTTTTGGAAACTGGCAACACTGAAGGACGAGTAATGTAAGTATGTCGAAGAATAAAACAATTTAATTATGTATTAAATACAAATCGTAGGCGCAAGTTGATACAAAAGTATTAAATAAATATGCGTTTAAAAACAAAACATGATTTTTTATTTATTTGTATCTTTTCGAGCATCGTGTCCACGCGAAGCCGAGAATGGACAAATCCTTTGAAAGTTTCGAGTAGTATGAATTGCTGGTTGATTCTCCTAAGTGGCCTTTTTAAACCCGCTGGCAACTTTTGCCGACGCTACGGCTGGCCGGCGGACCGCGCGCGTCACAGTTCCAAAAGGTCGCATCCCATTCTGATCGCGCGCGAGTAATATCTCTTTAGGGTTCCGTACCCAAAGATCAATCGCACCCTATTACAAAGCCTCCGCTGTCCACCAACCGCCTGTCTGTCAGCGGTCTGTATCTAATAAACCGCATAAGTAACAAAAATAATTTAAAAATAAAAAGGGCTCCTCTACAAGAAACGTGTTTTTCGGCGTTTTTTGCTCGATTTCAAAGGCATAATAATGGCGAGGATACGGAAACCTTCATGCCCTCCGTTTTTTTTTATTAGTTATTTCGTATCCTTCATCATTCAGTTCAGTTCACTAAGACACTACTAAACAGAATATAATGAACTACAAAGCTTCTTAGGCAAAAATCATAATAACAATCTAGAATAAGTTTCAGAGAGGTCCTGTGTAACGATAACATTATTATAAAAACTTGAAATTTCGAGGAGAGTGGTCCGCGCAAGTTAGTAAAGTAGTCTTTTGTTACCTAGTCTACTCAAATCTTTTGTGTCTATAAATTTATGAAATGCTAACAGATTTCTAATGGAAATAGTGTCACTGAAATTTTTATTACAAACAGAAAACTTGCACATAATATGTAGCTTACATTTTCTTATTTTGCCAGTTTACATTTCTTCGCTAAGTTACGACTTAAATGCTTCGGCACCGCTTAGAGACCTTTTTAGATTATCAATACGATGTAGCTACCTACTTCTTTACACTAAAGTAAAAGAACATTCGGATTTCAGAATAAACGACAGCATTCACATTGTAATTTTCAAGAGCTCATAAGTACAAAACACACTGGGACGACTGCTCTACATTTTACAAACAATTCAGCCATGTCAAAGCAAACAATTGTGAACCTACCATGCACAGTATATAGGTACGTCACTGTGATTTCGGTGTTTTGAAAGGATAGGCAACTTTTTACAGAGCCTTTTGTCCCGTCCAAACTGACAATCAAATCAACAAAACGAAGCTTAGAGAAACATTTGTAATAGCAATACAACCTGTGCGCATAAAGTAATTCAAACCACCTGGTATAGTTTACTTCGGCATCGCGGCCGGATCATGATGGTGTAACCGTGTGGAGAGGTGTCCTCCTGATGGTGTCATGTTCCGCAGCCGCCGCCGTCCGGCTGACACGACAAATTGCCGGCCAGTAATTGGCGGCCGCGTGTCGCGATGCAAAGCCGCTGAATTGGGTTATATTACTTTCATAGTGAAAAATTGCACGTGCATCACGTCCAGCCTATTGTGGTGTGTCGTTATTACTGCAAAGCGTTTTTAATTTTTCCCAGAGTGACGGCAAATTGTACACACGCAGTGCATGTAATTGTATGCATAAGTGGTTACATATTTCGCTGAACATTTCGCGCACAATTTTTGGGAACACTTTGGAAAATTAAAAATAAACAGAGCACATGCTGCTGTTAGCCTTTTAAGTATTTTGGTGAAATGAAACAACAAAATAACTGAAAAGTCAGAAACCTGCTATACTCACCTATCCTTACGTAGGTACATAAATACCTAGTAGGTATTTTCCTGAAGTAGCGTAAAACCAGTAGCGTTGGGTATACCTACATAAGGTTGATCAACATTTTCAACATAACATTTACCTCCAGAAACACATACCAAACACACATAATCTAATTAAAAAACAGAGTAGGTGCACGCCAAAGCGCAAACAAAATTTACTCCAGCAAAATATTCGAGTGTCTGACATGTTTAACCTACACAGTACGTATGTACGTTATTTACCTCGCACAAATCTGGGAAAAGACGACGCTAAGAAATTGAAACCACATTGAAAATCTGCAGCAAGCATCTGCGCTCCAAGTGTTTCGGCCATATTATGTAGAAGTGAGCGGAATAAGCCGTACTTTGTTACAAATCCGGGACTTGGGTTGGATTTGCCGGTGTCCGTTTTGTGCTTGTTATTCCAACGCTGCCAGACCGGGCGCAAGCTTAAGTGTAGCTCATACACTGGAGAGAAACTCTCCCTACTGAATGAACCAAATCGAGTTCTCAGAGATACACTTTTAATATGATTACATACGAAAAATGAATCCCACTCCCTTTCGAACCTACGGATCCGGACCTATTGAATTGAAAGATATTTTCACAAAACATCGTACCTACCTACGAAAAAAAATCTAAGAAATCGACGAAAGCACTCGCCGTTCCGAGATCCTATTTCCTCATTTCGCCTGAACACTAGTCCGGCGCTAAAGACGGAAATCGGATCTCGTCCTTTGGATATCGTAAGAGAAGATTATGGAATTATAGCGGACGAATAGGCTAAGCACCAGTGGACCTAACAGAGCACAAAAATAAGAACTGAGAGCACCTAAGGATTACATTTAATTTAATTTTCTTATTTACAATTAGGTTCTTGCACTTACGGATCTAAAGCAGATCAGCTGATGGCTTCAACATGTAAGACCAAAAACTTGTACTAGTTGTGCTTAAAGTCAAAGGAATCAACTGTAAGACAATATAACAGAGACAAATTATACTTATAAATATGATTTCTATATTAATACGTGTTTCAGGCAGAGGGCCTGAAACACGTAGGTATTAACTATGACTAGCTTCTTATCCGTTTCGAATTACTTACCTACCTTGAAACCATGCTCAAGATACAACAGCTTTTGTCTTAACGACGTTGCGCACATATCTTTCTCGGAGGTTCTCGGCTACATCAAAGTGAAATGCAATCCTTGTGGAGAGAAGGTGAATCTGACGGGGAGAGACATTACCTCTTGCTTTGTCGAGCTAAGGAGCTTAAATTTTAGCAAAGTGTGTGTACACACACTTGACGAAAACGAATGACTAATCTAGTGAACTGCGCACTGTTCCTTTTGCACTTAGGCTTATAAGGGGTTCTTGAATAAGCGTTCAGAGACTTTCAGATAGGTACCTACTTCATGTTTAACTTAAAGAATAAATATAAAAACTGTAAATTCGCCAGTTTTATCCGTCAGGTAAAAGTTATCTGTTTATTAAAAAATCTAAAGACTCAATGAAAAACTCAGTTTTGCTGCAAAAAATTTCACTAGTTTCTCGAAAATGGAACCGTTGAAAAAGGAAACCCGCTGACTTAGTCACTCAAGGGAAAAAAAATAAAACGAGGAGCCAACCTTAACGACCGTCAGGGGATGTCATTAGCTGATGTCCACTGCCGCATGATTCGAATTAGACTCATCTCGAATGTAAGTGGGGATATCTTCGACATGACTGCGTCGGTCACTGACTTAGCTAAACTGTACTGCCAATAATAGCATTTCTATAGGGCTATTTATAAAATAAAATACATTTTTTTCAGACCTAATAGCACATACGTTGTTAGTAATGAGTCAGTACACATTATGCTTATATATGCTAATGTAAGTATTATTAGTAGGTACTTTAATTACATAACCCTATAGCTACCTCCATCCAGTGTCTTTGGATGGGGCAGTCGGGTCTGTCAACAAACATTTTCACCATGAGTACTACGCCGTTAAGATAGGTATACAGGAGGTACACGACGAGGCTGTTGTTTAGGTGCTTTAAACACTTTATTTAGGTACGTCTGGATTAGCTTGACTTTCCGAAATAACTTAGATAAGTAATTGCTTAATTTATCCGGCAGCTTCAAGATTGGAAGACATAGAAACTTGCCAGTTGATAAGCTTGCAGCGAAGTCTCCAGCCTTCCAGCTAAGCAAAGTTCAGATATGATTGTTGCTAATGATGGGTACAAAAACAATAGCTTTCATCACCCTCATCTCGTATTACCTAAGTCAAAATAATGAATTCTGCCATGTGATCACAATTTCCAAGATGAAATTATGTCAATTAATTAAATACCTCTGGATGGTCGCTATGGAAACTTATATTTATCTAGCAGAACATTTTCATTAATGCAATTCATTCTTAAGATAAACGCGGTATTCCCGCCGAGTAAAAAGAAAGTTAGGGAGGTATCAATCCATTACGGGCGGTCTTTTTACTGCGGTTCTACATCAGGAATTCATTACCTTCCACAACCTAAACTTTTTCATGCCCGCACACTATGAAAGAACAAATTATATTGTTAGAGTATTCTTATCACGGACAGCAATTTATTACAGAAGTATTTGGCTCAATTCCAATTGCGGCAGCCCTTGCAAACTTTTAATTGGCTATTCTAACAAACAATTAGGTACCTACCTAGCTACTAACTTTGTCTGCTGTCATTGCACTTTTACAAATATCTAAGCAAGTAGGTATTCCTAAATAAGAAAAAATCTATTGTTGATACTTATACGTCAGTCGCAAATGTATCTACTTAGATATTTAATGACGTTAGTATCAGTAGGTACCTACACACATTTTTTCTTTTGACATGTTAAAAAATATCTACACATTTAATTAGAAGTGACGTCAAAACACAAACCTTTTACTCTTGAATTATGATGTGCTTTATGATGTGCTTATAATACGTGTGAAATACTCTTTGGATAATTTAACTGACGGAGCAAATAGATTTTTTTCAGGAAGCATCCCTATTGAAAGACGGAATATAAAGATAGGGAGAGAGCAAATTACCTAGACATCTAAATTTATTTTCTGTGAATGTAACGCCTTTTAGATACTGAAACTGAACAGAATGCTAAACATCAGGCTTTCTTATTTATTGTTACAAAATTAGGCACCTAAATAGAGTACCTAAACTTTTCTCAACTTAGGTAATTAACTAGGTACCTAGGTAACATCAATTACGATCACTAAGTATAGGTAATACCTAAGTGGTATATAACATATGTAAACATGGAATTCATATTTAGGGCGATATGGGGGAAAAGCAGCAAAACATCAACGCATTTACTTTAGTTCAGTTACAGATTTTAATGTCACCAACTGCATCAAACTGCTTGAGAAGTAATTTGTTGGGAACTTTTTACTCGTTTTTTGTAGACCATGTATAAGTACCTATAACAGAAATAATGCAAAACCTGAAAAGGGATTATTGTAGGTAGGTACCAAGACCAACTCATCATGACCAATTAAATGATGAAATCGCAAAAAAAAACCAGCTGTTTGTGCATTTTGTCGAGTTATGCAAATTGCAAACACAAATTTATGGAGCAGTTGGACAGCTTTCCCGTTATTATTCCTGCTACATCTCTATATGTGCGGTCTGAAGACTCCACTGAACTGATTAGGTACCTACTTGAAAAATAGTCATTGGAAAACTGATGTTTGCTTAGTAAATCATGGAAAATATAATTCCATGTTGATGAAAGGTAAAGATCCGCCAGACAACTAAGGTTACCGACCTAGCCCGAAAGATCGTCAAACTGAAGTGGCGGTGGGCAGGGCACATAGATATATATTTCTGTGGCAGGGCACATTGCATAGGACAATAAGTAGATGGTCGATGAGACCAAAAAGTTCTGGAGTGGCGAGCGAGTATCGGAAAACGTAGCAGTGGAAGGCCTCAAGCAAGTTGGATCGATGACCTGGTGAGGATCGTGGATAGCCGATAGATGCGAGACGGTCAGGATTCAGGTTTGGCCATATACGCACACTGCTGAACCGCGTCTTTCGGCTGATAATTATGATGTTGATGATGAGAGGTAAAGTTACAACACATAGGTTTAAAAATAACAGCAAAAACCTCAGCTCTTTATAATTTTAAAGTTCCCAAGTAGGTATTTTCCGTATGTAAGAGGAAAGTTCCATCTCATTATAAAGTGCAAGGAACATCCATTCCGCATAAGTCACGTAACGCAAATAACGTATTGGGCTAAGAGTGTTAGACGAGTGGGTAATAGTGTAAAATAGTGCATTACATTAGTGATGTGCGTGTGGATTGAGAGATCTTTTCGAAAAACTCTTCCAATCCCAACCAAATTATAGGAGGATTTAGGAAATAATTGTGAAAACTTCATGGTAAGGTATAAAATTTGTGAAACCTAAACAAAGGAAGTTAGAACTCATTAACTGGATCTCTCAATCTGGACAACTGAAGAAAAAGCCATAACGCGTATCCAAGAATATACTGCCTTTGTGTTTAATAATTTGCATTTTAATAAATTGTGAAGGATTTGTGAAAGCTGCTAAACAAAATTACGATTCGTTTCAAAGCCACGTTTAAGATTTATAACGGTTTATATGGATCACTCAGAGTGGACAATTTTCAATTGAGTGATCTTGTAAAACACGACCTAATACTGAAAAAGTATAAATACTTAATTATCATGTTTATTGCAAATTATGCTTCTGGGAAAAATTGTGAAACAAAAATCGTGATTGAAATCTTACTGGTTCAAGAGAAAATGAAAATCTTGTATTTTGTCGATCGTCCCAACTGAGAGATCATTATTTTGAACTATATTTAATAAACCAAAACTTATAGGTAGAAGGTAGATACATCAGAAAATGTGAAAAATGTTGTACTAAAATTTGACGAATCAGTCGTCCCTGTAAGTGTTATACTTAAAGAGATAAATCATTTTTTACAATCCTTAAGGAAAACGTTGAGTAAGGACTTTCCCTTTTACAGATGGAAAGTTCTTACCTAATTTGTTTATACCTAACCGAATTAATTACTTTCTGTTAGTTTTCGTTGGGTTATTTAGTTTTTAGTGTGCCGCTTCCAAACGTCGGAATGAAACAGCAAAACGCTCACCTAGGTACCTACGTCACTCGTTGGGCGGCGCACCGCCGTGTCCTCGAAACGGCGATCGGCGGCTACCTCTCGCGTCCGGCCCTGGTCCAAGCCATGGTCCGGAGCGAGACCGAATGGGACGCCGTTGCCTCCTTCTGCGAAGCAGTCATGCTAGCGAAGGAGGTGGCGGAGAGGGAGAGGAGACCCTCTCGTCCCGGCCGCCGTGGTAGACGCCGCGGGCGTCGGGGGCCACCACCTGGTGACCTCCGGCCACCGTAGGCGCGGGCCTGTGGACGGCGAGCTATGGGTGGCTCGCCGTCCGTCCGTCTAGTGACGACAGGCCGTGTCGACGGCGCGTTAGTGTTCCACGCGCGCCTCAAAGAGAGTCAGCACACAGAGGGGCCCGAAAGGGCCGTAAGGGCCGACGCCTGCCGGAGTCGCGGGATTATTCGCAAGAGACACCGTGGCTCCGGAACACAAAGGGCAATGAAGGAACATAGATGGGTTTTAGTCAGTAGTAGTAGTACACCCAGAGCGGGAGGAGTCATTGGATGATTTCCCATCCCTAAAAAAAAAAAAAAAAAAGGTACGTTACTCGTGTGTCTGTCTACACCAAAAGAAGTTTTTCAAATTACCTACCTACAAACCTATACCTACCTTGCGATGCGACATACCTGCCTAGGCTACCTACAATTTATTCTTCTATTCCCCCTAATTTTGTAGGCAGCAAGTCAGATCGGTAGAAGTTTAATTACTTACAATTTACTTGGAATCCCAACCCGAGGCAGGTACCGAAAAAACAAAAAATAAATAAGTAGAGAATAGAGAATAATTATGCTTAACTTGGAGATCAAACCCGAGTCCCCATACGCGCATCGCGACCACACCTAATAAATAAGTACCTATTTACATTCCTAATGTCAAGTTTGTGTTATATAGTTTCCTTTGTAGATTGGCCGATGCAAACGAAGTTTCAGGTTTTGGGTCATCTAATCCGGGCTACATATGTACACGATGGTGGTATTAGATGGTACCTACCGAGTACCGACCGATAACAATCTTATCATTAGACCCATGAGTGCGCATCCTTACGCGCACTTGGTAAACTTTGCAACTGTGCAAACCAATAGGACTATATCTATAATAAGGTCGATGGAGCTTTTGGAACTTTCTTATCTAATTTCCAACGTTCAAATAAGCAACGACAGACGTAGTTACACATGCAGCGACATCTAGTTGTAGCAATTTGATTTATAAATTAAAATAAATGCTAGACTTTAGATACTTATTATGAAAATTTTACTATGTCGTGATTGCATAGATACGACTATATTATAATGAGATTTAAGTGCTCCTGTGCTGGTTGCAAACGAAAGATATTAATAAGAGACATCTATCGTGGATGGCCTCAATTACGTAAAGCTGGACTAGAGACGGGACTGATGGGGTGTCGTAGTTCTAGCAATGTACCGTTATTTCGTAATTTGAAAAGTTATAACTACTACAAGATCAAATAAGATAATTATGATAAAGTTGAATAGAAATATACTGTTTGAAAATTTTAGATTGGGCCTACACGATCCAGCGAACTTTTTGTTATTGAAACACGTGTTGCACGGCGCGCGCACATGCCGCGCCGCGCCTTCCCGGCCGGGGCCGGTAGCCTCGCCAGCCTGTCGCTCGCTGGTTATGTAACGACAGTAGGTACTATGTAGGTATCATAAAATTACTTAACAGCTCGTTATACGCCCAGTTACATAACCACGACCTCGACTCATTTATTTTACGTAACTATGAATAAAGACATACCTAGCTTATGAATGAGTGGGTGGGACACATTATTAAAGAAACCAAACATTACTTCACATGTATATTTAATATGGGTTTATAATAATTTATGAAAAAATTTAGGTATAAGACAAAATTTTGGTATAAGAGTTGGTATCGAAGTTCTAGGTACAACCTAGAAATTTAATAGGACTACAAAGTAGAAATATAAGATAGACTTAACATTAATGGTCAGCTTATTGATAACCTGAATTACAGTATTACAATAGCATTTAAATTATCTAAGTCACTTCTAAGTTGATGACTTCAGTGTCATTGTTCTCTTCAGCTGGTGTGGCCACATTACCCTTAAACTTCTTAGCCTGAGTACCCTCAGAATCATTTGATGTTTCGTCTTTAGACAGCTCATTCAAATTGTATTTCTTATATGTAAAGTAATTGTCCACAATGCTTAGTAAGCAAATACCCTTTATAATTTCCACTATTATACAGAGCCCAGGATTTTTCAAATCAGCTTTGTTGTTCGCATTCTTGAGGACGACCATCTCTGCCAGCTCCTTGATGATCAAATCTCGGCAGACACTGCTGTTGAAGCGTTTGTTGAATATAATGGCAAACGAAGATGACTGTTTCAGAAAATACTTATCGAAGAGCTTGCCAGCACACTCCATTATGTCTGGTAAGTTGGCCTTACAGGTAGCCATTATCGGAAGCAGACGTAACACATGCCGCGTCTTTGAAAGCTTTGTTGTAACCAAATCTTTAATTATGGCTGTGGTCAGCTCTTCCGGACTAGGTAAATTTGTTTTTACAAAAATGCAGTTAGATGCACCTGTTTCCACCACCTGGAATCTTTTATGCCGTAGAGATTTCTGGGAATCTTTTTTCAAGTAATCCACTTCCCGCCGCAGCATATCTCCGATGTCCGTCTCGTCCTCGGACTCACTGTCTGTGGGCCTGTCCTCTGGCGCGGCGGACTCCGGCACCGCGGACTCCGGCACCGCCGACTGCGGCTCCAACCCGAGGTCCGGATACAGCTTCCCAGCATACTCGTTCAGCAGATTGTAAACTTCTTTCACGCAGTCTTTTTCTCTGAAGTTACACGTGCAAAAGAAGCCCCTAAAGCCGGGTTCCAAGAAATATTTGTTTCTGCGTTTGCGAAAGTAAAACTTTTTCTTCTTCCGAGTATCGCCCATAATGTAGACTGATAAGCACAAAGTGTAGTTACAATATGGTTATGATGGCGGACTGTGATGATATAACGAAATATTATGTGTTACGTATTGAGTCGAATTATGATTAAGAATTCAATAACACAACAGCATCAACATCCGTAACGTAATGTCACTAAAACGTCAGTGAATTGTCAAATAGATAACTTCTAGTGCAGCTAATGAATCGAAAAATTGTTTAGTCGAGTTACAATAGGTTAACCAAGAAATCGACTAGAAGCCATATACAGTTAAAAAAGGTCGTTTTATTGAATGTGTTACAAGCCCAAAGCATGGCGTATGGATACGAGGAGGACGAACTTAAATGGATAAGTGTCCAAATGTAAGCAGGCTGTAGAGTCTGTCAAGCGAGTCGTGTCCACGAACATTTAGCTGATTTCTTATAATGGCAACACTATTATCTGTCAAACGGATGTCACAATTACAGGTACTATGCGAGCCAAATAAGAATAGGACTGTCAAGACGCCATTTTGTTGTTGTAAGGTGTGCAAAAAAATTATAGAGAAAAAAATACTCAGTTTAATATTGTTTTGGCAATTTTTCGGTAATTCTAATCAAATTTACGTCAAATCAATAAGTAGTAGATTCATGAATAGAGTGAGATTTGAAAAAAAAATAATAAAAAAAATAATTCTTTGATTGGTTCATTTTTAAAAAATGTACACCGTTTCGTATATTATTACTGTACATATCCAAAATTATCTATTTATGGAATTCAAGAAATAACATTTTATAAAAATGAATAAGTATAAATAATAATTAAATCAATTAATAAAAAAATATAACGTTTGTTTTTTTCATAGTCTCTTTTTGCTGGCTGTACTGATTTGACAGCTTTCGTGTGAAGTTGGCAGCAAGCGCGATCCTATTCTTAGTTGGCTCGCATAGTAGGTTGGTTACAACATTTTGAAATAGACATGCGCAAAACAGTGCGATAGAAAGTGATGTTATATGACATTACATTTAGTGCCGAGGAATGTTGCATTACACCATGACTCCAAACATGACGCGTAATGAAGCGCTACACGATGTTTATTGTAATGAAATGCTCGCGTTATAAAACATATACATCATTACATGTGATGAGATAGCGCGTTATGGTAGGGTATGATACTGTGATTTGACAATCATGTCAATCATCAAACGCAATGCGCCCTCGCTGCGCCTGAATCGCTTGCATCGTGTACATAAAGTCGATTTTCCTTCATACATTCAACAAAAAGTGAGAGAATCATGATTTTAAACATCACGTACCTACTATCCCTGTGTTTCGAGTTGTGACAAAAGCGATAATATCGCGAATCCGACCAACGCGCAACGTCACAATTATTACTCAATAGTCCTTACATATCGTGACTACTAAATTTGGTCGGATTCGCGACACAATCACTTATCGCAATTCGGAACGCTGGGGAGGCAGTCTGTGGTGTCAATAAAACATAAACCTTATGTCATGAAAAATACGTTTCTAAATAATAATGTACTTATTTCGCGCATGGTTCTTCCGCCGCCGCGCGTCATGTTTGGATGTCATGTGTCATGCTTAGTTTGGTCGAGTCATGTGTAATGCTACAGTACGCGGTCGGGTTATATGACGCGCAATGCAAGTTCAATCGCATTACTTACACATGTCTATTTTGAAACTTCAGCCCAATCATTTATTTGTTAAGTGTGATGTGATCACGATTTCTGATTTAGATCCAGGCATCTCGTAGTCATGACGTTGAATCTCACTGGTGCTGGTAGTGCACGTAATATTGATAGCCACATTAACGAGATTGTTACTGTTTTCTGCATTTTCAATAACACACATTTTTTTTCAGCCACCTTGAATGATGAAGTAACAACAAGCGCAATTCATAGTTTAGATAAGCAACTCCACAGACTACATAGAGATACTACGTATAGCAACTCATAGCCATAGAAGTGAGGAACAGGACAAACGAAACGGAGTTGGAACCCATCATCTTTTTTGTGCGTAATGATACTGACAGTGATATCTCATTGAATTTCTAGATTGTGATTGTGACTAATAAATGCCTACATTTAAATTCACTTTTTTAATTTTCCCAAAGAATTTTTATATCTGCAAAAAATCAAGTATCAAACAAGATTACAGTGTTTTTTTTTAATTTTATTCTTGAGTTTACAGTGTACTTTTGACACATGCATGATTTTTTAATTTGCCGCCTTTTTCAAGGGACACGACTCGCTTGACAGACTGTAATAGTAACAGTTCAAAAACCTTCCAGAACGGCGCTATCGTAGCTGCAGGGTATATTATGAATGTAGACCATGTAGACAAATTATTGAAGTGTGCTGAGTTTGATGAACTTTTGTTCTCTTATTTTGAATATTATACCAATTTTTCATCTTATCAATGTATTTTTACTTACTATTTAAGCATTGAAAAACAATATACAAAAATATAATACGCGGTCCTCCATAAATTACGTCACACGAATTTCATGATTTTCTGCCCCTCCCCCTGTCCTTGTCACAGCTGGGCACATTTGTGAAACTCCCCCCTCCCCAGTGTGACGTCAAATATTTTGCAATTTTTGCAAATTTACATAATTAGAAGTTATTGAATGAAAACTGCGGTTCCGAAATCAGTTTTATTTCCATTTAAATTATTGTGTAACAAAATTAACATCAAATCAAACAATTAACAAAAAACACGATTAGATATATCAATTGAAGAAATTAACAAAACAAAAAACGGTTAACTAAGTTAATTAAGAAATTAACAACACAAAAAACGATCGACTATATAAATTAAGAAATTAACAAAACAAAAAAATATTAATAGAATTATATTAATTATGTAAAGATACAAACTTAATAATCTTGAGTCCATGGACTTTGAACCCACTCCTTTTTAAATTATTTATAACTTGCGGAACTTGCTTAAAATGTGATGCCGCTCGGAGATCCAAAGCTAACTGAAGCCACTTTACCTTCACAATCGTCACTACTTTATAAACTTTTCCATAATTTGTTAACTTCTTGTACAATTTGTTTTTATAACAGCATAAGCTGCACTGTATGTTTCATAAAGATTACCTAAATCACTTTTTTTGTTCATTTGAAACTTGTTTCGTAAGTTAAAAATTACAAAATAGCAGAACTAAGAACGACGTTGTTTCATGCGCGAAAGTCAGTGGTCAAATGAAATAGAAACAAAGAAATCGCCGCTAAGCGCAATACGTTTGGCGGCATTGTCGGTGCGTGGCGCCGCTAGGCGCAATGCGTTTGGCGGCATGGTCGACGCGATGGTCGACAAAACAATTGGTATCTTATATTTACACAGTTAAAGTTGTATATGTTAAGTTATGATTAATTAAGGCGCATTTATCGCATTTAGCCTGTAATGGTAAATGTATGAAGGGAAATAAATAAATAAATGTTTTTGAGGTTTTCGTTAAGGTGTTTAGTTTAAAGATCGTGTTTTAACACTCAGATTAAAAATAGTAAATTTTGAAATGTGACGTCCCGAAATTTAGGACCCCTCCCACCCCCTTGTCACACTTCGTCGACCCCCTCCCACCCCCTTAACGTGTGACGTAATTTAAGGATGGCCCCTTACCATATATCATTGTTTCTTATTTGCGCCTTAACGAAATAATAACGAAGCGGAATAAGACGTGCGAATCAAACTCCTCTAAGGAGGATAAAAAAAAAACGAAGCGGAAGTTAAAACGCCTACAACGCGTTGTGGAAATAAAGAAATACCATGACGCGTTTTGAGCCCCTGGTAAAAACCCTTCGCGAAATCTCTGATATTATCGGTCATCTCAAACCTAACCACGACGATGGGGCTCCTATTTCTGTCTGCAAGGTTTAAAGAAAACTCGGTGTCGGGATGCCTTAAGTTCCCTGAAAAATATATTTTTTTTATCACAGTGTGATTGCAGTAGTACGCGAAATTCGCGTCGTGGCCATTTCAAAGAAGCCACAACGCGTTGTAAGTTGTTCGCATGAGCGTTTTTAATGAGCGATTTCGATTTTTGGGCGTATATCTTCTGTCCTGTAAACCTTATTGATAATTGCTTCCACCAAAATACGATTACGCAATATTATTTTTAAAAGCAGTAGGTATTACGCAAAAAACATTCAAATACCTATTATGGTGCAACAGTCTTGTGTTTGTGACTCGGTGACATTTTAATAAAAGCTTTGCGAGAGCGAATCTCTACAAGCATTCCAATGCAGGTTCTGATAGAAGTCTAATATAATAATAACGTACCTACTTATGGAGTTTTGGTTACAGATTTGATTGAAATAATGAATTGACGTTGACTTGCTATAGTCGAATCGACAGCCCACTATCGCAGGGATGTTTAATGAAAAAACAGTTTGGCGACTAATATATTTTATTTACAGTAAATTCGTTTTACAAAAATAGTACTATTTTCTATGTACAGCTGCTATAATATTACATTACTTTAGCACCTAAATTGAATATCCTTATATATTTTATCGTAGAATAACAGTAAACATTAAAATACTATTAGAATACTTTTAGTAGAAGTTTTGCATTGTCTTAAGTGCATTGTCCGAATTATTTTCATTTATATAAACAGGCAGGTTCATAAGAAATTATTTATTTTCTGAATTTACAATATTTCGGCTTCATAATCGTGGGCAGGTTGGCGACGACGGGCTTGTTTCGTTTCGGGCACACCGTGATGCTGAAAAGGAAACAAGAAAATTAATATAAAATACCAACATACAAATTATAGAAAAAAAAAACGTATAGCTATACAATTCTATAATAATGAGCAGAAACGGCATTAAAAATTTGTTGAAATGGCGGACTTGAGACAAAAAATATGTCAACTACGATTGATTCATAGTATAGAGCTTATAATAATTAACGAATATATTGATACTGCGCTAGTAGTAAGTGTAGATAGTAAAGAAAAGACATAAAATCACGCCTGTATTCCGCGAAGGGTTAGGCACAGGTATACCTATTACATCCACATTTCGGCAGTTACGTTTAAATTAAATGTAATAAGGGGCTAGCCTACTGCCATCAACTGGCACAACTCCGGACTCTGGACTGGTACTGAGAAATTAGATACAGAAACTCTAAACACTTGTCGCGATCTAGGAATCAAATCCAGAATCGTCATGGTCAGCAGTAGCGCTAGCGACCCATATAGTTTTTCGCAATTTCGGTGTTGATGAGTTCTATGACCCCTTTTTAGGTAATGCATTTATTTTGTTACATGTTTGTTTTTAAAAAGGTTTACCAACAGCTTCTGTAAAAAGTGTTTCTTAGGATAAGTAATACAAGCGTCACTCTTAAAAAGTCGCCAATTATAGGTCAACCAACATTGACAAAATTAGCAACAACACAATAACAAAATTAGAATAAAATTACATCACAAAAAACATAAAATCAATTAAATCCAATGAGTTCAAGATTGACATATTGATAACTATGTTCAATGTTGGATGCCACATAAACTTTTCGCGAGTTTTATGTGGCACTCCGCAAGGACTTTATGTAAATAGAGGTGGCAATGAAATAGTGAATACTTACTCCGTATTATATTCAATCGACGACAGCTTCATATACTCGACATAGATGCTGGGACTCTTCAGCAGTCTCCAAGTCATAGGATTGAACAGATTTGTCTCATACTTCCACTCGACGATCACGAACACAGGTGGGTGGCCAGTGTCTTTTACTGCCACCAATTTTGTTTCTAATACACCGGGTTTGTAGAACTTTCTGTAATAAAAATAATAAACATTTGAAAAAATGTCTTACTTGTCCTAGAGTAAGAGATATCGCGGCAAACCAAGGCGAAGATGGCAAGACGAGCTCGATTTCCACCGAAAGGACTAGCCCGATCTAGCAAAGGTCGGAGATGTGTGGAAAAGGCAAAGGGAGGTATTTGCCCAAAAGTGGGACAAAATAGGCTAGATGGAAAGAGCTAGAGTAAAGTCACTTATACGTAGACTTAAGACTTGTATGTGTTTTCTAACAAGCGGTATAGCCAGAAATTGAAGTAACAATGACACTATCTTGTTTTTTCATTATTCTGGTTGGAAATTTGTATTGAAATAACAAGATTATTAGTTCCAATTTATAAATTTTTAGGCAGTTTTAGCATTGTTATCTGTACTTTAGTAAATGTCGAAACCGTCAATTAGCATGATCTTGCAGGAGCACCGCGCAAGTCAAAGCACCATTTACGACATCTTAGAAAAAAAGACAGATAAAATCTAGAGAATGCAATTTCGACATTGCAGTGGTAATTTTTATTGAATTCCATTATCAATTAATATTTATTAAATATTGTTTTCATTACACCGTTGACGCATTTCATGAAATAAAAATATGACCTACTGCCATGTACTCGTATTGTTTTAAATAGTCTGATAAAATATTTAATAGCTTTTCACACGCTTAAATTGTTTCATAATTATAAACATCATCATGGTTATCAAGTTTATCTCAAAAATCAAATGACCCGAATCGCACAAGATACGATGTTATGTAAACGCGGAACCTACTGTGTATTCCGTATTATGGCGTTTTCTTTTCTTCTTTTAATAGCAGCGCGCTCACAGTTACCTATCATCAACTAACTGAAGTCCACTGCTGGACAAAGGCTTCTTCAATGCGTTTACCTCTATACAGCCCCTTAGTATTGCTGCTTTCTGAGGTATTAAGTCAATCAGGTTGCTTCTAATCAGTTTTTAGTCGAGGATGACAATTATATGAAGCTATGTGCTTTAGCTCAAGCCTACTAAATACTTAGACTGCAGACAGGCATAAAGGCTTGACCGCACTGGGCGACGTTTCACGGCAGTGGAGCGACGCGACACGCGTTTTGAAAATTTGAATTTGAATTTGAGATAAATATGCGTTACGGCCGCAAATCGTATTTCGTTCAACATACAGTTTCACACTGACCGGAAAATTGCAAAAAAACATGAAAATATTTGAATTTCGCGGACTACCCTGGCGCTTCCACCTTAATGTCAGTCACGTTTTCAATGAAGAGGACCTCCCAGGAGAAAACCCTCATTGCGGCGATTCTCGCCATCAAATTATCGCCCCTATAATATCGCTTTATTTCAAAGATTGTCTTGAAAAGATCGCTTTTAGCGATAAGGCCGCCCATTGTCACCCTATTTAATGTTTCCTTTATCTATCTTTTCTGTAACTTATATGGAGTACATAATAAAGAGTATTCTATTATATTTATTCATAAAGGTTTCTACATGGCATGGTGCGACTATCGCCTTAATTGTTTTGCCCGTAGAGATGACGCCTTACTTGAGGACTGTCCGCAGGGTTCTAGGTAGATTTGCTTTACCTCAAACATTCAATGCTTGAGGTAAATCAAACAACTTCCATTTCTTGTCACCCCTGTTTTTACGTCCTTACAGATTGACCTGATTGACTGGAAATGGTTTAAAATTTAAACTTACTGTTCATCCTCCAGAAACATATGCTCGCTCTTATTATTGTTTCTGTCGATAAGTGTAATCGATAGCTTCCCTGATTCCGGCCCATGAGTTATACTCGCTGTTGTGTTTGCCACCTTTACTACCACCTCGTAATGTACTCCTGAAAAATTTATTAAATAAAAAGACCTCTGTCGCACATCCTTTCACATCTCTGGTGGAAACGCAGCGTTAATCTAGGCTCAGTTCTGCTACTGAGAAAAACCCAATAAAACTTGCCCAACCTGGAATTTTTTGTTTACTTTTGATAGGCACGCGTTTGACCACTATCTCACCTGATGGTAAGCGATGATGCGGTCTAAGATAGAGCACGCTTGCCTAGAAGTAACCTATTCACTCTTGACTTAAAGACTCCAAGGTTGTAACTATCAGGAAACACAGACTCTAGCAGGGAATTACACTCCTTTGCTGTAAGCACTATGAATGTGTTCCCAATGTGTGGAATCTAAACCAAGAGACCTCATGCTCAGCAGTAGCCCTTGCTACAACGCGACCAAACAAGGATATGATATCATCAAAAATAAGGAAGGGAAAGATTGCACAAGGAAGTACTGATATACTAAGCAATTCAAATAACTATTTCATGGAAAAATAAGTACAGATACGAGTACTGACACTTACAAAAAAGTTTAGGGTACTGTATCAACTTAAAAAAAATTGTGGAAAAAATAAGATCATCAGTTTTTTTTTTTCATTTTTCAGCAGGCCGAGAGCCTCTTTCTTTGTATGTAAAAAGTCATAATTCGAGGTTTCGAGATGCCTCCAATATTGGAACGATTTAAATTATATTGGACAAAATGAATAAGTGCTCAAAATTAACTGTAGGTATTTCCACAAAAAAATCCAGAAGTTGTTATAAGAAAATCTTGCTTGCAGGTGTGTTTACAGTGTTAGGTATATATTATAGTATGTTGTTTATGAAGTCTAGTAGTGTTATGTTCTGTGTGTTGTTACTTAGTTTATTTGTTAAGTATTATTTTATTTGCTTATATGCGTGTGATTAGGGCGTGATGCGCATTTGTTATTTAGGGATATATCTGTGGTGTGGTTTGTATAAGTATTTATTGAATGTGTTCCAAGAATGCTTCCGTGTCATTAAAAGTTATTGGTTTTATCCATTGTATTAATGTTTTTTTACAACCGAAGGGTTTTTTCGATATATGTAAATTTTCCGGTTGTATTTATTATAAAGCATAGCCGATCGCTTATTGTATTGTCTCCCAGCGAATATACTTTTTGTATAGGGAACTTGTGCAATTAGGGCTTTTCTTCTTTGAGCCGAGCTTGAGTCATATTTTAAGGATTTATGTTATTAGAATAGTTTGGATAATGTATAATTTACGAACTGGGAGTAAAACACTAATCTGATGAAGGTTTTCAGTAGGGTGTCTTTCGTTTTTAAAATACATTATTTAATTAGGGCCCGTTGGGCGCGTTCGAGGATGATAAAATTAGTTTTTGCAGCCCCACCCCAAATGGGGATGCAATATATTAGGACCGACTGGACCAGAGCTACATAGATATTTAAAATATTTATATTAAATCGGTCCAATATTAGAGGAGGAAACAGGCGAGAGCCAAACCTCGAATTATGACTTTTTACATACAAAGTCTATCCGACCGCATTTCATCTTAATAATCATAATCAAAGAAGTACTTACTGCAATAAGGCTTAGCATTGCCCGTCAGAGCATACAGCGCAATATTCGAGTTGGTATCGACGAGTCCGCCCACTTGCAGTCGATTGTAGATGTTGAACGAGTGATAGCCCATTGGTATACAATAGTGATGGTTATCACAGCGTGAACAGTTGCCAGCAACAAAGGCCTGGAGAAAATAACGATTTATTTAAAAAATGTTACGAGAGGAAAATCGCTAACATCGGCATTATTGAGCCAGCTTTTAGAGCTTTCTATTCCCAGCCAAAGTATGGTGGTTCCTGATAGCTAAAACCTGGGAGTCTTTAGGTCAGAAGTGAATAAGTTACTTTAGGTAAGCGTGCCCCATCTTCGACCACATCGTCGCTTACCATCAGGTGAGATAGTGGTCAAACGTATGCCTGTTTCACGGCAGAGATGTATGATACAGCTAGAATTCACCCAGTTATCATCTCTTATAAAGGGTGGGTCACTTATCATAGATTGCATTTTTATTGCACAATTTAATTATTAATTTAAAAGCCTACATCCGGCTTACCCAAAAAAAATTGACGTCAATCATCTATTGACATAATAATGTTTTTTTCCCTCTCGTTAAGATAACAAATAAGGCGTACATTGGTATTTTTATCTGATCCAAATTGGCCTTTATGAATACTCATTTATCGAACATTGACTGGCCCAGACGACCTCCCGTGTGCAAAAATAGGTGTCAGGTTTTTTTTTATGCAAAAAGGGGAAACTCTTGGCCTTAATCTCACCTGATGGAAAGTGATGATTAGGCCGAAGATGGAAGCGAGTTTCACCCGAAATCCTCTTACACAGAGGAACTGGCTATCATACCTCTAACTGCCGGAACACAACAATGCTGTTAACATTGTTGTTATGGCGACAGACTTAGACATGACGCACAAACAAAAAATTAAACAAACAACAAATTACAAACTAAATACATTCTATTCGACAAATATGCCTGACAAATGCCTCTTCGAAGGCTTTTTCTTTTCGTTTTCTCGTTGCAAGTTGGCGATTTCAGAAACAAATAAAATCATTTTGAAATAAAATCATCCACACCGTGTATTACTTCACCGTTAGTCTATTAGATATAAACTGAGGCCGGTACAAGGAATAGCTATCATATCTATATCGCTTAGGTTTATGCCACTGTTTGTCAATAAAGATTTATCCACACATATCAGGTCCGTGATCGGGACTTGGACGGACCTTGGTTCTCTTGTTCTCGCTCACGGATCTGATATTTGTAGATAAAACTGTCCCAAACAAAAGAATACTTACATCATAAGATTCGCACTGCACAGCCATAAAGGGGCAAGACGGTGCCACACTTTCAGTGAAGTACTCGTAGCTCCTCTCGTGGTTACAGCCGACGAATTTGACCACTTGTTGGTACGACAGGTCATTTGACCCGCCGTTTGGCGAGCTCGCTTGCGTGCAGCCCGGTTGTGTGGAACCACCATTAGGGTAGAAATCTATGTGTCCAATTGGCTCGGTTATACCGAACCCTGTAATAAAAGATACGTACGTCAACAATCTGTATTATTTTCTCGTAGATAAAATCAAAAGACAATAAGATACATTTTTGTTGTTTCATTTCACTAGGTAACAAAAAACTTTTTTTTTTTACTCTCCGAGATTTGAGTTTTTGATTTGTAATTATCATGGTAACAGTAAATCTAACTTTTCAATCCGTTTAGATTTTAAGAGATGTTCAAGTTCATCTATCTTGAATTTTTAGGTTTTCGTCACTTTCATGAAGTAAACCAGATAATAATGGGGTGGTTACAATAAATAAAAATAGAACTACCCCCTACATTTACTAAGAAAAACATATTTAAGAAAATGTCAATTATGTTTTATATGTGATGGAAGTAAACGATTATTGTTTTGGTTTTATAGACATAATTATCTATGAAACACAACATAATTTTTTCTGGAGAAATTTTGAGTGTTGCATAGTATTTTAATGACAGTGATCTGCTGGCACAGAGGAGGTATGTAATGGATGGTCACCCCACTCCACTGACCACTCAAAAAAAATATGATGAAAAGTCTTGAAACCAATACTATAACCCGGTTCATTAAAGAAAGGAATCTAAAATGGCGGTGCTTATCATGTTTTCTCGCTTGCACACTAGTGCCGTCTATACTCACTCTCGCGCGTACCGTAGGCAGAAAAAAATCATCAGTCTATTTATTAAAATTTAGGTGCTGTTTTTGTACAATTAATTTTTACCAACATCTTTTTAAGGATCCTCCTTTTGTTTTATGTTGTCAGGTGTTCAGAAACGGAAAATTCATCCTGAATAAATTACTTCCTGTTTTCGATGAAAACAAAAATAACGATCTTATAATAATAGATTGCTCCACGTGCCTTTCGATTTTCAACTCTAACACGCGCGATAAGCCACTAGCAGGAGCTAGTTTGAAATAAATACGACCCGGTCATGTTTTTATTATTTAATTTGAAAAATGTCTTCGACTTGAAAAATGTCTTTGTCAACTGTACTATCTGTCAACGCAAGTACAAGACGCCATTTAAGATTCCTTTCTTTAATGCATCGGCTTATACCACCACTGCTGTTTATAAAGTTTAACCTTTTAACCGCCTGTCTGCCTAGCCTTTTCCCAAGTATATTGGGGTTGGCTTCCAGTCAAACCGAATTTAGCTGAATACCAGTGTTTTACGGGAAGTGGCTGCCTACCAGACCTCCACAACCCATTAACTGGGCAACACGGTACTTCTTGGCAAGACTGGAGTCAGATTTACTGACTTCTGACAATCCGTAACGACTGCCAAAGATCTACAAATTACAGCCGGGACCTACGACTTAACGTGCTTTCCGAGGCACGGAGGAAACTCGGTATGTTAAGATGGTCACCCATCCACAGACCAACCTCGGCAAGCGTTGCTTAACCTTGAAGATCGACCTGTGCAGCTGTTATTATTTAGCCACGAGCTCCGCCTACGTCAGATTAATCCGACAAATAGTGTCGTATCAATTCCGTCAGGACCATAGTTAAGTATTGCAGTTCTTTCTCCGTTTTTTATTGGTGCTGATTTTTGTGTTTTTTTTTTTTGTGTCGGGCGCTTGGGGCACTAAACTACTGATACAAAGTCGGGCTGTTTTAAAAGGTTAATTGAATAAATAAGTTCGACCTATGCGACTGTTGTTATTTAGCTACAACGTCCATGAAGTCATGAGAATGAAAAGAAATATTTACCTGAGAAATAAAGCGGCATTGCGTTACTATGGATAATGTCCACATATTTAGCATCTGATCGGTCGAGGCGCACCAAAGTGACTGTCTTCGTGAAGTAAGGCGCTGCAGGGTCCAATCCAGTAATTCGTCCCAATTTTAAGTAGAACCTCTGAAAGGGAAAACAAGACAAATTCACGATTTAAACTTAAGATCGTTAGGGCCAACAACTTTCATAGAAATATGTGTTATTTGCACTGCTTAACAACAGAAAAAAAAATTGGATCCAGTCTTAGCTGTCGTAAGTAATTTGTATGATCGGTAATCCGAATAAGTGAATTCATGAAGAAAAACCGTTTAGGCAATCTTTGAAACTGAAAAGATATTTGAGTGTACATTGTAATACATTTTCTAACCATGTGGTAGCCGCGCAGGAGTAAAACCGTCATAATGAGTACTTTCAGACAAACAAAATTTCATAAAGAGGTTTTAGGACTATAGACGCTCGTCTTACCTTTTGCAATGCATGGCCGCAGTAACCACCTAAATGAGCTCCCAAAGAGTGTCCAATGAAGTGGAAGTTGTCTATATGCTGCAAGCCTAAGACTTCCTGCAATGGAAACAAAGAACTTAAGTGTACACGTACTCATAATGCAGCTAAACACTGCAATAAAAAAAGAGCTAAGTATACGCATTTAACAGTAGGGCAAAGGCCTTGGTGGACAGTTCATATTAGTCCTTGTACATATATTTCTGTTTGCTTATCTTAGTAGGATACCAGCTTGTCTCAACGTATTTGCATCGATCTGGCACGCCCATGGTATCGCCAAGCAATCAACGAAGCTCATTCAGTTAGTGGTTATTTAACGATTGATGGTATTATACTTATACTGTATTATTCCTATATTATACTGTAAGCCCGCGATCTATTGTAACTTACATAGTAGCTTGTTGCTTAAGGAAACGTGGCCTTACGGTAACATAGAGAAATATGACTATTAAGAACACTTACATAAATATTATGTATTAAATGCGCAGTCATAACTCCGATAAGCCTGATATTGGCCACAGCTTGTCCGTAAGGAGGTTGAGACCCTCCTCGCCAGTCCACCACAATCACAGTCGCCGCATCATTGCCTTGTAAGTTCAAAAGCGCATCCGCCATGTTTTGAATCTGTGAGAAATAATAAGAACATATCCCAACATTAGGAACTTAATTAGAAAGATTAACAATTTTTTAAACAAACAATAAGGTTCTTTAAAAACAACATATTGTGTTATTCATATTTGCACACAATAAATAACACAAGGTCTGGTTATTTTTGAGTGCGAATTAAGATAACAATAGGGTAGGTACGGAAAAGAAGCTTCGATAAGTTTTCAATAACAAGTCTGTTTGCAATAAATGCAAAAGGTACCTACATATTTTTACCCGTCTGTGATGGAGACCAAATGGAGAGTAATGTTTTTGTTATATTTATTACGTCCAGAACAAAATGAAATAAGGGCTTTTGGCATTAACTTTTTTTAATTTGAGATGGGTTTATTCTTGGCTCTAGCCTAGATAAGAGATGACAGAAACAAAGTCTACGATGGAGCGAGCTTACCAAGAAGGAACCTGTTCACTCTGACTTAAAAGAGATGTGGGTTTTAAGCGTTCGGAAACACAGACGCAGGCAAAGAGTTCCACTCCTTGCTGTGCGCATTGTAAAAGACGATGGCAAACGCGTAGTGCGAATTGGTGGAATAGTAACAATACATTGCAGTGTGTCTGGATATCCGCTGGTGGAAGGGGGCCGGTGGGATGAGTTTGTCGAGTGCTAGGGCACACTTACCTCAAGACCGACAACCAGGCAACCTTGCGGCGATGAGCCAAGCTGTGTAGCTTGGCATCTACCAGTTTTAGGTCACCAATGAGCCTTGAACTTGTGTGGGTTATATAAAAGTATACTCAGATGCAGAGGTTTGTGAACTTTCTTACCCATAATTTATGTCCACCTTCCAAGAATCCGTGAGATATAAAATAAAACGGTCCTCTAGGGTCGAGATTTGCGTTCGCTATTTTTTCCTTATTATCTGCATCGAATAAGACTGGTATCTTTCTGTTTCTCCTCGTAAACACGGGGTAACTGTAACAAGAAAAAAAAAACTATAGTAAGTGGAATAGGTACGTTTAATCGAACCGCAAACAAATTCCTGTATAATGTATATCTTATATTTAAAAATGAATCCCTTTTTCCCTTGGTCCCGTCATCACGCGTGAACGGCTGGACTGATTTCGCTAATTCTTTTTTGTTGTGTTTTTTATTGTCAGAAGGAAATATAAAAAAAAAAGTTGCCACCTGACGGGAACGAAGCCGCGGGGGACAGCTAGTCTCTTAAAAGTATTAATCCTTCTACTCCTAAAATAAATTATTCTGTGTTTTTGTAATCAAATAAGTCCCACTTTGTAATTTTAAGAATACGAATCGATACTCTGAGATACTCATCATTCGAGGTGATGTCTGTGATTAGCCATAAACATAGAATAGCGATGAATATTGTAGTGCTTCCCGGTCAGTCCCAGAGCATCTCTCGCTACGCTCGCTCAACTCGCACGTTTTTGGTCACAATTTCTAACCGAAACCTTTTAGCCGCCGGGATGCCAATAATAGCGCCAGCGACTAAATGTCCTTCCTGATTCTGCAGTCAGAGTCGTCTCAGTCTGCATTAAGGAACTCCTTTACTCGTATGCAAATATTATGTATTTCAAGTAAGAAATTATATAGAAAAAAGAAATTATAATGATGACTTCATTGTTTTTATAAAAGATGTTTTCGAAAACTTTTCTACATATCACAAATTAATGTGAGAACTGACCCAGCGTTATCAATAGGTACAATTATAATTAATGAACACTCTTCGTCCAACGTTCAAATGTCAATAGACCTCGAATAAACTATGCAGTCGATAAAAGCACCTCCACTGCAACAAATATAAAAATACTTTGTTTAAAATAGTTGATAACAACGTCACTATGCAATTATGGGACGTAAACATTTGTTTTGTCTCCCGTTCATGATTGATTGATGTCACGGACGAGCCCCCTTTCTTATCGCAACGAGACTTGTACATACAAATAAGATAGTAAATAACGAAGCGGATCTTGTATACCAAGTTTATGTACCTACGTACTAATGAGGCCTTTGGATTTTCCTTTTATCGATGCACACTTCTGTGAGGATAAACAACCGTTATCGGTCGGATTAAATGACATAATTTATTGGAATCATTGGAGGTACACGCCTACAATCTGACCTTTAGTTCAATTACTACATATTACGTTTCTAATCTCTTAAGGTTAGGAAGGTGATGTAAAAGTACATTGGATTATGGAAGGCGAAATAAACGATTATTAGGTAGGTACCTACTGGTGTACTAGAAGTTTAAGCGAATTCGATATTTTTCAGCAAAATCAGGTGACACTCCTAAAAAAGAAGGCTCAGAAGTAGTTTACCTAATTATGTACTTAGTTCTGGACTAAGATCCCGGATCATCCAGACCTTACGTATTTTCTCACTAACAAAATGTGTAGGACAGAGTAGTGTTAGTACCTATGTACTTTTGACATCGCGTAACTGCTAGCTTGGGCCGCTAAAAGTTCATACTAAAATCAGTAAGGTCTAGGGACTCCCGTATCCAATGACGTATTATTCTATTCTTATAATTCTAAAATCACACAATATTACAGTCTAGTTCCTCAAAAAATGACTGATACCGACATACTTAATTATCTTATTCCCAGGGAAAACCCATGACGCCACATACTTTCCCAGTATAAGTACCGGAGGGAACTTTAATAAATATCGATATGAGTCGCTGTACCTACCCACTACTACAATAATATAAATATTTACCAACACCAAAAATCTAGTAGGTACTTTATAACTAATTTACCTTATTTCCGGACAGATCTAGAAATCTGTAATCTTAGAATAATAACGCATAGAAACCTAGTACGAGTGCAAAAAGTGAGGCAACTAAAACTTAGCCTAATCCGTCAAACTTAGCCACCAGGCCGTCAGTACTCAATGTCACGTTCCGTCGAACACAGCTCGCGAGTAAATAATTGAAAATGACAGTTTGTTGCGTGAAAGGATGTTATAGCACATCAGGAAAACAAAAAAATGTGATAAAATAACATTTCACAAATAAGTACTCACATTCTATGCACTATTTTTACGTAAATCGATAAATAAAACAAAATTCTAATAACCTAACTTGTCATAACACAGTGTTGCTATTTGTGAGGAAAAAATACCCACATTGCTTTCATTCATGTTTTTCATTTTTGTAATTTTAAAATACAATACTTACTGTTAATTCATATCAAACCCGATGTTTTACCATTGTTTATAATTATAACCCATCAAGCATTCTAAACGCATTGAACAATATCTCATTCTTTATGCGATTTATTTCCTTTTATTTTGAAATAAATTGAATTATACCTTCCGAAAAAATATGTCATATTACATGAAAAATCATGTTTACCTTTTCCAGTTCCCAACAACATAAAATACTTGCCTTGATAGCAAAATAGTAATGCGTCTTCCCATATTTTGTGGGTAACGGCTTAGTAATGGTATCACTGAAAGCTATATCTGTGTGCGTTAGAGGAACGTAGACACATTCGGCTCACGCACACAAAGAAAATGAAGTGGACACACGATTTTGCTCGGGTTTTGTTCTAGACGCGGCTTCTATGCGTTATTATTCTAAGTCTGTAATCTTTATTTTGTACACCGGCTTAATTGTGTAGGTACTTACTTACAGAACTGTATTCATAACAAGTTAAAGGTGTTACCACACAATTCAAATTTTATTCTTTTCAGCTCTTACAGAGCTTTTCATGAATAGCAGGGATCTTCTGATTGCTGATCGTCTCATTTGAAGGAGTGCAAAGAGAAAGAGGTTAAATTCGAATTTGACCCGGTTACTTCGCGGCGAAACTGGGTTGTTTTCGAGTCTGAAGAGAATTTTCGAGAAATTTTCACAGCTTGAACTTTACGACGTTTAATTTCCAAAGCAATATTTATTTTTTTTTGAAAATTATTATGTACTAGCTTCTGCCAGCGGCTTCGCCCGCGTGATCCCTAGGGAACATGTTCCCGGGATTAAAAGTAGCTTATGTGCTATTCCAGACTATAATCTATCTTCTTTGTTCTAAATTTCATTAAGATCCATTAAGCCGTTCTGGCGTGATTAAGTAACAAACAACCAAACTTTCACAATTAATTTTTTTTTTTTTTTTTCATTTTTTCTATTGATTGTAGCGTGATGAAAAGTATATTATAACCTGCTCAGGAGTATGAATAATAATTGTACCAAGTTTCGTTAACCGTCGAGTAGTTTTTTGTTTCTATAACGGTTATACAGACAGACAGACAGACAGACAGACAGACAGACAAAAATTTTACTGATTACATTTTTGGCATCAGTATTGATCCTTAATCACCCCATGATAGTTGTTTTGGAAATATATTTCATGTACAGAATTGACCTCTCTACAGATTTATTATAAGTATAGAGGATAGATATAGATATCTGAGAGATTTATTCGTTCTCGAGCTTTTAGAAAAGTAAGTATCTGTATAGTTCCGAACTCAAAAGTTTTAAGGAACGCAATCAGTTACCGTGCCGTTACCTTGTACAAGGGTGACCCTTGAGCAAAATTCATTCGTCTTGTTTTTCTTATTTGAGATGGGTTTACTCTTGGCTCTAGTCTTGGTCAGAGATGACAGAGATAAAGTCTACAATGGAGCGAGCTTACCCTGAAGGAGCCTGTTTACTCTAATTTTAAAAAGATTAGGGTTGTAAGCGTTCGGAATTCAGACGCAGGCAGAGAGTTCCACTCCTTTGCTGTGCGCATTATAAAAGACGTTTGGAAACGCTTAGTGCGAATTGGTGGAATAGCAACAAGGTAGGGATGGTAAGTTGCAGTGCGTCTGGATATCCGATGGTAGAAGGGGGCCGGTAGAATGAGGTCGTGGAGTTCTTGGGCACACTCACCGAGGTACAATCTGTAGAAGACCGACAAGCAGGCAACCCTGCGGCGATGAGCTAAGCTGTGAAGCTTGGCATCCACCATTTTTTCGACACCGATGAGCCTCTTAGCTCTGCGTTCCACCGAGTCAAGCGCGGCAACCTGGTACTTAGCAGAGCCATCCCAAAGGAGGATCGGACTTATGCTTTGTAAAGGGTTAAAAGCTGTCCAGGCCTGAAGTTTCGCTTCACTCTATTCAGGATGCCCAGCTTTTTGGCTGCAGTTTGGGCTTTGTACTCAATGGTGGTGCCGAAGTTCAGACTGGATGTCAACTCCATGCCTAGGAGCTCGAGCCGATCAGTCACAGGAACAGTAGAAGTTTGGTCGAAACGACTCCTTTTTGCGGTAAAAAGACACGCCTGAGTTTTGGTGGCGTTAAAAGTGACCAGATTATCGTCACCCCACTGGGAGACAAGGCTTAAGGTCAAATGTGTCCGCTCTACCATGGCCTTTCTCAAGGAACGAACTTCACCCCCGCTGGTTGTTGCGCTGGACAAGTATCTCTCTGAAACCGTACTGTCATCTGCGTACCCAACAAGACCAGGTAGAAGTAGGACATTGATGTGCAGCAGGAAAAGAGTTGCAAAGAGAACAGACCCCTGAGGAACTCTGGCATTAATAGCTATGAGGTCAGAGGAGCAACCGTCATACGACTACTCATTTCACTGCAGGAAGTCTAATATCCAGCTACAAAAACCAGCTGGGATGCTATGAGCAGGAAACTTGCTGAGTAGACTACCTTCTTGATATTTAGACCAAGCGACATCTGTCAAGACGAATTTATGCTTTTTGTTAAGTAGGTATATGTAGAATCCCGGAGTTCCCATGCTTAAGAAGGAGCATGGGATTTAGAAACTTTTAAATGAGATATAAAGACGAAGATGAACTAAAATCTGGCACTAAGTTTTAACCGCCTTCAAAAAGGAGGAGGTTTTCAATTACGTGTCCAATATTTTTTTTAATGTTCCAGTCGGATTAATTAATAGAATTAATATTTTTCTAACTAGAAAATACCCAACTTGGCTCGACCACCAATATCGACCCTAGCAGGACTCCACGTCTAATAAGTAGTACGTCCTACCACAATCAACGGATGTGAGCATAAGAGCAAGAGCTATCCTATTATGTTTATATTATGGTCTGTACCTGAAATTATTAGGCTGAATGACCTCCATTTAAACAGGGTCCAAATTCAAGTACCTTGGTCATTTCATCACTGACGACCTTGAGAATGATACAGATATTGTGAGGCGTAGGGCACTAACGGTCAGCGGTAACATGTTGGCGCGTAGATTTGCTCGGTGCTCTGATCTAGTGAAAATCATTATTTTAAAGGCATTTGTCGGTTTTACTAAAAGGTCGCCGGATGACCCGTGCGTACATTATAATAATGCTATCAGGATGGTGTTGCGACTGCCCCGTGTCTGTAGCGTAGCGCCTCAGAAATGTTTGCCGAGTCGCACACAGACGGCTTTCATAATACGCCATAATACGCAAAAAAAAACTGCTTCGCTGCTTTGCGGAGTGCAGTAGTGCGATTCACTAAGGCAGAACATCTTTACAACCAAGAAATCATCGTTGAAACATCTGATGTGGCATATATTTATCAGATGTTTCAACGATGATTTCTTGGTTGTAAAGATGTTCTGCCTTAGTGAATCGCACCGCTGAGTATTCTCAACTATATCCTGAGAGTTGTGGCGGAGAACTATGTATAGGTACGCCAAATATTAGGCATTTTGTGAAGAGGTTGATTAGGTAGGAAACATATTTTCCTGCTTGGTCATCCTTTGTTTTTTAATGATACTATTTTTATTTCAATGTTACTGTCACATTAGAATATGAGCTGTTTGAAATAAGTACTTACCTACTAACAACATATGGATCACCGTTATCCTTATTAATATGATTTCCTATGTTTTTCTGTGTGCAATACACAATATGATCAAGAATGAGGTAACTGCGTTCAGTTTGCTTAGTCACCTACTAAACGCGGCAAAAGAGGGACCGTTTTAAATACATTTTATAATGATACAGCATATGAGTGAACTTTTTGTAAAAGACGAAAAAAAAATTTTGGTAGTTCATTTGCCTATGGTTTATCACCTGCCCCTCAATGGTTTATGAACAGAGACAATGTTGGGAAATCTACTAATACAAAATACAAATTAGTCATAGCCGTGGCTACATTCTTGAAAAAAATAATTAAAAAGTGTTTATTCACGGAAATACATATTACAAACATAATCATTACCTCTGCCAAACTGCAAAGCAGTTTTAAGTTTAAGCAGTAAAGGAAACCATTTATAAAGAAACCACGTAGCGTAATACAACATTTTAAAGCCCCACGAGGTAGTCTCAACCAGTGCAGTGGCATTACAGCAGTAGGTCAATCCCCAATCAGGCAGTCAACCATACTATTCTTGCTGATGCTACTAGCTTACCTAAGTGTTTTTCCAAATGCTTCAAGATGTGGTCTTTTTTAGGGTTTCGTATACAAATGGCAAAAACTGAACCTCCGAAACTATAAGAACTATGCTGTTGAAACTTGGTAAGTTGGGGGTCCCCATGAACTGAAACTCAAAAATTCATTTTTCGTCAAACCCATACGAGTGGGGTATCTATGGATAGGTCTTCAAAAGTGATATTGAGGTTTCTAATATCATTTTTTTCTAAACTGAATAGTTTGCGAGAGAGACAACTTCCAAAGTGGTAAAATGTGCCCCCCCCTGTAATTTCTAAAATAAGAGAATGATAAAACTAAAAAAAAAATATGATGTATATTAACCATGTAAACTACCAGCGAAAATTGGTTTGAACGAGATCTAGTCAGTAGTTTTTTTTTAATACGTCATAAATTGGCCGGTTTTTTTTTTTATTTTTCGTAACAATACAAAAAAAAAAGAAGAATTATGTTTGGCAAGTGGAAATGATAGTGATATATCGGCCATCGCCTTTAACTTGGAGCTTGACCGTCTATAAACAGTACCTAGCCCAAGCAAAGGTTACAGGACGTGGTCTACAGTTCGGGAAAGCTGTAGGATATTGTGTGTATTATTCTAATCTACGATATAAAGTGGATAATTGTGATAACTCACCGCACAGCCATAGCTTCGGGTGATACAGGGAAATAGTTATCAGGTCGGTTTTCCGTCCATGGATACGCCTTGGAGAAGCACCCGTAAATGCCGTAGCAACGCTCCAACTCCGCGTCATCTTTAAAACAAACAAATTATTTAATTTTTTTATCGTTTATTAAAATCAAATCTTACAGCAATACAAGAATATAGCCACACAAAATTAGAGCCGAACAAACACAACATATAGAAAACAATGAGTAATTGATAAATTAATATAAAGCTATTGGCAGTTATCAGCGTAATTGAATAGTTTCAAATTTGCACGCACATGCCCTTTTACACCGGATATGATAATGTTTTTTGAACACTATCACTTCTATTTATATGAAAAATTTGTTCCATGTGCAAAAATAATACACAAGAACATACTCCAAGTATTTGGATACATTACAGTTAACACGTAAGTAAATCTTACTTTTAGTTTATAGATGCAGAGAAAACGAAGAAATTGCAAATTTAAATGTACTTGAAAGTTGGTCTTGAAATGAAATAGGTAGCTAGATAGCTTTATATTCGAGGTGAGTCACAAACTATAATAGAAACGTGTAGTAAACAAAGCAACAAACCGCCAAAAGAACCCGGGAAGTTGGTGACATCGGTCGAATTCTGTTTATCCATTAACACCATAATCGTCTGCAGCATCAACGTTGCACTTGTCTTGTTATACATTTCGGCGACCGTGCACAAATATTCACAATAAAAAAAGTCTCATTAGACCGCAGCGCACGTGCATACGTCACTGCGTACGATATCAATTCTGTTCGAACGATGAAATATGATCTGTCCGAGCTGTAGTTTACAATACGATGTTGCTAATTGTCACCATCAAAGTGTAATGTGAAATGATATGTATGGAGCTGGTCGGTGGCTTATATAGAGAGTGGTAAATGCACCGCACAGTATCCGCCGTTGTTACCTAACGTATCCCCAGCGCCCAGCGCTCGTGGTTCGCAGACGTTCCGGGATACGGTGATAACAGAGGTTACAACGTTATCGTTCGGTTATTTGTTAAAAACGATTGACGCACGAGCAGTCTCGACGGTAGTGTGTATATGTGTACTAATAGCTACTATTGTATGCAGTACTCCACTTTATTAATGCACATTAAGACGAACATTAATTTACTGATTTGTAAATAAGGATAATTTACTTCATTAGTGAATTATCATTTTCGCTATCTGCTTTTGTGAAGAACCGTAGCTATTGTGATATGGTTCAGTTCATAAATAAACAACGAATTTATTAGAATTAAAAATGTCCACCAACAAAATTTAATTCATATTTAATTTTAATCCACATTTAATTAGGAGGCGACAAGCTAATTATGTTTAAAAAAACACCCCATGATAGAAGAAAAAAGATAAAATAAATTAAAAATAAGAGTAAACAAAACACGGACTTTGGAGCGGTCGTACTGATAATGCCCTCTAATTAACGAAATTAACTATTGAGTAAACATTTACAAGAATAAGTATGTAGTTGATTGCACGCGACATATTGAAGGATACACCAGAGCTAAATTTAAAATAGTCAACATTATCTTGGCAGATATTGTTGCCTATTAATTAAAGAGGTCATAAGACAAATAGTTCAGACTCGTGATGGACACTTGTCCGTACAACGCGCAATTCCTCGTGAGACTATTGTTACATACAAATCAATCAAGCCAAGGAAAATACACATATTATATTTTATCATTTCAGTCTTGAAACTTTATTCAATAAATTTTACTTGACCAAGTAAACACACGTCATCTCAAAAGTCACAAAAATAATTAATTCATGCAAAAAATATTGTTACTCCTTAGTCATATGATCTATTACAAAATCAATTCATCATAATTCTATAAATCATCCACAATAATGGAGCACAGTCAAAAACAGCCTAGTAATTAAATATCTAGCTTTGTAAATGCATATAAATTCATATTGTCTTACAAAAAAAAGGTTACATTTACTAAATTACGAAAGAACTTTCCGTGACTTATTTTTAGATGGAGTTGATGAGAAATTACAGTTGAAGGTCATGTCGTCAGTGAATATATCCGACATTGACATAGTTTCACTCTTGTTGGTGGACTGAACCAAGAACTTGTCAAAGTCGTCAGTAGCCAAGTTCTCTTTATCCTCCAACTTCGCTTCAGAAAAATGGAAGCTCGTGAATTGTTTTGCTTTCTCCTGCGAGGGATAAAACTGCGTCCCGTCCGAAGAATTTTCGTCTTTAAATCCACTATCAACTTTCATCCAATTAATATTAGAGATCTCTTTCAAAGCATTCTTATTACTAGTCTTTGATACATTCGTCACGGTCAGTTCTGACGGTTTTATGGCACTTTCATAGTAACTAGAAGCGTTTGCATAGAATGTGTTCTCATTAAATCCACTATCTACTCTCTTAAAACTAGTTGAGCTATCACCACCCACTTTGGTCATGTTGTTGGCAGTATAATCTAATTGAGATATGTTTTCAGTCAATAATTTGAGATCAACTTTGCTAAAGTCTATCTTCTTATCCTCTAAGCTGAGTGGATTATCTGAATTATCTAAACTACTATCTAATGACATGCGTAGCGGGCTCAGAGGCATCGGTGCACGAATTTTACTAATTTCATGAGCGCGTATGCTGCTCTTTGATTTGCCTTTGATAGGCGTATCGTCTATGTTAACGTTAATGGTGTGAATTTTAGTAGACGATTGTATGTCGTTTGATGAACATTTCGCTGATTCCACTTTGACTAAATGATGAATGCTTGGTTCTTCTACGAGTGACCAGGCAGCTTCTTTCTTATGTGGCGAACTCGACTCGGAATCAGCTGTTACAAAAAAAAACAAAAAATACATTAGCTCACCGTTCATCGAGATTTAGTCGGTTTTTAAAAGGATTCGGAAATCAAATTGTGTGTAAGTACTTGACGTTCAAAAAGTGCTGGCCCTCAGCCTAATTTGAATAAATGACTTTTGAATTTTGAATTTTGTATTTACCTTGTGAATGGTTATGATGGAAGGAGCCGTCAACACTCATGTCCATACTGAAGTCCAACTTCTGTACCGAGCGACTTCGATGCAGACTCGACATACTAAGACTGCGCTTCTCAGATAACGAGAAGGAACTCTTCCTGTTCTTATGCGGCGACTCCTTGAGTGACGTGCTTCGTTTTATTTTGTTCGGAGTTAGTTTACAGAAGCAAGGACCCCTCTTCTCGCTTTTCGTTTCAGCATCAACACATTCTAGGCAGGTAGCCATTGTTTCGGATTCAGGTGACGTGAAGTTGTTTTTCTAAAAGTAAAACATAAAATTTAAGATGCTGTTGCTGTAATCATTTTATTTTCATAGCCAGGATAATAAACGAGTGACTAATCTTTTTGATAGGTATTTATTTTATCACCATATTTCCCATGATTTTTATGACAAATTCATGAATATTAATACTAGAGGTGAGACGTATATACAGGAAAAGGTATTTGGCTGGACGCGTAAAGATCTGTTCCGTGCGCACCACATAAACGCGTATCGAGTATTTAGGCGTATGGCGTATGATATTACGAAATATTTATTTGTTTTGCTTTTCTAAACCTAGTGTCCATACCAATAGAATCACTTTTACTTTGTTTAGTAGTGCGCAAGTACGCCAACTTTTCATTGATATAAGTACTTAGCAACATTTTTTTTCTATGTTTCTATTAAATAAGCTGACAGTCGTAAGACTGTCAAGTATGAAGGGAAGTTTTCAATAAGATTTAATTTTAAATATCATATAATGCACTAGCTGACCCGTGCAACGTCGTCTGCGTAACATTTTTCATTACTGCTCCGTTCCTATTGGTCTTAGCGTGATGATATATAGCCTATAGCCTTCCTCGTAAATGGGCTATCTAACACTGAAAGAATTTTTCAAATCGGACCAGTAGTTCCTGAGATTAGCGCGTTCAACCAAACAAACAAACTCTTCTGCTTTATAATATTAGTATAGATAATAGATACGAATACCAATGCGTAGCTTATATACGTTAGTCATCCATACTAAAAACACTCCGATTCACTATTCGAAATCTCGAAGCTACGAAGATTTGCTACCTATCGAAACGTCAAAAAAAATGATACGCCTAAATACTCATTGACGAATAATTATTTCGGCGGACGCGTACTTCTAAGACTCAGAACGCGTTTTACCTAGAACGTCTCACCTATAATTAATACTGCATGTTGATAGGAACAAGAAAAGTCTTTTCGTTGTCCTTGATCAAAAACAACAAGCGTTTTTTTTTAAATAGTGAATATAGCAAGCGATTGTTTTATTTGCAAAGTGAAGTACTTATTTGCTCTAGTAAACAATAATGAAATTATTTTACAAATACCTTTTTATCAGCGAAGAAGTAATAAAGCTAGTAATAAAGAGTAGTCCGATACGAACTCTAACGTCAAATTACATGATGCCTATACAGCTGCCATAGAAAACAGCGTTTTTGCGAGAGGGACATATGTATTTCGTTTGTTTTTTGAGCAATTTTGATTATATTTTAAACGTTAATATTATATTTTTAGATGCAGTTTATTGATAATATAAATATTTTTTTCATACATATTCCCTATTTTCGACTTTAAAAACAAAGTTGTAAAAAATATTAATTTAATAGATTACCTCATCATCACTCGACGTCACCTTCATAACGGGAGAGATCGAGGCTAAGGACGACGAAGTAGCGGACCCCTGCCCCTGCGCCACTTCCATACGTTGCGGGGTTCGGAACCCTATGGGACTGAAGCACGGCTCCCCAAAGTCCACTACATCCAGGATCTTGTTACGATAGCATGGCTTACTGTAGCTGCTTGGTCCCTTCTTGAGTGGGGTCCCGAAAGTACGCTTCATGCCTTTTGTTACGTAGTCACGGCTCTAGAGTGAAACAAAATCAGAATAAAGTGCAATAATTAGATATCTGGTTTGTATCAGGAACAAAAATTACTTTTATCACAGTAATTTTTAAAAGTTTTTAATGCAAAATTTCGTATTTCTATCTTTATTTTAATTGGATCATTTACATATTCTTCAATCAATTCATATCTGTAAGAAACAAAAAAATATAAAAGCCTCAAGTCTTAACTCTAATAGATAATGCCAACCCTAATCTCTTGAAAGTTAGAGTGAACAGGCTCCTTTTGGGTAAGTCTTGGTCAGAGATGACAGAGACAAAGTCTACGATGATCGTAGACATTGTCTCTGTCATCTCTGACCAAGACTAGAGTTAAGAGCAAACCCATCACAAATAAAAACAAGTGCGAGTCGAAATCGCGCACCGAGGGTTCCGTACAAACCTGTAGGTATATTATAAGCAAAAGTTGAGGTTTACGATTTTAACTACTTACTAGATCTCGTTCAAACTAATTTTCGGTGGAAGTTTACATGGTAATGTACATCATATATTTTTTTTTGTTTTATCATTCTCTTATTTTAGAAGTTACAGGGGGTGGTCACACATTTTACCACTTTGGAAGTGTCTCTCGCGCAAACTATTCAGTTTAGAAAAAAAATGATAATTATGAGAAACCTCAATATCACTTTTGAAGACCTATCCATAGATACGCCACACGTATGGGTTTAACAAAAAAAAATTTTGAGTTTCAGTTCAAGTATGGGGACCCCAAAATTTATTGTTTTTGTGTGAAAATCTTAATGCGGTTCACAGAGTACATCTACTTACTAAGTTTCAACAGCATAGTTCTTGTAGTTTCGGAAAAAAGCGGCTGTGACATACGGACGGACGGACGGACAGACAGACCATCACATCGAGATCACCATTCTAGAGGGAGTTATTTCTGTTAGTTGCATAACTATCTGGTTATTGCAACTAACAGAAATAAAACACCTACGATCACCATTCTAGAGGGAGTTATTTCTGTTAGTTGCATAACTATCTGGATATTGCAACTAACAGAAATAAAACACCTACGATCACCATTCTAGAGGGAGTTATTTCTGTTAGTTGCATAACTACCTGGTTATTGCAACTAGAAAATACACACTTAGGATCACCATTCTAGAGGGAGTTATTTCTGTTAGTTGCATACCTATCTGGTTATTGCAACTAACAGAAATAAAACACCTACGATCACCATTCTAGAGGGAGTTATTTCTGTTAGTTGCATAACTACCTGGTTATTGCAACTAGAAAATACACACTTAGGATCACCATTCTAGAGGGAGTTATTTCTGTTAGTTGCATAACTATCTGGTTATTGCAACTAACAGAAATAAAACACCTACGATCACCATTCTAGAGGGAGTTACTATCTGGTTATTGCAACTAACAGAAATAAAACACCTACGATCACCATTCTAGAGGGAGTTATTTCTGTTAGTTGCATAACTACCTGGTTATTGCAACTAGAAAATACACACTTAGGATCACCATTCTAGAGGGAGTTATTTCTGTCAGTTGCATAACTGTCTGGTTATTGCAACTAACAGAAATAACACACCTACGATCACCATTCTAGAGGGAGTATTTCTGTTCGTTGCATAACTACCTGGTTATTGCAACTAGAAAATACACACTTAGGATCACCATTCTAGAGGGAGTTATTTCTGTTAGTTGCGTAACCATCTGGTTATTGCAACTAACAGAAATAAAACACCTACGATCACCATTCTAGAGGGAGTTATTTCTGTTAGTTGCATAACTATCTGGTTATTGCAACTAACAGAAATAAAACACCTACGATCACCATTCTAGAGGGAGTTATTTCTGTTAGTTGCATAACTATCTGGTTATTGCAACTAACAGAAATAAAACACCTACGATCACCATTCTAGAGGGAGTTATTTCTGTCAGTTGCATAACTGTCTGGTTATTGCAACTAACAGAAATAACACACCTACGATGACCATTCTAGAGGGAGTTATTTCTGTTAGTTGCACAACTATCTGGTTATTGCAACTAACAGAACTGACTCCTTGTGGAACGGTAACCCTTGTTCTTTATATTAGTTGCAATAACTAGATAGTTGCAATCACAAGACTCCACTCTACTATTATCATATTTTAACTAGCTTTTTCGCGTAGCTTTGCTGCCATGGCTTAATATTAAATCAGGTTCTATTTCTGAGATAAAAAGAAGCGTATGGCATAAGCGGTAGTGTAGCTTTCTATTAGTGAAAAAAGAAAGGTTTTCGTATGCGGATAAATACTTCCAGAGATAACCATTTCAAAAGATACAAACCAACTAATACAAGCAAAGCGCTAGTCGGACTCTCACACGAGGTTTCCGTACCATAAACAACAAAAAAACACGTCTCTTGTATGAGGGAGCCAGCCCCCTTCAATTTATAATTTGAATTAATTTTTATTATTAGTTGTTATAGCAATAGAAATACACACTGTAAAAATTCAACGGTCTATCTATTACGGTTCTTGAGATACAGCCCGTTGACAGACAGACAGACGGACGGACGAACGGACGCACGGAAAGCGGATGCTTAGTAATAGGGTTCCATGAAAGGGAAAAATTAAATCATTTTAGCTCTTGGTAGTTTCAGATAATACTCACAAGATCTGGACTGAACACCACAGGCGTGTGGGCCTCAAAGCTCGAAGGAGGTCGTGGTTCCACAAGGATCTCATCATCGGTCTGCTCCGAGTCATAGTGTTCTACATCACTGTGTTCTTCAAAGTACAGCTTTCGGCAAAAAGACCCATTCGCCGTGATTTCATATTCGCCTGACATGTTTTGTTCCTGTAAGTGGAAATAGAATATGACAGAGAAAGAGCTACGTAGGGTTTACGTGCTGACTTGCTTTAGGTATATGTACAATGAACTGAATGAACCGATTATTTATTTTACTTTCACGCAGATTGTCCGTACCATGTTAGGGTCAGTTTCCAATATAACCAGATGTAGCTGAATACCTGAATGTAATATGGAGCGACTTCTTGCCTCAGGCTGTCTGACCTCCACAAGACCACAACCCAGTTACTGAATATCACAATATGGGTACACTTTTTTTTTAAGAATGAGGAATCAGCAAATGACTCCTTTCGCTCTGGGCGAAAAGAGTGTCAAGATGGTTTTATGCAATGGGCAGCGCTGCCTCACACCGGCTCTTAATGTCACGCGCCGGCCATCGCTACCTCGCGCTGTCACGCGCCGCCCGGCGAGCCGAGTAAATAAATCAATAATTATGTTTTTTTAAGTAATAAATTTAATTCTTCTCTTCTTCATCCATTAAATATGTTAAAGGAGGAAGAAGATTTGGAAGAAAATATTAGAAGAAGCATTGGGAGCTGGAAAGTAGTATGCAGCGATATCTCGTAATGGTCGGAGCGAACCGGCGGCGCGTGGCAGCGCGTGACAGCACGAAACATCGTGAGTCAGCGCTTGACGGAGAAAGATCGTGTGGGTAATCGGTGGCCGGTGCGAGATTTGTATATCCGTTTGAAATAAATACTATTTTCTTACAGCAATTAAGTTCAATATTATACGAACAAATATTTCAATTCTCGCCACGCACTTACCTACTCGCCCACTTGGACCTTTTACACCAAAGATGGGCAGGCCGTGAATAGAAATTTTGCAACTGGCAACAGCTGGCAACGACGTAATTCCCAAGGCATGGCAGGGTCTGGTTATAATGGATAGTCATCGGGCACCCACCCACACACCAACTTTTGTAAGCATTGCTTAACCTTGAAGATTGACCCTAAGGAGCTGTATTACTACTTAGCCAGAAGATCCTATTTACTGCTAATGTAACATTGATGTGAATATTGTGAATGTAAAGCTAAAATAATATGCAAAATACCTGATTCAGTAATGAAATGACAAAATACATCAAACAATGTGAATAATTCAATACCTACAAATGAATATTCACTCAACTTTTCCTCCTGCATTTTATGATGTATTGTGAATCAGTGTTTAATGTCTGTTGTTGTGATTGAGGACCTAGAGATGGTTAAATTTACCTGAGTAAAGGTACAAAATGGCTGAAGCAGAAGTTCAAGCTCTGGTGGCAGTTCTGGTGGCAGAGTGAGAACTGTTTGTGCTGAAACTAAAATTTTGATGTCACACAACCATAGTAAATTTATTGAGATCTTAACTTTGAAAAAGTTGTGTTTGGTTTCAGGAACGATAATTAACGTTTTGAGCCCTTACTGCTGATTTATAGTAAGCAACATTTAGCCGAAAATGCATTTTTATATTTATATTAAGATACAAAACTCCTATTTGAACCAAATGTTGCTTATGATATGTTAGCAGTAAAAGCTTGATTTACAAAAACTGAATGTGGGGCTTATTATTTTTTTATGATACTTATACAAAAACCTGGTGTTAAATTTTGGTGTACCAAACAAAAAAAATACATATTTTATATCTAAGGGTTATGGTAAAGTTGCAGTAATATTCCTGATTATATTAAACTGAGAATGGCTTGCATTAGGAAAAGGTGTGTTTTAGAATATATACCAGCTCTAAGACCCAAAACATAAAGAAGTAAATGGCATGACTTAAAAACAAACAAAGTGAAACATTCCCTGCAAAGATCTCATACAAATAAATATGAAGATTATTTGAATAGTTATGTAGCTTGTTATTGACTGCATTGTTATTAAAATAACAACACTTTCTTTCAGTTTAGCAGTCACCTTGTGCATAATAATATCTATTGGAGACATACAAAGGGTTAAATACTACCTATTACATAAACAGTGTTATTTACCTACACTACAGATGACTAACAGGGTATTTTCCTAAATAGAAACATAATAATTATATTTCGTCCATTCATTGCATTTTCACCAATTTAAATAGATCATCAAATTTCAAGAGCTGGTGATGTTGGTTGTGTATAAAGTGTACTAAAACGTGATGACACATGAGATTTCAAAACTCTCTATCAAACCGTTGTTTGTTTGTGTGAATAATTTGTGTACACTATTTTTTGGAAATCTATCTGATGGTCTAATTAGATTTTTTCAATGGAATATTTTAAAATACCACTTCTATAGGAGCTCCTCTAGATTGATACCTTATAGAAGTTATAGATGGCAGTAGTAAGAACAAGTTACTTAAATTACAAGAAGTGATAAGTGCTAAAATGATGTGTTCTGTATGATAAACTTTTGCCTGCACCGTTGTGTTGTATCAGAATTAATTGATGCCACAAACATTTATGTTTCTCATAATCAACTACACAAATTATGATTATAAACGAAAAAACATGGCATACAACAATGCAAACATGTTTCAATAAAAAACTTACCTTCCTTTGTCACCACAACTTTTTCTTTTATTATACTGTCAATTTTAATACTGCTTTCAGAAGATGTTTGCAGCAGTGGCTTCACCTTTTTGGAAGATTCTATTAATGGACTTGGCATGACCATTTCTTGGGAAAAGAACCTGAAAATCATTCAGTAATACTTTAGAACATTTATTTATTTATTTAAACTTTATGTACAACAGTGTTACATGGGCGGACTGAGAACATGCAGGTTTACAAACTATTTGCACCATTCATGTTAACCGGTTGCAAATCATTCAGTAATACTTTAGAACATGCAGGTTTACGAACTATTTGCACCATTCACATTAAGGTAAAGTCAAAGGACTGTGTTATTTTCAGTCTGTAAAATAATTATATCCACTTTGGAGGTCTTCCAATCTCTGAGAAAGTGTGGGCACATCTCCCGAGCTCAGTCGAAGTTAGTGGATTTTGAAATTAATTTTAATAAATAAATAAGTATTATCTTGATATAATTTTCCATTTATTCTTCAAAGCTAAACTTCAAGCAAATTATCTAAAACTATATTGGAAGTCTGCTTTTTTCTCACAGAAGGAAATAAGGACTTCGAAATATTTTTTGAAGTCTTTATTTGCTTGTAGTTATACAAGTAAATACAGCAGTACCTAACTACTTTTTTAATGAGACTGTTATTAGGTTTTATCTATCACTTAAAAAACTCTCAGCTTTGAAATGCAACAAGAAATAGTTTTTTATAATTAATTGATAAAATTATCATGTTAGATAATATTGTCATTTCCTTCATAATATATCCATGTGCATTTGTTTGGTCCAAAGTGGGTCACAAATGTAATAAATCAATGGACAATATTGCAATTTCCTAAAAATATATAAAATTACTATTTTTAGGAAATTGCAATATTGTCCATTGATTCCCTGACTTTGGCACTCTACATACTAAGATGATTAGATAATATTATTTGTAAAGAAGAAAATACATAGCCAGCAGCACCATATTTAAGTAACACATTCTTATCTACTCAGATCATTGTTTGTATCTTTCAATTATGTCTATTTATAAAACAAAACACGAGTTACCTATCAGTTGCCTCCTCAGCAATCTTTTCCAAAGCAGGGTCAGGCGTAGGCTCGAACTGACTGTTGCACGCTACGATGTCTGCAGGGACCAGGGTGCACGCCTGGTCAATATCCCAGCGGAAGGATCCATTGCTCTTTTTCTTATATATCTTGCACATACCCGGACTAAAAATAAAGTAATATAACACGTAAAAATCACATTTTTAAACTACGATGTAAAAAAATCCATTGGTGTAAAACGAATGCGTACTTACCTGCATATTGGCTTGTGTAGCTTGTCAATCAATGCTTTATCAAACGGATTTCGAACTTTTCTATAACTCGGCGGAGGCGTTGATTTGTAAATATTATTTTGGCAATCATTTTTGTCACCCATTTCGAAATTAACGTTATTTTTGTTGATGCTGTTTCTTGACAGACATGGCACAATGACCCCGCCTCCCTTCTCCTGTCCTGTCCCTAGTTAGAGTAGAGATGTGCAATAGCTAGTGCTAGTGTTGTCCATTCCAGTCGATTTTTGCACGCTGTTTTCATCAAACTAAACTAACATAACTAAACTTTTACATAACTTTCAATATTTTTCTTTATTTTCTAGAATCTAGATCATCGACATTACCGACTACACAGATATTTAACAAAGGTCATCTATCTAAGTATATAATGATCATTTCAGCTAATACTAGGTCAATCAAGATTTACCGGTATCTCTAGTGTGGTGTAGTGAATTTGCTGGCGAATTAAAACCGGGTGGCGTTGTAAAGTTGAACGCAGACTTGGCCGCACCGCAGTTTCCGCATTCCCCGCAGTCATCGCTTTTTGTTAATCGCACATCTATCCGCACCGCAGTCACTGCAGTCGTTCCCGTCGCTGCACGCATCGCACGATTTCTTTCATTCAGTTTGTAACATAAATTATAAATGGGCGTGTATTACAGTATGGCTCTTTACGAACAATTTATTGTCAGTTGTTTATTATTAAAGGAAGAAGAAAATGAAATACCAACAAGAGTTAAAGTCTGCTTTCACCTTAAGTAACTGACAAAAGAATTTACGCTATCTTCACATGTGATGCAGAAATTAGAATTGGGGTAATATCCGCATATGATGGTTAAACTTTGGCCTACAACTGGCCTGATATTTTGAAGGAGTTTAATAAAGAATGTGAGGAAACCTGGTTATGTAACTACCTACTGAAGGGCGGCCTACTGTAGGTACTTTAGATAGCATCAAATGCTGGAGATAAAATTACAAACATTTTAGTTATGCGCGCTAGAGTACACTCTTGCGCTTCAGGATGGGTCTACCTTTTATGTCATACTATTATTTTGCAAAAAAACATAAAAATATTTGAATTTCGCGGGCTACCCTGGCGCTTCCACATCGAGCGTGTGTTCCGAAATATAACCCAGTATACTGGCCAGTGCACATGACTTCATGAGTCCGACTCCATGACGCCTTAATGTTGATTCATTCCGAAATATACAGGCCAGTGTGTTGCGGTCATAAATTGACACCATAATTATTGAGAATAGTATTTGTGCTCGTTTACAACAACAATCATTATTGCAAATATTACAAAAGATACAATAAAAAAATCCTCACACTCTCATGCACGGTCACGGCCGTTTGATATAGAACTATATACGTTACACTTGTATCACCAGTACAATATGGTGGTAGACCAGCACAATATGGCTTTGGATTCCTGACGTCATAAGCACTGGCCAGTAACGGGGTAATATTACGTAACACACGCCTAAAGCCACTATCCAATGTTTGCTCAGCGGTTGCCAAAAGACGCAACGTTAACGTCGCGTTGACGTGTCATTTAACGTTTGCTACTAGAGACTCACGACGTCAACGTCGCGTCTGCTCAGCGTTGTCGCTGCTCAGACGTTGTAGAAACGCCAACGATTTTAAAAAGCCAGTGGAATAGCGGCCTAATGTCTGGCTATTATTCCTGAATAACAAAAAGTTTCCTTAATTGATGGCATCCCGATTTCCCTGATACCTGAGTAATGAGCCAGCTTTTCGATACTTAATCGGCTCGACGTCGGTGACAGTCGGTGACGGTCGCGATCTTGAAAACCACGGGTCTACTAGTCTACTATGTCTATCACACACTTTAAATCAGGGAGGCGCTACAATCGCATCAGGGTAAATTTTAATAGAAGTGCTAAAAGTTAAAAGAAGGATAGAAAAATAACCAAGGAAAGAACACAAGTACGAAACATAATATGTTATTACATTTTTGTATATTAATTTTCAGTAAATATTAAAACACAAAATAAGATGAGAAAATGATATGTTTATAACAAAGAGAACAAAAAATCATCAACAAAGGTCACCCGTATAGATCGTTCTCATTGAACCGAACTATAACACAATAGATATACTTGACTCATAGAGCAAGAGCCCGCGACGATCAGACGTACGGTAATTTATATAACCTGAAAGTTTCTTTGTGTATGTTCCTAATACAGGTAGGAACGATCCCCGACTATGAAGTTTGGATCATGGTTAATTTGGCTTTATGTTGGTTAGCCTATCTTGAACACTAGGAAACGTAATCTTGACCTCTCCTTGCGGCGATTACGGCTAGTAATCGTCGAAAAAATCGAATATATGTTATTTATCTTAGCGCATTTAGTGAGCCGTTTTTAATGAATACCTATGTATTATCTCGTTACGATAGCTGGAAGAAGGTATATGGGGTATAAGGGGGGATTTCTTCAAAACACATGTCGCATCAGCGTTCTCCTGGTCTTCGTAACACTTGTCAACGTCGGTCCTCACCATGTAGACAAATTTGAGCCTCATTGGAGAAATGAACGTTTCCTACCTTGTCCAAGATAGGCAAACCAACATAAACAGCCAAAGTTACCATGATCCAAACTTCATAGTCGGGGATCGTTCATACCTGTATTAGGGACATACACAGAGAAACTTTCAGGTTTTATAACAGGTTATTATAACAGGTTATATATTTTATAACTGGTTATAACAGGTTTTATAAATTACCGTGTACGTCTGATCGTTGCGGGCTCTTAGTCTATCATGACATCATGAATTGACGGCATACTGTTGAGTATTTCCGGAATATATTGGACTGTGCGTTGCCGTTGACGTCGTAAATTGACGCCATATTGGAAAATTCCTCAATGTTTGACGATACGACACATTTTACATTTGGCTCACCAATACGCTACGGTGGCACGCCATTAAATATGGCGTCGGATTCGTGACGTCATGATCTCTGGCCAGTGTACTCAGGGGCTACATTCCGGAACACACATCTCGTCTCTATACTCCATGCATCCGGCCCCTTATTCACAACCATTCGATTCGTTTCCGTGTCGGTAGGGAACCGAATTCGACAATCTCATTTCCGAGTCGAAGAACTGTCAAAACGCTATTCACAGATCCGAACGGAGGGATGTGTTTTTTTCTATCCGATAGACCATTGTGTTTATGGGGAACGCTAAAAAATGGTAGTAAATAGATGATCGTGGTAGAAAATTTAAAGTAGTAAATAAAATTGGTTTATTTGAATATTTTGTTCCGTTTATATATGGCTTAAACAGCTAGTTGCCTAATAGATAGCAAATGATACAAAATAATTTTATTATTAACCAAAATAAACTTTATTTCGAATAAACCTGCTTTGTAAACAGCAGTCTGTCAAACTGGCAAAGCGGAAAAAGTGTTAACTTTTAAAACTTTAGAACTATTTTCATCAACTAGCTAATAAGTACCCCAAATTACCTTGTATTTCTACCTTTAGCTTACTCACTGATCGTCAAAATTCTATAGTATGGACACACAAACTTCAAGTTTTGTATTCAAAAGAAAGGAAAAATAGTATAGATAGAAATAAATATTACCGATACAGTCATTATAATGGCAGGTAACTTATTTTATTAGAAAACAATTTGATTTGACTTGGGTGTACATGAGATCTCACAGGTACATTTTGCTATGAAAGGTTTGTGTAGCAGGATTTATATTTTTGTAAAAAAACTGTCTGACTTGACGGCAATCTTCTCTTCGGCCAATAAAAGAGAAAGTGGATTCAGTCGTGTTGTTCGCGGCGCCTAGTAGTGATGCCAGTATTAGTTATCAAGTCCTTTTACGGCAGATGAGTGCGTTTCAGGGAAATAGGCCCTTATTTCTTCAATGAGGCTAAGGACCATGTCGGGTGTTAACCTATAAACGGACTGAAACCGCGGGTCGGCAAAAGGATTCGTCATATCCTAGGCTCTATGAAGAGACAACGTCTCCTGCCTCTGTTGTTCTGCGGCACATCGACGGTTTCTGGCTCGCAAAATCACATTCTCCATCTACCAAAATACCAAATGACGAGTATGTTATCTAAAATCTTGAACGAATATCACATTTCCGTAAACACTTTGACTTTATGTAGATAATTATAAATCGATGAAATACGGTCAAAACATTAATAAAAATTCATTAACTTACTTCAGGCAGTGTTAAAAGTTCAAAGTGTTCAAAGTTTACACTATTTTTATTTCACTGCAATAAGCTGGAAATATGGTTTATTTATTCGTTTTAATTTCTTTCGATATATGACTCCCGATAGCAAACAGCTGTCGGAAAGATTCGAGTCTCCGTAACGAATTTAAACTGTCAAAATGTTTCGGTTTCGGATCTGTGAATTGCGTTTAGAGGACATCTTCGATAACTTAGACGTTCGATTCGATACGGAATCGAATCGAATGGTTGTGAATAAGGGTGCTGGTATCAAGAGACTCGTCTGTATACTCCGTATACTCCATGAATCCTGGTATCAAGAGATGTCAATCCACTGACGTATACGTCAGTGTGTCAATCGCTCTGAATCTGTCAACAGACTGAAGACGAGGCGGTATGGTCCAAGACCTTAGCCTGCCCGAATGGGGCGAAGAAAAAAAATCTGAATCTGTCAGTCACGTCAGTGTCATCGGTGTCATCACATTACTGACATAGCACTGTTGCCAGATGGGGGGGATTCCCCCCAAATTTGGGGGTATTTTCAGACCATGGGGGGATTTTTGGGGGGACAAATCCTTTGGGGGATTCTGCGGGGGGAAAAAAATTGGCTTGGAGGTAATTGGAGGATTTTTTTGAAAAAGTTTTATAACTGAACGCGACCACCACTATACTAAACAACTCACTACTTAATTTGAATTAGGTTAAGTTTGCATCGGCGGCGCACGACGATGAACGATGATAGCCGAGTTCCGTACTTCTGTTCCGTTCAGTCGCGGTCGGTCGCTCGGTCAGATAAATAAACAGGTTTTTGCCGCCACCAACCGCCATTGAGTGTACAACGTTGATAAAAAGCAGTGAGTGCTCCTACGTGGTCTCTCAAGGCGCAGATGCCTTTTTGAAGATAATGGCACTAACAAAACAAAATTATGTAAGAAGGTATAGAAAGGAGTGGGAAAGTGACCCAATATCAAAATTTTAAACAAACTGCAAAGATGCTCAAGAGATTTAACTCGGAGAAAATGTATGGAACTGCAGACGACGCAAGTGGAGATATTGATCCAGTCATGGAAGCAATTGCTGATTTTTTTTTTTTTTAATAAATAAATATTTTTCCAATTACTGGGGGTTTTTTCTGAAAACACTAACATTTTGGGGGGATTTCGGGTGAGATTTGGGGAGAATGCTAGATCATCAACTGGCAACACTGTGACATAGTGACATTGTCAATCTGCCTCTGCCTGTCATGTTGTGGTGGTTAAATTCGAATGCTGTAATTTTCGATATTACTGCAAAAATTAAAAAGATATCGATTTGTTTTGCCCTCGTGATTCTTATCACTAATGTCTGCTGAGGTTATGTGAGTAACTGGAGTGTCTAAAATGGATAATAATAATTTAAGTTTTGAGCCAATGGACATAGATACAAGTGCCCATTCTCATACAGAGATGGATATATCCTTCAATGAATCCTTGCCTATGAATACTTCTATTATGACTGAACCAATGGAGGGCACTACTGAAAAGGTTCATATAACCAACAATACCAAGATGCACGGTAGTCAACCTGTTGTAAAGAAATTTCACATCAACATGCAGAAACCTAAAAAAAGTTATATGAATGTAATGTTTCAGTCACTGTCCGTTGGAATAATTATCTTAGTGTCAATATTTGCACTCCACATCTATAGTTTAAAGTGCTTTGACGATTTCAACATTGATGAACTGAGAAATACTTTTTCAAAGAAACTGTTTGGTCAGATAGAAGCAGTCAACAAAATTATGCAGGCATTAGAAGTACATGAACGAAGTACGATTTTGCTATTTTCTGGAGGGACTGGTGTGGGAAAATCTTTTGTTTCTTCAATTCTGCTAGACACTACAGGACCTTGCACAAATGTGTATCACTACACTATGCCTAGTTTTACTAATACATTTTCAACAGACTTCATGTATGGTCTGACTATGTGCAAGAAGTCATTAATAATAGTGGATGATCTGACTGTGGATGATATGCATATCAAGACACAAATAAAAGAAGTAATAGAGAAGTGTGAGAACTTTGGAAAAGACATCATTGTGATATTAATATACAATTGTTATGAATCAACAAAAGACTTCATCAAAAATTGTGATGAGACATTCCACAATAGACTATTGGAGAACTTTGCTGAGATAAAGGCAGTAAAAAAGTTAGTGGAATTTAAACCTTTGACTAAAACACATCTAAAGGAATGTATAAAGCAGGAGTTGGATGGCAGAATACTTAATGACAAAGAACTAGAGGACATTTTGAAGAACTTCGATGTGACTATTGATGGCTGTAAAGGTGTCCACTCTAAAATGAAGTACCTAAACATTGTGTGAGGTATGTTCTTAGTGTAGCAATAAACAATGACATCTGTATTGTATAGCAGCATGTGAGTAGATGGCAAAGTAGCATTGTATTTATAATTTGTATGGATATTGAATAAATGTAGTGTTAAGTAAATAAATAGAGTACAGGGTTAGTAGTGTTGTTTTATTATTCAATAGATAATTCTGTAGATGTATGCAAGCAGTATAAAATGGTCAAAGAAATACCACATGTTATTGTAGATCAAAAGAACTTTATTTTAGAGAATTTTACATGATAATCGGCAATGCAGAGGTCCAAGAAATTATGTTGAATACAAATATACTGACAATTCTTTAGTACACCTATACTCCACATTTGGATATTATTCTACAACAAACTTAGCCTTCATGATAAACAGAGCAAATCTAAATGTAGGTTGTGGTGCTTTAAAGTATAAAATACTTTATAATATTTCTAACTATAAAACATAATATAAAATAATCTCAACCACATACCTAGGCAAGGGTGCAATTTTTTTGAAATTTTGACTAAACACATTGTTCATATTTACTTACGCAACACCCTAATAATTATTTCAAGTTAATGCTGATATAGCCTTACAAATATTAACTTCACAATATTATGTTTGGCTCAAAACATTAAACACAATTCTAGCTGAATATAGATAATGTTAATCTATTGAGGATTATCAGCAATTTTACTACACAAGTAATTATTAATTGAAAATTATGACACAAAAACGATTTATTCTAGTATATTTAAAAAATGTACCCCTATTGCAATGCACCCATATTATATATAATTTTAATGTCATGAAACCATTTGTATCTGGCCTCACAGGCATATTATTATAGCACAATTGTGTAAGCGTCTATAACACTTATGTGTTGGTACAAATGGTCACATGTAATGGTAAAGTTTAAGTACATCTTTAATGTAAAATAATTTATTAATATATATTATTATAAGTATTGTAAATGTACATAATAAAAAGCAGCCAATGGAAAAAGTTAAATGTCATTTTAAAAGCCCCCCTAAATGTACAAGCCAGTGAGATAAATGCATGCAAACAGGTAAATGTGCATTATTAACAATTTGCGGAGAGCAGATTAAATTTTTGAAAAAGTTTAAACTATTGAATTTAATTTGATAATAGCTGTGTGTAGGTATCCCTTTAATTTAGTGAATGGACTATTGTCCAGGGAAGACTAAAGTACACATAAATACTTAAAATATTCTTGTCCTCAAGAGATTTGTGAGATATTCTGGAAGATACAATCATGATGATAGATTTTTGCATCATACTGAATTAGTTAGGTAAATATATACATCACATTTGTATTTGATTAAATTCTGACAAAAATTTAACAGTTCAATTGTAAATATTGTATTTCATTGTAAGTCATGTAACATATTAATCTATTTAATAAAATATTATATAATTTAATACCAGTAATTATCTTGGTGTTTTGATTTGGAGCGTTGACTATGTATATACACAGGTACTTACCCAAAAGATTGATGGGAAAAGGGATTTTAATAGACCCAATGCAACCTCAGCCATAGTTATACATTATACATAAGTAAACATAAAGCTAATTTACAACATGTTAGCTGTAGGCTACTGTATAGGTAACATATGAAAAATAAAATTCAAAAATTATAACTTAGTATATATTAAAACATTAAAATTACATACTGTGATGTTAATAGACTCAGCTTAAAAAAACTAAGGAGCTGTATTATGCCTATGTAACGCTATTTTCCCATGACGGATAAGCACTAGAATAGATGTTTCTAGGTACAGGATCTATCTATGCCATTTGGGGACCAGTGAGCTCCGTGGGCGAGTACTAGGTAGTCTTTTAACATTAACGGAGAGCCACTATTTCCGTACAAGTAAATTATTAAATAAATTCAACATGATCTAGATAACAAACCCTCATTAAATATTTTCAAAGAAAATATTTTATTTAGCTAATGACGAAGACGACACTTTTAAACATGCAATGTGCAAATCAATATCTATGTACACAATGTAAGTATATGTACCTATGTATGTAAATATATATGTTCAAAATTAATTTAAAAATGTTGATTAATTACTAAATATGCGTAGGTAACAATAAAGACTAGAATACATTTTTAGTTTTTACAGTTATTGGCACTAATTTCAATGATAATGGCACAACTATGTACTCTGTATACAGTGAAAATATCAACATGAAAAGTTGATTAACAAGGTAGATTTTTATTATGCATTTTAATATTACAATTTCAACTCCCTTTGATGTTCGTAAATTAAGTTTTGCTAACTATACTAAAATATTTTACAAAATTGTAAAAAACGTGGTTAAATGTCATTTATATCTAATTATATTTATAGGAAATACTGAATTTACTGCAGACTTACAGTTATAGATCCAATATTTAAAGCACATTTCTTAAGTGTAACTGTGCAAAAAACACTTTACATTTATTACATTAATATCACTGTTGACAAAGCTCCTCTTAGTTAATACAATACCAACAAGCCGACCATTCTCTTGCACAGTTATCACTTTAAAATTCTAAGCTATCTCAAGGAGGTAGGTAATCTGTTTTGATGATCAGGTACAGAACCAATACAGCAAACAATCAGTTCAGCTCAATGAAATAGTAATTAAAGGAAACCTCATATCACACTAATGCCCTGGTGAGGAAAGCCAAAAGCAGAATAATGTCAATAACATTAAAATCTAAAATTGACGAAATTGATATAATCCACTTAAAATATAATACGCGCATTGATACTGCACTAGCTAATTTTAATACATACGAGGCTCTAAGTAGTTGAAGAAATGTAACGCAATTGAGGTAGGTATTCTACAAATACATAGATGAAAGTTAATTTTAATAAACTACTACCTCATTGTTCAGATAACTCTAAGTGCATAGTGCCAATAACTGCAGGATTTATTAGTTACTTAAATCTTATTAACTAGGTATTTGATAACAAATAGAACACCATTTTTAAGCACGACAAAACATTCATAGTTAAAAATGTAGAGAGACTTACTGAGAAATGTGCTAAATATTCTAAATCTTGAAAATTTTTGCTGATTTACTTATAATATAGATTCATTAGTATCAGATCTGTTATGTTGAGATTTCATGAAATATGTTGATAAACAACACTTTGCCTTGATATTCGTTGACATATCTTCGATTTTGTCAGAGATCAGATTGTTTGTACACTCTACTATAACTAGCACAAAGCATTGAATTTAACGGTATCACATTTTAGCCACATCGTTAATTTTGATTAAGTGACTTTAACGGATAAGAATCAACTTCCGAATCGCTTACACCGGTGTCAATAACATTTACCTATAAGTAATTAACTTAATTTTTTGGATTACAAAGAATTCTAATAAAATTCGTGTAAGTTTTATAGCAGATTTGGATAATAAATATTGTACGAGGAAGAGGATCGTAGTTTCGTGGTCTCATTCAATACTTTGAAAAGTTATAATTGTAGCAACAGCATCACCATTACTGATAATCTGATTTGGGAGACCATTATCCTCTACCGTACAGGAGTGGATTGTAGAAGGGACTAGTTAGGAGCGATGGAAATGTATTGCCGTCCACTTGCTATGGCGTTTGTGCCATATGCGAGTCTCTTGCGACTGGTGTGTGGCTCGTCGACCTTCGGCGTCCACACTTTGCGTTACGCACACGTATGCAATAACTGCTACATCATCACCGAGAAGATGCACTCTAGGATTTAAGATCGTCGTATTGGTTTTCACATGAGTCGGCGTGTTATCAATAAAGAACTTATGAAATTCGACGCCTTCCACTAGGTTACCTAGTGCATCAGGATCAAACGCTGTCACGTTAGGGTCACATAGTTTGGAATAGGTTTCATAGTCACCATTATTGATTGCATCTATGAGCACTTCGGTTACTTTGATTACTTCTGCTCGACGCAAAGAAGCGTTGCTGTCGCCACGAGCTTTTCCAAACGAATCAGCTTTCGTTAACGCTTCCTCATCATGTCCATCTTTGGAAATTACAGTACATGCTCTATCTACGCCCTTCTTATCCTTGTCCAGATCATCATCTTCCAATGTTGTGCTGCTGTCGGTCGACTCTTTTACTTGAGACCCATCTCCTTTCTTGTTCACCATAGATTTTCCTGAGAAGTTGCGTGTAGCAAGCATGGTGGTAAGGATGGCACCCTTCAGTTTGCGTCGTGCATTGAACTTCTTCAAGCAGTCCACGGTCTCTTGCCTGTGCATAACAGAAGCAACACGTTCCCGGTGGCAAATCCATGGGTGCTTAAGAGCTTCGGAAGCCGTTATTCTCTTGCTAGGATTTACAGTTAACATCTGGTTTATGAGGCTTTTTGCTTCGGGTGTCACCGTGTCCCATTCAGGAGATGGGTAATCATAAGCGCCCGCTTTAATTTGTCCATACAACCGATGCTGATCTTCATCCCAAAATGGTGGATATCCAACAAGCAAAATGTATAAGATCACACCACACGCCCAGATATCTACAGGCTTACCATAGGGTTCCTTTTTAAGTACTTCAGGTGATAAATAGCCAGGAGTACCGGCAAAACCGAACCATGCTTGTTGGTCGCCTTGCACTTCAATGGCTAATCCAAAATCAGCTAGTTTCACAGCAGCTCCTTTAGCTTTGCTGGCTAGTAAAAGATTTTCTGGTTTTAAGTCTCTATGCACAACTCCATTATGGTGACAATGGTGAACGGATTCAAGAATTTGTTGTATACAGTGTGATGCATCAGCTTCAGAGTAAAATTCCCTGGCAACAATATCTTCAAATAATTCACCGCCTGTTACTAAGTCAAATACCAGGTAGTGAAAATGCTCTTCTTGAATAGAATCATGAAGTCTTACGATATTAGGATGCTGAAGTTTCCGGCAAATTCGCGCCTCTCTCTCTAACTTTTGGAAGTCTCTGGCTGAGAGTTTTTTAGTATTTATAATTTTGGCCGCAAATTCATAACCAGTTGATTTTTGCACAGCACGCCGTACAATTGAAAAGGCTCCTTTTCCCAATTCTTCTTTCAGATCATAGTTATCAGAAAATCGCGTACTCACACTTTCACGGTTTGGATTGGCCATTTTAACACAGTATACTCACCAGGTTGTAATCGTTAACTTACTGCGTAAACTTTGAGCACGTACTTCAATATCTGAGTATGTAACTGAAACAAAAAAAAAAGATACGTGAGTAAGTATTATTAAGAATAAGAAACAGTTTTATTTGAATGTCATCATGATTGCGTCGTAGTGTCGTTCTATAAATGGATTTTGTTTAAAGATGTCAAAATTTGACATCGATCGGCAGACCGTGATATCTTCTCTAATATATACTATAAATCTCGTGTCACGGGGTTTGTTATCAAACTCCTCCGAAACAGTTTGACCAATTTTTATGAAATTTTTTGTGTATACTCAGTAGGTCTGAGAATAGGTTGTAGGGAACTTTTTTTTTGATTTGGCAAAGCAACGTTTAGCGAGTCAGCTTGTGTTTTAATAATAGTTTACACAAATAAATATTTTTGGGTCAAAATATCATAGTGTAACAGATTTAAAAATGTAGTTTTGTTAGATTTAAAACAAATAAAATGGAGTTCTGATACAAATACATTATAAAACATGAATAAACAATTTTACATCGTAATCCATCCAAACAAGTTTTATAAACGCATAATATCGATCAAATGTTTTTTTTTGTTCGGTTTATCGTTCCTAAATATGAAATGTTTTATAAACCCAAGAGTCGGTAGTTACAGTATGAACTATAGGTGCTATTTATATTTTCTGTTATATCTTGTTGTTCTTATTCCACTCACGAAATAGTCAGAAAATAGATATTGTCAAGGAGCGGATGAATTTATCCGAATGAAAAACGTCGGCACTATTTTGGTCACTCAAGCTAAATTGAAGTTCTGCATGCTTAATATAAAACGCGTAGATGCCTAGACAATAGTAATCGTGGTCTCAAACATAGACTTCTAATATTAACACTACGGCACCGGGATGACATTTAGTTAGCGCAAAATAATCGATACACCATTGTCTCAACACATTCACCAAAATCCCGAGGACTTTATAATGTAACGAATTTAATATATCTATTCCGATCACGAGAGAGGTCCTGAACACAAAGGCACAAATAGTTTAAAAATATCACTGATATTAATTTTTTTACTAATAAAATTATCATTACGCGACTTTGGACGATATTCTTAGCGTTAGGAACTCGTACGTATGGCTCGCGATGTATTTTTAATGCTACAAATTACGTTCATCATCCGAATAGAAGGAGAAAATGCTCGTGAATTGCGTTAGAAAATATCTTATTTACCTATTATGTGCCCATTTTACACAATATTCGACAAGATGAATATCAAAAACGAAGGGCCTGGCCCTACACCACACTCTCCTTCTGCTCCGGACACGAGCTTCGGGGTCAAATTCATAGACATTTGTGTGTTGCCAGTACAGTTCACTCAAAATTATTCATTATCAAAATGTTCAAAGTAGTATATCTATTAATAGAAAGTGCCTCTACCGTTATAAGTCTCCATTACAAACATTATAGCGGCCAATATTTCAGAAATATACCTCAGATTATTGTTATAAAATTGTTTTCCTTTTAAACATTTTTCCTTGTGTCCATACTGAGTGTTGTTCGTAGGATCGATATACTAGCGCAACGCTAAACCAAAGAGAACTGACGAAACTGTAGTCTGCGCCATCTCGTAGGAACTAGATAAACTAAAGTTATTCGTTCGGGAACAATATAAGGTTAACTAATGTTAATAACTGTTCGAATCATAATTAGTCATTTATATTACAATGATAATTAGGAACCTAATTTATGACGGGAAAATGGGTAAGAGCTGCTAAAATACACACTTTACGAAGTATAATGCATTAGATAACGAATTATATCATCGTTTTGATATTGACAATAATTACTAGTAGGTATAGGTAATAATGTATTTTATCTAACTTTTATGTACTGTATTAGGTGACTTTTTGTCAATATTCATTCACGCATAGGTACTATTAGACAAGTTCCTACCGTCCTTCATGTTTAGTATGTATGATAGTATTCATTAGAGAATTAACAAAGTACCTATTACCTTTAAAATTTTGTCTATTAATTACAGTAGGTTCGTTAGGCAAATCGGTACTTTGTAGGGTTCTGAACATCTGTGAAAAATGGAACCCTTATAGGAGCACTCGTGTGTCTGCCTGTCGGTCTGTCTCTTTCTTTGTCTATCCGTCTGTCACAGCCAGTTTTCTCTAGATCTACTGGACCAATTCTGTTGAAATTTGGTATACATACGGACGTCTGTGACCCAACCACGGACGCATTACGTAATTATATAAATTTTTAGTATGGGGTCACTTTTGGGGGTCAAGCTAGAAAATAAAAAAAAATGTTTTTCGAAATGTATCGTGACATATAAAATGAAAGCGCTTAAAGTGAGAGTTTTATATACATTTTTCCTATAATTTTAAAGTTTTTTTAAGAAATTATACCAAAAATGACCATTCCGACCAAAAGTTTAGGCTCGGTTGTTTCGAAGATAGGGGTATCTTCGACACAACCGAGCCTAAACTTTTGAAAAAAAAAATACAGATAGTACCTAGTTCTATATCTAAGGATTACAGAAAGATAAGAAGTCTGTACTCAGTAGCGTTAAAATAACATGTAAAAAAAATTAAATAGGTTCGGAACCCTTTGCACGCGAATCCGACTCGCACTTCGCCAGTTTTATGTCGCTATATAGGCCACTTGTGAAAGGAACATTATGATGTCATTTCGCCGCTTTAGTCCAGTGCGATTATTATTAATTATGTAATATTCATTACTATAAATGAAAATTTGCCGCACAGCGTTAGGAGCGGATTTGAATATTTTTAGTTTGTATTTATATTTATTCATATAAAATTACCGCAGGATTGAAAACTGTATATAAAAAAAAAACCGGCCAAATGCGAGTCGGACTCTCACACGAAGGTACCATAAAACTTCATTTTTATTATTTGTTGAAGCGGCATTAGAAACCTATACTAGATAATTATGAAAATCGTGAAGAGCTCGTGGCTAAATAATAACAGCCGCACAGGTCGATCTTCAAAGTTAAGCAACGCTTGCCGAGGTTGGTCTGTGGATGGGTGACCATCTTAACATACCGAGTTTCCTCCGTGCCTCAGAAAGCACGTTAAGCTGTTGGTCCCGGCTGTCATTTGGAGATTTTTGGCAGTCGTTATGGATAGTCAGAAACCAGAAAATCTGACACTAGTCTTGCCAAGGAGAACCGTGTTACCCAGTTAATGGGTTGTGAAGGTCTGGTAGGCAGCCGCTCCTCTTAAAATACTGGTTCTGAGCTAAAATCCGGTTTGACTGGAAGCCGACCCCAATATAGTTAAGAATAGGCTAGGCAGATGATGATAGATATGAACATCGTGGCGATTTTCCAGGCGGTGGCGTAGAGGTAAATTTTCCGCGATGTCGGGCGGCATGAAGTTAAAAAAAATTCTTTACATTTGTAATTCCATCTGGGCTCTGTCTGTCAACGTAAATCTACAGTAGTCCATTGCGAACATGGCATCTCCAATTGCCTGTGACTCAACTCTCATCACTCAGAGCATAACATTTTCTATAACTTGCTGAGTTACTATACTAATATTATAAAGAGGTAACATTTGTTTGTAAGTTTGTAGGTAGGGGGTAATCTCAGGAACTACTGGCTCCGATTTGAAAAGATATTTCAGTACTTATAAGATAGCCCATGTATCGAGGAAGGATATAGGCTACATATCATCACGCTAAGACTAAAAGGAGCCGAGCATTAATGGAAAATGTGACGCAGACGAAGTTGCGTGGGTCAGCTAGTCTTCAATATAGGTATGAACTTGGAAGTACCAATCCCTATATTGTTATAAACTTTCATGGTCACTAACATTAGAATTGTTCATATTATCAGGATTGCTACCATGTACCTTTTTATTTGCGAGTTTCCGATATTTCGGCACTGTTGCAAGCGCCATGATCACGGAGTAACTGAAGATCTTGCGGGTGGGATGTTATTGGCAGACATATCGGTCTACCCTCTTTCGTAGTCTTTTTTTACGACCAAACACAGACAGACACCGGACATGGTCGACAGTGGTAGGTACCGGAGATGGTCCCACCCGCAAGATCTTCAGTTACTCCGTGATCATGGCGCTTGCAACAGTGCCGAAATATCGGAAACTCGCAAATAAAAAGGTACATGGTAGCAATCGTGGCATGGTGGTGGTAAACGTTCTATCTATCTATCTATCTATCAATCCCGATATGAACAATTCTAGTACCTATCCCTGTTTTTAACTTATGTAAATAAGTTACTCGAAATGGTCAACAAAATTAAATGCATTAGATACATCCAGCTTACACACACATACATAGATACATTCACTTCTCGACGTAGTAGTTAGGTATCTATCCTATGTTCAGTTTGCTGTCCTAGGTTTGGACGATCATTATCGCCGCATACGTACAATGTACATCTCAGTACCTACTTGAATAATATATGTTCAATACTTGGCATCATGGCAGAAGTCAAAACCGACCGCCCTGGGGCCCTATTATGAATGACGCACAACGGCACAAATTCCATCATGATTCTGATTTGTGAGAAATGAAACTACACAGTACATAGTAGCGTAGTATAAGCATTTTTTTTTTCGGCCTGTGCTGCCCCACTTCTAGGCTTGGGTGACGTTAATAACATTTTTATAAAAAATTAAATGTTTTAAACGTTTGCAACCTTTTTACGAAAATTAACCTTAATACAAAAAAATGCTTCTCGGCGGCGCGCCGCTCATGTCTAGTAGGTACCTAGGTACACAATCTGTGAAAACAACTGTCAATCTATTAGGTACGGTTCTTGAGTTACAGCCCGCTAACAGACAGACAGATGGCCGGACGAACAGCGGAGGCTTAGTAACAGGATTCCGTTGGTTACCGTTTGGGTACGGCACCGTAAAAATGTATTTTTGCCCGACTGCCCCAGGAGTTTTTCAAACTTCTAAGTATGTATGTAGGTATTATGTATGTTTATTTCGTGAGAACACCCTGTTGCCTAAACGGCTGCATAGATTTTAACAAAAATGAAGTATGCATGTGGTGTTAGCCTATAAGTGATTGTTACACTTGCAAATGTATATCTGTCCATCGCAATGTATTTTTTATGTGTAAACAATTGTTGGCTAACCTAATAAATAAATTAGTCGCAGATATTCACATGGTCATTTTCGAGAAATGTATTGGGTAGACACCACGCACACGTTTTTGACTTTCCGAGGTTTGCCATCCAAAAAATCTTATCTTATCTTAGTGTCTAAACACACTATGCCGAAAGTACGCGACCGAAGTTCCGCGGCTGATTTTACGTTCCGACGTATTCGGCTGACAGACCATATGTGCCGAACTTACGCGGCAGAAATTCAGTTGCGCAATTTTGTGTGTATCCAATATCTCTAGCGCTGAATAAAAACACGGCCGCGACTCAAACGCGATAATTATTTTTTCTGAATCAAACAAGGTGTGCGCAGGCAGAGGCGAAATGCGCGGACATGCCTGCCTCCCGCTGCTCCCCGCCCCGGATCTTCGTCGGCAATCGAGCCGAACTTCGGCCGTGTATAATGTGTGCTCTACAGAATACGTTGCCGCTGAATGGCCGCTGAACTTACGCCCGACTGAAGTCCGCCGTAATCATGCCGAACTTCGGTCGCGTACCTTATGCATAGTGTGCTTAGACATTAGAATCACATTTATTTAGCAAAAAACTTACAAGTGAACTTAGCTACCATGGTACGGAACCCTCAGTGGACGAGTCCGACTATGTTCAAGCATAGCTGAATCATTGTAAAGAAATTATAGAATTGTTAATGTATTTATTGTAGCACAAGTTTTCAACCAGCTTAGGGTTTTGATAAGCCAAATGCGATTTTGTGATGTTTTGATTGTCTATATCTGATTTTCCAAGACATAGAAAGATAGAGATACCATGCCAAGCCAAATTAAAATTTAGAAGAAAAAATCTACTAATCGAATTATCTGTTAGTTTTTTATCTGACGAGTTGATAACCGTGAACTCCACTCAACTTTGGCCTCCCGTAACCGCTTAGTCAAATCTTACAATTATTATACATGCGAAAGTTTGTAAATTTGTTACTCAATCGCGCCAGAAGGGCTGAAAAGAAATAGATTATAGTTTGGAAAACCACAAAGGCTACTTTTTATCCCGGGTGTATAAAATACAAAATACAAATTCCTTTATTTCAAATAGACCAGTTACAGGCACTTTTGAATAGTCAAGGTCTGTCAGTCAAATAGATGAAGCTAATCCTGCCGCGCTAGCGACAAGAGCAGCAGGTTGTTCTGCAACATAACACACCCACCGACCTATCACACACCTATCTCCAGCGCGGCAGATGCACGTTCCAAAGAGTAGGTCCTGTGGAGAAGAACGTGCAAGAAACTCCATGGACACTCTTTTAAACCAGTTGTCATTGTTTACAAGATCATGGTTACATTCGTTACGATATCATTTATGAGTAAAATTATACAATGCAAAACAGAATGAGTCTATACAGTGCAAAGATAGTCTTACAATCTTCTGCAGGTCGAACAAAGTTTTCACATCTTCATCGAAGTTCGGGCATTTTAGTAGTTGTGGAGCGGACCAGCATTGAGCCAAGCATTTTTGTCGTCAATGTACTCCTCTAGTTTATAATATGCTTGTTTGCATAGTGTGCGTTTTATACAGTTTTTAAATTTCGTCTCATTTAGTTCTAGTATATGTGGCGGTATTTTGTTATAAAACTTTAAACAGTATCCCATGAAAGATGTTGCTACTTTAGCAAGTCTGAAACCTGGTTGAACTAACTGATTCCTATTTCTAGTGAAATAGTTATGTCTGTCGCCTCGTTTACTGAAAAGATGTAGATTCTTTCTAACGTACATAATATTTTCATAAATATATTGACAAGGGACCGTCATGATGTTAATTTCTTTAAACAGTTCCCTTAGAGAATCTCGCCGGCGGAGATAGTAAATGGCTCTGATGGCTCTTTTCTGCAAAATGAAAATAGACTCGATGTCCGCAGCCCGTCCCCATAGTAAAATATATTCCTTTGGGATAATATCGGATATTCACGTGGATGAAGCTGTTAGGAGAACTAATATGAAATAAAAAAAAGACCACTCAATAGTGGTAATCGCAGTTTCCTTTATGATATCTTGAACCATATCAAGAACTCTCCTGTCTTCTTTACGGACGGAGATGTTTTCTAAAAGGCTAAACTTCAAAATACAATCGTTGATCACTGAGCCTTTCGATCTCTCGCTACAGAAATAGGCGTTGGTGCTCCGGATTAGGTTAGAATGTGCTTAGCTAGACCTGAATTTCATTTGTAGTTCAATATTTTCCTACTATTTTTAAACACTTTCTGTTAAAAAAAAATATAAAGTTTTGTTACTTAAAGTTTGCTTCACGGGTAGTTAAAATGTCGTCCAAGGAGTTTTATATATGCTCTCTGTATTCCAACTACTTTTTTTACTACTTTAGTCGTTTTAGTATCAGACTTTGAACATACTGCCTACAGGATATTCAATTAAATTCGTTATTAAAGGACTATTAAAGTAATCTGGAATCCATCATAGATGTAACAGTTCATGAAAAAGTCTTATCAATCACCACATACGTCGATCAATCGATCACCAGAACATAGAATTATTACGTCCTGACGTTGTCATCAAGTCTATTCTTGTGTGGCTAAACAATCAACCTCGCCCCTAAGGGACTCACAGAAGGTATCTTAACTAAAGGTTGTATCTACTAACATTTAGTTCTCAAGATCAAAATTAGTATCATTAAAAGCAGCCATAACGAATGACTGTTTCATTAAGCCTAGGTAGTTACCGATTAGCGTAGCTACCGATTGAGAATTCACAATGAATTGGTCAACAAGAACAATTTTAAATATTCAACAGTTACTTCCTTTCATGAGTTACGACAATGATCCTTCGTGTGTCGGACCCTACATATCAGGATTGTATAGCAAGCATGTTTTATAATGTGACGGCAAAGTAGGTTGGTTTGGACCCCTAATAATGAACCCTTTTATTACGAAGGTTCTCGTTAGTAATATGAGCTCAAAAACAAATTTCGTTCAAATTCGTCTGAATCTTAGCTTTCCGTTACTTCCTTACGTCATTGGTTGAATATAGAAAAGCTCTGCAAAGCTGTCGCAGGTATCTAACTTGTAGCTTGGACATTTCGGAGGCCAATTATTCTTTTTCACAGCTTCACTGACAAAATTCATAAATTCAGCAGGAGAGAGCGAGCATATACTTTATGTTTGATCACAGATGTCTGATGCGTTTCAGATCATAAAAAAGGAGCTATTATTATCGCTTCTGTTCTGTGAATAATGTTTTAATAAATATTCAAATTTGGCTTGATTGTGTATGCGCTTTTTCATCATATCTGATAAGATCCTTAAATAAGTTTCGAGTTAAGATTATACGCATATTGTTATCAGCCGCAAACGGTGTATGACAAAAGTTCAAAACCGGTCTCTAACGGCGAATTGGGATGAAAGACCCCCTTGTGAACGGGCTAACTCCACGAGTTGATTCACAAAAATCAAAACTGGTTCGCATCTTGCGCAAGTGCAGGGGGGAACAAACAAGGGCTTTCGGAACGGGCCCTTCCAAAATTCGCCGGTGCACAATGCACCCTCCGTACCATCCCCACGCAAGCACTCTTATTATTACGCGACTCCGGTTCCTGTCCCCATATTGTTCATATTATTTTGGTATTCGCTAGACGCGTTACGAAGTTTTCGTATCTCTGTGACGTTACTTTTGAAAATTTTAACAATTTCGTAAATATTAGTGTGAATTGTTAGCATAGACTGTCCTCTGAAATCTTAGTTGAAGAATGTTGTTATCTTGGGTTCGAAGCAGTGCAAATTGTTCGCTCAGAGGTATTTGACTGGCTCCGTCTTCGATTCTGTCACCTAATATTTGCAGCGAAGGGAAGTATTAAGGTTTCGAACGTTGCGGTCGTCTCAAGTTGCTTTTCTCATGAGTGGACGTGCGTGTAAAATAATAACTTGAGAATAATATGTGTGCTAGGAGCGTCGGACGCACGGCGTGCCGCGTGCAGCAGCGCCCGCTCGCCTTTGTACTGAACGAGTATTATCGATCGTGGACTACTTCGCTATCCGTGAAATGCGTTTTGTGTATTCGGTGATCGCTAAAATTTGGCGGGAGTCAGGTCACGCGCTAATCTGTATGACGAGAATTTGGTAAGTTCACGAACATCATCATATTACTTTTATTTCATCGATTCTATCTATTTGGATTTCAGAGATACTTCGTAATTAATGATCTGGGGGGCTACTCTCTAAACCCGACGTCCGTAGTTTCGGGTTTAGTTGCGGGCGTATTCTACTCCGTATCACCCACGAATTTACGATTAGTCTCAAACCCGAACTAAGAATGAACGACAATACGATTTGATAGTAACTGTAAAATCGTGTTGTCATTAATTCTTAGTGGTTAGGTGATTCTACTCCGTATCACCTACGAATTTACGATTAGTCTTAAACCGGAACTAAGAATGAATGACAATACAAAAAAGTAAAATCGTGTTGTCATTAATTCTTAGTGGTTAAGTGATAATACGGAGTAGAAATACGCCCGTAACTAAGCCCGAAACTAAGGACTACGGGCTTAGAGAGTAGCCCCCCTGATTCAAGGATATCGTTTAGGCATACTTCTGTTGATTTTGTAATTAATGAATTTTCTCTGGTAAAGTTATGTATAAAGTTTAGTTAACCTATGGTATTTGAATGAGAATGAATGAACTATGTGAAACTATAAATAGAACCTGGATTGTAACTGCCACCCACCTCTTCATCATTTTCACGCCTAGCATTTCCTAACTGCGCTGCGCTGGAGCGGCTTCTAGTCTTCTCTGGTGACAGCTATGTATCAGTAGTTTAACGTAGAGCGATTGTATCTGTTTGGTATACCTACCTATGTGCTTAAATTTAGCCTTAGGCGACAGTGAAGTCTTAGGTGTAAATCTTCGTATATTTGCATATATAAACAATCCGACCCTGTGAAATATTACGAGATAAAATTACAGAGAAAAGAAAATTGTACGATATTTTTATAAGCTAGCTTGAAACAGGTCAATGAACTCTTGACGCCAAAATTGTTTTGCCAAATAAAAGCAGCATGTAAGAGTACAAGCGAAGTAAAGGAGCTTTGAAAACACAAAAGCAAGCTTTGTTTTCTTTTTGGGGTTTTTATTTATTTTGTTCTCATCGAAGCTTATAGTGATTCAAACTTGTTTTAATTTATTGTCCACAATTGAATCACTGAGGACCCGCAGACAAACACGCTGCAACTTTTTCACGTAGGCCTAAATGGGGTCAATTTTAATAGGTTGCCTTGTCTTCGAGCAATAACAAAATGTTTGTAATAAATCAAGATCATATGAAAGAAAAAACCATAGTACTACTATGTAAGTTTATAAATACTGGCCAATTTATATAAGTAAGTAAATAGGCAGATAATAATCTAATGTCCCGATTTAACACATTCACTGTCCGCAAAGCAGACACAATAGTTAAACAAACAGCATGAACCACATGTCATGTGGTTCATGGGACTGTGAACCGGTTAAGATGTATGGAAAAAATAAAATTAAGTAGTAACTTCTACAAGCGTTGATATAATAAATGACTGTATAAATATTTAAAGACGTAACGGTTGAAGAAGTAAGAAAATGAATAGTTTCAGCAACTTCTATGTTTTAGAGTTTCTAGTCTGCAGCTTCTCCCTAATAATTAATTCAAATTGATAGGGCTATAAACAAGGCTCAAATTAATTATGCAGCAAGTAATGCAAGTCAAGGCTTACCTACTTGGACGTAATGGTGAAAAATATATTCATAAGGGTTTCTTAGTACATGCTATTTTTGTCCTTTACTATGTAAATTCACTCCACTTAGTTCTGAAAAATACACGTAGGTATATCTTTCGTAGGAACATCGGTCGATAACAAACCTTTAAATAAATTCTTGTATGTTTTTGGAAACATGTTTACCTAGCAAACAGGCGGCCCTATCGATCTAAGAATAGACTGGAGTGAATCGTTAGGTTACCTATATTCTTATGCCTAGGAGTATCGGGTTGTTTTTTTAGGAACAACCTTTAGTTTCGTTGGGACTGTGGTCAAAATAAATAAATAAATACATTCTTTATTTCACTTTAGGATTTGTACAATTCTTAGTAAGTATAGGTAAATTATAACACAAAAGAGGTTGTTACAGGTAGTACAAATTATTTGTTAAACCCTTATTTCCAAACTAGGCAGACCCTGTATGTTGGAAGTCAGTGTTCGACCGTATTTTTACATTAAGGAAACAACCTTTAAATAGAAATTTGTTAAACATTAAGCTTAAGATTAAAATAAGAAATAAGTACTGAGACTGATGGGCTATGGAATACAGGATATGCATGTAACTACATAAGCAAACAAGTTTTAATGAAAAAGGAACTTAGTTGAATTATAAACGCTATAGGCAAAAAAACCAACAGTAGTGTGAATGTGATGGAGATGTTGTGTGTTTGTTATGTGTGTACGTGTAATTGGGTAATAATTTCTCAGTGTCGTCATAGTTCTGTTTTAAAAGCCAGTTAGTAAGTGTTTTTTTAACCTCATATTTATTTAATTTAAAATCGTATTTAACTGAAAGTATCATATTTAATCGCTGTTTAGGAAAAGATTTCCATGTTATTTCCTCCCCTGTTATTTACTGATTGATTCCGTTGTGGGATGTAAGACAGATAATATTTTAGTAGTCGCCACTAGAGATCTCCACTGCAGATTCTGCTTGTCCTAAAAAAGGCTTTGACTTTGGCTCCCTAAAGTAACGCAACGCGCGAAATTCAGATATAATATTTGAGACACGTCAACTTTACGGCATATTGACGACCACGTTCTCTCAGGAAATGTTAAACAAATTGATATTTATGTAGGTAACCTAAGTACATACTAAAAATATCAGAAAATGGTGCCTTACAACCACTATCATAATATTTGCAAAAGTTTGACTTTCCCAAACTATCCATCATCCGCCTAATTCACTTACCTAATCTCTGCACAAATATACCTTAGGCAATGTGCTATGTATTTTCATATCGGCTTTCAGAAATGTTCTGTGTAACTGGGCAACACTTATATAACTCAATCACGTTTTCAGGCCGACTGTACCTACCCACCGACTGGTCGTTGGTTAAAGCTTAGATTTTTATTTGTTTTTAATAATTTCAAACAGTGATATTTATTGTTTAAATTGACAGCAGCAGTAGATACGATGTACGTAGGTAGAAACTAATTTTGCCACCGAACATGGGATGGTAAGCGCGCGTTGACACGAAAACCAAGGGTCACACCGCAGGGCCTTACACAAGTGTGTTTGTAAAAGCTGACCGCTGAAACCATGTGGAAAACGGAAACCGTGCGGACGGCGGCAGGCAAGCTTACCGAGACGTGTAGACAAGTTGTATCTGTGTGCGTATAGCAGTGTGTGGAAGCCGCGTGATCGTAGGGTAGCGGCCGACGTCTGCCGGCGCTGACGTCATGACCCGCGCTGTGGCCTGTGTACTCAAGCGACAGTCTTAGTCCATAAAGAATACCCTGTATCTGTGCATAGACTTTAACATCACTGCTGCTGCTAATGGCTACTTATTTCTCCTTCCATTTTTGTTTTTTTTTATATCCACGCATGTTCCCAACAGTAGGTACATTTGCATATTTTATCGAGATCGTTATGTCAGCCATTCAAAATTTAACACATACTCATGAAATTATTGCGGGCTTCCAAGTTGTTAAACCAGGAACGCAACGGATAACTCATGTCATACAGATATGGAATGACATACAGTTGCAGGCACAACGAGGCTGGTTCAATATAAATGCTAATTCCTAGATAAGATGTTTGCTATGTTTGTATTATCGGTTTAACGACATCAGTTGATGAAAGAAATGTGTTGAACAGCGATTCACTTTATGCTTGCAATACGAATAGAAATCTAACTTAGTTGTTAATCTCATTTGCTAGTGAAATCTAAGATGTTCCAATTATATCATATTCCACGCCTACGAGAAACTTACGCCAGTCTAAGGTCTAAGCAGATTTATCTATGTTGAAAACACTGTATTTCTACAATATATTGGTTATTTGATATTCTGTAGTTGTGTGAGTAGGTACTTTAAACACAGTTGTATGCGTAGGGCGGTTGGTCGACATCGGATACTGCTGTGTCTCCGGTTACACACAATCCCTTGCTTATTATTGCATGCTATACAACAGTTGAACTCAACGCAATGTTCAATAATAGCAATGACCAAATAAAAAAAGAAAATGGTCGATCGTCTTTGTAGACTTATCAAGCTCGTTTTCAGTATTCCAGCGTTTGTCGGGAATTAGGTACCACAAAGCTTTAATAATGAAGATAGGAATAAAATTGAAAGTTTCCCTTTACGTGATCAAAATACCAATACGATAAAACACGCTGGGAGCAGCGTAGACGTTCGACTAGCTCTGCATGTGGATCTTACCAACAGATTTATGTTTGAATTATTCATCTATTGTTTCCAAGTTTCCATGCTTCTATGTCTGAGTAGCATAGATTCTTCTAAATCAAGTAAAGAACCTCTCCAAGAAAACAATTTAAATTGATTTTAGTATAAATCAATCTAAACTGAATATCACTATTACTGCTCAAGTCTGTTACATCATAAAAAATGTAGTAGCTAACTATAAAAAAATTAAAATATCCTAGGGCAATCAGTTACCTTTTGTCCTGTCTGAACCCACAAATTTAGTAGAATTATGTAAATGTGACATGATTTACGTAGATTGCGGTCGATTGCCGGATTGTGGACGAGGTTCGCACACCGAATTTGTGATCTTTCACTTATTTAGAAGCACAATCTATTGAGATTGGATCATAGGATCCAGAACAAGATTGCCTTCTTAAATATAAAGAAATTGGCATGTATTTGTCGACAATATTGTACCCCAATAAGCATACGAAAGAAATTCTATTATCGAAATGTATGCCTTTGCCTTCGTAAAAATCTAGACCGAGTTTCTTTTATATTGAGGAATTCCTCGTTCACGTCATTGTCCCATATACAAATCGTTCACGATATTCCAGACGGGCCTGGGGATTTATTGTTTTATTTGCGACAGACCTTCATAAAGTTTATATTCTGAATAAGTAATATGTGTATTGTGTAAGCAAACATATATATCATTGGATGTATACGGTAGCAGTAAACCATTGTTTTAAGAAATCAGTTGGGAATAGATAACGTTGAGGATTTTATGTAAAAATGGCTTCATTTACACAATATATACCAGTAAGTTGAGCGGAGCTTTTTGCTTCCGCCGTCTGCGCTATACTTTTTAATGATCCCGCTTGACTGACGTTAATCCTTATTCGAGATTCACAGAAGCGGGTGGCGAATATGTTTTATGTAATATTTTTTATAACACTTTATATTACGATTATTGCTTCCGAATCGAATATAAACGATAATGTAATCAATGCCTCTTCACATTTTCCTCAAAGTTAATTAAAATTAATGTCAATCCCGGTTTCGCGGGGTCGTAACCCTCCGGCAACAATACACAGCGCGTTATTTGGAAAATACTTTATTTGAAGGCTGTATAAAAAAGGATTGGGTAAAAAGTTTGGATTTTCTGAGATTAAAAATTCGTGTCGAATTGTCGATATAAGGACCGACTTAATAAAAATCTTTGCAAATTACGTAGTCAAAGATACAGGAGACATATTTGCAAGAGTAGTAATAAACTTTAATGAAAACCATAGAAAACAATCGATGTTGTTGTTTATTACGTTTACTTCTGAAGGATTTTTATAAAAGCGAACGTGCTGGAACAGTGTTTTTATTTTCTAAGTAAATAAAGACGCAAACAAGGAGGGTCGTGATGAAATTCGCAGTGCCGTCCGTGCGTGCCTTATCTTCCAATGTGGAGGCTTTTACCTCCTCAGTACCTACCCCTTCCAACGAGCTTAGATGTACCTACACGTATCATTTTAATTATTTTTATTTTGCTTTTAAAGGCAGTGTAGTGCTTAGTACGTACACTATAGGTAGTGTGGATCGCATCGTTGTTTAGCTATAAAATCAGCTTTCACACGCATCCCGGAAAAACAAGATAATGACAAAAAACAGCAATAAGAGAGTTTTATATGAAGTGATTACAATTTCAAAGGCAAATGTGAAACGAAGGACCGCTTCAGTATGCCGATGACCCTCACAGGGACGTCTATGGAGAGGATAGATGCGGAATTGCGTTTAATATTGGAGATTCCGTCCTCTTCACGAGATCATGTTCACTTTAGTCTCAAAAGAAAGATCAGGGTGTTGAATTTTAGGTATTCACTTATTTTCCACCATCTTTTTTTATTTCGACTCCAGCAAATACGAGTGAGTACCACGTTTACAGATAGAAAACTCATGGTTCATGGGCATGGGTAAGTGAATAATTTACGTTACTACCTAAACCCTAGTCTGTGAATTAAGGATTTAAAAAATAGAGGAATTTTCTAACTCTAACATTAAATGTTAGAGTTAGAAAATTCCTCTATTTTTCCTCTACCTGTCAAAATCTGGCATTAAAGTAGATTTTGCCACGTTCATACTTTAAATTCTCAATTCAGAAGTCGGAGATAGTAAAGTAAAAATACTGAGGCAACTCGACTGTGTGTTTATTTATTTATTACGAAAAATACGTTGCCAAGGAACGTTCAGTGCCCGATTAATGTCACACAAATGCGTCGTCTTATCTTCAGCAAAGTCTCGAGTTCATTCGTTTCGCGCAAAACTAATACACCACATTTACGAGTCTAGCTTTAATATAGTAGTAAATACGTCACTGCCCTCTGAATGTGTAATACTTACTCTGGAATGTCGTAAGTTGTTTTATGTAGATGGGTGTCGAATGTTGGGGTCGCAGACAGCATGACGCCAAATACTGACCTCATCTTGCGATCGAGACCACTTTAATAACACAAAATTATAATACAAAGCAGGTACAGCTGTTTTGGCATCGCAAGACGTCGTGGCGAATAAAAAGTCTAAAATATTGAAAATTCATGTCCTCTACAGAAGGAAAACCGATTTTATTACTTCGTTTATTTGAAAAAGAAAACCTTTGCCAACTTAATCGTTTTTCGAAGGCCTTTGAGTCGGGAAGATGCTGGGGTAGATAGTATAGGTGTATTTGTAAAACACCACCAATTTGACTTAAACCCGAGCCAATGATTGCTTAATCGCGCCGATCAAATACCTCCATCAAGACGATCTTTGATTCCTTGTGTTTGAAATCGGCTGTTTCACATCGATTTCCTTTGATTCAGTATGTATTAGAGTTCAATTTAAATTCAATTTCGGTTTCGAAATGGAGTTTTAGAAAATAAAACGTATAAAATTTGGTTTTAGTTAAATAATCGTTTCTATAACATAATGTGTGTGCAGTCCTGCAAATTAATTTTAAGCAAGTTTCAACACTTGTGTTATAAAACATTTGTTACTTAGTTCTAAATTAAAAGGTAAGTAATTTTTCAACGTTATATTTTCATCTTTATGCAGTTTCAGTATCATGATAATAGGTAAATTGTAGCGTTATTTGTTATTTGTTCTCTGCTTATGTAACATAGTAGCAATATATGCTTGCTTATGTGCTACCTATATGCCAACAATAAGAAGTTTCGGTGCTTATATTTAAGACACCATAAAGTGCAGATCAATATTACGTCTGTAGCCAGTCGTAAAGCTAAGCAATCATGCCAAGTGTAATGTATCAAACGTCTGTTGAACTATGTGTAGGGCTTCGGCTTCGGCAGCAAGGGAAATATTTAGTTTGTGTATCAAATGTACCAGTAATATTGTTTGCTTCAGTTTAGTCCTTGACGAGTCACGTGTACTATTGTTCAGTATTATAGTTGATGTTCAATTAGATTTTTGGATTTATGTCTGCAATACCTACCAAAGTTACAATGAGTGTCTTATCCCACTCATCCATTTGAGAAGGTTACTTCCCAATATTCAGTAAATAAGATTTTCTATAGACTCACAAAAAGCAACATATCATCGGCAATAAATTGCAATTCTATTATGATTTCATTCTCTTCTGATATGGCTTGTTTGTAGACTTTTCTTGTAATAAGTTCCCCGGTTGGGGCTTGGTCGGTAGCGACGCCGACGTAGCGAGATCGCAAAGCGGCGGGGTGTAGGTCGATAAAAGTTATTTAATAACAACACCCAGCCTTAGCAATGTAGTTCACCACCACGTGATCTGCTTGGTTAATGTCTATTATTGTCTGGCATTAATTATGTACATAAGTTGATTTATCGAACGATTTGCGCTTGAATGCTTGATAGATTATGCCTACACCGTAATTCAGAATAAGTTATAATATTGTTTGAATGGTTTCAACGGATCAAATATTCAGTTTCATTTGAAGTTGCTAAAACCTGTTTCAATATATTCAGCTCACAAAAGGTATACGAATAGCTATAAATCTGATTTTTGAATGGGACTTTGGTGATTTTTCTCATGAAGAAATTATAAAAAATTGCCCTCACTTTTTAACCGACTTCCCAAAAAGGAGGAGGTTATCAATTCGGTTGTATGTTTTTTTTTTTTTTTTTTTTTTTTTTTTTTTTTTATGTTTGTTACCTCATATCTCCGACAATTATGAACCGATTTGAAAAATTTTTGTTTTATCTGAAAGGATATACTTGCAGATTGGTCCCATTTAAATCATATCAAAATCGGTTACGAACTTTGGATTTTAAATCGAAATAGCTGGAATTTGACTATTTAGATGATTCTTTGATGATCGAAATTGCGTATTTTGCTTTTCTGCGATTTTGGAGTGGTGTTGTTAGGTCTAGGGCACCACTAAAAAGTGAAAAATAAAAAACTTTTTACAAAAAAATACAACCGACTTCCAAAAAAAAAACACTACAAAGTAAAAAATAACTTTAATTTCGGAAGTCGGTGTCAAAATACGAAGAAACTAACAAAAACACCGACTTCCGAAATTAAAGTTATTTTTTACTTTGTAGTGTTTTTTTTTTGGAAGTCGGTTGTATTTTTTCCTTTTTAACGTCCCACGACTTCGGGTGGAAAAAGAAACAAAGGCTCTTCTAGTTTCTGGAGTGTAATTGAGTCGAACCCTTATAAATAATTATTTACCGTTTTCGTTTTAAGTGAAATCGAAAACACTCATGAAGTCGTTCATATTTTGTCGGAACGATCGAATGCTATTTACTTTTTTGATGGATTTCGAATGTTTGGCAGGATCCTGTTTATAATTGAGATTTTTTTACAACAAGATGGCTAAAGGAATAACCGAATGCTGGCAATTCATCGAAATTTTCAGTTTCGAAATTGGATTTCAGTGGTTTTAATGGCGTCTTCGTTATCACAATTGGAAACTGGAGAGTCAAATTAATGGAACAACTTAAAACAAACCTAAGCACCGTTTTAGCAAAGAAAAAATATGTTTTCAAAGTCTAAGTAGTTTTCGTAAAAAAAACAGATCTGTTTTTGTCGCCAAATAGTCAGCGAATCTGTGCCCTTTGACTCGTTGTAGTAGTACATAAAAATAAACCGTTTATACCTACTAACACTGAAGTGTACTTGCGGATTCTTTTGATCTTATTGTGGTTCTTTCATGTCTTGGAAACGTCAAAGTAGCTGTTAGGAAAAAATGTGCTGTCTAAATTAATTTAAACGTAGCTGCTCTGTGTAAGGAAGGGACAATTTTATTAAATGGCCATGTCGATTCAAATCAAATCAAATGACATTTATTCAAACTAGACTGAAAATCAGCACTTTTTGAACGTCAAAATTTACATGAAGACAGTCCCCCAAATCGCCCAGCATTGTGATGATGATCTCCAATAAAGAACTAAAAAGCTATTGGTGATCATCACACACATATTATGGAGTATAAGGTATAGTAGCCGGCATGAGTCGTGAGCACAGAAGAATAGCAGCGGGGTGTGCTCGCCAATGTACGGTGGGCGAACAAAAATTGCAAGCGTCGATTAGCTTTGACCGACAAACCAACGTGAAGCGTCAGAGTTGTCGTCATCAAACCGACCAATGGAGAGTGTTTTAGGACTCGTACCAGAAGTTCGTATAATTACGTTCCAAACAATCGACATGAAAAGATATTTTTTTATTTGAAAAAAACCTTAGCACAAAAATATCAATGGCATTGGTTGGTTATGGTCCAATATTCAAGGTATCGCGATGCCAATGACAAGACTTTTTAAATGATTAAGTTTTAATAGAAAAAAAAAATAGGATTATTTATTTATTACAGCTTGGAAGACTTACAGCTAATCAGACTAAAAATAATAAACAAACATAAACGACAGAAAGCCAATTACAAGTCCTCACGTATACGTGTCAGACTTAAAATTGTGAAGTGAGCATAACAATCTTTACTTCTTAATTGAGTAGTAACAATAAAAACATTACAGAAAAATTAAGGATACAATTAAAGGACTACTTAAAAAACCTGAGGCTTATACGTCTTCTGGCCGACGCCCCCCTAGTCATAAAGGGATCCAAGTCATGCTGCTTACACATATTATTGAACTGTCTACTTGCTCGTATAATAAAACTATTCTGTCTGTAATTTGTTGATGCTAGAGGCACACGTAAGGGTGGATTATGGCGGAATATTTTTTGCGGCACATTAAAGTGAAATTTAGATAGAAGTTCTGGGCTGTCAATATTGTTATTGAAAATTTTTAATACGTACAGAAAGTCAGCAATCTCACGTCGTTCTTCGAGAGGTAATAAATGGTATTTCTTACAGAGTCGAAGATAGTCGATGGAGTGATAAGGATTTTTTTGATGAAAACAAAGATATTTAATGAAACGCCTTTGAATGTTTTCAATGCGATCGATTTACTTATGATAACGTGGAACCTGAACGCGTCCCAGGGGTCATGGCCATGCGGCTGGCTCAGGAATACCTTCCTACCTGCAATAGCCTTCTTGCCGGACTGCCGCCATGGGATCTGGAGGCGAGAGCCCTCGCGCACGATTAAGCGTGGCGTGTGGAGGCGCTACGCGGGGTGCGAAACTCTTCGGCATAACGCACCACAGTAGCTCCGAAAGGAATCTCATGGCGGTATGGAGACGGTAACTATCGCAACCTAGCGCTGGGCACGCCACAATCGCGGTGATAAGTCCCCTCTTTGAGGAGGGGCTAGAGAGGAGTCACGTCTTCTTCACCTTCCGCCTGATGCAGATACCTATCTTGGATTCGGCGGGAAGACACGCCTGGGTGTCATCACTGTGAGGATCGTCTGGAGGACACGGTGAAGCATACCGTGGAGGTCTGCTCTGCTTGGGCGGGCCACCATCGTGTCCTCGTCGAAGCAATCGCGGCGGCGACATCTCGCATCTGATCCAGGTTCAATCCAAGGACCGGAGCGAGGAGGCAGTCACTTCCTTCTGCGAAGCAGTAATGCTTAGCTCAGGAAGAAGTGGAACGCGTGAGGGTGAGGCAAACCTCACACCCCAGCCGCCGCTACAGAATAAGCGAGCGAAAAACGATGTGCTAATTTCCCATCCTTAAAAAAAAGTACTGACACCAATGATAAGTTACGCCATTTTTATTTTCGTGAAAGATAATATTTGGGCTCAATATTCAGCAATAGAACAAGTAAAAAGCCGTCATGAACATAATTTTATCCATAAAACAGCATAGGTAACTGATCAAACATTTCGTATCATTAGGTTAGGTAGCTATTAGCTGTCAATGTATCAGGTAAGTGGATTCACTTACCTGATACATTGACAGCTAATAGCTTTTATTTATGTTATTTATACTGGGATCCAACAGTAAATTGTAATGGAATTTTGATTAATTGTATTAAGAAAAAAATTAAATAAAACGAAATGATTAAAAAGTTCGTGCTTGCGACTTTGTTCGCATAAAATCGTTCTTCATTCAGTCTCTTTTCCTTTCGCTCAGGGGTTGAGTTTAAAAAAAAAACTTTATTTACTCATCCTTGTATGGCAAAATTGGGCTAGAGATCGCTCAGGATTAGAGGTGTGAAAGGGGAAAAGGGAGGCCTTTATTTACCCAGCAACAATCTCAAACACAATTGCAGGCTAACAAAAAAAGGAATACGTAAATACTACGTTTTGACATGGACGTAGACGAGTCTACGTCCATGTCAAAACGTCTTATTTCTTCTATCAGTTGCTTAAAGACAAACGTTATGGCAACCTTCAATCAGTCACAGAACAGTTCTTTGGGATCAAATCCAAATCAGAAAAGCCTTATAATGAAATAGAAACAACAATCGTCTTGAATCAGTGATGAAAGCGGATGTTTACTGCCAAACCCTTAAAAGAATCGCCAGAGTTCTCACTACTCTTATTGTAGTCAATGAATTGTCAGTAACATAAACACAAAGCAACACGTTTCCTTTAGGAAATGATACTCTATAAGGTTTATTGAAGCTTGAATCAATGTGGAAAGAAAAATAAACTACAATATTTGTACGGAGCATTCCTTATTTTGTACAGAATGCACTGGGTAAATTTTCTACTATAGTAGATTTTACATGCTTGTATTTTTCAGATTCCGTTGACCGTTATGTAGGGTCCTCCCGACTTGTGATATTAGAAAGTGCTCGTTTTCTAAAACATGAATTTTGAAATTGTACAGGTTTTGATAGTCTTGTTTTCAATAATTTTTATTAGCTTGAAGATGGTCTCTAGAAAGCAGACTCTGATGCAGCCGAATCTGTTACTCGAGTGCTTTGATGAATTCGTAATTTAAAGCTCTATTTGGCCTGGGTAGATGCTTATGTCAGTCAGTCCCGCTGCCAATTTTTCTGACTTTTGAATCTACCTCATATTCCTCTCAAAGCACGAGCAGATCATTCTCGCTCGTACTAACGCGAAAGAGACGAACGTTCCAAACATTTCTCTCACTAAAACCGTAACTTCATTTAAAGTTTTTGCAACATTAAAATAATCCAACTGAGGCTTATGCCACACAGTAATGAGATAAAACATGCGGTAAACGGAATTTGTGCATCAGGCATGAGCGCGGCGCCGCGCCGGCTGGTACCACTGTGTTTGCATTAAGCCATTTACCTTTATTAGTATTAATTTAGCAGAAGCGAGTTGCAACTCGGCGCCTGTCTGCCTCACAGAACTGGGTCAATGACAAGCCCGCCGAGAATAGAACCGACGCTTTAGGGGTGGATGAGCTCTATTGTTGCCCCGGCGCTACTGAGAACTAGAGATGCCTCGTTCCACCAATATAATTATCATTTCCACTCGTAGTCACACTTCGTCTAGCCTACAATACTGCGGTACTTATAGCGGCTTCAGAATAGTTTGTAGGGAATTCGTAGATATATTAAACATGTTCCGTGATTTAAGCAATCGCAGAACCTTCAGCCTAGCAATACGTTTTATTTTATACAGAGGGGTGTCGATGTGAAAGGAGTTATCGCCCATTTATGGCATGACCTCAACTGACACCTGGTAGAACAATCGATCGGCGCAGTAGCCAAATGTTACTTAATATCATAGTTACTTAGTAGCCAATTAGCCAGTAGCAACGAACTACCTATCCCTCGTGGTCCCGGTATAGACATACAATTATAATTGATTCTAAACAGTATCTTCTACAAGGTCATTGTCAAAATATCTAGTTATGCCTGTGTCAGGCTGTGTCGCATTTTTCACTACCAGGGTGCGGCAAAATGGAGTTGGTCAAATTAAAACGAGCCGCGACGCTCGAATGTATCTACTTTCCTTTTGGGACCAGACCCAGCTCCGTTTATTATCTAGATATAATTTTATTTATTATGACAGGTTTCTTTTATACTGTGAGCATAACTCAAGTTATTGTAGTACATAAATATTTAACGTTAATGTAACAGAATAGCTTTGTACCTTTTAAGCAGGTATGTTTTTCCGCTTGGTACTTATTGTCGATACACCGCCAATCTTTTCAAGCTTTTGTCCTTCGGCTTCTGTAAAGTAAATTAATTAAAAACTTCAGTAATAAGTATTCCTTAGATCTTAGCAGAAATTTTTAATGAATTACGGCGTGGGACAAGGATATTTGTTTATTAAGGGCCCTTTATGGTTTTTTTTTTCTGTAATTATGTAAAACTTAATAAAGTAGCGAAACGTGTTCTTTTGAAAACAAGAAGATAGGTATGCTAACATAGACGTCAGTAAAACTAGGAGAAATGGAAACATACAAAATAACATCCAACATATTTTCGTCTTATTATCTTCAATTTGCTCTTCTTCCTACCTACGCAATTTCTCTGGGGAAAACATACGAGTATAACTACAAATAAAGGAAACTGCTCTAAGACTCTGATGAGACTGCTCAAGTTATCGTAGAAAACTGGTTATTGAGATCAAAATTTAGGTTGGTATGTTTGTGAACTTAATTGAAAGTAAATATCTAACGATAACTTTAGATAGAATGTAGTTCAACATTGAAATTAACAAAACTTTGCTTATAACATGTTGATCTATTCTAAGCGAGCTGTAGATTAGTCTAGATATATATATTCCTTTCAATGTATTCCCTCGTACTTAATTTAATTTTTATACAGAAAAGGAATGAGCACTGCTCAACTTTGCTTACTCCGTGTGAAAAGCTCCTCTACCTAATAAGAATGTAGTTACACTGTATTGGAATTAGGAACATTTATTGGAAGTGCAAAGTATACCGATATAAAGATGAAAATGTTTTATGGTATTACGAATTTTACTAAGACATATCCCTGTCTTACCTATATCCTGGTAATGATTATATTTTCGTTTTCTTATACCTACTTATTAGAACCTGGGTGTAGGGCGGGCTAACGTTCGCCAAGGACGTTTTAAGAACACGTATCTAGATTTTACTAACGGACGTAGATACTACTTGCATATTCATTTTTATTGCACACAAAGCCATTTCGCAGAGCTTTTCTTTTGCCATTTTCGTCCTGAATTGTGCCAAAAACGCATGAAGAAATAGAGGAGGTTCTTAAAGAGTTCAGAAATGTATCCAAATCCAAAATATATTGTTTGTATTATTCTTTTTTTTATTTGGTCGCATACAATCAGCCAAAAACATTGTTGCAAAAGTTGGTTGGTTATTAGTATTCCGGTTGTTTTATTAAGGTCGATTCAATGAGAAGTGTCTGGAATTGATAGAGGACCTGCCTTTCCAACTCTCAATTAAAACATCTAATGTAAGAATATGAATAAATATTTACACCCTAAAATTTTTAAGCTGCAAATTGAAACGAAACTCACGGACGCTGTCAAAACCATCTGAAAGGTTAGCTAGAGAATTGGTAGGTATAATTGAAATTATAAGTAGAATAAGTATCAGTGGTAGGTACGTCTACTGCATCAGATACCTGAACAACTGGAGTTACAAAAGTTTGTTAACTAGGAAAGTTAAGCTATCTAGTATTTCAGACCATAGTTATCTAATTAGTTTCTATTTCGCGAGATTACCTATCACATAGAGTATTGTTAATAGTAGGAGAGCTGGTAGAGATGGGTAGGTGTCTGAAAACTTATCTAGGCACACGGCAGTGCGCCAGGCCAAGTTCAGGTTTAACGCACGCAGTTTTATACGAAACATTTCGACCTGTGTTAACCCCCCCTTCTTAACTTTGGTAATAATCGCAACATGATGAAACTTGGACCGTTTATTATTCTAACCTAGTTGAAGAATACTGGAAAAATTTCGTTAAACCGTTGAGATGTTACAGGGGATCAAAAAGTACCTACTAAAGATTTTCCTACTGAGTCAATTTGAAATGGTGTGAAGTTAAATAAAATGGGTGAAATCAGGGTCGGTCCTCATGAGCTAGTAATTTTATTTTATTTGTTTCCCACGTCAGTAAAAACTTCGTATTTGGTCTTGAGAGCATTTGAAGGATTAAATCGGGGAAATGCATATTAAAAATGCTCGGAAAAATTATCATTCCTATCATTTACTGGGAAAAAAGCATGATATCCCAAAAAAAAAACAAAAATGTGAAAAAATTGCCAAGTTCCTCTCCCCAATAATAATTCAGCCTTTAAAACTAGTGAGATCAATAATAGGCCAAGAATTTCAGAACTTGACGTGACTTCTAAGAATACCAGTGAGCAGAGAGCTTGGGTCTTTCCTGACCGAATAGAAATGATGAAACAGTCGAAAAACCGTTTTCTTGAAAATAAGATTCCCTATTTTTCTTTATTAAAATAATTGTTTAATTGAAGTTGTTGATAAAAACTTGGGTAATACTCTAACATAGAACTGTAGAACCCGGCTGAGAAGTAGAGGGGCTAAATCAACCTTTGTATTTTCAACGATATTTTTTTTTTACAATAAATATCCTTGAGACGATCCAAATTCCTACCCAAAAATGTGTATCAGCTCTCGGACCATAATTATCTTGGAATGAAACAAACTTCGCCCTCGGATATAAATAGTGGGGAAAATAAAAGGCGTTATTGGGTATAAAATATGCGCTTCTAAATCAATTAGTTGGATTTTATCTACGTAATGACTATTTCTGTTTTAGTTTGTAATCAGAGCTAGCTATCAAACTGAATAAGTCATAAAAAGTGGATTTATGAGTAGCTTAATTTCCCATAGTACGCTTTTACATACGCTAGAATTCTCCAAACAAACAAAAACAAAAGTTTTTGAACGCGTAATTGGAATTGTGTTCGTCGGTCCTCCATAACATTTATTTTAACGTGGTCTTTAACATTGATCGGCTACATTGCGCAATCTACTGTGAAATTAGACCTGTAAATGTGTGTTTGCTTTATGTATTTTTTATCCGCCATATAAAGTCGCTTTTAGGCATTTTTTAAAGTTTCCCTTTATTGAAAAACTCGTGTTGTCAACGTATGTAGGTAGGTACATTATATTTTTACAGCCAAATGCGGAATATTTACCTACGTGAGGACTGTGCACATTTATTTATTTACTATTATTTGGTACACCAACAGCAGTACATACACAACCACACACGAGAAACAAAAATCAAAATATTCGTTTTGGCATGTATGCCTATTATAGGCAAGGATACATAGCTTACACCATATTATTTACAAAGCATTTTAAGTATCGAAAAAAAAAACAAAAACATCAATAAGTATATAAAACAAACCACTGACAAAAGACGGGAGAAAAAAACAGTATGTAAGTATAAAAAAATATTTAATAGCCAAAAATTAATACATAACTTATTGTAACTATGAGACAATTGGGAGCTTTGTACACTCCCGTACCTCCGAGACTGCAAATCTGAACTTATTGACTGAGACACCATGTAACTCAGTGTCTCGTGTCTTGGCTGTTGTGGGTTCTGAACATACGGAGTAGGGGTGCGTTGAGGCCTAGTTTGGATTTGCGGTTCATTCACATAGTTCTAACTGCTGCGTTTATTTATAAAAATAACACTAGGGTTGCATAAATTAGAATCTTACTTAATACTTATCAAAGGAAATCTCTACCTCAATAACCGTTTTTAAATTGGCAATTAAGATGACAAATTGGCTGAACTAAGCCTCTGCTCTTCTATTTCTGGATCATCATAATTATGTAATTACGTTTTATAGAAATTTGCATAACGTTCTTGAAACTGTATTTAGTTTTAGTGACGTCAGTTACACCTCCACCTCCGTCCTTCGGCTAACCATCATCAGTCCCTTTATTCGCCCTCTTCAAATCTGACATTGCCAGAACATTCGGGTTTGATAGAAAATTATTTAACGATTGCTAGAAATTGTTGGCCTGATAATTTCACTTTGTTAAATTCATTGTTTGCATTCATGTTAAGTATACCTACAGTGCAGCAATGAGAAAAGGTATTGTAGGATTCTAGTACTTAATAAAATTGAACCAAGCAGAAATGGATCCCTGTCCGCTAAAAAGGCATGCTACGAAATTGCAGACTTATTTCTCTTTCATAGGTACTTGTAACAATTCCGCTACTTTGCAGATTGCTTTTGCAAGAATTCGTGAAACTCCTGAATTTGTGAGTCAAACAAGCTTCGTGTTTAGTTATGAATTGACGTCGAACCATTTCGCAGCCGTCGACATGAGGTGAAGACGTGGTCGAAGTGTGAAAGTTTAAAGACATCAAATATTTACAAATTTCCGCTCCGAACTGGGGAGCAGACGCACTCGCTCCGTTTCTCCTTAATTTATACTGCAATTTGCAATATTACCATATCCACCGTAGCCTTGCGAGGCTTCTACGCAAAATGCTATGTTTGTTTTGTTACTTGTTTTTCTACAGGTATAAGATAGATACCTACCTCAGTAGTAAGTAGGTAGGTACCCAAGCTTATGGTTCTCATCATAAAAACAACAAGTCTACAATCGACTTGTTGTTTCATTCATCAAGGAAAGTTTCGTATCTGCCTCTCATCTCACAAGTTTTATAAAATGGCGTCGCATGTACTTCTCAGATCTAGTAAGCTCGGTAGTCGGAGGACTTGGCTAAGTAGTTTTTGGTAAAGTTCTACAATAAAACACTGAGTAATAAATGAAGTTCCGAACCGACGTAAATGTCAATTAGGTTGCTAATAAGAGTAATAAGTAGGCCGGCCGGTATTACGGCGGTAATTATCGATATTCGTTGCTCATTTAAGTACCAGCTGAAGTGGATAGATATGAATTTCATAATATTTATCACATTGCGAAAAAAAAATTTTGTTCTATTAATTGTTGCTTGATGATCTTATGCTTAGTTTTAAGAAATAATTATTTGTACTTATCTTATTACCAAAGCTGTCCTGAAAACGATTTCGATAAATCTGTATCGTTATTTTGTTAATACAAACAACTGCAGGAGCAGGTGGTGTCGCAGTAATTTGTCTACTTTCAGTGAATTAAGAAACTTGCTGAAGCTTTCACCGACTGTAGAAGAAAGTTAATAGACGTCTTTGTACAATGGGATACGTTAATAATTATAATTAAAATGCTAATGTCTTTGTGAAATACAGGAGTAGAAGGTAGCTTCGTTTGTTTCATTAAGGCTGTACCTATGTAAATACATAGGTAGGTACTAGTACCTAGTTATCGTCCGGGCAGTAACTTTGTTAGCAGAGGAAAGCGGTGGAACATACCTACTTGTGTTTGTGGTTTGTCAAAGGTAAACCTTCGAATACCCTTACGTAACTCTGCTAACCGAATCATAAAAATGTTTTTTTTTTCTAAGTCTAATGAGCTGTGCCAACGTAATGTTATTTATTACTGAAAGGAAAAATAACGAGTAGAAGAATCGAGTTTCATTTGTGGGTTTTGTTCATTTTTTACAGTGTTCGTAGGTAGCTGTATTGAGGACTTCCTGAAAAGCTTCATGCTTCTGATAAACACACATTATTTCTTTTATACAAAAATCAGCTAGACTACCACTTATAAAATTTTCCATTTCATTCCACAACTGAAATAAATTTAGTTCAATTTTGTTTGTTTCTACCGATTCCTTGTACACAAGACTTCTTGAAACAGGAAGGCTATCTCGTGGCTTTAGAGTCGGTACTTCAAACAGACGATCGAGATCGCCATTTCAGAATTTGCTTCAGATAAGAGCGAAGCAGAGTTATAAAATGAAGCAGTGTTGGAGCGAGATATAAAACGTAGCCACAGCTCTGGAGGGCGTTGCGGTCTGACCGGAGATTAGCGCGAATTGTCAGTCGTTAGGCGTATTATTTTATCTTTCAGAGCTAGCAATATTCAACTATCGTAGTCATAGAATGACTTTGATTATATTCTAAATCGCATATTGTAGACATAGGTACGGATTGGCAGAACAATAAACTTCCATTACGTGGGTTATATTCTCGCGCAACTTTTCGTAACAAAACTTTCAGTCAAGCGCCAAGGGCGCCATTTGCATATTCTAATGCTTCTAGACAATTCGGTTCCCTTTTAACGGCTAAGCAGAAATACTTACTCAATTCGGAAGGCAATTTTGTTCGCAATTATTGTGTTAACTGTTTACGTGAGCGAACTTCGTTATTATTGATTTATTTGGCGTGGCTTAGTTTGAGGGAGTGATGAAATAAATGAACTTGGATTTTGACACTGTCTGTCTAAAGAGCCTGTCGGAAATGTTTTGAAATGTATGAATATTTCATTGCTAAGGGACATTTAAAATGTATTTTACTGAAAAGCTTGCGGAGATGGAAGATGGAATTCAGCGATAAAATTATTTCGGTCTCTAAAGAGTTACGATTTTTATGTTTTGCAGTAGTTTGCCTAACATTTCTAAAACTTTCCGTCACTTTATCTCCCCGTTGACATTTCAGTGACCTTATTCACATTTTCTATTGCCTTCAAAGAAGTGTGACCGTTATGTATGATCAAAACATGAACGTTAAAAATTTAAGCACCTTACGTTTAAGACGGCTAGTTTTTAGGGTTCAGACGGTGCCTGCAGGAGGTGACGTTGAGGACAAACTTGATTAAATTTCCAATTAATTTGTTAGATGGTTTTCCTCGTTCATTTTCTTGTATGACCAGCTTTTGCTATAGGTACCTCGTCCTCGAGGTACGTATAACAAGATCTTGTCCAATTTTCTTACTCCAAGTTGGAAACAACATAATATCTCCAATAGTCTAGACAAAAGATAGCTGTTACAAGTTATACAGGTATTTATTGTGTCAGCGACCTGCCGAGTGTCGTGAGGGGCTACCGAGAACGTTCCTAAATAAATAACGTTATCGAACTGTAGGTACAGCTTTGTACCTACTAGACCGAACGAAACATATCGCGGGGTCTGCCGCCCGTTTTTTTAATCGATTTCGATTATCGAAAAGTAGTCCTACTTATGCTTTTTTAGGGTTTATAGTTTCGCCATGTCCATCTGTCAGTCCACGGTTTGGCTCAAATACCTACGCTTAGCACTAAAAAGTTGGAATTTGGTTTGGTATTTTAATTACGTCGAAAAAGGGGTATACCAATGCCTTTTAAAAAATTTGGGTAGAGGCTGACCCCCTACGCGTAAATTAGAAATTATTTTTATTTTTATCGTGTATCTCATATTGTGGGATGGTGTGTCTTTGGATAGGTCATTTAGAAATACTTATTGAGGGTGTGCGAAAACTGCGGAATATTAGGTAAGCTTTTAAGTATTTTCCTCTGCCAAGCTAAACATATATTTATTAATTTGTTTATTTTATTTATTTATTTATTTATTTTTAAAACTTCGAGCTATCATTACAGATTTGAAAGGAAAACTATCAGAGCTAAGTAGGATTTATAAACTAACTAGTAGGTAATAGTTGACCAACCCACAAAATGTAGGTGACTGGGAGAAGTTGTGACGTGCAACTACGGAACCCTACACTGCACGTGGCCCGACACGCACCGAGCCAGTTTTTTTTTAAACTAGATATAATTCATTTTTATGCGATTTTCTATGGTAATAAAAATCAGGAAATAAACTGTATGAACAGAGAGTGGAACCCGCTCGCTCGTGTAAATTTCGAATATTCTGGATAAAATATAAATTGATACTTTACCAAATACAGAGAAAGAAGAAAAAGTCGCAAAAGGGTTATTACAGAAAGCAGAATCCGGTTAGCGACTATTCCAGTATAATGATGGCCGTCCCCCACTTATTTGCGTCAATTTTCTCTCTTGACATTCCACTTGGCTCAGTGCCAATATACTACGCTGTCTCTCTAACTTACGCGACTATTACTTCAAAATAATCAACAGGCTAAGAAAGCACGATTCGCAAAAATAAGTCATCACTTAGTAATTCCTTTTCATTAAGTTAAAAACTTGTCGCGTAATGGCTATAGTCTCACGGCAAATTGACGCCAGCGACACTTAAAGTTAATTAAGCTTAGAATTAGTGTCCGTGCCCTATCGACAGTATCTGTACCTACCTCTACATTGTTACTACTAATGTAAAAGAAAAGCTTTTACTAAAAGGTTTCCTTTAGGTAAAGCTTATTTCGTGTAATCGACACGCTTATAACATTTTATGTGAGTATGTATAATATGGAACGACTCCGCGAGAGGCCGATTTTGACTATCAGAAAGAACTTTCAAACGTTTCTATTATGAAAGCTTAAATTGCACTAAAGTTGCGAACCGTGAAGCGAAAAGTTTCAGTTAAATAAAGTGCCGCGTTCTTCTTTTGCATTTATTTCCTAGTCAGACCTAAAAAATGTTTTTTAAGAAACATTATGAGCACGGAACGTTTCGTGCTTCGCAATTTGGCTCGGCTGTAGTGTCAGTTTAATGCAGGTAAATTAATTTTTGTTGGTGTGTTTCAGTCGGTTACTTTATTAGGTCACACACTGGTCGGTGGCGTGTGGACATGGACAAGTCGATAAAGGGTAGGCGTGTATCACACGTTACTAGCGTCCAATATACCTACCTCTCTGTTATGTTTATTTTGTTTACATTGTCCCATTATTCCCGCTTGTGTTCCGTTCGCCTGTTTTGATACTCCCGGCTAAAAATAGCTGTTTTTATTCAGTAAATGTAACGCGTTCACATAAAATTCAATTACCTACAGCGTCACCTGGGCGAGAATAGTCTAACGTTTATCAATTTATATCCATTATCTCGGAGCCGGGATCGTCGTTCTTGACTTGTCGCTACGTTGTGACAGACCTTTGTTAAGATTCATAATGACAAAATTAGCGACAAATCTTAACCTACCCTCGTGTCAAAAATATCTAAGTACATATCAATCAAGAGTACAAGACTGTGTCGGCACTTTAACACAGGCAGCGAAGCCAAAGAAAATTCCTACTTGGAAAGTAGGCAAGTTAGTTAATGTGCGCATATATCTAATCCAGGGGTAAGAAGAGGTCAACGTTCGATTTGGGGAGTATTATATGCTTACCTATATACTTAATGAAACATTTTATTTTGCGAAACTCAAGTATATAAAGACGTACTGTATAGTCGGCATATTTATATTTAGAATTGTCGAAATCCCTAATTTTAACATAGGTACCTACCTACTCAAATTTCGAGTCTCAAAAGACTGGCACTTTTTAAGATTTATTCACACTCTACGTGCATTCTTAGGAGATCCTGGATATCGTGACACGCTCCATGCAGCGCTAAACGAAGCTGGCTTGAGTAGCTTACCGCTTTGTGTTTACAGGTCGGTAGTTTCGCTGTTTGCCATGTCGACGATCACCGTGAAGCCTGCAGGTCACCTGTCAATACCGATTGCGTCCCTAATAGCACCCAAAAGTGTTCTTCAAATATCACCCACCTTGCAAATGTCTACGTTTTTATACCATCGTACTTTTCCATTGCAGTCACACGGTTTTAAGTCTTGTTCATAAAAGATTTCTGCCGCTATAATGTTTTTTTGTTAACTTAAATCTGAGCCAAAATGAAACTCGTATATTGTAATATTTTTTGCCAAATAAATGTTGGAACTGCAATATACTGAATTTATATTTACTACGCCGCTTGGCTCGCTCTGTTCGTAGATAATATGTTCTAATATATGGTTGTTTAACGAATTATGTAGGGATCTGGGGCATTTTGGCCTTTCAAATAGTGTGCTTCCATTACTAACTTTGGGTTCCAATAGCTCTCCAGCTATCCGGAGTTTCCCAACTGTTTTGTAGTCTTCGGAATTGAATTCCTACCTCAAAATTATGAGAGAGATATAAACATAATGTTTTGGGATAATCGTATTATTGACGGGTAACTGCTTACTCGATCAAGGCTCTGGTTGAAAGGGTTCAGCCAAGCAACGTTAAGCGGTAAAAGTCGACAAACATTGCAAGCAGGCATCCTGAGGATGCGGAAGCAAGACGGATAATAAAAGATATTTACGAAGGGTCTCATTGTTCCCGCTCTTTGTCCCTACTTTATTCAGATTCATTTACCCATCGAAATTTTACAAGACTTCCGCAGAACATGTGTGGGCGCACATTGCTTGTATCTGCTCGACGTATGGAGTTTGAACTGGCACATGAAATTAAGCTCCATCATGATAAGCTTGTACTGACTGTTTTCAGTGAAACATCCCTCAAACACAAACTCTTCGGAAGTTTACCTACGTAACCTTTTATTCGGCTGCTGGAAGTATTTGATGCTGTGTTAGCGAGAACTTTTTGTTTTATTAACAACAAGTAAGTATGTAGTTGTTAGGTAACAAGGTAGTTTCCCAAAATATATTGTTTCGCCCACGGGCTTCAGAAATTACCAGGTATTGTAACGTTGGATGTGTCACATTACGGTGACGCGAGTTTGTAAAATTTAGCAAAATTGAAAAATGTTCTACAAATCTACGTAGGCACCTATCTTAATATGAAATGTTTGCTTCTTAGCAATCATCGTACATACGTTGGTACTTTATACTAATGGCAGACGCGTGATTGACTGACTCTTTACAAATAAATGCTAACACAGAAATAGCTTCTGGTGAAAAGCAAATAAAATATAACGATAATAGTTCTGAACGCTCGTGGTTTTTTCCAATAGGACGAAAATAAGTGTAATTTCATGGTAATATGTGTTTTATTGAACAACACTGCGTCTGTTTTATACGTTTAAAAGCAGCAGTATAAGCAATGCTTTAACCGTCGCTGTCGCCGTCGCGAAATGAGAACATTTTATATCTTGACTGTATCGCGGAATAACTTCAGCCCCCTTCAACAGGCCACCCACTTTCGCCGACTTGGACGTACACTTTATTAAATAGCCATTCAACTTGGTGGAGCTTCTGCGACCTATATTCCAGTGTATTTACAGCAATGAAAGTTGCGATTCCTACAAAACTTCCACCAGTTTTGAGTGACTGAACATTATGCTTTATTTCCTTCGGAGTAACTTTTAATTTGTTTAGGTATTTGTTCACCAGGTGTACGTTCTTAGCACTTGTTTGTACGCTCGCTTTATCGTTCTTGGCTACCTCAGAAGCTTTAAATGTTGCCTTCTTCAGTACTTGCTGATTCGACGTCGTAAAGCGCAAAGGACAATTTCCATTCCAAGAAATTCTACTTCTGGATGTTTCCTTACAAAGTGACTATTTGTCATGAATGTTTTCATCACACTACTAAATAAATAAACTAAATATTAGTGTGAGATAATGTGTATTTCAGTAAAACTGTTTTTACTTGTATATATGGATATCTACACAACATTCGAAAAACAAACAAGTTGGTATTCCGGGATGGGGCAACTGTAAAATTTCTTAATCTTCTTCAATAAAGGGTCGTGTTCGTTGTGCCCCCACAAGATAAGCAATGTTTAAAACATCCCCTCGAGAAACGCCTCGAGCGCTCATGGTAGATACCTTTCCAAAATTAATCCAGCCTTCTTTTTGATTAGAAAGTCAGCCTCAGTAAAAACAGGGGTCGGAAGCAACACTTTTTTGAAGTGGTTAATGAAAACATGTCAGTGGTTGTATATAGTTTACTTACCTCATTTTCTTATCACCTTATGTGCGATACCATCAGGAAAGAAACAGAATATTAACTCGCCTCAAATACAAAATATGATGCCTCACAATTTCTATTCATAACGGTAGATCCCAACGCAACGCGATCTGTAGCATCAAATGACAAAGCCTGGCGCCTCCACGGGCCGCCTACAATGGAGTTTAATCGTCATTCCTATTTGTTTTAATTTCACAACAATTCATGTAAAGTTTAAATGTAGGGTCTTCTTTTACCTTTTTTAATGCCTAAAGGTCTGAACATCAATGTAATTCCTCTTTTTCATCTAAATAATTACTCCCAAATGTTTGATAGATCTACGTCTTTGAAGTAATTGATTAGGGTTGTTCGCAAATTCCTCTGTTCGTTACTGGACGCGTTAATGTTCCTGGGCATAATAAACAGGCACAGTACAATGAGTCCCAATTGTGTTGTATCTCCATTAGACGGTGGACACTAAATAACAGTTTGTCGCTGTGGCTCGTCAATCAAGAATTAATTACTTGACCACGTGTCCTTCTATTCACATGTAATGGCACTTGTTTCTAATTACAGATGGATTATGTGGACCTACCTACTAAAAAAAATACTCCTATTAACTAACAAGACGGCTCTCGTGTGGTTATTGTAGAGGACCTCGCTATTCATGTTAGCGTCGGACTAGAATGTCCCAAGAACCTACTGAAACCTTTGTTAGAGGAAGTATCCCCTTACAAGCTTTGTGTGCAGGCCAGTAGCTCGCGACGCCGTGCGCCCACCTAATTGTCCTGGACCTCTCGCGCGGAACAACTCCACGCTTTAAATAACTATCCCTGGACAAGCAGCATCAGTATCATCACAACAGCGAACAAGCATCACAAGGATTACCTCACAATCTCATTTAAATCCGCGAGTGTTTTCAAGTTAAAACAGTGAATAAAACGAAAAAAAAAACTTATCCTCCAAAAGCGCGCTTAGTCTAGTTTATTTACTTAGCTATAAATTAGTTTATATCTCAACATTACTTACCGCAAATACCTCCAGGATATTGTGTACGGAATATTAAGTAATTTGAATTTTAAAACCACCGTGTACAGCACTGTTCGTCAAGTACTAATATTACAAAAACCCCATAATATTGTTGGTAGTGTACCTAGCGTGCACGTATCTGACGTGTTGAAGGTAATCTTCAGTCCGCGATACTAACTAAATTCACATAGACGTAAACAATAGATAGTTGTCTCGCACTCTAATCGAGATCGTGAGGAAAGTGGCGAACATGTTCCGCTAATTGCTCTTACTTCATTCACTCATTTTCTTAACTTTAGCATGTCCTTTATTAAAACTACCTACCCCAAGGTATAGTGCCGGCAAAATACTTAGGTACCTACCTACGTACCTAAATAAAAAGGAAAATTTTAATGAAAGTTTTATAATGAAAATAAAGCAAAACAGACTTTCGTGTTTCGACCCTGAATACATAAACGGGGATTGTACCACTCATCGAGTAGCGGATCACGTTTAAAGACTACCTATTTTAGACTTGGCTCTGAGTTAATGTGTGCTGCCTACGCCATGCGTTTTAAAAATAACCTTAGGTACTACCCCAACGGTTTTTCAATTCGTACCTCTTTTAAATTTCAAAAGTTCATGAATTATCAATCTCTACTTCGTTCTACATTGACCTTACTTTAAAAATTCAGGACAGAGGGTAAACTGATTAAGAGATTTTTAATGCATAGTTAATTCATCGTTTTCTAAATGCGGTAGTTATTCATGAGCTCATCGTTGAAATTGAGAAATAAGGCTACATCATGATCGAACTGCTCGCGTCATAATATTGACCCAATTTATCGTGCGACACTCAAAACTCAATTCTGATCCGAAATTAATCGTGGGTGGATCGCGAGGCGAATCGCGTGTTTGGCGCCTCCATGATATCGAAAGAAGCTAAATCAAGTGACAGTGTAACACTTAAATAATTTATCGTAGGTAGGTTAAAATACCTCTAATTATTACGTAGCCTAGACACTGGCTGTTCGATTGAAACAATAACCTAGTAATTTGACTCGACAGCGAAGCGTTCAAGTTCAGCTCCAGTCCCGTGTCATAATCATATTAGGCACACGTGAACCAATTATTTTCATATTTAGTCAGTTGTGAGGGGATGTGGCGGCGCGGGGTGAGGGCGGGGCCGCGCGCGATCGATAGCTCGCCGGACAGGTACACTACACGTAAATAATGAAAGCGTTCAGCGTGGCCCTCTCAGGGCGCCTCGTGTCAAATGTCAATAGCAATCAGATGCGATGTGGCACGTGGCTCAACATGTCTCTTTTTATAGCTATCACCGATATCACGATCTCTTTAAAGGAAAACTATCTCTATTATTCATTGGCAAGAACCAATTATGCTTTTTATATAACTCACCTTGAGGAAACGATGCATTAATAATAATTACGCTGAACTTTGCTACTTTAAAATTAAGCGCAGGGCCTTTAGTTTGAAATTGATAGATAAGGTTATACGCTATATTTTGATTAGAAGCACGGAATAGTCAAACTAGAATAAAGTAACAATTTTGCTAAATTAACTCGATACATAATTGGTCCGACCTCTGTAGCTAAGTTATTTCTTGCCGACATGGCGGTTTTGTAGGATTGATATTGGCGAGCTAGGCAGGGCGGTTGTTCCACGATACATAGCACATGGTAGGCATGTAATCTTCAATCAAGAAATAGTTTCCGCCTCCGGATATTAGTTTTGCGACATTTTCTAAAATAATGTTATTAGAAGTTAGCTAACTTATAAAGTTATTTGCTTAGGAGCCTGCTGTGTCAGGTTTGTTTGAGACTGATGGAAGTGTAAATTATAAGAAATGGGTTTTATATGTGGTAAATGATTATATTTTTTTTGTTTATTTCAGGGCCTAAATAGTGCGAGCCGTAAAAGAAATCTGTCTCTACGAGTCAAATGTTATACAAAAAGAGTTATCGAATTTTTCACGTCATAAATGAAACCCAAAGACTGAGGGTTTCACATTTTATACTTCGTAGCAACAGGAAAATTCAACCAATACATTCTGTAATTATAATCACAGATCTTTGTATGTAAGTACCGCTCCCCATGTTTCCCCATTTCTTCTTCGTGTAATTCAGAAGGAGTATGACTCTTGGGGGACTCGCACACGTTTACCTGCAAAAGATCGATAGCTCTTACAATATCGCAGATTTTGACGTCAGAGAAGACTGGAGAAGAATATGCCGTGAAGAAAGAAGCTGGAATCGTCGTAGATCCATAATTTGACAACTGTATTCGAGTGTGTGGGTAGAGTGTTCCCATTCTCTAGCACCATTCGAATTCAGTGCTCGAATGTGGATTTTCGTCAAATAAGAAGGAAATCGAAATCGGAAATTCGTATGTTTTGCTCTCTTCGTAATTTATGTGCTCTTTCGTCAGTATACGTTGCGTCTGAAATATACTATTCTGCTGTTTCATCAAAGAAGCAACAATTATTTTGCCTCGTACTTTCTGTACATAGCGTGATAGAGCATTGTTTTGTTGTCATTTTTTACCTTGAATAAACAATGTATTGAAAATCGATATTGTACTTTTTGTTCTGTATACCTACTAGCATGCAACCTTATAATTATATTGTTTGCGGAAAAATGTAAGAAAGAGAGAACCAGTAGGTAAATATAGTTAGTTAAGTATTCAAAAAAGCTGCTGTACCTACTTTAAAAAAATAAATTTCATTTTCCTGTGAAGTAAATCTAATTGTTCATCAATAAAGAATCTAAGACTTATAGAACAGAATAGAATAACTCTTTATTATATGCACCATATAAGAAAATATAGATGAAAAAACATTAGACTTAGATAGAACCAATATGGACGAGAATCATTTGTTTACAATTCGATACCTATCTACACTACCTTTTTATGTACCCACGCCCACATCAATAGAAATATTTCAAAACACCTACCAAAACATCCCCGAAGCATTTCTTGACTACAGTGCTACATAACTACACCTAATTATTTCCTACCTACGAGTTTGATACGCAACAGCCAAGTTTCAGTCACCGCGACATGTAACGTCATGTAGTTTCCTGAGCGACATTCATGCCGCACTTATACGATTGTGATACAAACGCTACAATATTGGGAACATATTGAACAAGGCTTCACCTTCTACCTTAGATACCGTTTTTCTATTACATGACATTACATCGTATTTTAGGAATGAAGTTTCTTTCACGCAACGATGTCTGTTGTTTTTCAAGGATATGTTTTGTGTTTTTTTAGGTTGAGAGATTCTTTTGAAGTTTAAGTTTCCTTTATCAAGAAGTTAATGACTTCGTTTTAAATTAAATTATACAGGGTTATTTGTAAAACACATTCTCTCAGGACTATTTTACTAACATCACAACCAACAACTTTTGTTCTATGACTTTTGAAAATTCATCATTTTTTAGTTCATCAGGATTTTATACAAAAATAAAAAGTATCTAAATTGAACGCTCTAAATGTTACGAAGTCAATATAGAATAGAGCGTTCAATTTTTATATTTTGTATTTTAGTATAAAATCCTGATGAAGTAAAACATGATAATTTTTTAAAGTCATAGAACTAAAGTGGTTGGTTATGATGTTAGTACCATAGTCCTGAGAGGTTGCCGGTGTTTTACAAATAACTCTGTATACATACAAGTTGTCTCAGACGGCTTTGCTCTCATAAATAATCAGAATTTTAGTAGTAAGCGGAATTTTCCAGAATAAAAAGTAGGAAAGTTATAGTTTTTGGACGTATTTATAGTAAGTACCTACCCATTGATTTCTGTAAATGTATAAATTAAATAACTCCCATCAGCCAAAAAATAATGAAAGAAAACATGTTTTTTGGCACACAATGAAGCTAGTAGGTACCTATCAATTTAATTTTAAACTATTTTAAAGGAAAGGAAATTTAATTTTAAACTATAAAATTTGTGTACCTACATCAATAAGGTCGTGTACCTAATTGATGTAAGTACACAATTTTATAGTTTAAAATTAAATTTCAGCAAAATGCCAAATTATTAGTAGTACTCCCAGAGATGACGATAATCCAATAAACAAACAATATACTTTATTATAAGTTAATAATATTATATTTAAGTAATATTAGTTTCGGAAAATCAACAATACCAAATTAAAATGTAACGTTTTATCACAGTGAAAACGAACCTAGTAAAAAACAAGTAAAATTAAAACTGAAGAATCACCGCCGCCATGTCGATACCATATGGAGGCTTACGGGCTGATAGGATGATTAATAACACGCTACATTAGACATGCGAGACAATCATCTCGTAATCGCCAGATCTTGAATAGATTAGTGTTTGCTGTTAAGTGAACCGGTTTCAGTATGTAGAGGTTAGATTTGTAATTAGTACGTAATTAAGGTAATCCAGTCTTAGCTCGTATTATGCAAACATGCAATATTGGTCTTTTCCCATTCCCAGTGATAATTCGAATGATAAATCATCGAAAATAACTAAAGTGATTAATTAATAAAGCCGGCTTTTGACTACGGGATGTAATGTAATATATATTACATCACGAGATATAATTCAATATCGCTCACCATGCTATTTAAGCAACCTCTTTACACTAAGCTGTAATATATATTATATCCCAAACTATAAATATTTTTTCGACCGACTGGGCGATAAAGAGGAGCTGTATATTTTACCTCACGTCCCCGGACACCGCACCTCCCCCTGCCTCGCCCTCACTTTGAACGGAACGGTGCAGACTGTAGACCTCGTGTTTTGAATTTTCGTTTTTGTTTGTTTATAGTACGCAATCCTTACCTACGCATATTATGGAACATTTTATATGATGATGATGATTGATGATCGAAACTGAACTGTTCCAATATATATATCTTTCAGTGTGAACAGCAACTGCGGGATGAAATATATATTCCAGGATGTAATATATATTACATCCCGCAGTCAAAAGCCGGCTTAATAGGTATACTCAATAATAAGTAGAGAATATGCGTGAAAAAATATTTATTATTTGTATATTTTATCTAAAAATATATAATACATACAATGAAAATAGAATAAAAATTACTCGAAAAACAAACGAGATATAATTATTTTAAACAAGTATATCTGGCCCTCTCGCGAAAACGCTGCTTTCTGTGACGTCAAAGTCCATACCGGACTGCTCTTTCTAATTGTAATCTTTAAATCTTGTATTACTAATAAATAAGTAATAGGTAGGTAGGAATAATAAGTATTCCATTTTGCTGATAATAAAATCGCATGCATACAATTTAGTATATTTGTTCATTTAAGTTATTTTTTTGTTACATGATTAAAGTGTTTTTCTTATTAAGAGCTTATTATTCATTATTCATGAAATTAAACCAAAATAAAATTGATCGATCCCTATAAGTTGGTAATTGAGTGTAGACAGTCGAGTTTTATTTTTTCCGATTGTTTGTTAAATCGTACACTTCAATACATAGGACACACAATTATTCATAGTTTCGAATTATCAGCATGCTGACTAGTTTTGTAATTATTGGCATCAACAATTCAGCCGAAAGACGAGCATTCTTGAACATAGGCTTCCCCAAGCGCCACTACGCTAACTACTTACGTATCATAACTATCGACAAATTATTGTCATGTAAAATAGGTATAATTACTTCTTAAAACATAATTAGCAGTAAATTGTGTATTTGAATACTTGAATAACATTTGTCGAAGTAGCTTCATAATTACTGTGGCGAAACGTCATCGCAGCTTAGCCTTAGCGTCATCGCCATAGATCTGTTTTTTATATTTCTGTGGTCATCGCCGATTTGCCGTAGCAATTTCGTAGCGGCATCGTAGCTTCACCCCGAGCTGTCGTGGTAGCATTTTCGTAGCTGTATCGTAGCTTTACCGTAACGAAATCGTAGCACTTTCATAGCGATGGCGTAGCATTTTTTTTTAAAGGCGCGCCGCGGCGTCTATTCTAGCAACAATTTATAATTTGCGATACGCACATTCATAGTTCTCATAAGTCATCCTAGGTTGAGGCCCCAAATGTACAGGATCCACTTCATAATCTGCATCGTGTTGGGGCAAATGGGCAAATTGTCCAAACCTCGATGATACCAAAGAGAGAGGACATTATTTTAACAAAAAAAAATGTATCTCAGGGACATTAAAATTTATTACATTAAAATTATGTAACTTAGTTACATAACACGTAGTTAGCGAATAATGCTGTTTGACAGTTTCGCTAAGCTCTAATTTACGCTATTAGCATACACGGGCGGTAATGAGCGGCGTGATTTATTACGTCTAGCTATGTGAAAACTTACCTTCGTACTTTTGTTGAAGGTGGATAAAGTAATGAGGAACACACCCCGATATTTTAATGGTATCGATCAGTCATTACTTAGTGCACTTCCATGTGTGAGCCAGCAAGATGTCAGCCAAAAAATAATAAAAATCAAGGCTACTACTCCATGTAAAATACTGGTATTTACTATTTAGACTGGAAGATTACTTCAACATAGTTGGGAATAGGCATGGTAAAATTATTGTATTTGAAGTTTTCATTGGCTTTATTTATTTACTAGCTGACCCCCGCGGCTTCGCTCCCGTCAATTAAGTACCTATTCATTGCACATATCGAGTTTTCATTATTTTTAAGATGTATTCTGCTATTCGGGTCGGAGACAAATCCAACGAATCAATAACCATGAAAATTGGTTCAGCAGATCTCGAGTTATAAGTGTTGTAACAAACCCGTCTTTGTTGTATATATATAAGATTTAATAATTTATGTACACATATTTAATAAGAAGACAAAAAGAAGGAAACAGAAAAATAGGTACAAAGGTGATGCTTATTTCTAAAGAAATCTCTTCCAGCATACCTGCGAAAGGAGAGTAGAGTAAAAAGAGATGTACCTACACATTGTGTGTAAAAGTTATAAATAGCTAAAATGAAAACAGTAAATTTAAATATAACGTACATAAATAACATACCTACTAATACATACTAATATGTATATTCTGACAGTGGCATCGGATGATCGGAATATTGTGTAGGAATCGTTGTCCTGATACATTATGGGCATGGATGGTAATAGGGGTTTCTAAAGAGACGATGGATGAACTTTGCGAAATCTGACGTCTAACAAATAAAATACCAACCAAATTGAATTGAGAACCTCCTCGCTTTTCCTTTTTTGGAAGTCGGTTAAAAATAAGATGACGAAGAATAAGGATTAATGGAAAAAGAAGACATTTTACGCCGGCCTTAAATAAATTTGAATAAAGACATGAGGGTGATTTCTTTGATTTTTTGATGTAGCTACCGTCTTTTGAAAGTTTTGACGCTGTCGAAAGCATCTTTGCATCTATAATCCGTGAGTGGTTATAGAACAAGTAGTACTCTGTTTTACAAAAATAAGATGGAGGTTAAAAAAAAAATCGCGCAAGGGTATTTCATGTTCAATTCGAGACACCGATTCAGTGAAATCGAACAATACCGTGCACAGTTTGCGCCATTTAAACATTGTTCAGTCATTGAAATGCCATACAAAGGCAAAAAATGGTGATTACACGCAATCGGTGTCTTGAATTGAACACGGAAAGGAAAATACACATCGCAAAAATGACCACGTAATTCACCAGCCAGATGAGCAATAAGGAAAACTACAATTTAACCAATGAAATGGAAAACGCTGAGATAGAAATAATTTTATTAGTCGTTTGTTGGGGTAAGATGACATCGGATAAATTAATAGTCATCATCTGCCTCGCCTTTTTCCAACTATATTCGGGTCGACTTCCAGCTCAACCGGATTCAGCTGAATACCAGTAAGTATCGTTTACATGGAGCGACTGTCTATCTCAACCCAGTAACTGGGTAACACGGTACTTCTTTGACGAGACTGGTGTCAGATTTACTAGCTTTTGGAAATTTGTAACGACTGTCAAAAAATCAACAAAATATGACAACCGGGACCAACGTAACGAGATAAATTTATAGTTTATAATATACTCGTATCTTGTGCCCTACCCACTGCTATTTAACTTAAAATTGGCGATTTTTCGGGCTGCTTCGGAAACATTGATTCTCCAGCGGCTATCTTCATTTCTGATTCGATGACCGAACGCAACTCCGAGCACCTATAAGCTTTTCAATTCCCCTTTGGGTGATTTTGGGCCTTTTGGTGAGCCCAGATGTGAACCACGTTTAAGGTCCATATGTCATCACTGGTAACACGCACTGGTAACATTATCCTTTCGACTTGAGACACTACGGCACGTGAGAGACCCGCACGGGTTTCCGAACACTGTCCAGCCGAGTCAAGATTACTCACAGAACAATACAATAGATTATGGGCGGGTTGTATCAAACAGTTGGTTAACGTAACATACGTACGTGAAAAAGTTACGATTAAGTACGATGTTTGACGTTCGTTAAATAAGAAGCGTTGTTTCAAAACATTCTGGTATAAATTCCTGCTCATCCCAATAGCTAAGTTATTGACACGGGTCCTACCTAAATAGCTTTTTTTTGCATTCCACCACTTATTTGTGTCATCAGAAGAACTGGTATTGAGGAATTCAAAAGAAATTTCACATTATTGTTCTATTTGACGCAATTAAAGTAACGTTAACCAGTGCTTAGACCATCTGTTAACGTAGGTAAACGTCATATTTGACGTGCGTTAACGCTGACATTTTGTGAAACAACCCAATTTTTTTATTTAACGATAGTTAGCGCCATATTTGACGTTTACGCGTGCGTAAAGTGTACCTACGTGAAACAACCCGCCCTATGTGTTCGAAATATTTGTGTTGTGGCGACCAGAGACGCTAGGACCAAAAGACGCAGTGTTGGAAGGTAGCAAATACTAAAAACCTGGTCCAGTCCGCAAGAATCCGCTGGGTGCGAGATGCACAGGGCTGGTCGATGTGACTTGGTTGAGGCCTATATCCAGCATTGAACGCTTTATGGGTAAAATTCATACCTACCTAATCCGTTTACATAAGTAGGTAGATTACAACATACATACATAAATAAATTAAAAAAAGTTGATAGACTCATTTGTACCTCTTGTACCTATTCTGTATACCTACTCAAGTATGATTTTTTACCAAAAGAAAAAAACATAATAGGTATCCCTAGGTAGTTGAGGGAAAGTAATGAATAAAACATGTTTATTACTTTTACTTTTTCAGCAAATTAACCTACGATTTACGTTCTAATGGGGTCACCTTAAATATACACTTGTGCCCTTAGAATAATAACGCATAGAAACCTAGTACGAGTGCAAAAAGTGAAGCAACTAAAACTTAGCCTAATCCGTCAAACTTAGCCACCAGGCCGTCAGTACTCAATGTCACGTTCCGTCGAACACAGCTCGCGAGTAAATAATTGAAAATGACAGTTTGTTGCGTGAAAGGATGTTATAGCACATCAGGAAAACAAAAAAATGTGATAAAATAACATTTCACAAATAAGTACTCACATTCTATGCACTATTTTTATGTAAATCGATAAATAAAACAAAATTCTAATAACCTAACTTGTCATAACACAGTGTTGCTATTTGTGAGGAAAAAATACCCACATTGCTTTCATTCATGTTTTTCATTTTTGTAATTTTAAAATACAATACTTACTGTTAATTCATATCAAACCCGATGTTTTAACATTGTTTATAATTAGAACCCATCAAGCATTCTAAACGCATTGAACAATATATCATTCTTTATGCGATTTATTTCCTTTCATTTTGAAATAAATTGAATTATACCTTCCGAAAAAATATGTCATATTACATGAAAAATCATGTTTACCTTTTCCAGTTCCCAACAACATAAAATACTTGCCTTGATAGCAAAATAGTAATGCGTCTTTCCATATTTTGTGGGTAACGGCTTATTAATGGTATCACTGAAAGCTATATCTGTGTGCGTTAGAGGAACGTAGACGCATTCGGCTCACGCACACAAAGAAAATGAAGTGGACACACGATTTTGCTCGGGTTTTGTTCTAGACGCGGCTTCTATGCGTTATTATTCTAAGCTTGTGCCTTATCTTTTACTGGAATTTAACTTAGAATTTTCTTTAGTCGGTAACCGGCTACAAAATCACACAGTAAATTGGTATAAAGAAGGTAGTTTTAATAAATTCACTACTTTTCGTTAGATTATACAAACAAATTCGCATTTTGCTAGGCGGTGTGAAGCAGGTCGACTAAGTTGGTCTATTTATGCACAAAATATTTTCTAGAACAGCACAAAGCTTCTTAGTTCTTACTGAATTCATACATTCATTAAAATTGGACATTTGTGGTTCGTGTTGTGTGCTTCGTTAGATTCCTGAAAAGGTGTTATCATTATCAAGCCAAGGGGCCAATGACATCTAGGAATGGGCTTGTGTCCTGAAAAAATCTAATTAGTCCGTCAGTTAGATTATCAAAAAATTAATTTGACCCGTGTTTTTTCTTTTGTTACGGGAACCAAAATTGACGAAGTTACGACGCTTTTAAAATTCTCAATACGTCTCACCTTCTCATAATTTTTACTGAGTCGTGACGTCACGAGCCCCCACTCGCGAGTTTTGATGCGTTTTATCTTTATCAATATTCATTGATTTACAAAAACAAAAAATACGTGTCCATTATTTTTCAATACTCTAACTGACGGACAGTTTTGCAATTTGTGGATGATGGAATCTAGCCTATTGCGTTTATTCTGTTACCCGTTGTATGTAACATAACATGACATCAGAGGAGCAATTCCCTTATTACCTAGTAGGTACCTACCGAATTCACGTATACGTATAAAAAAAATATTTCAGATCTTGATCCATATATGATGTTAGTAATACACAATACTTAAAAACTATGTCAGTAACAGACACATTACAAAAGATTTTAATTCATACATTTGTTGCGCTCACCAGACGCACCGGGCACATGCACGTAACTCAATCGCAATAATATATCAAAAACACCTCAAATATCCCTAGCCTTACATCATCGCAGGTTTTTTGACATTTACCGTCGCAAAGATGATATTGCGACTTGAATTTGAGCGTTTCACAAAAATTGGCCTGTAGGCCCCTACTTATCTACTTCTGCAGGGTTAAAGCGGCATGTCCAAAATGTTTATTATGTCCACCGGGAGATTTATAGTAACATCTTGAACTAGCTGACCCGCGCACTTCTTCTGCGTCACATAAGAGAGAGATCTTCCCCGTTTTTGCAACATTTTGCATTGAGCTCCGCTCTTATTTTCGTAGCATGATGTTATATAGCAGCATTACTATAGCATGCCTCTATAAATGGGCTATCAACCTAATGTTTCAATTCGAACCAGCAGTTCTAAGATTAGCAAACTTTTCAGCTTAATAATATCTGTTAGTATAAATATCAACCAAACTGCTATTCAATCTACTTTACTTAGGTACTTATTAATTATTCGGAAATGGTGGAACTGTTACAAGACACTGCTTACTTAAGGGCATGACTTCAAGTTAAATTTCATTTGTTTTCCCTTGTCTATCTTGTTGGATGCAATTATGTTAATTCGTGTAACTGAATTAGAACTTCCACTTAAGGGACAGTTACTCTTTAAGACAGTTTCTTAAGGAAATTAGCTGTTGTTAAAAGAAAGGAAGAATAAAAGGGGTCTTTTAATTGCGTTTTGCGTGTCTTTAGGTAGGTTCCTACTGTAGATAATGTTTCATTTACTCACAGGAATTAATTTCTAAAAGCTTGAAATTTTATGTCCAAATAAATTTAATATTAAGGAGTTACCTACCTCTTTAGGGATGATGGGGTAGTATCTTTTAAACAGGTAGTTATTAAATTCAAATATTCGGTATCTAACTCAATACCGAATTTTAAAAGAAATGTTTCCGTGGCCTAGGGAAAAAAAAAATTATTCGGGTCATGTTATTTTATCAAGTACCTAAGTATCTTTAATGAACTTTTTGGTCCCGCAAGTTTGAAAACAGTTGTTCCATTGTTGAAAACGAATTTTAGCATTTTCTGGAAGCTCATCTTGCCAGGAAAGCAAGAACTGAATAAGCTGTTGAAATCAGGAACTCATAGCTGAGTTACCTGTATAGATTTTGTCGTTATAGCCAAGATGTTGAAAGACCCAGCTCTCTTCAGCTACGGGCTAGGTAGGTAAATATAACCTGACTGCAGTTAAAGTAAACAGGCATCTTCTGCGCTCGCTCGCCCCGTCATAAATCTCATCCATCGCTTTCCATCAGGCGTAATTGTGGCCAAGAGCAACTCCATACCTCAGTAAAAACCTAAGATTATAATGATGAGAATTACTGTCATATAAATTCTCGTCATATCTGTGTTCCAACTGAAGGTACCTAAGTTAACCTACTCTGGACAAGTAGGTGCCTTAAATAAGTTCAGGAGCATTGTATTAGGGCTTAGGTTTTATGTGTTCATAGCGAAATAAAAAATAAAACGCATAATTTTAAAGGCTATGTGTATTTGCTCGTCTTTAACGACATTATACATAAATTACAGTGCATAAATAGGAAAACGTTATTTACATACATCAAACCGAAGTAGATTATTTTTTATTACTAAGTCGTAGGACACGAGGGGCAGCCAGCTGCTACTCGATATTTTAAAATAAAAGAAACCTGGTGAGAAAAATAATAAACATAATAGGAAACCATAAATTAATGGTTGATTACTTTTCTGTTATAACTTGGATTAATTGTATAAAAAGGAATTCGGATGACATGAAAAAATAAACAGTTACAAACTTTCAATAAAACTGAAGTCTTACATTGAGATTACTGAATTAGCTTACAGGATAATTCACTAAGAAAAACTTATGTTATAGATCCTTAAGTAAGTAACATCTTTTTTCAGGAAGCTGTAGGTAATCACTTCACTATCTATGTAAGCGAAGAAATCTAAGAAAAAGTTAAAAAATGTTTCTATCATTTTTCCCAGCAAGCTTTATAAATTATTTTGCAGTGTTTCTTAAACTTAAACTCGACAGACTCATAGTTTCTAATCAAATATCAAAATAAAGTATTTAACACAACATCTGACGTAAAATTTCGATGGGCATTTCGTTACATCCGAAGTTTTACTTGCTCATACACACATTTTATACGAGGAACATTTAATGTTGAAATGAAACACAGTTAGTCAAACATATCTAAATATCTCCTTTCATAAATATTCATACTGTTACTCAACCACACAATGACTATTATTTTACAACATTATAACTTAACCTATTAGTGAATTGTGCAAAAGCGCTCATATTGAGGTAATAACTTACAATGTGTAACTGGTGACTAATTGACTATTTATATATCATTTACAATTAAATAACAATACAAAAATATTACCCAAAACCTAAGGTAACAGAATTGTCATGGATCTTGATTTTTATTAAACATAAAGGTGCCTTCACCACTAACTTTGTTATCTACTGTTAACATTGCATCTAACAATTTGTATAGTATCTGTTATAATGACATTTGTTATCTGAAACATTGAAAACATTTTACGATAAACAGTGGCGAACGCCAAAAAGCTATCAGCCATGTTCTAAACATGTGTAACAAAAATATGTTGGAATAAATCTTTAGGGTAAGACGCAGGTGTAAAGACACCACAAGACCTGGCACACGCTTGGTACCCATTATCAAAATAATAGCTTTCTTTATGTAAACCAAGTGGGAATTTATTGATACTCCAGTAAGCATCATGAAAATGCCTCGTAAATTTTACAAGGCCGTAAACCGAACCACCCAGCGGCTTAACAACCGTTATTATATTACCACTCCACTCCTTGAAATAATTTTCGTCGTTTGATCTTTAGGTTTCTCGTTATCTGTGTCTAAGTTCAGTTTTGACGATTGAATTTGTTTCCACGTCTCTCCGAGGGCTTTGCTGAAGTGGTCGTCGACGCCGCCTTTGCTCGCCGGCTGTACTTTTTCGTTATCTTTTAACCTTGATGTCTGTATTTGCCTCCAGGTGTCACCTAAAGCCTTTGCAAAGTGATCGTCTACGGACATACTTGCGTCGTCGACATCCATAGCAATTATTTTTGCAGGTTTCGGGAGCTCTTCAGTTTTGAACTGTATGGGGCTGCTAGCGCGGTCTTTCATGTTGGGTTTTGGTGCGGGCTGCGGAATTTCTGGATTGTTTTTCTTAAATAAGTTCATGTAGTCATCACCCAGTGATCGCCGGAAGTGTTCGTCGATGACGGGGTCGCACATTGACATTGAACCTGGTGGAAAAAATAAAGTTTGTTACTAAAGTGTATTTGAATATCTTTTATTTTTTGCCTTAAAGCACACACTCTTTTTTTTGTGTATCTGAATTTACTTCCAGTTTTTTTAATTATTCCCAGCAAATAATATGTGACGATTTGAATGATTTAGTCTTTCAGAAAATATCGACCTTCACTTTATCGCATTACTTTGCATGATTATTTTCAAACTGTACAATACGACATGAAAGTTTTTAAGGTATCTAGAATTAAATAGTGTCAAGTCTTTGAGCGCTTACCAGGCGGCGTGTCATTGCTCTTGGTGATGACGGAGGGCCTCGTGTAGGGCGGAGGCGCCGGCCGGGAGCGCAAGCGCATGTCTATCGGAGCCTCGTGCTTTCCGCCCGGGTACTCTGGGGGCGCACCTATAACAAACATGGGACTTTATTTATTATATACCGGATGGTAAATAAATTAACAACTACGAAAGATGCCATTTTTAATAACTGTTTTTTGAGCAAACATAATTATTGGTAAACTATTAACCAAACACAGAATTCAAGTAAAGACAGCTTTCAGGTGTTTTACCGTTAAGCGGTCAGCTTCTTAAGCACGACAAATATTATAGCAAAAATGCTTAATAGAAAATAAACATAGATTAAAGAAAGTCGAGAAAGACAACGAAGTGGATGTCAAGCGAGGGTTCGAGTTCATTTAAAGTGGCATACCTCGGTCTTTTTCGTACAAGCTGCTTGCTTGTATTAAGAGTATTGAGGACCGGTTGTTTTGGTGAAACTTGGGCAGGCCTTTCAGCAGTTGATATGATGATGAAGTAGTATTGGCCTTATCATCGGATAGAAAGCATTTACCTAAATGGGCAATATCTACTAATCTTTCCACAGAAGATTCCAATGTGAATGGAGCCGCACTATCATCCGCGATGCCGTCATAACAAAGTCACGCCTCCATCACAGTACCAAAACAAATATCCCTCGTTAGGATATAATTATATTCGTATTCACGGTAATCCGCTGCATCGTGCATGTAAATGAATTTATCATGCCCATCCACAGCAAGCGGAAATCACACTGAATGCCATAAATATCTGAGTGATTAGCAACCAGCCTAATAGGGAATATGCATAAAAATTATAATCTAAACATTCTATACAAAAATATAATACTAACAGTGAAAATAGAATCAAAATTGCTCGAGAAATAAAGGAGATAAAACTATGTTAAACAAATATATCTGTCCCTCTCACGAAAACGCTGTTTTATATGGGAGCTGTATAGGCGTCATGGAATTTGACGTCAAAGTTCATATCGGACTTCTCTTTCTAATTGTAAACTTTGAAGCTTTATAACTAAATCGCTGATGAAGGTATTCAAAAAATAATTTCATGCTTGTTTTCTAGAGCTTATAAGTATTTCATTTTGTAAATAAAAAAATCGCATGCATATTCCCTATTGCGGCAATTTTAACTTATCGCTTATTCAAAATTGCGTTGATAAACACAACAATGTTTTGGGAAATCTATACCTAAGTATACAAATACGCTTAGTACTTGGTGCTTAATTGTAGAATATTGATAACAGCCATTCATAAAATCCTTCCTACTAATATTATAAATGCGAAAGTTTGTGAGGATGGATGTATGTGTATGTGTATGTATGTTTGTTACCTTTTCACGAAAAAACTACTGGACGGATTTGGATTAAACTTTACAGTAATATAGGTTATTCATCAGAATAACACATAGGCTACAATTTATAATGATTTGATGAAGGACAAACAGATAGAAGCCATTACCACAAGAACAATGCGACTTATCCACATCTTTAAGTCGCTTAGAGACTCAGCTAGCCTAGACACACTGAAGATGGTGTATTTTGCTCTGTGCCAATCGGTTCTGGGATATTGCATTACTGCATGGGGTGGCGCTACAAAAACCAGTTTTCTGAGGGTGGAAAGAGCGCAAAGAGCCATACTCAAAGTCCTTTGTAAAAAGCCCTACAGGTATCCAACAACAGAACTGTACTCCGATTGTGGAGTTCTTACAGTACGGCAACTTTTTGTGCTCCGATCTATCCTTAGAACACATCTCGGTCTGCCTCCACCAAAACCTAATAAGAGAGTAAATCTCCTTCCAAGAACCCAACACAAAACCGCTTTCGCAACACATCAATTTTACATACTAGGTAGGTACACACATATACCATAAAGTTGACACACAATTAAATATTATAAAATTAAATTTACACAAAGTGAAATCCATAGTAACAGAGTGGCTACTGCAAAAGGACTATGCCTACACTGAGTTTTTGCTCAAATTCATATTCTAATAACAATACAACTGCTCACTTACTACCACATACTTACTTACACTACTATTGCTCACAATCACACGCTCTTATTACTCACCCGTAAACCCAATCATACACTACAAGTACTCAGAAACACGCACTCATATCCTAAAAGAAAGAAAGAAAGAAAGATCCAATACTGTTATCTTGTTGTAATAAATCGTATTTATTTAAGAATCAATTGGACGAACACTGTCTCTTAAAATACAGGTTTATCCTAGTTTAAGAGGGCAGGGTCATAAAATTCTTTTGTACAGATTTACCAACAGCTGTTTCATGTAATACTTATTTACTATCTGTAATTTTTGTGAATAAACATTTTATTTATTTATTTTATGTAATTTTGGTCATAATATAACGATACGTGTCAATTAAGTCGGAAAAAAATCTTCCATCTGAGAGCTATCTTGGCGTGCGCTGCCTAAACCAATGGAGTTACATAAAGATGATGTACCGCAGGATTATTTGTCTTAAGTAGATCTAAATAAAAGTCCGCGACAGCATATATCTATCTTTTATGTGCAAGCCAGTACGACCAAAATTGTGAACCATAAATATAATTAAATTTAGTACTATTTTACAATCCAGATATTAGTATATAATTATCAAAATGAATACATTTATCGCATTAAGTATTTAATGTAGATAAACTTTGTCTTTCACACGAAGTAATTTGGCCGAATAGTTTAAAAGTTATCACGATATGATTGACTTGAACGGAGCGCCTAACGGCGGGCGGCGGCAGCACGGGCGGAGCGCGATGCGGGTGAGGGGCGAACAATGCAATCCAAGCAATGGCGAGGCATCTAATTTTGAAGTTAGAAATCTGGGATGTACGACGTGAATTTACATTAAAAAAATATAAGTATTAAAAAAATGTCACGTAACTTAATGTGGCAGACCAAATTCTACGCAAGCGAAGCCGCGGGCAAAAGCTAGTACTTAATAACGATGAAGGACCTAAGTATAATCTTCTGAAATACAAGCCCAATTATGTCAGAATATATAATTCTTACTCAGAACTGTCTCGCTTTGTTAATCCTTGACTCGAGCAAACCTCAAGGGATTCCACTGTCTTAGTTCCTACGCCAATCAAAACAGAAACTCCCTACTAACATCCATAATAGAACACAATAAAGTAATTCTTGAAAGAAGGTAGGACTAAGCACTTAAGACGGTTTATCTATAACAGAAAGGTCTGTTCTTTGTACACGTTCCATATCAAAGGAGTCGAATAGTAAATATAGGTAGGTACTCGTGCTTATGTGAGTTTGCCATCCTCCCGGATTCGCGCGTAACTTGATTTCGCTTCACCTTACACCGAATTGTGGATATCAAAGACGAACAACAAACCTAATTCTAGGTATTATTTATACAGTTTTTGAAGAGACTAGGACAGCAAATTTCATTAGTTAGGATTTGTAGGGAATCGGATTGGCTAAGAAGTTTTATATTGGCTTCGTCTCGTGGCTTTATCGCGTCCTTGGCTTAGTTTCACATTTTGCCAAAGTTGTTCAAAATCCAATCAAGGCTGTTGAATAACGTCTTGCTTGTGTAGCTAACAAAATTGTTTACTAAGCAATTCTTATTACATTTATTTTTTGTTAAATAAACTTGGACGGCCGTGGAACTGAGCTATTGTTTGATATCCGCAATCGTAGTCAAGGACACGACCGAAATGGGATTGGTTTGGATGGCAGCAATTCACTTTTTTTCATTACGTAAAATAAATTACAGGTTTTTCTGAACTTCTGTGATTTTTAATCCATTATAAAGCTTGATGATTACGGCATCATCAAATTTTTACTGCGAGTTTCGCAGACGCTAATCTTTGTCATGATCATGATCATCTGCTTAGCCCTTGCCCAACTATATTGAGGTCGGCTTCTAGTCAAACCGAATTCAGCTGAATATCAGTATTTCACGTGGAGCGACTGCACACACCCAGTACCTGGGTAACACGTGGTACTTCTTGGCAAGACTGGTGTCAGATTTACTGGTTTCCGACATGTACTCCGTAACTGCCAAAGATCTACAAATGACAGCCGGGACCAAAGGCTTAACGTGCTTTCGAAAGTATGGAGGATTCTCGGTAGATTCTAATCTTTGAACTTTATAATTTAAAACTCTCAATGACTCGATCACATTCAAACCATCTCTAATTTTACAACACGATATGAATAAATATTAAATATCTTACGTTTTCCATTGATAGCAAAGTTAGCGGGTCCCTCATCGGTCTCATCGGACAGCTCTCCGTCGCTGTGCGGCTGCGCGCGCGCAACAGACGCCACGCTGCGCCGCTCGTTGAACGACTGCGACCGAAGCGCCATCTTGCCATTCTCCCTGGAAACAAATTTAATTTATGGAAATCAAATCGGAAGATGTAATCTGTTTTATTTTTGTGTTCCTATGGAATGTCGTCCGAAACGGCTACTGTTTTTAGAAGTGAATTTACTTAGTTATTTTAGAAATGATCGGACATGAGAGCGTCCGGAATTGTGAGCAAATAAAACTTAATTACAATTATTCGCATTATTAAATAGCAAAATAGCAGCTTTACCAAAGTATGGTATTAAATAAGGAGGATGCAAATCAGCCGCAACTCAAGATCAATGACCATCATTAGGCCGCCGCGCCACTAAGAAGAAAAGCATGAGTTCCAAACAAAATTAAAAAAGGATCGGAGAAGGCTCGAAGCCGTGAAATAATGGTCTAGAACTACTAACTAACAAAATACACTGATGTTTACCTAGGTCTATAATCAGGCAGGCGTGTGTTCCGTCTCTCCCTGCGCCATTTTCCGGTGAGTTCCTTGGACTGCGTGCGCGGCGTTTCTGGAGACAGGGTGCGGTCGCCCTCTGATTCGCCGCTCGACGCAGTACTTGGGGTTTCTGGAAATAATGGGTCCATGAGTAAATATAGCCCAACTCCAATTAAGGAAGAGACGAAGGGATTCAGTGATGAAGATACAGTTCTTGAGAATTAAGTACATCTTTAAGAGTTGCTCCTTGACCTGGGACTCCTATCGATAAAGTTTTATAAACACAAGACACACTTCTGTCGAAGGCAATCAATTATAAAACCATAAAAGTTTTTATTAATCACTGATTTTTGGATGTTTTTGGATGATCCACTACAAAATCGAGTCTATGTTAGAAAAAACCTCAACAAATGTTAGAAAACCTTAGTATTAAAGAAACACGAGTAACTTTGGCTTAAGAGTAAAATAATTGGGTCCCGACGAGACTCGAGGTCGAACCATTAGGTCCAATTTCAGGTCTTAGTTAACTAATAGCTTTCCTTCCTACGAAGCTAATTGGTATTTGGTTTCAGGCCTTTGTTCACTAGTTTACAATCCGATACTATATTAGAACCTGATACTTATGTAGGTAATAGAAGCTGCTAATAAATTTCACAAATTGGAAATTATTCCAGATTAATGTTGGTATTAGAACCTAGTGTTGCATTACTGATTCTCTCTGCCACGAGATGAGACAGAGAGAGAGAGAGAGAGCATATTTAATTTAATAAAAACTTCTCATAACAAAACTGTTGATAAAATATTTCTAATTGGAATTAAAAAAAAAAAGAAAATAAAAGCAAACAAGTAGATGATAGATACCTCTTCCTGGAGAAGCAACCCAGGGCTGCCAAAGAGGCACATTAAATTTGGGCGATTGAGGAGGTTCCATCGAGAGGAGATTCAAGTTACTCAGCGAAGTCCGAGCCAAGAGAAGCAAATAGTGCGGAAGTTCCATCATCACAGCACACAAAAACGACACTAGATATCAACAGACACTAGTCACATGTCCACAAAATCACAACCAGAACCGTCACAAATATCACTATTACTCGCAGAACAAACAAACACAACACCGAAATTTTTTGTCAAAACGTTCCTTTAGCAAATGTGCTAAGACGATAATATAGACAAGGCTTTGGCGTCCCGGCACAGGTAACACTGAAGGCCGACTGAATAAAAAATGAACTGGAAGAGATTACATTGGAATAAATAAATGAGATGAACAAAAAACAAACCGAAAAGGAAAAAGAGCATCACGCTACATCCACGCGGCCGGACGTTGCGGCGCTTCCTTCGAACCTTCCATGCACAGGATGTTAGTGGAACGACCTGTTTGGCCACATAGCACGCACGCCAACATTACTGCGGACTGCCCACTTACAGATAAAGCTGTATAAACTAAGACTTTGAAAGTTGACAAAAGAGGACTTTTCGAACAGCAAAGCTTGTTCAAAATAAAAGACGCAGTAACAAAAACTACTCATTAACAAAATCATAAAATGTGAAAAACCCAAGACGTCAGTTGATTTTGACAACACTACGACGATTGTCACCAGAGGCAAAGGTGAAAGAATTGAGAGCAAATACGGTCATCTGTACCCACTATCTGAACACAAAGGAACTGATGACATCACACAATTTGGAAGTCAGTGAAGACTTCGCGATATCACACAAAACAATGTTTTGTAATTTTGATTAGTGACCTTATTATCTCCGTTAGTCAGTTTGAATAAATGCATTCAAATGTGCCTACGTGATGTTCTCGCATAAACAAATATTCAAATCTTATCTTTTGTTCTCTCTCATCTTCTTTTGGGTTTTATAAAATGAGGTAAAAAAAAAATCTTCTAATTAGCTACTGATTAAATTATTGAGTTTATAAGAATCATCCTGTAGTTGAAACACATCAACCTGTTCGGTCCATTCATGAAAGTGCGTGCGCGCAGGGCGCGGGGATTAATGAACCCCCTTTACTCTTCTCCCTGCCTTTGCGTCTACAACCTTATTTGCTTAACTTTCTTGCAATACTGAGCTTTATTCATAAGACACTAAAGTGTTCATTAGGTTGTGCTTTAAGATGGTACAGGAGCTGTAGAGTGAGTAAAGAAATTGAGCGTTGTTTCTTAAGTGACAGTGTTGAATTTTGCTTGCCAATTTGGTGTTGTTATGTTGAATTTAAAATTACGGTGGTTGTATCCTTGGAAGGTTGTGTTTTATTTTTGTCGGAGGTGTGCGGGGAGGGGCGAGGGTGGGGGACTGTGAGAAGTTGCCGCATCTCTGCTGCCCGTATAGGCATTAACTTTTTTATTGTCTAATAGAGCGGCGGGCAAAGGTACACCGACAGGTAGACTTTGGCGCCGTGCTTTAATTATGTCTGAGGATTTCGCCGAATAGAAATGGTAAATTAATAAGAGAATTAACACGGCTATTAGACACGATGATCAAAGAAGACAATGATTTTCTCTGTGTCTATAGCGGTGTGCAACCAAACTGGGATGGCTTATGGATTTATTCCTACCTATACTAAAAGATTTGTAGTTCTCAGACTATTATTTATGACATTTATTAATAAATCCATTAATACAATATTGCACCTGTAAGGTTAGATAAACGAGTTCATTAACTAAAGGTTTACACAAGGTTTAACCTCAGCAGATGACGTTTATAAACTTATATGGATTAGTTGGATAAAATTAATAGGTTTAGTTTTAGTCTTTATAAAGAGCGTCCATTTATCCATCTATAGGAATAACCAAGATAAATGTAAGATATGAGATTTATGAGGGCTATCACAATTTTTCTTGAATTTTAGCGTTTTATTCGAGTTTTGATGTGTGATTTTGCTTTAGATATAGCCTTAAAAAAAAAACAAAAATATGCCTAAGACAGTTTGATCATTTATCTTGGGAGTGTTCTAAATAAATATTTCAATTTGCTCACGTACATCAGTAAAATCCTTGACTCCGCAAAGGATGTTTCACAAAATGTTGCTTTAGGGAATATTTTGATGCCTTGGTACACCGAAGATATTATAATTTAATCATTTATAAAAATGTCCACGGTACAACTGTATCTTCTACTTTGGAATGTTCAAATCAATTTATTACGATTCATACAGTAATACACCAAAAATAATTCTCTAAAACTGAGAGTTATTGACAATTTTCCATACGAAACTATAATTTTTATCTATGAAATTATAATCTAAATTCAAGTAAAAAATATTTAATAATTAAGGTGGCGTTACTATATTGCTTAAAAAAAAATTGGTCTAATTAAAAGTAAAGTAAATATTTTTAAATAATATTGTTGTATGCAATACAAAAATCAATATAAATCTTGTGACGCGCGGTATTCAACTTTAGTCAACCTGAGCAATTCGATTTTGTAAAAGCGCTCTTAAGTAAATTTAAATCTAGAAAAGATGAATAGTTTGTGTGAGGAATAATATGAAGGCAATGTTCTTCTACAATCTGTCACTAATATTATCGAGTGTGTAAAGGTTTAAATAAAGATAATTCCTAAGTGTCGACTTAAACAGGGGCGGAGCGCGCTGATGTCCGAAATACAGATATTTTATATCTAGTTCGGACACAGATGTTCGGTATCTGTATTTAGAATTAAGTGTATTGTTGTGCAAGTTATTTAAAGGTCTGTATGTATGCTTTTTTTGAACAAATAAATTATTATTAAATTATTAAAGGGAGTCCGTACTAGCTTGACGGTCGGCGGGACGGAATGGAAACAGGGAACTTATTGCACCGACGACCCCAAGTAACATACCTACATGGGAAAAGGCACGAAGAAGATGAAGTACTCCAATCAATCCTGAATTTGTTAACTCTACCATAGGGTAACGGCAAAATACATGTACAGAATTACAATAACAAACACCCGCAAATAATACTTTTGATGATGATTCAACAGCAAATGATAGGAGTCTTTAAATGATCCTACGAACTTCTTTCTAGCAAAGCAGAAACAAAATTGACTTGGTGAAGTTATGTATGTGGTGCAGGTATCAAACGTGGTATTGTGTTACAAACCAAGACCCATGTCACATATTGTCAACTAATGAACGATGACAAAAGCGCTGTTCTAAAATTGAATACCGACCCCAACACGATCGAAGAAGAGCCTAAACCATGTTTAGAAATAGAGCCGTTCTAGCATTTTAGACTAATAGACATAATTATTCTAGCAGCTTACAGTGTTTTTTGTTTGTGATATTGAAATAATTTTTGAGCAGCGGAAATTATTTCTGCATCACAAAAAAAAGCTTTAAAGACCTTAGGAGTGGAGTGCAAAAATTTAGATTCTACAAAGTCAACGTCTTATTGAGAAACAAGATTTTTGCAGTACAGAATAAATTATTATAGCAGTATACTTTGTGATGGTGAAGTAATTTCTACCACTTAAACTTTAGTTACACTTAGACCTAATGAGTGGTACCTATTATAGAAGTTTGTACAAAGTTAAAGGCATATTTAGCAAATGAAATCTAGCAGAAAAACTGATACACAGAATTATTCTAGCTGCTTACAGTATGATTTTTGTGATGGTGAAATAATTTCCGCTGCTCCAGCTGTAGGACCTCAGAAGTGATATGTAAGTTTCTACAAGGTAGGTAGTTACCTACTCCAGCAAAGTAGTACACAAACGTTTTTTTACTGAATCAAGTTTCATATACTACATAAACATCTACCGGGCAGGTGTAATTGTCAAGTAGATGTTTTTTTTCGAATTCACTGTATTTTGTGAGCTGGCTCCAGTGAAGCGGATCATTTGTTGGTCATTGTTGCTCGGGATTCGATTTCTATGCCACGCTACTGGCCTAGTATTGATGGAACGAACGGTGTAGACGTGGGTAAAATGAAAATACGAGTGGTACCCAGCCACAAAACCCAAAGTATATAAGAGGTAAGGGGAGACTTCTTTGAGAGATCTCAAGTTTTCTACTACGAGCCCATTCGAAAGGTTCATCTTAAAACATAAGTCAAAAGTGCTCTGAATAAATAGAACATGTATTTGAAATGGCATATTTTCATTCATAAAAATTCCTACCTAATATATTCAGAAAGTAAACAAAGCTAGCTCTTTATTTTCTGCACGACAATAATATAAAAACAGTTTTAAATTCATTCTTTAAGATTAATTGGAAGTCCTTAACGCCAACTTGTTCTTTTTGCCGTTTAGTTTTGTCTGGCCTTTCCACACATCGCAGTGAAGCTCCTTGACACTAAATAAATAGCAATGAAAGCAACCTAGACGTTCATGTCTATTTTTACAGTAGTAAGTACTAGTGCCAGCGTCATACAAGCCTTGCAAACTTGCTTACACTTTCTTATAAAGTATTACTTAACGAATTCTCGATTTTGCCTATCAGATACTGTAATATAATAACCATACCTAATGGGCGCTAAAAGGGAGCGAAAAGACTTTAACGGAAACGCATCAAATAATTTTTCAACGATCAAACGGATATAAAATATTAAGTTAAATTAGCAGCTATTTGCATGTTGTTTTCAATATAAATGGGATAATATTTAGGTAGGGAGGGAGGTGTAATTCGGTGGGCGCATGCGCACTGCGCCCGCCTGGGGCTCCCATTCATTCTCCTGCGGTATAATGCTCCGCTTATGGCCCTGCTTATTTGCACGCATATCGATCATTTAAAAGAGAGGGTACGCAGACTACATCTGCGGGATCGTAAAATTCTGCAAGAACATAAATATTCGTTTGAAGTATTCGGGAGTCCCCTTTGAGCAACGGTTAAGTGACTCTACGTTCGCGTAATAGTACCTCTACTTTGTGCCGAGATGATTTAATGCCTGCTGAGGGGAATTGACGTCGGTTTCCCTACTAAGTAGGCCTATCGATGGAATCGGAAAATCATGTTATTTAAGTAGATGGTTAAACCGAAGGAATTTCTATCTTCAAGGGCTTAGGCTAGAATATTTAGACTTTTTGCAAGTATGCGGCGGTCACCTTCGAGCCTTACAAGTTCATACACCGAGTGACTGCTACCTGACCTCCGCAATCCAATTACTGCGGGAGCTATACCTAAAATTGGAGCGCTTGTTAAATTTGCAAGTTTTGGGCTAACCGCTACAATCGCTACGGATGTCAAAGGTGAATTAATTTGTCCGACGATCAGAGGACATGTTGTTTTACGAAACAGCTGGTAGACCAAAGACTATCTCTAGTGATAGAAAAGCCTTTTAACATCGAAGAAAAGCAGAATAATTTAATTTATTCATCAAACAAGATTACTCAACGTCACAAAATATTATAGGTCAGTCATTGGATCGTTGAAAATCAAGTATATAGGCAGCTAAAAATGCGAATGATTCCAAATAAACAAGATGCCACTCATGAGTCGCTACGAAAATAATCCACATATTGGACTACGTGTGAGACATTTGCATAATTTGTTATCGGATTCATATTCATGTAATCACGCATGCGGCATAGCTATTACATGAAAACATCAGTGATTCCGCGTTGCCGGCGCTGGCTTCCCTAACTACATTTTATGTATAACTATTAACTGGTTAAAGGCGTCAGTTCCGCATGCCTAAGCAATTTGTGATTCCACATTTATTTACAACTAGCTAGTTTCGAACAAATGAGGAAAATGAAAATTATTTTGTTGTAAAATTACCTGCCATGTTTGCTACGGATTTTTTTTTGTTAAAATTCGATCTGGCAATTCAAGAGCGAATGGCATTCGAAATGCCAAATGCCAGTTAGTGTTTAAAAAAGTGTAATTTAACTAATTGCATTATTTTGAGCTTACTACAAATACTGAAATGCATGCATAAACTGATAAGCAAAATTTATTTTTATTAATTTAGTAATACCTACAACTAAAAACCAAATAAAAACTCATCGTGCAGCAAATCGTTACCGACAGAAGCCGGAAAGCCTACCTTTTAAATTATTTAATTTAATTTAAAATATCGTTTTCGTTTGCTTGGAGCCGGTAGCAGCGTCCGTGTCTCGGGGCATAGCCATCAACTTGTTGTGTTATGCAGAACAGTCATTTAGATTTTTCGTTTAACGAGGAAGCGCGCGCGCACCTCCGAGGCATATTTTACAACACGAAGATTCGGTAGCCCTAGTCGGTAGCCAGGAATATAATTATAAATATTATGTATGAATATAGTTAGGTACGCATTTACTTAAGATCTAACCGAAAGGTTTTGAATCGCAAAACTTAAGAGCGAGTTGTGAGTTTGCGAGTAGCTACGTGTGGTTACGGTGCCTCAACGCATATTAGCTCGTAGTTTGCGATGTGGCTATGTTATCTATCAATTAGTTTGTTCAGTTTGTACCTAATTGTGTTTCTGTATTTTCAAAACAATATGTTTGTGTAATTTTAATAGCTGTCGTCCAATTTATGCATGTTGTTTTATGGTCGGTCAATATTTCATGAAAACAACATGCACAATTCGGTAATTTCAAGCATTACAATTACTGTTCTCACCAGACAGCAAAGAGTCAGTTTTTATAGTTTTCAGTAAAAGTTTCCCGTATATAAAATTAAAAAAGGTCATAGTTAATGGTAACAACTATAGATAGGTACCAGTATGTACCAGTATGTACTTATCAGCTAAATTTTCAAGAATTTCCATGTTTGGAGTGCGATTGCTCATTAACTCTAGATAATTGAGTAGTTAACACCAATGCTAAACACTACTGAATTTACTGCCAGTTTATTGCGACTAGAAAGGTGACTTAACCCCCAAATAATTCAATAGTTTAGCATTCCTGAAATCATCTTGAATACACAAATCAGAATATAACAATGCGAGTGACGAGCTCATGAAATAGGCGCCCAATAATTCGGTTAGTCAAAACAGATTCGTCTACCGATGGCTGACATAACACGATATTAAAGACTGTTTACAAAACACGGCTTATTGTCTGAAGACGGCTGTAAAGATGTGTCGAATGATTTGTTTACATAACAAGAACAACCGAAGTCAGTACAGACGGGAAGGCGGATGTGTAAAGCGAAAGTACAGGAAGCGCCACGAACAATTCCGCATTCCATTGTAGGTACCTACATTTTGCAGTGTTGTGATATGATACCTAGGTGATATTTTTCCTACTCCTCCGCCGTTCTCTTCTGATTTTCCGTTCGTTTTCGTACTCTTCTGATTAATTTCGTTGCGGGATCCAAGACAGTTGAATCGTTTCTCTGGGACTCGTCGGGCTTCATTAGCTCGGTGTTTATCTGGTGGTCGCCATTCTAGCTTTCAGGAGTTGCAGTGGTTGGGAATGTGTGGCGGGCTTGTCCCATAAAAAAAAAAAAAAATGATAGGCGATAGGTGCAGTTTTACTACTGGGTACACCACAGAAATATAAAAAACATATCTATGGGGTACACCTATCAATTTAAGTGGACGTAATTAGAATTAATTTTATGTCCCTATCAATGGAAGCTGTAGGTATTTAGCATAACTGTTTTATTATCATCGTCTGTTGGTTAGTTTAATGTTCGGTCTATTATTTTTATGTGTTTTAAAACACATCAAGTTACTGTGAGCAACTATCATTTTTATGTCTGGGTTCTTGCTTGGATAAATGGGCACATGTCTAGGTACATAAAGAAACTATTCAAACAATTTTTTTTATTCGTTAAAATAAAATACTATCATGCTCGTTGACGCATCTTGTGAGATTCACAGAAGTAGCTCTGAAGTGCATTGAAAATGTAAAGATACTTTTATTTACCTACCTACCTACTTTTATTGGTTATAAGGTTATAAGGTGTTATGTACTAAACTTTAATAAATCTTCTTAATAATATGTGACATAATGTTTCAATTAATACCTATTCGTCGCCATATTTTTGCAATCGTTACGATACAAATTGCATTCAATTCATTCGTTGCGTTCATATTACGCATTTCGATAACATATTACATATTGTATATTCAATTCTAATTATTCAAGTCGTGACTCTGTGCATTGGTTTCGGATTGCTGCATTTTAAGAGTTCGCGGGTTTTATTTATGTGGTTAATTAATGCGCACGTTTTTAGATGTTCACGAGAAGGCAGATGTGAATCAGTAATCAGACTGTACCTATAATGCCAAGAACTTATAACAATGAGATCAAGGGACGGACGTGCGAACGTGTATCTAATCATCCTACCTTACTATACCTACTTACTCGTAGGTAGGTAAGATGTAAAATGGAAACTTCTCACCGACATGGGTGGATTTCTAGGAAAATATTTCCTCTATTTCACACTGAATAAGTTTACAAAGGTTATTGCCATTGTATAAATCAAGTCTCGCATAATACAGATGCTCTATCTAACCTACCCACAAAAAATCAATAGCACAAGGTTACTTTGATACGACGAGCGCCCTCTACCGCGTATGAAAAATACAACTTCAAACCACATTTCTGGTGAGCGCCATCTAGTTTCACGGAAAGTAGAGTAAACAGGCTGTAGGGGCAAGTTGAAACATGCCTCAGAACATGTAGTTTGCATAGTTTCAAAAAGATGGAGGCACTATCGACTACAGACCAAAAAAACAGTGGGAAACTGTTTTCGTGTACTCGTTCTACTCATCGACTGATAAGCGTTATTGTATGCATATGGTAGTGAAACGGGTTATTGTACTTAATATACCGCAGCTGTCAAATTACATTACGAATAGGTATTTTCTTCAAAGTACAAGTTATTATGATTGCTATTTAAACCAGGAATTGCAAGAAAATTAAGCTCTTCACCACATAACGTAAAGAAATGGTATATAAATAAATAATAATGATTTTTCACCAGAAAATGCAATTAAATATTAATAAGATCATGAAAATGTACCTACTTCGGAAGAATATTTTGACTTCTTGAGTCAGAATTAAACCTTAACTGCTTGACGCAATTCAAAAGGAATGCTTGAATGTTAATAATTTACTTATTCGATGTCAGGTTTTCCTTACGGAGTGAAAAAAACTACGAACCATGCCAAAGCTATAACAATGTGTATGTAATCAAACATCTAGCAATGATTAAGAAGGAAATGAGTGGAAAATAAAAAAGAAGACATTTATTTAAAATAAGGAAGGTAAAACTCTCTCTATGCACAAAAACTTTAAACACAACCAAAACATAACCGTTTCAGCGGCACGGCAAACCTTGGCAGCATTTAGGAAACATCAGTGCAAGCAAAAAAGTAATTACAAATCACCAAACAGTTGAACTTAGTAGGTAGCAAAGATGGCTACAATCTACGAAGTGTAGAATTTTACGCTTAGAAATAATTAGCAACAAATACCGTACCTGCCAGCATTGACATTAATTCCTGGTTGAGATTAGCTCAGTAACAGTACTAATGTATAATAATAAAGCATGAGTGGTAAGTGCTAGTCAGTAATTAACGTGCCCACCCTGGGGTTTCAGCCGAAGCATGACGGTCGACGGTGCTTGCTTGCGTAACGGACATTTCGGCCGTGACCTTCCGAGATGGATATGTAGTATAGGGACTTTATTTGATGAAACTGTATGGAAGTCATGTATGATGCTGAGAGGAGTAGCAATTGGGAGAACATTATCAAGAAGGCCTTGAATGCATTACAAATTAGGATAACGATGCAAGGAGGAAGATGGTCTGGACTAAGAATGGGTATGGATGGACATACTTAGTCTTTAATTCTTAAGTTGGTTTTTGGAAGAAGGGGGCGTTGGAGAAATAGGAAAGAATTTCCAGGTGAAGGATGATGTTGATATGAAAGTTACAGCTTATGAAGTTGGTATAAGAGGTACGTCTAAAATCAATCATAAGACTGATTTTTAGGGATCCTGGATGCTTAGACATACCTAATTTATTCGTTAGAACTCTCAAGTAAGAATTCAAGCGAGTAATCAAAAGTAGAAATCAAATTGATTGCTATTGATGGTCGAAAGCTGTAAAAATCATGTAAGTATTGAATTCTGAGGTGATGACTGATTATCAAGTGATCAAATATTATGTAAAAAATACAAATGGCCTAGCTAGATTGTTGTTGTTTATTTTTGGTGGAATCCAGTTAATGTCATTCGTAATCAAACAGAGATTAAACATAACATCGTCATCATTTATTCAGATCACGTGAAATTGTCAAATTATTTAATTAACCTCATTGTGAGCATTTAATTTAAATGAATATTTAACCAAGATTTTGGAAATACTTACTATATTATTTCACTAAAGATCAACTGAAAATGCTAGGTAATGGATATTTATTTCAAAAAGTAAATCATACAAAACTGATTAGGGCGATGCACATCCCAAATCCGATTCGGGTAAATTGATGTGCGTCTGTACTAATACAGACGAACATCAATTTACCCGAAACAGTTAAATTTTCCCAATCAAACTTGAACCGTAAAATTTTAAATAAAGTTGAAAATCTATTATAGAAATTTGACAGATGATTGTAGGTCGATGTGTGTTACTTTGAGAAGAAGGACCAAAATAAACTTAGAAGTCTCTTTTAAGCTGAAATAATGTTATGGCCAGATCGAATAATTAGGTATGCAGATAAGAGTCCTTTGAGGAAAGAACCACACAGATTTGAGTGAGTGAACCTGTCCAGCGATAGTGCTGTTCAACTTAAAACATAAGCTGCTCTCTGGTAACGTTAAGTAGACACAAATTGGAAGAATGTCTATTCTTTTGTATAAATCTTCTAAGTACGATCCATTTCTCAGGGTTAGCATTAAAATTCTCTATGTAATTAACAATGTCGCCGTCCAAGGTAAGGAACGGGCAGATCGTAATTTTTATATAGAAGCCTGAGCGATCAGTTACAGTACAAAGTGCCACGCATACCTATCATAATTACCGACTTACTGACAAATACAATGGAACGTCAACTCTGCTAATTGTGCTACAGAGTACAAAAAAGCCGACTAACTGCACATCAATTACTGTTACGCGGTTCAAATCATTGTTTGATGTTGTTTTGCAGTGGTTAGAGACCAACTACCATGGAGTTTCTATGATAATTGAAGACGTACGCTTGCGCGAGTTAAAGGCAGTGGGGAAAACTCTCTTTTCCTTTGACGAGTTGGTTTTACTGAAAAAATATGAGGTGGTTTATCTAAACTCCTAAACTATGTTTGTTTGTTTTTAGGTAGTCATAGCCCCCACGCCGCCATTTTGTTTTTTTTTTTTCAAATTTGCGATGCACAATTTAGTACCTATACATAAGGTTAGAGGACACTTCAGCAAACAAAAAATGTTAGGAATGTGGTGCCCTAAAGTGGCACGTTGCCGAGACATTTGAAGGTCACCATGTCACATCAGGTGGAGCTATGCCAGCTCTCTTAGAAAAAAGGTCGAACCCCTTTCTTCAATGTTAGTGCATTTGGATAGATGATTGCTGTATGCTAGTTTTGCGCCGGATTTTTTTTGTCATGTAGAAATAGTAGCGGGAGTGATGCAGAGCAGGGACAAGCTAGTACCTACAGACATTATTCACCTATGTTGTTTTGTTGTTTGTAACTCGCTATGTTTTGGTCAAAATTGTTAGTTACATTTAGCAAAGTAGAAAATATGAATTCTTCTGGCAAGTTTTGTATGTAGGTAGATTCTTAAGTTTATAGCACCACAATAGTTTATATCCTAACAATAATCCACTGTTTCGCAAAGCCTTGGATCAAAATGGAATAATCCTTGCATTAGCTTTGAAGCGCGATTTCTCAAGTTAATTCGTTCACGATGTTCACTTCTTAATACAAATAGATAACGATCTCAAAGTTTTTATTATTAAACTCGAGATATCGAAAAACATGTTTTTTTTTTTAACCAATCCAGTTTTTAAATAGTTTTATTTTATATTACTTTACAACAGCTTATACTTACGTGCGTTACCGATTTGTTGGAAGGCTTTCCGGACGCTGTCACTGTGACAACGCAAAGTTTATAATGGAGAAGTGGAATGTTCAGGGGATTCAGCAATGAATAATATTAATAACTAGCTTCTGCCAGCGGCTTCGCCCGCGTGATCCCTAGGGAACATATTCCCGGGATGAAAAGTAGCTTATGTGCTATTCCAGACTATAATCTATCTTTGCTCAAAACAACCAAACTTTCACATTTATAATATTACTCGTTTGGTGTAAAGCGAAATTATAACCATCTTCCCCTCGACATTATAATTATTAAAGGATATTGCAAACTGTCGTAAGCCGTTTTCCGAAGCTACTCGCTAGCCTCTAGGCGCCAAGCTAGCCGCCTGCCTGTGCGTTCGTGACCACAAAAATAATCCTTATAGCATGATTCAGTATTCACGCGCGATGGCTTATTATTAGCGTTTTTCATGTATAACTTTGGTGTTTCAATACCGATTTCTATGATTCTTTTTTTATGGAATAGTTAATAATGTTAACTTTTATTAATGTTAATTAGGGACGACTGAGAGTTTTATAAACGTAAGAGCAGACAAATATAATCAGAAAGCTTCGAACTGTTAAGCTATCGGGAGTTACACGTGTTATTGTTCGTCAATCATAAAAGATAGACATTTATGCTGTCGTTGGATATTTTTTATATAATTTTAAGGAGAACATTTCCGTCATACATGATTTCTGTGTAGCTTTCACCATTAAGGTTGCACACGCGACGGAAGCTTAAAAAATGGAGTAACTTCTCCCGTTTTACCAACATTTCCCTTCACTGCTCTGCTCCTATTGATTGTAGCGTGATGAAAAGTATACTATAACCTGCTCAGGAGTATGAATAATAATTGTACCAAGTTTCATTAAAATCCGTCGAGTAGTTTTTGTTTCTATAACGGTTATACAGACAGACAGACAGACAGACAGACAGACCGACAGACAGACAGACAAAAATTGTACTGATTGCATTTCTGGCATCAGTATCGATCCCTAATCACCCCCTGATAGTTATTTTGGAAATATATTTCATGTACAGAATTGACCTCTCTACAGATTTATTATAAGTATATATAGAAGATAGATAGATAGATTTTGAATGACCGTTAAAATTAAACAACTGTGAACAAAATACGTCAGCCACGTATGTTTTTGAAGGAATTCGGGTAAATCAACAAAATACGAATGCATTGTTGTTTTACCTCTATGAAAATGATAACAATGCTCTAAAATTATGAAAGAAAATAATATAATTAACTATTAATCATATTTTTATGCCAAAAGAAAAGTTCTTGTTGCTTTTATTTTACGATTTTTATCTCGACAAAAGATGCGAGAGCAGGCAGCCCTAAGCATAACAAAGTTGCAAAATATTTTTAGTTAGTTTGAAGCGGCAGCAGCGTCCAGCCGGCTGTCGGCTGTCGGGCAGGTAGTCTCCCAACTCCGCTATGTAGGTATGCGGCGAACTTATTATTACATAACATTACATAGCACCACGTACATTCGTGGATAGGTAGTACGTGGTAGCCCTGACATGCTTCGATCAATTCAATAAACTATAAGGAGATCCCTTATGTGGACTCAAATGTTGGCCTAATGTTTCATACAACGTCCAACCACGCATACGAATGGAATTCAGATAAAAAAACATTATCATAACGCCTAATGGACCGAAGAAAAACGTCTCAATTCATAAACGTCGCACATAATCGGGCAAACTCCATAGATTAATCATTCCAAAGAACTTTCTACGATTTATTATCGCCCATGGCACTTCAAGATTACTATTTAGTGTAAAAAATTACGTAGTTCCGGCGTCACGACAGTGCACATTGCATCACCGCGGCCACGGGCGTTGTCTGGAATCCATGCATGTTTAGTGTCTGTCTACTTGCTGTTTATTGAGAATTTTATTATCTACAACGAGTACAAACTGTACATTCCTGGTGGCGTAAACATTCAAGTATTCGAAGACACGATAACATAACTTTAAGAGAGGTCAAGTGAAAAATCAAACGCCTCCGAAGGCTATTAACATTCCTTACTTATTAATAAGTACGAGTCGATGCGAGTATCAAGTCATGTCGCAGGAATCGCGGAACGAATCGGTAATGGGCAACACGTTTAATGCAGCTCTTAAATTCGTTAATACACACAAGAAGACGTGCATAACCAATTTAGAGTTTACTAAGGGACCATTCTCTATTTGAAATTCGAAGTCACGGACGGTTTAGGGTTCCAAAGATTTAGAAGGTTTTCGTTTATAAATCTCTGTAGTCTGTTGAGTCTTTGTTGACGTCCATCACGATTCACGAATGAATATTACAATAAAGTGTCTCCAAGCGAAGCGTCATAAAATATCAATTCGCGTTCAATGTCACACAAACGGGTCAGTTCAGCGTACTACTAAATATTTTGTGTATGATATTTTCGAAATATTCATTTCATATTCAACTTTAAACGTGGTTCATAGCGAACCGAATTATAAGATAATACGTAGTCGAAAAACTTTGTAGAAATATCATTGGCGTCTAGTTAGCAGCCTCTATTAGATCATTGTAACAATATGCGAGACGGCCCGAATAGCTGGAATAGCTGCACTCTCGCTTCGCTGCCAACGAAATGGAATCCGTTGCCATTAGAAATTCTACTGTACATGATGACTTCATTGCTATCGGGATTCCTTCAGCGCGTGCCGTGTCCAGTGCCTCAGGTGTCACTGAAGCACGCAGGCACATTTTTTCCGACCAGTAACTGTTGGAATTTATTAACTATAAAAGCTTTCATATTTTAATTGGGTATCGGAATGAGGTATCATAGCGCATTATTCAGATACTAATCATCGTTATTTATTGTTTTGTTGATCGCACTTCGCGCAAGTCCATAGTTCTATCGGGCGGACATAAACAACTATGCAAAACATTAATTTACGATGTCCGAAAATAATATTAGTGGTTACAACAATAGTGATCAGTGATTGCATGCCGTCCTAAGAATGCTCGTAACTGTAGTCCGCAACGCAACCTACATTCAGCATTCTTTTCGAAACCGTAACACGCCGCCTCTGCGTTCCGGATATACTCGTTCATGCCACATTCACCCCAATATCTTTCGCAATAAAACCTATTTCAATTCGATACATGTGATAGAATGCCAGGTATTGCATTTCTAGAGAGCTGTAGAACTACATACACAAAGTAATGTGCGATTGATATGATAAATTGATAACTACCTCAAGACTTCCAAGTGCTAAAATATTCATAGATTTAAGTTTTGGGTGGGGCGTTGCTATTATGTAATCATTGGCATACTCAAACTAAGTAAATTTGAAGTGGTGTAGCCAAGCTAACTCATTTGTTGCTTAATTCTTCTAGGCTTCTGACAGCTTTGGGCCTCTGTTAAATGTACCACTGCTGTTATGAAACAGTACTGGTCGTAGTTGACGAGGCAGCCCTAAAACATAAACCTTGCCATTTAGTTGATCGGTAGAGAGCATGGTCCGACCAAATTCCTGAACGCTTTCTCTGGTGCTGGTGGTGGCCGGGGCACGCATGCTCGGCGCCCGCGCAGCACGCAGACCAACGAAAGTGAGCGCCAGCAGCGTGCGCCCGCGCCGCTGTCATCGCATTGCATAATTATCCGCGATCCGACCATTGTTTGTAAACACTCAATAAACAAGAACACATCACTTAAATTGCGTGACCGTATTTTGATTAGATAGGTGCGCGTATCAAATCTGCATCGTTAAGTGGAATTAAAACTACACATTTTTTATCTGTGAAATTCCTCAGACCAATTGTCTACATGATAATGTTAACAATACTACGCTAATGATTGTGTTTAATGTACGAGTATCATTATTTTTTTAAGAACTAATTTGAATAAATTGCCTATTGAATGGCTAGGAAGCGAAATTAATTACCGACACCGAAGAAGGTTCGGTATCGATTAAAAACTTTTTCATAATATGTGTGTAGTTTTCATAGTGGTATGCGGATTTTGACAGAGGGATGCAAGGCAAGGCAAGCCGGATGAGCTGCTAGTTTGTGGGTCGGCGAAATTTGCGCGGGTCGCGTTTCAAGTCGCCAAGCTATATTCTCGCGGTGACTCTCAGAAAGCTCTGCTTTCTCATCGGGGTTTAACTCCATTGTTAAGTTATTTTTAGAGAGAAAGGCTTATTAATGGTTAATCGTTCACGTCTTCATAATAATTACGGTCAATGTGTGTGAAATTGGAATTTATCCACATTTAACTCGGATGTGACGCTCCAGTGCGTATATCACCAAGGAAAATTGGTCGGCGTGGCCGTCATCGGCGAGGAAGCTAGGTTTAATCGTCAATGAAGCCTTTCATCGCGAAACCAGTCCAAGTAGATTTATAAACAATAGTATCCTTTGTGAAACGATTGTCGGTCCGAATCCGCTTGAAGCAACAGTTCCGACAAAAGCGTCGAATTGTTTGCTATTCGGTAGAGTTGAACGACACAGATCATGGAAAGCAATGATGATTATTACAATTAGGTTTGCAGAGCGAAAACCGAGTTGCAGGCAAAACGGCTAGTTGAACAGTACAAGTTTCTATAAATAAATGTATAAAATGTGTGAGGAGCTATGGATTCCTTTTCTTATAGAGCGACTAGCACGCGACGGTTTCGTTGGATGTCTATTAAACAATGTCAGGTGGAATCTGGAATGCGACCCGCCTACAAGGCCGCGTGCCATCTCGCGTACCTATAGGTAGTCGATATTCAGCGGTCGCTTTATCAACTTTTATCAACATTTTATACAACTATTTTCGTTCGTTGAAGAGATGTATCGTCATCGTTAGTGTAAATCAACCGCTTCGCATTCCAATAATTCTTTCTTGCTCAGTTTTTAGGGTGTGTTAGTTGACACATGCATGCTTTAGAGTGAAGTTATGAAGTCCAACGATAAAGGGTCCTTTCAGAACTCATTCAAATACATCCATCACATCCTTTCAAATACACATAAGAAATAAATGTAATTATTTACCGAAGCTGTCTGAATCGCTGGCAGGGTAAGCGGGACACGGTTGCACCATCGTCGCAGCCCGTGAAAGCACGTCCAGTGCTGATTCCACCTTCTCCATGTTTACCTGATACAACAGACAACGCAGATTTAAGCATGTGTTTTCGGTACATTAAACAAAAAGAAAACAAGACATTGGTAGATCATGACCTAGACATATTAACAGTAAATGAAACCATTACGACAGTCACCTGACTTACATGAAAATTAAACGTTACCATAACAAATGACAATCCAATATCATCCGAAGATATTTTGGTTCGAAAACGAGACGTCGACATCATTCATTTAGTCTAAATATTTGAAGGAATTCATGTCTGGCAGCGCAAAGCTGTTTGGCTTGGAATTAAATATCGCAGACTAAAAGTCATAAAGGCATGCGAATACCAAAGCAGCGGAAATTCCTCACGGCACGTAAACGGCTAGACGGTGGACAGACGTGCGCCGAGTCGTACGAACACCACGTAAATAAGAGGGAGGAATCAGATGATCAAACAAAGAGTTGTGAAACGTGGCAATCGGCCGCATACCGCGACCGCACCGGGAACGAAGCCAATGGACCACTGTATCGCAGATCAGACACTAACGCTACGCCAAAATATTAGCATTTCATCTTTAATTAACTTGCAACCACTGGTTTTTTTGCACGAGTTTAAAATGTGCAGTGGAATGTCGACAGTTATAATATAAGAGTAGAGAAAGAAACAATATACGATGGTTGCTAGTAAGAGGGTAAAAACTATAACCAACGCCGTGAATAGATACGGATAGATGATGCTGTGCAGATCTCAAATAAGTAATTGATAGTTGTGATTCTAATAATGCTATGAGAATGAAAATCGAAGACTCTGAACCTATCTATACTAATATTATAAAGCAGAAGAGTTTGTTTGTTTGGTTGAACGCGCTAATCTCAGGAACTGCTGGTCCGATTTGATATTTGTTAGATAGCCCATTTATCGAGGAAGGTTATAGGTCGTAATCATCACGCTAAAACAAATAGGAGCGGAGCATTAATGGAAAATGTGTCGCAGACGAAGTTGCGCGGGTCAGCTAGTTACAAATAAAGGTGATATTTAAATTGAGTAGAATAAATTCAAGTGCTAATAACACCACAATTCAACTTGTTAAACTCGGTTCTGTCTGAGAACCTAACTCATCATCATAAGTTTTACAAATCGATAAATGCACAAGGAAAACTCAAGTGGTGTTAGCGAGAAACTACTAACTAATCAGCTGAAGAATTGGCGATAAAACAACCGTTTCAACTTGTTATGAAACTGGTAAGTAGCAAATACATTAATATTTGCTACTTACCAGTTCATAACAAGTAGAAGACTGTATGAGTGTGAGGGTATTTGAATTCCATGGAGGCATCAGAAAATTATTGCAACTTTTATAAAGTATTTCTGTCTAGTTTTGCGCCATATTTGAATGATTAACGAGATATTCGCGACCGCTTGTGACTTCAATCTTTATTAATTAGTTTAATGATTGATGAGTCGTATATTTTGGATCAGATTTCAAAACTACCATCTTAATTTTAATTTGGCCACCCTAAGAACGTTGTGTATTACTGAACAACGCAGACCAAAATATATGTTAATAATAAACGAGATTCGCATAGTTAAATCTGCATATCAAGCAACATATTTTTGTGACGATCATGCCAACCAAAACAAGTAGAAAACAATGTCATTGCTTAATTAACTGAATACCTGACAGTCAGTAGCAATATAATAAAAAGAAGTAAACTCGACTGTAATTAATGACACTAAAGACACAATAAAGCGAATCAAGCGAAGAGACGCATTCCTTGAGCAGCGAGTACTGAATATAATTCATAAACAAATGCATTGAGGGGTCTAAATGGAGGTTAGATTTCTAGATACATGTGTGAGAATAATGACATTACAGTTAAAAGTAACGAAGCATGATGTTATTTTTCGATAAGGTTAAGAGCTGTAGAAGAAGGGAAGGGTAAACAAAACATTGGAATGACGAGTGATGCGATGACTACGTTAATGATGAGGAATTTGGTACATTAACCACAATAGAATTTTTCTGGCCGGAGGCGGAGTCACGAGTACGGTCAGTGTTGGTATGTCGGTATACACACGTCGAATAGATCATTCGACACATAGTCAGATGGTCACGAACCCATTCAACGGAACATGGAAGTTGTAATGGAATTTGACACGTAAATTCCATTAAAAAGTTACTTGTACATAATTTTCTCGGTAAAAACGTTTATCCCGAGCTTGAATTCTTGAAGCATTACTTGCATTAAGTTAATCAGAACTGGATAAGTGGATGCATTACAATTTGTAATGTATGAAAGTCAACTACTAATTCATAGAATGCTTAGTTGCCATTAACATTCCCTACAACCACTTTGCGGTAATAAAAGGTATTTTAAGAATTGACAGAAAGTGTTTTTGACGGAATTTGTATTCCAATAAGAGTTAGTGAATGCCGTGTAATTTGTTAATGAACATACAGTATTGATTGAATTGCTAGTAGGTACCTTCCCATCAGGATTAATGTGAATGCCATGGCTAACAATAAGAATAGGAGAGACTAAAGAGATATCGGCGGAGATATCCCCGAATGTCGAAGGATGATATAAATTTTTTGTTAGTCTACATGACCTGATTAGGGGCTGTTAGTTAGATTACTGTATTATAATATGATCAAAACTAGGATACTAATAAAGAACTAAGGATGGATGTGTTTACGTTACCTACAGCAGCTGTACAACATCTGCGGAGAATTATTATAACCTTTTATAGTAAATAAATAACAAATAATAACTGCTGCTAGACAGAAAATAATTATAGACAACATTTAAATAAAGAAAACATAAAAGAAATACATGATAATTTTCCGTTTACAATACTACCTATACTGTACTGTAATTTATAAATCATTCAGTTGCAAGTTGATTATTGTTGTTGGACATTGAATCTTTCGTAATCCATATTTGAAGACAAATTGATTGACTAAACATGTCATGAATTAGGCATACGTAGCTAAAACCAACAATTAACAATGTGAGGAGGCAATACCAATTATTACAGCCTAAATTGTTATCACCTGCCAGTTTCCAAACGTAAACCACATGCTGGTCGAACCTTGACATTCCAAATGTTAAAAATAATAATCTATTTCAGTTTTAACGTAAAACTTTTGAAACTATGCCTTAAGACTAGGGGTTTAGGGTTATGTATGGACGGTTTTAAGAATTCTTTTGTCGGTTGGCCCGCATTTGGGGTGAGGATGCTTTTACGACGGTCGCTACCCCTGCTGTGCTCGAGCGCACGTGGCTCGGGGCCGGGATACTGGCAGATGTTACTATTGTAGGGTTGCCGAGCCTCCCTCGTGTATTGTCGCCGCTCCCAAAAAGTAACGCCGCAGCTTCGAATTTGGAATCATTATGTGTAAAAATACCGTTAGCGATTTTAACTACGTATTCAATTACGTTAACTATGTTAATTTGTCTTGCAGTCTCTTCTGTCTAATTAGGATAACTGAACTTCGAAACTGTTAAATGACTAGGTACATGTATTTACAAACAGTTATCTTTCTAATTAATCTTTCCGGGATACTGAGTTCTTTGTGTGTTCAGTTTCAGGCAATCGTCAATGTAAATATTTGACTGACTCGTCACGTGGCGTTAGGGAAATTGATTTGATATACACAGTCACATTTAGCTGTAACGATTACTCACACTGTGATAAATTCGAGAGTAATTTGAAAAAAGTCTGGCAGCGAGTCTGCTTGGTTTTGTCGTTGTAATACAATTGATGGAATCCGTACGGGGTCACCGTCAACATTGGCTAATCGGGCGAGACGTTTATCGTGCTCTTATCACGAAGTGCGGCCGCTACATGCGCTTGTGTGGGAATAGAGCGTTTGTACGCCGCGTACGGTCGCATTCCACACTATTATGTTCGCGAGATTCCATGCCATGTAGCTTCGCTGAATACCTTGTAGCCTTCGCTCTGTATAGCGGCGAAATTTTTTGCATGGCGCGCTCGCAAATCAAACCGGTAGGTAACTAGTCATTACATTACTTGTGGCATAGCAGCGTTAAGTAGGCACTTAGATGATGCTGGAACATGTAGTATGATGAAAAGTATGATCACCAATGGAAGCATATCACTTTTAGTCGCAAGCACTAAATCTACTGTAGGTACCTACATAGCTACTTGACTGTTAGTTGTTTACAAAGTAGGCAGATTTCAAGTGAAATAATTGAGTTTGCCATACACTAGTGGCAAATATTCTGTGAACACTGAACACTGTCTACTTGTACGTAACATAAACAGAGTTTAACACATGCTGCAACTACGTTAGTAAATAATTGCTACGCACATTGTTTTTTTTACTCAATTTTTAATTCTATCACTACAAAAAATAACAAATAACAGTGTGGGTACTTACACAGTGTATGTTTTTCCCACGATGTTCTTCAATGAGACCAAGGGAAATGTTGTTTCACACAATATTTATAAGTTAATTAAATGAGCACGACGTAACGTTCACGTTTATAAGTTGATAGCGTTCTAAACAACTGAAACCTTCATGACAATGTTACAAAACCGGCGAAGAACAAAAATCAATAGGTAAGTATCGAAATCGCAACAAACTCTGTATACATTCGTCAGATTAACACGACACGCTGGTTACCTCTGCGACGCAAAAAATATACTGACTTCTAACGTTTATTATCCATTGTCCGTCAAACGCACTGTGTAGAAGTATTTGTTGTTATTTCATAAAATCCAACTATCGCGCCACGACTCTGTTGACGAAATAGTCGCGTTTGACATTTGAGCCGAGCCCACTGCGATTGGAATCCAAGGAATGTCAAATATTTTCACTGCTGCCATCTATGTGAAAGAATGTAAAGCCGCTGAGAGGCGTCACACTGGAGCAGCGCAGACTTTATTCCCCCCAGGTTCGTTAGACAACATTTTGCTTTGTAAGTGACAAAAAACGTTTAGTAGTAGTGTTCTTTTGTTATAATGTGTCAATAAGTCTTCATTGCAGAGTTTTTTGGGATCTAAGAGCGAATAAGAAAGTGTTACGGCGCGTTCGCGAATTCATTGGAATGCGTCCAGCTTAGTGCCGCCGCTGGGAGACGTCACCGGCGCAGGCGTGAGGTTGGTAAGCCGCGTCTGCTGCAGGGTTATCGACACATGGCGTGGAGGCGAGGAGTAGGGTCGGCAGCGATGCCGCCATGCCGAGCCGGCCTGCGCATGTAGCATAACATAGTGTTTCGGTTCGATACTTTCGTTGGAATTTATAATTTAAGATTATAGAATTTCTCGACCATGACGTAAGAAAATTAAATTTCTTATAGGTAACCAAAAAGAGGAACTAGCCGTGTAACTGTTGCATAAAGCGCTTTTAAAGAAGTTTACTTATTATGTACCTACTTAATGATCTACAAAGATCTATCTATTGCCTGCTAGTATTTTAAACAGCTGTGCATCTGTCGACAACTCTCTTTGTATCTCTCATCACTAGAGTCAAGAGTGTGTTGTAAACGCAACACATGCCTACTACGAACCGTTTACAACAGCACAACTGCCGCCATCTATCGGCTACTTGAGGCATATGCACTGACACTTGTTTATTGACATTCCTGACACTAGATGACATCGTGCAATTAGATTATTGGGATGTTTTCAATTAGAGCGAGTATAAGTATTTAGGGCAAAATCATTTTGCGACGTGTTACTTGTTATAAATTCAGAACAACCTTGCTCTTTGTACAGTTAATAGCTTGCCGATAGGAGGGGAATCAACTTCTGCCAGGGTTGCAGAATTTGTTCGAAAGACTCACCACGGCCCTGGAACACAAAGGGCATTAATAGGAACACGGATGGGTTTTAGTCAGTAGGAGTCTGACACTCCCTTCTGCTCCGAACAGAGCGGGAGGAGTCACTTAATTAATAATTTTCATAAAAAAGAGGAGGGACGAGACCCCAGAGGGGTCAAATAAGCTAGAGTTTTCCCTTAAAACTTACCTACCTACATATCAAGCATGGCGTTTCTGTTTCAAACGAAAACGTTACTTTATGTAATCTCAGACGGCTGAAGACCCATTTCTTAATAGATATTATTGTGAAAAATTGTTAAACGCGCGTTAGATTTATCTTGCTATCACTACGTAGTTGAATGAGCTTTCAGTAGCCAATCGAATTACTTGACATGTGTTACATTTGTGACAAGTCCAAAGTATTTTTCGGGAGGTTAAACTATGGTCGACCATTAATCACGTGATGTGTGGTGCAGTTTATACCAAAGCCTAATCCCCCCCCATCTGCATAAACATAAACAGCTAAATAAACAAAAATATTCTGACTTTTTTAAGATACTTTGAACGAAAAAAATCTGAATAACTATTATCTTTTAAAATAGGTATCTTTTATTTACTATATTAATTCTGGAAAACTCGCATTCAACGAAAAAATATATACTTTTCTTCTCGAGATTTCTCACACATATGATTTTTCCCTCCCCCTTTTGAGCCTCACGTGATAAATGGACGTCCCCCAAGCAGTGACCAAATAAAACTACATTTTCAAGACACAATCTTTATTTCTAACACAACATTCTCAATAAACCTTGGAATTAAATTAACGCATCGTCAACAGAAATTAAGCGACACTACCTTTTTTCTAAACAATCATTCTCTTTAGGACTTGGCCTAAACTAAACGATAATTCACATAAACTGCATGTCAGCTAAACCTAGGTCGGTGTTAGGTACTTACAATAATAGCTCATTGGATAATTCGTGTTCACGATTTACATTTAGGTGTGGCCATTTCTAACTACAAGTATAATTACTCCGTCCAAAACTTTACAACAATTTGATTTTTCAGTCTTCACACTTAAATTGAATTGGGATTAAATTAGAATACTTTAATAATATAATATAGGGATTTTAAATTTATTTGAAACAATTGAATACAATCTTATCAATATAATTTCAAAAACTTCATTAATTTGGATAAAATAGAATTTAGTAAATATACATATAGGGTAAATATTCAGTGGAAGAATTAAGAAAGTAGTTCCTATTCGCTAAGTATCTAATAAGTAGTAAATAAGGTTTTATTTCCTTCAGAAAGAAGCCAAGCTTTACTAGTTCCTCGTACATAACGCTTTACAGTACACACAAAAACCAAACTAAACGAGCATGAAATCACGATTTAGTTAGTAGGTAGTTGTTATACTTCATAGTTAGAGACAGACCGAAACATCAATAATAATGTAATATATCTTCATTTGTATATTACTAAAATATCCATTTAATTATAATACAAACATCTCACTTGGGATTCGTTTCGCAGGTATCTAGGGCCTATGCTAATACATAATATTTAATAATTTGGTTCCGTTTTTCGTAAGTTTTTTTTTTTATAATACTTATAACGAATATTTATATGGATAAAGGTATAACATGTAGGTTTAAGGTGGAACACCCTCTAAGTGTTTGATATTTTTATATCTTAGAACATTTAGCACGAACACCTAACTAGACTAAGGGATAGTAACACTTCGTAGCTCGGTGCTACGACTACTAGTGAGTCTATACGGATACTAGCTAAACTTTCGTATATAGTCCCTATAAGATAAATAATGAATCTTCAATCTGTAAAATATAACTACATATTTAGTCAAATATTTAGATACTACTGGGTTGCCAGTATTTTGGATTGTGGGGTACATCTAAAGGACTCCATTAGAGATTGTTAATTAATTTATTGCCAAATAAAAGAAAACTGTGACAAAAATGAACAGTTTGTACACGATGAATAATATGATAGTAGTTACACGTAAATAAATATAAAAAAGGCCAGGTTTGGGAAATATAAATATAATGAAGTGCTTCTCTAATTCCAATGAGAAGCATTTTCCAATTAAATTATTTGGAGGTGTAGCAACCATGTTTTTTATGTGGCATTTTCACTAAATCAAAAAAGATCTAACAGTAAATAAGAAGGTAACAGTATTTTTTTGGATAAATCAGTCTATATTATGAACGCCGTATAAAATATGAAGTCCCTTCTGTATACATCATTCAGCTTGATTTATTTTTCAATTTTATACGAGATCTACCTATATTATATCAATGACAACTGGAAACTATTTACTAATAGACAGACAGTGATACCAGTTTCAGGATAATATTTAAATGTTTAACCTTTTCCGTTGCTTAGGTCCTTAGTTATCTATATTCCGTTATAGATTTCAGGTCCATGATCCATCATAAAAAGCAATTTTTTAAATTAATTAACATTCGTTATAAAGCTTTTTAGTAATTTAATACAAAATATTAATAAGATTAAGTACAGCATTTTATGCAAAATATTTGCAAGGAACCTGACTCATTTTTTTCTACGGCTAAAATAATAAACAGCTTTGCAAAATGCTTCTAATAAATACATGAAACTTAATTACAATTTCTGTAGAGCTAACTTTTTTATTAAAAGCCCCTTCGCAAGGTTCACCTTTTACCGGTGTTTTCGACAAGGACAGACGTTTGCAACTAAATTGTTCAGAAGTAGGTTCCTTCCGTGTGCTGCTAAAAAACTATTACCTATTTAATAGTTTTGGCGACAAAAAAGATACAAGTCTACTAGAACTGCTGGTCGCGCCATTTCGCCATTGTGGGTATAAATCAGTACAGTGTGGATGTACCATCGTTTGAGATGGATTCTCAATCTAGAACGTACCTAGCAGCTAGTACGAATCGCCACTAAAATCAGTTAATCCGTCGTTCACCCCTACGTTACGTTTTACGTACTATGGTACTAAGCTATCTATATGTGCCTCTTATCATAATTTGGTATCTTGTATATATTTTATATATTCATATATGTATATATTCTTAAAACTTCAGGGGACGGCTTAACGTGTTAACTAAAATAATGTATTAACATTAATAAAGTTATCGATAATTTAGGATCTTTTCTGATGAATATTTTAGAAATCTGTGAAATAAATATTTAAGTACACTTTTCATCAAGAAATTAGGAACAGAGAATATTGTATATAATATTTGAATTTGATCTGACCTGGAAATATAAGAAGTATAGGAAAAATTCTAAAATGTCAGGTTATGAAAAATAGTTTTCATAAATATTTAGTTAAGTAGATTCTCTTTTGGATCTAAATATGAAAAAAATAAATGAATAGTCAACACTTTAATGCGTTTCTATCTAAATATCATATTATGTCCTATTTTATACATCTAAGACTAGATAAATCGACAATTATGGATACGAAAAAAAAAAACTAAGTATTTTAAATATAAATAATCATGACTAGGTAGAGGTACAGTGATTTGCGTTTCTTACGATACAATAAACTACAAGACGGCTAAGACAATTAAATAATAAATAAATCATAACTAACTATAAATAATTATGTTAAGGTGATTAAAACGTCACTTCATTATACACTAATTGGCTGCCACATTAATTTAGTTATTCATACTGCGAGAGATTACTTAAACTATTGCAATTTATCTATGATGCCTGATTTATGGGGCACTGTACTTAGATAAAAGACAGAAATAGTGATACTAAATATAAATATATTGCATACATATTATTTTATATTGTATGGTCATTTAAGAGATATAAATATAAATAAAATTGTACAGTGTAAAGACTTGCTAGCAAATTATGTATTAATTTTTAATAATTTTTCTTTAGAACCCAGCAGTGTATTTTCACAAACACATGAAACTACCATTATATTAATAAAATTATTGAACTAATTTCGCCATGCAACGCGAAGAGACCCCTCAATTAAATATTCTACATTAATTTATTTTTATCTCTCCTACAAATTTGATATTATTTTGATACTACCTATATTTAGAGTTATTATTGTTGTTATTGATAAATTTTATTTTATTAATAAATCATTCAGACTGATTGGAAGAGCTGGTGGTTCAATCAGCGGACTGTAAGGATATATCTAGCCACCTTTAGGTACTCTTCAAGGGGAATAAAGGCCACTTGGATATCTGCTTAGTTACGATGTTAAGTACCTACCTACTCGAATGATTGATATTGACCTATTATTAGACATTTAAATTTTATATTGTTATTGAGTTATGCAAATGATCCTTGAAGACGTATCTCAAAAGAACGGAGTTTATAATTTTGGAAGTGAAATGGTGAAGCAAAAAAAAAAATGTTTTACAACAAGCTCAAATCAAACCGTAGTATGTACATGTTTTGGTTTAATTTTATGGGACATACACAATTTATATTATTTAAAGATATTATGAATATGGTATCTATCTAATTCAAATAAATATTATGTGCGATACGAGTATTGTAGCTATGGTATAATGCTACGTTACGTTAATATACGTCAAAAATATTGATGCTAGGCCCTCAGTGGTAGGTATACGCATATATATACGCATAAAAATACTACAATGAGTTTTCATCAAAACTGTAGGTTTGTATTTAGAATCAGTTGTAGGATGTCATAAGACATGAAGAAAACCGTATGAATTTCATTAGAAAAGTCTAAGCAATATTTTTGGCGACTGTGATATCAAGCTAGAAATAATTGCTTAGTGGAAGGATTAAGACTTTCCCTGAGACGGAACAATGACAATAGAGAATAGTTTTAATGTAACCAATAAGTATAATGGTGTATGTTGGTACGTCCTTAAGAACGAGTGGGTACTATTCCACTTTACGTAAGTTAAATAACTTATTAACAACGCCAGCGGCTACTGCAAACTACGATGTTTTAGGCTAAATTCTAAACTAAACATTCCTGCAATCAACTTATGATAATTATATTTAACTTTAACTTAAACGACGTGCGGTTCTAATTTATACTTTGATACACTAATTTATTTTACCATCTCTTCGCTACCTACAAATATTCTCTTATTACTATTTTCTCTTACTCCGTGTTATTTTCTTCAGCTTTAAGCATTGGAAACAATCTCAATTTAATTTACAACAAATTCAGCAAATGCGCAAAGAATTTCGGTTTGTTGATCACGTTTCGTTTGTTTTTACACACATAAGTCTTAATTTATACAATAGTATATATTTATATTCCGATTAAATTAATTTAAGTTTTAATCACATTGTTCGAAAAATGATATGTAGCCAAGTAATTTTCGTAAATGGACCTATTATAATGTGTATAATATATAATTATATAATATTATAAAATCATGTAAATTGGGAGATTACGAAATCACCGAAAGTAATAATATGTCATCGTAGGCCGTGTTTTATACCTAGTCATTATTGCCTCAGCCCAATTAGCTAAAAACAAACACGTATAAATAAAGATACTTCAAGTAATTAATTTGTCAGAACGACAAAATGCTAAATTGTAAAAATTCAAAGGCAATTCTGAAGCCAAATAAATAATTACAAACGCATACTACGAAATGAAAAAAAAGTACACACACAATTTATATTAGCGAAATATAGACATATAATATAAAAATTACAAAAAGAGTTGCTTAACGAAAAGCAATGGTCGGTCACGTGACAGGGCGGGTCGGCGCGCGCGCGGCTCGGGCTCGCAGGCGGCGCCGGCGCACGGCGACATGCGCAGCGGCCGCGTGGACGACGACGCGCCGCAGCGCCGGCACGAGCTGCGCCGCACGCCCAGCGGCCGCCGCCACCACCACACTCCCTCAGACTCATAACTGTGCTTAAAATCCGACTCGTTCCCAGTCCCCTTATCGTACCCTGTAGACCCTTCGTAAGTCCTATACGAGCCGTCGTATCCCGCCTTATCGTACGACGACTCGTAACTCTTTGCGTATGCCCCCGATTCGTAGTTGTCTTTAGTTTGCGACCCCGACGCGGTTGAAGTAGAAGCTTCGTAGCTGGCCTCGTAGCCCGATTTGTCGTAGCAGTAGCTAGATTTCTCGTAGTCACCGTAGCTGGTGGCGTACCCCGAGCCCGAGGGCAAGTCGTAGCCGGTCTTGCTACGGTTGCGGTCGGACCACGTGGACGTCTCGCTGTCGCATGGCGTTACTGGTGCGCTTCGGGCTGTTTTCGGTATGTTTCGTATTGGTATCGTTTGATCAGTTAGGGAGCCGCGTTTCTGGAAGAGTTTATTAATATTATATTAATGACCTTGATACAATGCGAACTAAAGGTTAAAGTAATATTTTGTTTTCAAATTACTTTTATTGTTGTCCCAGTTAGTTAATCCAGGTTAATTAATGCTACGCCATTACCATCGTCAAGGTGTGTCGATTTGGCTCGCACACAAGACCTGAGTCTAAACTTAATCCAATTATTTATTTATTATTTATTTATTTATTTATGTACACACAAGAAATCAAAGATTATCTAGTTTAGTTGTGATTGGTGTGAAGCACGTAAATAATATTACAGCTAGGTAAGCTGTATCTGATCAGTAGCCCATGGGCCTATCAAGGGCTTACAAGATACTAGATATCACATATTGGTATTTTATTTGCCTACAAATTCTAATTGCCACTTGTTGTCTGAGAGTGGTTTCATCAGTTTAAGGCCTAAGTATGAGGTTGCCTTCAAGAGCAATTGTAGATAGGATTCCTAACAAAACTTCTAGATAACAACTTCTCGTTGACTGACATGGCAGGAACGTCTACAGAACTTCGTAGATAGTCCAGTCATGATAGGGGTTCACCTCGGAAAATCGACATACCCAGTATATTACCACGTAAAAACTTGTTTTTGGGCATCTTAAAACTTCTAAAAATTCACATCAGAGGTCCAAAGGTCACAAAAATCGTTTTATTTTTACATTTTTTGCAAATATCTTGTTTTCTGTGGGTTTTACACTATTTGTATTAGAAGTCGAGATATTTGCAAAAAATTAAAAAAAAAAAAAGTTTTGGTGACCTTTGACCCCTGATTTTAAAACTTGCTAACATCCAATTATATATGTGAATTTTGAGAACTTAGGATACCAAAATCCAAATTTTTACGTGATTTTCCGAGATATTCACCTAATGAGTTGAGAAAGTTGTGTCAATAAATTGTAATATTTAAACGACAAATTAAAAGTATTAAACAATAAAAATGGAATGTGAGTGCAAGCTCACGTTGTGGTGGTCTACTTATATACAGGATGACTGGTTTATGAGTGTGTTCCTTGCAATTGGTAATAGTGGAGCTTATTTGCAACGATTTTGACCCCGAAGATCAAAATCTTTTTTAAGATTTTTTTTGCCTCACCGCCAAAAACTGCAAATAGTGAAAAATCTAATCCTCTCTGGATAGTCCAGTAACTTTGTCACCTGAATGAACGAATACGCATTCCCACAAACCTTCTTGCAGCCGCAAGAAATCATCCACAAGAGGTGTTGTTGGGTAATATGGGGTAGTCGTGACTTCACAGGAGCAACACTCCGTTGGAGGTAATTGGAACTACAACCCGTTTCGAGTGACGTCTAAAATATTGCGATGTTCGAAAAAGTGATGAATTTGAAAAGCTTTATCTCGGAAACCATAGGGTCAACAGAGAAAACTCTAATCTCATATAGAACTTTAAAAACATCCAGACGAGATACTCAAAAATTTGAAAAAATAAATCGAAATTTTCGCGGTTTTTTCCAATTTTTTATATAGTTGGATTTATTCATTGGGCTAAACAAGTCTGCAAAATATCAGACCTACCAGATATGACGCAAACACTGTTGTATAAAGTTACTGGACTAGGATAGTCAGCTAATATATTTTCGGATAGCTCACATGAATGAATGACAACAACTAAAACAACAATTTGTAACAAATAAGTATAGCCATATCAAATTTTTATATTTTAAAAAGTCTTACGATTAATGATTTGATTCAAATACATGAGGGCCAATTCTACTAATTTTAAATCAACTTTTGCATTCGCATGTCAATCGCCGTAATAAAGCCTTAATTTTATACATTTTTAACAGATTGCGACTGAGATGCGAATGCGAACGTTGCTTGAAAATTTGTAGAGTAAATTGGCACTATGATTACTGAACTTACTCTCATAAAATCGAAATTGGGCAGCTTGAAGCGTCACACTTCCTGTAGGAACTTCACCGGACACACGGCCTGGCGGTTGTCCCCGGAGCGGATGAGCATCATACCGTCCACCTCCTCGCCCACTTGGATCACGATCTGGTCACGCAGCAGCATCATGCCGCATTCGCCGTCTGATACCTGCGGATTTATGAGTATTTCATCAAAAGAGGGGTACCCAATCCATTCGATTCCAAAGGGCCGTCGCAACATTTAGTGTGGATCTCTGAGCAGCCGGTACGTCTTCATCTTTGGTAAGCGCGTAAAATCTGGCTAATCTCTGAGCAGCCGGTACGTCTTCATCTTTGGTAAGCGCGTAAAATCTGGCTACCAAACCCAATTTGGCAACCTCTACCTATATAAGTTTGGAACGTGTAGTGTAGTTACCTGTCTCATTTTCTTCTTAAACCATTGTTTTTCAGTTCAGTTAACAAACTTAACATCGAAGCAGTAGGTTTTGTTTTCAGTTACCAGGTTCGATAGGTAATGAGGTAGTCACTCAATGTTAAAATAGCTATTTTCAGCTGTATCAGGTTATACCAACTAGAAACCGAACCCAAAAAAAATAAATAAAAACCTAAGCACATTGATAAAATGAGGAAAGCTTGTGAACATCTATATGGGACATATTTGTTACTTTAAATGTTGACGTTCCAAAGCGCCTTTTAATTATCTAATTAAAACAAATTAAATGACTTTGACTCCATAACTTTCGACTTCGACGCGCGTAAAGTCCTTAGCAGAAGCTATGGTATTAATAAAATACGTCGCAAAAGCTGTTTTGGTGTAAGTACAATAACGAATTAAGAATTAAGTCGGTTAGCCAGTCGAAGTAGCATTATTTATTCACTGCAGCTGTCAAGAGTGTTGTATAACTGTAGGCTGCAAACAATGCACCAACAGTAACCTTGCCTTTTCATCGCTCGGACTTCCGCTCGCCTCAAAGACAGAATACAACACAATACAAGTTGAATTGAATGAATTATTACTTGAGATAAAGTTGGATTTCTTGGCTAAGAAAGGATTATAACCGCACTCTTCCTGTGGTTAAAGTATTTTTTCTCAAACATGCTTTTTTGCAAATGTTAGCATTGTTGTGACAACCTTCTTCGAAATAAATCTAAATTACTGTATAAAAATCCATATAAGTCGCGTTTTGCGGCCAGATTAACTCATATCTGACGTGTAATTAAAAATGGAACGATATTTTACTCCGAAACTTGGCAACCAAGGAGGTAACTTGTCAAAGGTTTTATTTAAATTTCGAACTAACTTGCAAATAGAAAGCTGATTATTGAAACAAAAAATGAACACTTTTACGCGGAAATTATTAATGAGGTTGGTTGTTCGACATTGATTTTGAAAAGTAGTTGTAATTTAATTTCCGCATTATTTGAGGAAAGTATTATACAAGCCTTGGCCACAACTAGGCATTGATGGACTTACGTACACACATAAAAAAAGTTTGTGATCACTAGCATGAGCTGATATATATTTTTTGTTGTGTTTTCTGTAATAGAAAAAAACCCTGTTTGAAATTAAAAAATAAAACTATTTTTACTAACAAATATTGAGTAATTAATCAGAATATAATTGGAAAGAAAAATACTGTTTAACCAAACTTGAACAACAATTTATTAATAAAAGGTATATATTCAATATAATATGCTGAATCCAGCTAAATCCGGTCGGACTGGAAGCCGACCCCAATGCAGTTGGGAAAAGGCTAGGCACACATGCGGAGATACTGCTGGGCGTGCAGAGGATCAAGTTATCCTGCATTTCTTGGGGTAACCTGTCCCATTCTTGAATAGCGGCTTCCCTGAGCTCTGGCACTGTCTGGGGACGTGGCTGACGGTTCCAAATAGCTCGCTTAAGAGTATCCCACGCGTGCTCTTTTGGGTTTAAGTCGGGCGAGCCTGCATGCCAGTCGAACCTTGTGATCGTATTCTTGGAGAGCAGCATTTTCTTGTTGTGTTCGATTTGCGGGCGCATTATCATGGACCCTTAGAAAATGGTGCCCAATGGTTTATTCCATCAATAGCAACTGCTTTATGTCTGTTGTCATGAAGCCTCGATACGGAATTAAAGGCGCTCTAGCTCCAATCATAATACCACCCCAAAAGGACACCGATTTCCCACCTTGCTGAACTGTTCCATAGTAGCAGTTCTTTGCCTTTCACGGTCTCCTGGTCTTCTCCACACACGGACACGTCGGTTATCTAGATGAGTACTGATTCGCGATTCGTCAACGAAGAGTCAGTTTTGCCAAATGTTTTCTTCTTCATCTTCTTAATTTTGCCGAAGCCTAGCCCCATGCAATCTCCGTCGTTGACGTTGCCGGAATTCAGAGGCGCTCGCCCAAGACCTCTGTGCTCGTAATCCAGCCTGGTGCAAGTAATTCCAAATGGTCTGAGTGCTAACTTCAAGCCCAAAGGCGGCCCGAACTTCTGCTTTTGTTAGTAGCGTTGATTGTTGGGTCACGGACTGTTAGCAATCTATTATAGCGCTTTTGGGCAGCAGTCCGAACAGTTGGGCGACCACTGCGAGGTCGGTCAGCTAAATTACCCATCCCGTGGTACCTCTGCAACGTGGTCACGACACAGGATTGGGATATAGAAACTCTGCGTGCTATTTCTCTCATGATGTATCCTTCTTATCCCTCAAAGTTACTATTCTTGCTTGTCTTCTTGAACTTCTGATAATTCTCTTGGCATTTTTTCAATTACAACTTTCAAACTTTGAACTGTTCTATTGTTTTATATTCTAATTCTATATTTTTAAATAAAGAATCTAAAAAGAAGAAGAAATCATTATAATAATGTACCGTAACAAAAAAGTTCTCGATTTTTCAAAGTGATCCCTAACTTTTAGATTTACACGTTCGTCCATCAATGCCTCTTTTGCCTAGGTTGACCTAGGTACGTTTATTGACATTCTCGAGTTTTTCGTATACAGAGAAATGACAATGTAGCTACGTTCTTGCTATCTGGCGGCAACGTAAGTGTATTGACAGTATGACATTTGTATGTATTGAAAGGAAAGTAAGTATTATGTCCTTATGTTGTGGGGAGCGTGTTAGATCTCAGAATAGTTCTCAAACGTTTTGATGGCATAACGATAAGAAATCTTTTAAAAGAAAAGAAAAAACAAATCTACCTGAAGATTATGCGTGACTTGCAGTGCCCTCTCGCCAGCTTGCAACTTGGTGCAGTACTTGGAAGGAAAGTATCCGATCTTGCCAAGACATTTGCCCTTCCACCAGTCAGGGTCCGAGGTGTCGATCACGGTGACCTTGTAGCCAGCCTTAAGGTCAAGTTCGTCGGCGTGGCGTGATTTGAAGTTGTACAGAACCACGTATAGGTTTGTTGGTAGCAGGCGTTGGTGTTTCTGAGGAAAGAATACTATTGAGTTAGTATAAAACGTTGATGCGCTGATCACTTTGTCACCAAGCAGTTTGTTGCCGGTATCTCTCCAAAAGAAACGACTAGTTAAAATCAACATTTAATACCTGTTTCAATAGTTTTTTTATGTGACTGGGCAATGAGCACAAATTAAACCTTCAGTCCCATTTTGTTATGAAAGTGAAGGAACAGAGACTGAACTAGTTGTTGCGCTCACACTTGTTATTTGTTACTTTCAACTCCTCCTATTGTCTTATTCTTTAAAAGAGCAGACCGTGAGTTACCTATAAGCGGTATCGTGAATAGAACGTGTGATTTTTAAACCATGCTCGTAGAATGTCTTCATAAAATATGCAAGATAGGTAACATAATGCAGACGTTCAAGGCCATAAAAATAAATCCGTCTCTATGTTCTGCAATCAAAACTCAACTTTTCATATTTACTTCCAAATTACTCTACGTTTGTCTACCTATCGTATATTCAACAAAGAATGTGTGCAATGCTGGAATTGCCGACGAATAACAATTTTCATGAATAGAAGATATTCTTTACATAAAATCCAAACGGTTTTCCCGCTGTATTCATGAATAGATAGCATATTACGCTAGTGGATTGGAAAAAATGTGCTTTAGAAACCATGCGAGAATTTCAGCATTGTTTTTAAAAGTACGATGACCCGAGACGTATAAAAAGGGGAGATATATCTCTTTCTAGGTACTCGCTGTTCGATTTTCCTATGTGTCAACGTAAACATTTCCTTTCGCATCTATTTTAGGAATTTTACAGCTTTAGATGGTAATAAAAGTGCTATCTTGTTTATGTATGCACCGCTTGGTTGTTTACTCCGATATGGTGTTTTGGAATCTAATATAATGGCATGGATTCACCAGAACCTGATTAGTTGCGGTTGACTGGCCGGTACGGGGCGGCTGTATTCAATCTATATATACTTATATTATAATATTAATGAATCCCTATTTCCCTTGGTCATGCGTGACCGGCCCGGCCGAATTCGCTCATTCTTTTGTTGTGTTTTTTACTGTCAGGAGACGGTTCTTATGAAAGACAAAAAATATAAGAAAGTTACAGTTGACGGGAGTGAAGCCGCGGGGGACAGCTGGTTAGGAATAAAAATATGGTAGATCCAGCCTATCCAAACAATGATAATGTGACCCTTTTAAAATTAATAACGTACCTACGTGTAGGCACTAGAAGTTAGAACCACTTTGTTGTGTTCTCTATCGATTAACATGAACCCACGTGTTCTCTCCGTTACTACATGTGATTCTCGTAAGCCCAGGCACTCAGGGCGCGTGTTTGCGTTCCTATGCCTTGTGCCTGGTTGCTAGCCCAACATTAAATCGATTTCCGTTCCTAACCGAGGCGTGTCTTGAAAGGAATGATGTGTGACTGTTCCCGAAACAGGAAATGTAAGGAATTAGGTAAGAAAACAGACACAGCTGTTATTAGTCCCCTGAGAAAGACATCAGAAGCAATTAAGGGAATGGCGCAAAAAGTGATACATACTTAGGTATCATTGACTGAGGGTGGTAGCTTTCATACGGGAAATGGTGAATTGCAAAAATGAGACGTCATTAATTCGTCAGTAGGTAATGTAGGAGACGTGTTACTTAAGGGTCTTTGTGATTTATTAGTTGTGCTTAAGCTGTAAGTGTGGCACACGAGTAGGTACGACATGACCTTTCGTATTCCGAGTCAGGAGTTTCCTTCGAGGGTTGCGGAATTATTTGACAAAGTTATAGCGGCCCTGGAACGCAAAGGGTATTTGGAGGAAGACGGGTGGGTTTTAGTCAGTAAAAGTCCGACACAGGGAATGCCGCTTCGCCCAGAGTGAAAAGAGTCATTTGATGATTTCCCATCCAAAGAAAAGGTGGTTTCTACCCAGATTCACGGAAAACGAACAAAAGAAAATACTTACGCTCATCTGCTTAACCGGTGAAGGACACGGACTGGCACTGTTAGAAGACAGGCTCTTATCTGGCTCATCAGGAAGTTCCACGCTGCTCATACGGCCGACGCGCGCTGTCAGCATTCTTCGGCTATGTACCGGCGACGATGGCGCTGTACATAGGTGTACATAGATATAGTTTGCTCATACGCAGCTTGGCTTGTTGGCACACCAAAAGACGTTGACTTTAGCTAACTGTGAGAAGATTTTCTTAGAGTTCCCTTTGATCATATTTTAATTGCTTTTGTAATAGGCATGTTAATCATCCCCTACATTTTGTAATATAAAAGCGTAACTGCTGAACAATAAAGTTCAATTATTCCCAAGCCTTTGTCGCCAACGCGACGTCAGGCACGACCTAATTTACCAATTTAAATATAATCATTTTTCACAGTTGGCCAATGCCTTTGACAAATAGCGTTAGTGTCAGCGAATCCCATTGAACTAAGGACATCCATTTATAACTAAGACCTATTTTTTATTGATTCCTTCGCATTAGAAATGCTGTCACATTCTAACGTTTCGGATTCAAATCGGTTCTTTGGTCCATTTCACGCATAAATCTTTAGTTATAAAAGGTAGCCCTTGCAAAATGATATTGTCTTCGAATTGAAGTCGGGTTAGACAATCCGCATTGCATACGACAATATTATAACAAGAATATATTCTTCAGTGGTGATTACTTGCCTTGCGGTAGCTGGTTACATGGTGATATTAATTAAAAATTCAGTAAAGTATAGTAGATAGTTACTAATAGATAGGTAGACATGTTAACATGCAGAGTTCGTCACTATGTTACAGGGGTCATAAACACTCCAGTGACTTATTAGATTAAGGTTACTTATCTATTAAATAACGTTGAAAAACAATGTTGTATCAGTAAATCGATAAGACTACTAATGAATATGCGATCTTTATACAGGGTATTATGTTATCTATTATCTTTGACAACAATACCGTTCGCTTTTTATTGGATACTTCATAAAAGCTCTATTATTTTATTCATCTGATCATTTTTCGCTTTACTGTTACAAGAATTGTTGTCTGTCTAGCAATAATTTCAAATAAAAATAACGTACATGATCTTGTATAACTATGAATCGAGTAGTTATTAATTCTATTAAAGCCATGCCTCATGCAAACTGCTCTGCAGTTACCTAGAAAAAATAAAAATAAAACATAAGTGGCATGCTAAAGACATTACTTACGTCCAATCGTGGAAGAAATCTAATAATTGGCAGTGAGTGTACAGAATTGTAATGACAAATTGATTTAATATTGAGGTGATTTTTCCTGATAATAGACAAATAAATTTTCGATTACAAAAATCGTTCTTTAAATGCCAATTTACTTGGCAATTCTGTTCACGTCGTAGGAGATAATAGAAAGACGTAGGAGGCGAGAAATCCACAGACAGCAGTTCTTTTTTCGTTTGAGAACGACGCCGAATACTGCAAGAATGTCTAGACAGAATAAATAACCAATGGTGGACCAACGAACTAACACACACAAGCTAAGCCGGAGGGATAGACATTGTAGGTGAACATTGCTTGTGCTTACAACACAGCTTGACATCAAGTACCTACCGGGGTCCAAAGAACCAAAAAAATCAGCCAATTTATAGACCTCTTTCGCTCTCGAGGTTGTATAGCGACTCCGTGGGCAAGGCTTCAAAGCGGAGCTTTTGCGCGGTGGAGGCATCCAATTATTCTAACCAACTGTTCCCATTGTTAGATATAATAAATCTAGGTTTCTATCTTTAGCTCGTTAAAATTATATGGAGCCATGGTCACACGGCATGCGGCAAAAACATGTCACTCCTCGTTTTCACTAGGTATCTTAAAAAGAAGCACTAGAAGCAATAGCTTCTCTACTTGGGCCAGTTAATTGGTCAAGTGGACGACTCCTGAAAAGCGACAATAGAAGCGTGAGGTTATTTGGACCCAGGCGTGTGTATTACTGTCAGGTCGTACATAGCACGCGGCTGCTCTGTGCCGTCTGGTCGCGCGTGGGACGCCGCCTCAGCTCGCCACACTCCGGCGAATCCAGCGATAAACTCTTCATCCTAAGGTTCAACTTTTGTCGTCTCGGAGAATGCGGCGCTATAAAATTGATGCAGTATGAGCTTACAGCCTACTACTCACCCACACCATTTGTTATGATTTCAGTTTTGATCGTTTGTGTCTGATTGTATGTTCATGAATTTTGTAATGAAAGGAAGAAAGGATTTCAATTTCTTGTAAGTATGATATTGTATGTAGGTCTAGCTTAATAGGTGAAACGATAACAAATTTTGTTTCGTGGGGCAAGTACTCAAGTTTGCTGAATTTCAATGACTTATACAGTAACAGTTGATATTACTAAGGCAGTCTTATTCACAATCTTCAACATAAAACTTCATGCACTTGTGAATCACTCTCCGGCTTTAGATGGCAAGGTTGCAAGTTAAACAAAGAAACTTGTTGGAGACTGTGAATAAGGTCTTAGTTATATGTATGTTAACAATCAGAACGAGAATACAGGCAAACTATAGTAATATGAAATAAAAACAATCCAAAAAGTCAATGTGCGTAAGCAGTGCGAACAAAAGTAAAGTTAGAATAAGAGAAGAATAGAGATGCATAAAGTAAGAGTACGATAGTAAAAACCTATCAGCTACAAACAGAGCAGTAAGTAGAGACTACTATAGTGAAAGCTACTCTTTGGTTGTGACGCTTAACTTGTGACAACTAGTGGCTCTTTAATCCATTATCAGATACAGCTTGTCATCAGCAGCTTTCAGATAGTAACAGAAATGTGGCATCATGAATGAGGTTTGTTGTCAAAATGCTCATCGATGCAACGTATGTCGTAACCAACAACGTGGAAGTAATCTACGGGGATTCGCTTATATACGATGTCAATATCGGTACCAGGTAAGGGACTGGTGCGGTCTGCTTGCCTCAACATTTGGGCACTCTTGGAGTTCTTCATTGAACCTGTGTGGACAAGTAAACAGGAGCCAATCTATAATTATTTCAATACTAATTCTACTTAATCCTTTTGTGGGTGGGGCCTTCGCTAATCTAAAATCAAACGCTGGATAAATCTTAAAGAAAGCGAAACCAAACGAAACCTCAGTCAATTAGCGGTTAGGTGGGGTCAGTAGAGAGTTGCGTGTTCTGTAATGTTTGCTCGGCGTGTTCGTTACGGGTTACCGTGAGCTTGATACATCGTGAAACGATAGAAGTGGAGCTTGAATCATGAAAGGCAAGTGACAGCTCGTGAGTGCAGTAAGAGAAAAGAGGCTCCGTGTCAAGTGTGTACTGCCGATGTAAAAACGCATGCAAACATCGGCTCGCCGCCTTAAGCCATGCACCACTTACACAAAACGCACTCGCAGATTATGTACAGACGACTCCGAATCAAGAGTAAAAAAGAGTGCTCGAGGGTAAACAGAGAAAAGGAAGCTTATTTTTGTCGTTTATTGTAACAGTAACAATATAATTATATATATCACAGTACGCGGGGCGCTTCGGGGTAGTTATAACAAAGACATCCGAGAAGCGGTTATTGAGGACATGCCAAACTGCCGCGCTGAGTCAGTGCTCTTGCCTACGAGGCGATATGATCAGTGTCTCGATCCCTTGGGTTCTATGTCGCTTATCATTTCTTGCGGACGCTCGCTGTGGACTTGAGAATCGAAGGCGGTGGATCGCCGTTTTCGTTAACTAAACATAGGGGCTGCCCGAATGGTCGCGTGGTTGTCACCTCCGTCTCTGTAAAGACAACGTGCGGACAAACAAAATAAATAAAAGCAACATATATCATAAATAATACAGTAACATAAATAAAAACAAAATAGGTAGTAGGAAAACATAAGGAAATGTTGGGGTCGAGTTTGACAATGGGCCGAGTTCGTCAATAAATGCCTGTTTAGGAAAGGTACATGAACCCTGCAGGGAAGGGATAAAGCATCTAAGGTGCTTGCCGAGCTTCGACTATTGTTTAGTCCTATGGTCTAATCTAACACTGCAATCGCGAAATAAAAATAAATGAACATAAAATACTGAACACACAACGTAAACGTGGCACCGTAACCCAGAAGACGGGACAAATAAAGCTGTGAGACTGAGAGAGCGATGCGCTACGGCAGCCGAGGGCGCGTACTTTCTGGTAGGGAAATGGACCGGTGCTGCGGCGAGCCGCGGCGCGACCGCGAGCCCCACATGGACAAACTCTTGACGCCGGCGAACAGCTTCCGCCGCACTCCGCCGTCGGGCCGCGTCGAGCCTACCGACAAGCAGCGTCAGTACCAACCGCACCTCACCCCCGCCCTGCGCCCGCGACTATACAATGCGTGCAAAAAACAACTCGACACTACTGAAAACGAGTGAATTTGAGTGAAGCTGCCGGTCGGCCGCCGCGCGTCGGGCGACGCGGACGGCCGGCGGCCTACGGCGCGACTCGAGCGGAGAAGCGAGTAGCTCGGGTGCGGCGCCAGACCTGAGCTAGAGGAGACGGGCTGCGGCGCCACGGCCAGGCCGGCGGTCGGCCGCGCCGGCGAGCGCGCGGGCGGCGTCTCGTCCGGGGCCGACACGCGCACTACCGGGCCCCCACGCGCTTCCCCGCCGCCGCCCGGCTTCCCAATTTCGTTGGCCCGCTTCAGAACTTGGTAGGTCTGATCCACTTCCTCCTCTGAGCATCGAGCGAAATGCGATTAGATTCAGGTTCGCGATACGACGACATTTTAGTAATACACGAACTGTCATGGTGTGCGAAGTGGCGTGTCATGTCTGGAACTCGCTTGTTAGTAGGTTAACCGCTTATGTACAGTATTTGTAGTTGGGCGGAGGATTGTTGAGTGTTGTTAGTCATTTCGAATGCTCGGCTTCGGGAGGGTGCACAGGGGTCACTCCTGTCTGATACCGTACCCGAATCACAGTAGCTATCGAAATCATCATCGAATTCGACTCCCCTGAACGAGATCTTGGTGAGTCTCTGTCCCGGCAGCCATCCGTCCTGCACCCCTGGACAACGTGAGGTTAGCTTCCGACTGTGTTCATAGCTATACGTGAATATGATCGTTGTGTGTTGTTACAAGCTCGATGAGGCTGTGTTTTATGTTCTCACTTTCAAAGTGATTCATTCATCTATCATAACATTGTGTTCAATCAACATTCTCAACAGTATCATTGTTATTATTAAGTTTTTGTAAACTGTTCTAATTAAAGTTGTTGTGAATCAAAATTTCAAAGTTCATAACACCTTAACAGAACTTACCATAACTTCTGAAAGCATGGTCTATTAGGTAAAGAATAATTGTTACAAGTATCAAAAGTTTAATTCGTATTACGTAATTTGTTCATTATTTGACTGAATTTACCTATTACTTCGAAATGATCAGGCATGATTAGTAAGCAGTTCAATATTAATTTCATTGATGCGTTCACATATCTTTAAATGACTAATAGTTTCAGATTAAGATAGAAGCTTCAATGTGGGCTTACTTTCATCGTCGAAGGCTGTTTCTAGTACTCTGTGGGACTCTATCTCGGAGGTGCTCTTCTGGCGGCGCAGAAGTCGGGACTTGGTCTGACACCTGCCGACCTGAGGCATGCAGTCGGTGTGCACGTTCAGCTTACATAGTCGACAACGCAGCCCTTGGCGTGTATGTCCTGTACAGACAAAGAAACATAATGTTACATTACATACGTAATGGGTTGTTAGAAGCCAGTTAGGTGCAAAGCCGACTACAACATAGTAGGTAAAGTTGGATAATTTCAAAATTCCTTGGTCTCATTGGCCTTGTTTTGCTAACAGCACATGATTTTGTGTATGGGCAAAATTACCTACAATCACTTTAAATATCTACTTGGTATTTTAATGTAGTTGAGTGCTGCACTTAATAGCTATACAAAATTCAAGTTATTCCACAGGAATGACAAAACCAGAGCCTTGCCAAACTTTCCACGTCGTTCGTGTATTAAAACCATAACTCCCAATAAGCCATACTTTTCGAATAATTCATAAAGTAAACATGTTGGAAACGAAGAAAAGTAGGTACTTATAAGTGATGGATGGCAAGCACGCCCTCTCTGTGAGGTACGAACAAAGTTTAAACACGAACTTATCATCAGCTCCTCTATTATTGTACATCAATCAAATTTTATAGGTTAGTTTAACTGCTGCCGCAGCTGCACGGGTCGAATTCAAGGTTAAGCAACGCATGTCGAGGTTGGTCAGTGGATGGTTGACCATCATAACATACCGAGACTCCTCCGTGCATTGGAAAGTACGTTGAGCCGTTGATCCCGGCTGTCCTTTGTAGATCTTTCTCAGTTTGTGGAGGTCTAGTAGGCACCGCTCCACGGTAAATACTAGTATTCCGCTGAATCCAGTTTGACCGAAAGCCGACCCCAATGTAGTTGGGTAAAGGCTAGGCAGATGTTGAGGTTAGTTAAACTTGCCACGCTTAACTTATCTAAGTAGTCACTGACCCAAAAATGGGTAAGCGGAACGGCTATCCTATAAGTTTAGGGTTGAATAAATGGCAAACAATACAGACTTTTCAGGGAAAATATATTATTCGGGTAAAATTAAACTACTTAGTTGTTCTCAGTTGGAATTCAATAAACAACCTTAAAAACCTACTTTCAAACAAGAGTATGAGTATAAAGTTATAAAAGTTCAGCCACAGTATAATTATTCAGTCTTCATTGAAATTGAGCGTTCATATTAATTTTAACCAAAAACCATTTAGACTTTTACTAAAAGACACTGACGTTGTGGTTCGGGTCAAAGTAATTTTACTTTGACCCGAACCACGTTACACGCTGTAATTAGGTAACAAACATTAATTATTTCTTCTAACAAAAATAGTTAGGATATCAATCAAACGCCGTGTTTCCTGAATTTCTTATAAAAGTTGGTAGTTTTTACAACTAAATCACAGCACGCACGGTGTTTTTAATCCAACAAAATTACTCCTGATATTCCACCCTTGATTACCTAAATCGTAAACAACACGCTATTGTGGATACTGTAAAGATATAACGTGGACTCGTTTACGTGGGTTGATCGTTAACCTCTTAATCAAATATGTAATAAGGTTATTTTATAACATGTTACATAATATCCAAGTACCTACCTAAGAAGCCATTTGCTAGACAAAACAATTTTCACTTTGACTGGCGATAATATAAAAAAGCCATCTGAGCCCGAACTGCCATGGGTATCATGTTACCCATACTAGGTTGTGGAGGTCAGATACGCAATCGGTCAGTTTTATGTAAAACTAGCTGAAGCCTGCGGCTTCGCCCGCTTGACAAATTATATACTAAAACCTTTCTCGAGAACCACTCTATCCATTGGTGAAAACAGCTTGAAAATCGGTGCAGTAGATTTTGAGTCTATAAAGGACATACAGAAAAAAAAAATGGGTAGGTAGGGACCTACCCATTTTCCCCAAAAAATGAAAAAAAAAAATGGGTAGGTAGGGACCTACCCATTTTTTTTTTTCATTTAGCCAGTTGACGGGAGCGAAGCCGCGGGGGACAGCTAGTATATATATAACGTTGTTGAATGTTTGTCTGTATGTCCTTTATAGACTCAAAATCTACTGGACCTAACCATTTTTTTTTGCTTTTAAACCTTCCCTGTTTTCTGGCGAACTAAACGAAAAAGAATTATTCAACTCGGTCCAGCCGTTCTCGAGTTTTAGCGAGACTAACGAACAGCAATTAATTTTATATATAAGACTAGCTGTCCCCCGCGGCTTCGCTCCCGTCAACTGACTACCCTACCTACCCATTTTTTTTTGCTTTTAATTAAACCTTTCCTGTATTCTGGCGAACTAAACAAAAAAAGAATTACCGAAATCGGCCCTGCCGTTCTCGAGTTTTAGCGAGACTAACGAACAGCAATTCATTTTTATGTATAAGATAAGATAAGAAGATATATAAACTAGCTGACCCGCGCAGCTCCGTCTGCCATGCTTCTTCTGGTCGTAGCGTCATGTTATATTTATCTTATATGCTTCTTCGATAATTGGGTTATCCACCACTAAAATAAAATTTCAAGTCGAATCAGTAGTTCCTAAGCTTAGCGCCTTCAAACAAACGAACTCTTCAGCTTTATGATATTAGATACTCCGCTGCATCCGATAATACTGGATGCCGAATCAACATATAGTTGGAATAGGGCTAGACAGATATGCCTGGCTATAATGATGCGAGTGACACTAATTAAAATTGTCATCTGACAAGCAGCTAGTTACTGTTATAAAGGAGGGCTAAAACTTCTTCTCATATAGAAAACATGCTAGTGTTAATCAATCATTGTACTGATTTTTGCTTCCGAATTGAATGATTAAGGAGTTTGCCCCAAAACTTCGGTCCACTACGAGTACGTAAGCACGTAAACAAAGTAACTACCTACATAAATCTTGTGATGGGTGGTTGATTGTTGCTATTACAAAGTGTTGCTAGCATGTATGTGCCCTGCGGCATACACATACTTACATATTATATTTTTAGCTTAGGTATATAACTTGTACGTACTTAAGCTAAGCTGTCTTGGTGTTCAATTGACTCTATCGGGTGGAAGAGATTACCAGGTCATCCATCTTGATGTTCACATAGGTAACGTCAGCTCGTAACCTGACTGGAATTATTAAATGTGTTCTGTAGATAACAGAACGTTACGAAAGGGTTCATGAAAACTTTAAAGTTATTTTTTAGTTTGTAGTGTTTTTTATTTATTTATCTGGAAATCGGTTGTATTTTTTTGTAAAAGTTTTTATTTTTCACTTTTTGTGGTACCCCACACCTAACAACACCACTGCAAATCGCAGGAAAGCAAAATATGCAATTTCGATTACTTGGTTGACAAAAAACCATCATCCTAGTAAACGAATTCCATCTATTTCGATTTAAAATCCAAACTTTGTAACCCTTTTTTACCTTTCAGATAAAACAAAGAATTTTTCAAATCGGTTCATAATTGACGGAGTTATGAGGTAACAAACACAAAAAATAAATTTAAAAAATACAACTGAATTGAGAACCTCCTCCTTTTTGGGAAGTCGGTTAAAAAACCATCATCCAAGTAATCGAATTCCAGCTATTTCGATTTAAAAACCAAACTTCCTTACCGATTTTGATAAAATTTCAGTGGGTCCAATAAACAAGTATATATCCTTTCAGATAAAACAAGATTTTTTCTAATCGTTTCATAAATGACGGAGTTATGAGGTGATAAACATTAAAAAAAATACCAAATTGAAACCCTCCTCCTTTTTGGGAAGTCGGTTAAAAATAGATCAGATCACGAATAAACTCAGTACTTCATAATGGTAAAGCAATTAAATGACAACTAAATATAACGACAAAGATGAATTAATGACTCAATTCGAAATTAAGAAAAAAATAAAGGAAAGTTTAAAGAAATAGACTCCACGCGAAAATGCAATCTACATCAATCAGCCCGAAGTTACCCGTACAGTCACATTCTTGTACCTTTCTGATTGAGTCATGGCGAGCCGTTATAGTTTCGCTGAAACTGCTTACTCATACTGATTCAATATTCAATGTCATAAGCTTGAAAATTGTAGCAATTTATTTCGCAATCACAAACTCGCAAAGCACGGGTAATAAAGTAAAAACAATGTCAAGTCTGACACATTCTATAAAAACCTATTCAAGGACGTCGCACGCCGAAAATAATATTGATTGTTCAAATGTTCGTGTTGTTGTCATTATTATGTCTATAGATCTTCCAGATACGTTTAGTTGAAAGGTAAGCGTAAGAACGCGTCTGACGAATCATAGAACATTATAGTATGTATTTTGAAATGAGTTATCTGTTAGTTGTCCTTTTTGTTTCACTTCCCACAAATATGAGAAAGAAAGCATGAGATGGTCAGATTTTTCTACCCAGCTGGATAGAAAACCAGAAAAAATTGTCACCAGTCTAAAGAGAGTACCGTGATACCCAGTTACTGGCCTGCAGAGGTCAGATAGGCAGTCGCTCTACGGAAAATACTGGTATTCAGCTGCAGGCAAAAAAAGGCTAGGCAGATTAATTTTGGATTGGGTTTAGATAAGAAGGTGACACGTTCCCATTTCCTTCCTACACCTACTGGAATAGGCACAAGTCCTGAAAAAATCTAATTAGCCCTCAGTTAGATTATTAAAAAATACCCATATTTTTTCTTTTGTTACGGGAACCAAAATTGACGAAGTTAGGACGCTTTTAAAATTGTCAATACGTTACGCCATGCCATATTATTTTTCAATACTCTAACTGACGGACTAAATAGTTTTGCAATTTCTGGATGATGGAAACTAGCCTATTAAAGGGATTACTCATGATCAATAAATATCTCTTTTGACATCACATAGTCTCCATCATATGGGCAGCTCCTCGATAAAGAGAAGCTCTCGTCTCTAAGAATTTGAAAGGCATGGACAGTACCTATTTTAATATATCAAACATCTGTGGGGATCCTGCTATGGTAGCTACAGTCGTTATTTCTCTGGCTGTTAAGGATCATTCTATATCCGACATCAGCTGTTCTAGCGACGTGTCTTCACTTCGGCTAAGTTTTCATTTTGACATATTTACAGAACCACTGCTGTATGCCCACAGCAGTATGTGACGGCCCTACAAGCCAAGCTTTCACGAGCTCGGCGTGTGCACACAGTTTATATCAAGAAACTTTGTCACCCTCTTAAATAGCATTGCGCCAATATATAGACTTAACGTGTTTAGAAACACTTGTAAAGATACCTTTTCCAATTTCAGAAACACCTGTCTGACAAACAAAGTGTGTACCTAGCCTACATAATAAAACCTTTATTCAGATTTAACGGTATCGTGGCAGATAATAACTGTAAACTTGAAGAACTTATTGTTGTCTTGTGTGTCAGTAACAAACCGAAAGCTTTTGAGAATAATCAAAGTAATAGAAGATTTATATCGCCATCGCTGTGGCTGGATGAGGGGCATTTTATTTCATTATTAACATGTGAAGTTTGTATAGCTGTATGGAATTTAAAACAACTGATAATGTAATTAATATGGCTAGCCTTATCGCAATTGTATTGGGGCCGGCTTCCAGTTTATCGCGGTTGCAGCTGAGTACCAGAATTTTACATGAGTTGACCCTCTCTGACTTCCACCACCAACTTTGCTCAACACAATATCCGTTGGCATGAGAAGTGTCACATTTTTTGCTTCTGACTCTCCGAAAGTACTGTGAATAATCTTCAAATGATAGCTGGGGCCAATCATCATTTTAAATTTTTTTAGACAATAAGCAGGGTTTCATAATTGCTTGTTCAGGCTAGGAATTCAATTTAATTTTCATCCACAAAAGCCACGATGGAAAAAAGAATCACACCTATACACTAATGGCTTAGCTTTCTCGTAATTGGGTTCACATTTGCAATAGTTTACCGACTCAATTTATAAAATAAAAAAAAAACAATAAAAACAATTTGCAATATGGCACCAGCATCATAGAATTTATAGAGTGACTATCAATAAGCCAGGCTCCGCAAAAAAAAAGTTTAGTTTAGTGTAAGGCGTGTCACCCCAGGGAATACATACAACCATTTAGTGTCCACATCAACTGGTTTTCATTAATTAGTGGGATTGTTTTATTTTATAACACAAAATAAGTACCTACCTATAATAAAATTATTTCCTGCTCAATTTGTTAATGAACAAGCCCAAAATGTAATTGAGGTTTGTTCTGTGCCAAGGGAATTACGTTGGAATACAATATTGTAGGCTGTAAGTTACGAATAAATGGGCATTTTTGTTACAATATTTTACTTCTTACCTCTAAGCACTTGTGAGCAGACATCGCAAGGCGTTATTTTCTTGTACGTGTATTCTTGAAAGTTATGTGCCTCGGAATCTCCTCCGGCGCGCATTGCGTCTCTCGCCGCTCCATTCCTCCTACAATACAGACCAAATTTACACACTAATGTTACAATCTTATCGTACATTTCAGAAGTTGGTATCAAGTCAGCTAAAGATTCAGTCTCAAAGTCAAACACAGATTTTAGCTTTTCTACATGCTTACTGTTTCTAATAGATCAGTAGATAGGAAGTCTAATAGGATTTTTTATTTATCTTTTATTTTAGCTGTGACGAGTTTTTTCTGTTATGCTAGCAAGGTACTGAACATTGTCATTCATTAATTTGGTATGTAGGCTCTGTCACATTATAATATTAGTACGTCATGGATATCGACCGATGACGTCCAAGGTCAAGGGGAGACAGTTCGTGGATCAGCCTGCGAGGTGGTTGGTAATCAGTCCCCAGCCGACACAGGCACAACACTAAATGAACTATTCGGTAATGGCCTCCCTTCGCCTTGAGGTTTGTTCCAAACACGAACTGCCTCCAACACGAATTACAGAATCAATTAACATTGAATCAGACTGGAAACAGAGCAAGCACACTGATTTTTATTTATTGCGAACTGAATCAAAGCTGAAAGGATTGAGTATACATTACAACTGAAGGACTCCAAGCGCATTACTTGGCAGAAATGTGTGTTTCATATCTAAAAGCTGGTGAAAATTTATCGCTAACATAAATATCGTGTGTCAGTGTACACAAGCATAAATAATATAAACATGCTGTTCAGGATTGTATCTACGTGTCAAAGGATGAGCGGTATAGTTCCAATATCTGGATAAAATGAAACATTTACAAACATAGGCTCACACCTACGGGGCACAGTTACCTCATTGCCATTACCGTCGACACCGCGTGGTACATTTGATTTTTTCTTTATCGATGCAAAAAGAGAGAAACACCAAGATGAACATAACACGAAATAAACGTGATCAAGTACAATTAGTGCAGAAACCTGTGAGATAGCGATGCGCTTGATAACAAACAAATGGTATTTATAACAAAGGTTTCTGTGGTTTATTATCTTCCGATGAATATTAACATCATCACAGATTACAGTTAGAAAGTGTAAGTGATTGAATCGTTAAAATAATATGATACAATACTTTTTAGTGTTTTAAATGAAATTAAATGACTTACACCCAACGCATTGGCTGTCACTAGACACAAGGCATGATTCGTTATTAAAATTCAGCTTCAAAATGGATGTGAAACATTGCTAAGTAAAATTATTATTATTAGACATTATTTAAGAACCTAATGGTGTAATGAGAATACATCGAACAATAAGCATGATGGTTACATACCTATAGTGAAAACGCAGCGTGAAGACAAGCCTCGATAAATTATTCCAAGTGAAAACATTTCAGCAAATTACAGCAGGTGAAAACATACCAAACGAAATGAAAATGATGTCGCGCCTTTTGGTCCGAATCCAAATTGTGAACACGAAAATTGAAGTGAGAAAATAAGAATGATATTCGGTGAAGTAGCACTCCTTATGTATTGTGTCAACAGTCTAGTTCGTAGTTCTGTGACTATTGTGTGCATCTCGTTATCTTGAGTTCATCTATTTGTACAGAGCGCTCGAAATATCGCCAGCGGCAGAATTTCTTACAGTTTGTGAGAAACTCAACACCCTCGTTAAAGATTCAGTGTTACGCTTGAATTATCTTGTTTATGTACTTTTTTCAAGATACTACTGCTGACACAGTTATTAGTAACTATCTTTTCTTCCTTGTTTTTGAACTTATTGTTTATGCACGCGTGTTTATTTATTTTTGTGATAGAGCAGTATCTATGTCTTCTTTTTCCATCGACTCTAGCATCTTAATTATTACCTCTTTTCCAACCATATCATTTTTCACAGAAGCTTCAGCATTTCTACGATCTTACTTTACCATTCACATTCTTACACGGAACTTTTAAAGCCAAGATTCGGTTGAGAATGAAAACCGTTAACTCTTATAGCGGCACTAATAACTGAAGATTTACACACACTTGAAAAGAAAATACATAGCTTCAATTTTATATTTTAATTCTGTCAGTCACCCCAAAATACCTATTAATTAACTAAGTTGACAGTTTCATAACATCATGTGGGTGGGCCTATTAGCCTTATCAACTTCAGCTGTCTAACGGCTTTTCATAGTTCTTTCAAATAATAAAATAATTAACTTTGTTAAGCACATTTAGAAGCCTTACATTGTAAAGCGGATACTTGCGATAGTAATCTTGTTTGCAATGAGACATAAGGCTCTTACATAATGCGTGTGATCAATAAATGTAATCTGATTTTTATGACAATCGTGATACTAGATCGAACTGATACTAGATTTTCCAGCGGAAAGTTGTGACCACAAATCGAGCGAGTGCCTTGTAGATTTAAATCGGGCTCGTTCAATTTCGGCGTACATGCCACTGTTTAATGGAACTTGGTCCATCGAGTTTATCTACCTACTATATAAGAAAATACGATACGGTTTGGGGCTACTCGGAACTCCATATTTATGTTTAGTAACGCCAAGTACCTACGAATGTTTACCGTGACCAGAGGGAGGGCCAATTCCACTAATTTTTAAGCAAAGTTCGCAATCAAATCTCAATCGCAATCCATTTTGGAAGAAAAATAAAACATGAAAGTTCGTTCCTAATTTTCAAACGTAACATTTCTAACACTTTAGGTTATTATTTTTTTCAAATACTTCCTACTAATAAAATTATAATTAAGATAGACTTGGAACACGTGTGTGTAAGCCATTACGAACTGTTATTTCCTGGCCTCGGTTATTGCACGCTGGGATAATTTCCTCTCTGTGTTCACAGAATTGTAAGTGCTTTCTACGTCTTTATGAAACCAAACAAAGACAATTCTACGCGTTTCTGCATTGACGAGGCTCATTGGAACGAATGCTTAGAAAAAATTTAATTACGGCTGAGTGCGTAGAGGTTCCTTATACCGATTACCTACTAATTATGAATTCAACACCACACCATCTTACAAGTTTCAGCATCCATTTTGATGATAGGTACATACAGCAAAATTGTAACCTGTGATAGCAATTGAATTCTCATGCTTTTATTTATGAATTTTTGCGTTTAATTAATTGATGTTTTTTAGTTATTTAAATTAAAAAGTTTTGTCTTACTTGTCTGGGGGTGCCGCGTGGGGTGGGGGAGCACTTGGGGGCTTTAAGCTTCGGAAAGCCTTGAGCCACTTATTCTTCATGCTTCCGGCTGATGACGAAGATAGCTTTCGGTCGACTGCCGCGGATCCGCTATCTGCTTTTGCCGCGAACAACTCTCTCTGTTGACAAAGAAAATACGGTTTCCTAAAAAAAGGTCCCAGACTCACAAATTGATATACCTATCAACAGCACCTCTACCATCAGATCAGATTGACAGTTGCCCCATGTAAATTTCTGGTAGTAAGCTGCGCTCGGATAGATAGAAAAACGAGTCCAACGTAATTTTGTATTATGTCCATACGAACATAGGCAAAAAAAAACTGAAAAAATTAAACAGTGGCAATAAATCAGCAGCTCCAGAATTTCTCCATCCCGTATCAAAGACTGTACAACGTATATAAACAATGTTCCACGTAAATTAAACAAAATCTTTTGTCACCGTTTTTACCAAATAACATTATTTGGTAAAAACGGTGACAAAAGATTTTTTACCTAGTACATTATACAACCCTGTCAACTCTCACGCGGCGCTAAGTGCCTTTTCCAGGTGATCGTTCAATAAGACTTTGGCTTATGTAATCATTTCTCTTGGAGAGGGGTGAAGTATATTAACTAGAAGGCTTTCAAAGAAAATTATAGGTACGAAACGTGCTGGGATTTTTACTGTATGATTGATCCGGTGCACTCCGCAATTACTAAGACGCACATATTTTGATTAAAATTTGACATCAATGTTGCTGAATATTGTAAGTCTATTTTTGCATTGTAAAAATTAATTCTTTACAATCAGTAAATAGTCACAACCATAGATATAATAAATTATTTCTGTGGTCACAACATTACGGTGACGTTCATTTTGAATTGTATATTATTATTATTATTTGTTTTCTTTCTCGGGTCTCTGGAGACCCGGTCCTTTGGTAGGCGTACGAGGGGCCGAAACCAACTCGCAGAGGCCCCGTTAGAAATTTCAAATGTAATGGGGCACCAACCGGCGATTATCCCTGTATGCACTGTGAAAGTATTCCCAAGGACAATCCCCGGTTAGAGCAAGACTACTGCAGAATATAGAAACAAAAGATGAAACGCTATGGGTTTGGGCGGTTTAGTGGACTGATAATCGTTTATTATAGAAGAACTATTGGCCCCTACCTGACCACTAACAATATACACGGCTTTTAAATGGCAGGGGGTGACTTGCACACTCAATGAATGGACCCCCGAAAACGGTCGCTAGCACAAAGTGACGTAGCGCCAAGGTGGCAACATAGCCTGAGGTGCTAGAGGAGTGGAGAGGTATACCACGGCTATCTGGACAATTCCGGAAGTGCGGTCAAGATCCCTACCAGCATCTTACTGGATTATACATCCTTCTCCCGAGCTGCACGTTTGCTCTAGCGAATCTTTACTCAGACCGGCCGATTAAGGCAAGAAAGAGGTGGGAGCTCTGTTCCTCGTCAGTGTTCACTCTGGCCAGCCAATAAAGGCAAGCCGTAGATGAGGAATAAGACTTCTCCCGGGAGATTAGGTTCGTGGGGTCGCTACTGCCCAACAGTTCGCCACAAAACTGCCTTGCCGATTGTATCTCTCTTTGTCTGGCCCCTCACCCTAGGTATGGCCTAAGGTCTATCGGGACACGCAAGCCCCACCACGACGTCAACGTAGAGATACTGCGGTAGGGTTATTATTATTATTAATTCTTGGTAAGATTACCTTTCTCGACATATAATAAAAAATAAAAGTATATAATACATGCCATACCAATTCAATAGCTTCCAATACATCTGTACCTTATTTAGAAAAAATAGTTAACAATTTCACGCGATATTTAACAATCTTACGGTGTTTGCCATTTTCCGGTGATATATATACATTTCAAAATGAACGGCACCGTAATGTTATGACTATTTACTAATTTTAAAGATTGTCCGTGGAGTTTCTTTCACATTTTTCTCCATAGAGATCTACGTTTTGAAACGTGTAGCTTCGTCTGTTTGACTAACCGACCTTGAAAATACAAAAAGAGCTTGTAAATGGTTTTTGATTTCATTTGTCTTAGATTGTTGGAAAGAATATTCTTTATTGTTCAAAGAAAATAAAGAAAGAATAGCTCTTTAAAAATAATGCTAATTTCACGGCTCTGACTCTTGCTCCGGAACCATGCATTGCCATGGTTCGTAGCAAAAGGCCATGGGTCGCCTTCTGTGAAGCAGTAATGCAAGCGAAGGAAGAGGCGGGACCCGTGAGGGAGAGGCAAACCTCACGCCCCAGCCGCCGCAGCAGAAGAAGACTGGGCGTCGGGAGTTGCTGGACGTTTTCCGGCCATCGTAGGCGTGGGCCTGCGGACTGCGGGCACTAGGTGGCTCGCCGTCTGGTAAGGAACAGGGCCCGGGTCGGTGGTGCGTTATGTTCCACAGACGCACAGTGGATCGACGCCATACAAGCAAAGGGACATAGACAACTTAAGTGTACATGTGTCAGTTTTTGAAAAACAAATCATTTCATCGTATACGTCTCGTCTCGTCGTGCATAAGTGATGGCACATTTCCAGATAGCTTAAAAACTACAATTATTATACCTATACATAAAAAAGACAGTAAAGAAGAAATGTCAAATTATAGACCGATAGCTCTTACTTCTGTATTTTCTAAAATACTTGAAAAACTGATTTATGAATCTATAACTTCTTTTTTAAATAAATATAATATCCTTTGCAATGAGCAGAAAGGTTTCAGAAAAAATAAAAATATTAACATGGCTATTTACGACTTGCTACATAATATAATGATGAATGTTGACAACAAAACATCGGTTTGTGCGATATATACTGACATGACTAAAGCCTTTGACTTCGTTAAACATGACATTCTTCTGCACAAACTTGACAGGTACGGTATTAGAGGAAACGTCTTGAGACTTATACAATCTTACCTAAGCAAACGCAAACAACAGACAGAAATCACTAGGATATGTCCCAAAAGTAAGATTCAATATAAATATTTATCAGATAGTAGGGAAGTCAAATTCGAAGTACCGCAAGGTACTGTTGTCGGACCCTTAATGTTTTTGCTTTATATAAATGACCTGCCTAGACAAATTCAACAGCCAATGGTATTATTTGCTGACGACAGCACGGCTATAGTTAAATGTACAAATAAAACGGATTATGAAACAGATATTAATAACACATTAAAAAATATAATAAGTTGGCTTTCAATCAATAATTTAATTATCAATTTGAAAAAAACAAAAGTAATGCATTTTTACCAGCGTTTACGTCCAGACTCTTTGACTATCGCTTACAATGGACAAAGATTAGACAATACAAATGTTGCAAAATTTCTAGGTATAATAATTGACAATCAACTGACATGGAAACCACAGGCGGAGGAGATCTGCAAGAAATTAAGCAAATCTGCCTACATTTTATATAATTTGACAAAAAAAGTTAGCACTGACACGATTGTTATAGCTTATCATGGTCTCGTTGCTTCTGTTTTAAGATACGGAGTAGTTTTTTGGGGTAACTGCAGTGAGAAAGAAAGGATTTTCAGAGCCCAAAAATATTGCATTAGATCAATGACTGGAATAAATTCAACAGACAGCTGCGTTCCTATGTTTAAATCCCTTAACTTACTCACCTTTCCATCGCTCTATATTTTGGAAATGGGACTGTTTGTGAAAAGTAATCAAAATTTATTTTGTTCAAATATTGATCACTCAACAAGGCCAACATTATTAAGATCTCAATATAAAAATCTTTTACATACAGGCAAATTTAAAACAGCACTGCTGAAAAAAAATATTATGCATATGGGTCCGGTGATTTACAACAAAATACCAGATGTTATAAAGAATTGCACATTACAATTATTCAATAAGAAATTAAAGAAATTGCTACTAGAAAAATGTTATTATACAATTGATGAATTTTTGAATGACAGATCAATAAGATTGTTACAAGATATACAGTGTTTTTCCTTGCGATTTTAATTTTCAAACTTCATTGATTTTTTGACTAATTTATTATTTTATCTTACGAGTATTATTGACTAATTATTAACTTATTATTGACATTGTAATATTGACCAATTAACTTATTTTTGACATTGTTTACCACTGAATGAACTTACAAACTGAAGGATTTATATTTGTATTAACTATTTAATAATTTGATACTCGTTAAATATTTAATTTTTTAAGATTATTTCATAATTAATTCTACTATAAAAAAATTTGCATGCCTCACGGTAGAATGTACTGGATCCCTCTCTTACTTAACACCATATTTTTGTACCTACATTCATAGCAAATAAATTATTTCATTTCATTTCATTTCATTTCATTTCATTTCATTTCATTTCATTTCATTTCATTTCGTCTACTTATAAGCTGTAAAAACACTGTATATTTATGATGCCTATGTCCCTTTGCTTGTTTGGCTTCAATCCACTGTGAGACGCCTCAAAGAGATATCGACATGATGGACGAGGCCCGCTAGGGTCAATGCCATCCAGGGTTGCGGAATTTTACGAAAGAGTTACCACCGTCCTGGAACGCAAAGGGCATTTGGAGAAATACGGGTGGGTTTTAGTCTAATGTCAGATTAAAACCCTTCCGATTCACCTGGAGCGGATGCAGTCATTTGATGATTCCCCATCCAAAAAAAAGGTAGTTAATGGTAAAATTCATTGGTATTTCAGTACGAAATTATAACATTCATTCAATAACCGGCTAAATCCATAGATATGTGACACCAAAAATTATTCTAAAACCTATCTGTACCTATGTACGAAGAGGCATCTGTAGAATCTGCTCTATTGGCTCGTTCCAGTGTTGATTGACATTATTGTTTGACCAGACTCGTCCACGGAACGGACGGAACGGAATTCACGAGCAAGCTTTATGGATATAAGTGTAGAACTAGATACAGGTCAGTAAGCAGCAGTATGCTTTGCTCTCGAGAAGCTATTTGCGATCGAACTGTACGACCGTGTGTTCTGTTAGATGGTGAACTGGCTTTTTGCAATGAAAAGGAAGCTTTGTAGAAATTCTTTTTAGGTAGCCTAATATTAAAAAATTGGAACCTTTAAAAGATAACTCGTGTATCTACTGCCCGCCAGTCCACCTGTCAAAGCCAATTTGTTCCTTATTTACAGGACTGATTTAGTAGAACATTATAAACTTCTGTTACCCAAACACGGACGTCGGACACGTAACGTAAAGCAAATAAATTTTAAAACAAGGCTAACCTTTGGGTGGCAAATTAGAACATACTTAAGAATAAAAAATAATCTTCTAACTATATCTTGCGACCTTTCTCATCTATACTAATATTATAAAGAGGTAAAATTTGTTTGTAAGTTTGTATGTTCGTAAGTTTGTATGTAGGGGGTAATCTCAGGAACTACTGGTCCGATTTGAAAAATTCTTTCAGTGTTAGATAGCCCATTTATTGAGGAAGGTTATAGGCTATATATCATCACGCTAAGACAAATAGGAGCGGAGCAGTAATGGAAAATGTGACGCAAACGAAGTTGCGCGGGTCAGCTAGTTTTCCTATAAAAGGGCTTCTGGTAAGTAATACATGAAACATCCCACTCGCCCCCGTATCCGTCTCGTACTTGGCCGGTTTTTTTAGTTATTTCTCATGAAATAGCTAATATATTTTGCCAAACCTTTTATTCCATTTGTTATCTTGATGTATAGCTTCACACATGGCAGGGTTTAGCTAGTGTAAGCCAACAATGCTTGCCAACCATTTTCTGCTATTCTACCTACTGTCCTATATCGTTATTTATGAAGTTCTTTGTACATTAATATAGCTTTGTGCATTTTCAAACGTAGATGGGTTTAGTACAGTTCCTTGAAAGGTGTTTGAGCTTTTGATATCGCAATTTTAAGAGTAATATTGTTGTATACTCGATTTATTATGGTGATAAAAATAAACAATGTGTTTGCCCTTCAGTATAACTGGTTGAAGCATATCTAACGGTCAATCAAGATGAGCTGAAAGCTGAAACACGTCTGAAAACGTGCCACTGACCAGATTTTTATATTAAATGTTAGTTAAGTAGGTATTTAAAATGTTAAATGTACAAACAAATAGTAAATAAAGTTGATAAGTAGGTAAACTTATTTCAAAAGTTACCCTAGTTATTCCCTAACTCAGTTGGAAAAAACTTCGATTTTACTCAATGTTATTCGAAAAGAAATTGTGAACGACCTCTTCGACGCAAGCAGATTTAGGTAACATGCGGATGTTTCTATATTTCAAATTGCGCTGGCAAAGTTGACTTTTCAAACTTTCTAAATATAAGTTTACAAGCATAAATAAGAACAAAGACGACTATCTAATACTAGCTTTCACCCGCGACTCGTTTTTCCCGTTCCCGCAGAAATTTCGGGAAACCCAACGGAGTGTTAGGAAGCTACATGCCAAATTTCAGGTTTCTACAAACAGTAGGTAGTTTCGGCTGTGCGTGGATATATAAGTCAGTGAGTCAGGTTTGCCTTCATCATACTAAGTATATATTACAAAACAAAGTCCTCCGCCGCGTCTGTCAGTCTGTCTGTTCGCGATAAACTCAAAAACTGCTGCGCCGATTTTCATGCGGTTTTCACGAGTTCATAATTTTTACTTTCCATGTATTCGTAATGAAAAGCACAGTGTTCACTTCGGGTAACAGACTTATTTAGTCCCTCGAACTATTGGCCAAACGCCGTCTCGGGACTAAATCAGTTACTTTCACCCCTGGATTACAAAATAATTTTAATGATCATGAATATATCGCAATAGCGATACGATATTATAATCGAAATTTAGTTATTTTACATATTTTCTTCACTAATAATTACTTTATTTTTTTCTCTAAGTACCAGTTATTATGAGATCTGCTTACACAATCCAATCTTGATATAATATCGATGGTGTAATCATGATTGCTGCAGCAAATGTTCAAATTAAATTTCAGAAAATTATTTCTAAGCGTAAAAAATACTGACTAACATTGACAATTTTACCTAAAAAAGAAAACCTTCACAAAATATGAAGTTAGAAAATTTACTAATTAGAAAATTGATCCTAAAAAATAATGTGTACTAATGAATTAGAAACGGACTTCGTTCAGGAATGCGTAGGTACACTTTCAAAACTATCTCTCGTCTGACAGAATTTTGATAAAACCAATTTCTGGATCATTAAAAAGTATGAATTGTCTTAATTCCTGGTCTTTTCAGGTGAAAGAAGCTTCTCTTGCTTGAAGAGAGTAAATACTACCTGCTACGATCGACTTTAAGTCAAGAAAAGCTAAACGCTTTGGCATAGAGAACTTATTACAGAATTAATGATTTTGCAAATTCTAAGTCTCGCAAAAAGATATTGTAATGCTGTTATAATTTAACTGAAATTGTAATTCTAATAAATAATTAAGAAAGGATATTTATTGTATAGTCCTTAAACAGTGAGTGTAATAAAAAATATGTATCAATTACGTTCGCCAAATGTATTTTTTTTGTAAGCTTTATTCATATTATGTAAGTGTACCTATTGTATAGTTTTAAGGCATATACCTTACCTTACTTTAAAAGTGGTACGCGATTGAGATATTCTTTGCTTAAAATAATGTTTTTTTTTATAATTATTTGCTGTAAAAATAATAAAGCATCAGACACGGTACCTTAGTTTTCAATGATACTAACCATACGGGAAAAAATAGATACAACGAGGATGATGGAGCACAAATCATAAAGTTTTTATTATATTGATAGAAAATGTAATTGATATGATTGTGGACTAGTATCCAACATTCAGAGGCGGCAAAAATTTAATAGCTTACAGGCGGCAAATCTGTAAATCCACGACTGCAGACAAACAAACACCCAGACGCGGCGGAGGACTTTGTTTTATAATATTATGTAGTGATACTGACTACCATAGCATATTCAGCCTTAGTGCCTTAGTAACTGGTAAAAGCCTCCTCCATTATAATAAACAGGTAGACCCACTTTCGATCAATCATCGAATGATAGGGAGCAGAAAATTTAGCTGCGAAAGTAATGTATTCATACTCCGTAGACCGATTTGCGAAAAGAGTCACGCAAAATATTACCTACTTCGTTTTTTCCTGTTACTTCGAAGGGAAGGACCTACTTTGTTATGTATAGTTATTATTTCTTAAAGGTTCAGTGGAATATAAGTGTGGTCGTCATGCGAGACCGAGTCATGTTGGGGTTTCAATGTCCCTACACGTGTTAATGTGATCGATACTAGCTTGTTGAACACCGTAGGGCTGTCTAAGAAATCTGTTGTTGGCATTCATTGTAAAATATTTATCCATCTGTTATTTCTTTTATGTGTTGTTAACTAATGCTACTATTTTTGTATCTGTCCGTTTTCTTTGTTGCCAGTGTGGGATATATACTAGTTGAAATTTTAACGTTAAACATTGTAGGTCCTTCCATAAGCTGGCTATTAATCCGATTAGATTTATATATAAATCCGAAAGTAACAAGCAGAGTGTAACTTTCCATTGGATTCATGGGTACTCGTAATTACACAGGTATCTATGTACTTGTACCTACTCTACTAATCTTGTTATTAGATTGTATTTGTACAGATTGGCTTCTTTATCTAGAACTAATACTTTACTGAGAATGAAAACTTACAACCTATCTAGTACGATAATTGAATCAAAGGAAATGCATATAAAATTGCCAACATCAACACTGGCGAATGGATGGTGTGAAACAAATGCTGCAACATCTCATTTTATACAATGTTTTGGCCACTTTTACATTACAACATGTAAAAGTGGCCAAGTGGTAGAATTTTCCAACTTATCTATTTATTTTTTATTTTCCAACTTATTCGTGGTCTAGTGGTCGAGTCATTTCATGTCTAGTCATATTACAGAAGCAGTACTAAATCTATACCGCGTGTATCTGACATCGACGCACAAACGATTTCCATGGGTCCAGGGTATGATTCTGGACACCCCAGAGTTGGAATTTTTCGTTGGTTCTTTTCTCATTTTTTTATTATTTTCAAGAGTACCAAAAATAGGTATCAGCTCAGCTGAGCTGATATCTATTTGTGGTTTTATTCAGATTGCTCTTTTAAGTGAAAGTAGTTTATTCATTATTTTTTTTTATTAAAAATCTCATTGGGTTAGGTCAGAATAACGATTATGAGCAGTCTAAAGTAAAAAAACCCTTGAAAAAAATGAAGAAATGAGAAAAAAGCCGACGAAAAATTCTAACTCTGGGGTGTCCTGACCCATGGAAATCGTTTGTGCGTCGATGTCAGATACACGCGGTATCTATACTAATATTATAAAGAGGTAGTTTGTATGTAGGGGGTAATCTCAGGAACTACTGGTCCGATTTGAAAAATTCTTTCAGTATTAGATAGCCCGTGTATCGAGATAGGATATAGGCTACATATCATCACGCTAAGACTAAAAGGAGCTGAACATTAATGGAAAATGTGACGCAGACGAAGTTGCGTGGGTCAGCTAGTTATAAATAAAATTATTGAAAGGCATTATTAAAGTGAAGTTAGATAAATGTGTAGACATTTATCTAACTTCACTTTGGGAGCGTCATATCGTAACATTCCCACCCGCAGGATCTTCAGTTACTCCGTGATCATGGCGCTTGCAACAGTGCCGAAATATCGGAAACTCGCAAATAAAAAGGTAGGTACACGGTAGCAATCCCGATATGAACTATTCTAATACTACTAAATCTGTCTACTACTAAGTTTTCGTCAAAATATTTTCATAATCAAAACAAGACGTGTAGGGACTTAAAATCGAACATCTTCCTCGAAAGGTCGAGAGGAAGGACCTGACTCCGGAATAGGCAGACATAATACATATAGCGAGAGATTTCATAAGTGTTTCGTTTACCTAATGATGGTAGGACCGCTAAGAAAAACGGCCAACCAGTATTCAAAAGAATTTACTTTTTTCTTTTATTTCGAAACGCTTTTTGTAGCGTTCTCGTGCCAGGGATTTCTTTTGTATAAGAAGAAGGGGGAAGTTGGTACCTACAGAGGTATTTTTACGTTATGAATAATTTGTGATATTAAAATAAAATAAAATAAAAATAAAATAAAAATTGTTTATTGTCTCATTAGGATTACAAACATAGATGAAGCCCTGAACCCCACACTAGGATTCCCTGTGTTGTGGAGTTCAGTCTCTTTCAATCCATATTCAGATGGTATAATAGTTACAAAGACAGTTGTTTTAGGTAACTAAACTATAATTAGGTACAAAATTTCAGTAGTTTGGGTAGAGTGTGGTGTTGTGAATGTTGTGTAGGAAGTGTAGTGCGGCAGGTGTAGTGAGTGTAGTGTTGTAGGTGTGGGTGTGTGAGTGCATGTGAGAAGGGTAAGAGTGATTGTAAGTGTTAGTGTGATACTTAATCGTATATCTATGCATTTATTGATATATCTTTGTTCTTTTATGACATTATTTTTAATACGTCCTCTGTTTTTTCATAATCCAAAGTGAGCAGCCAAAGGGAGATAATTTTAGAGCAATTTTTTTTTCTTAGTTTTAAAATTTTGAGGGTTTTATTTAATTTACTGTATAAGTAAGGTCCCATGAAAGCAAACGATCTCCTTCCAAAAGATTTATTAAAATGCGGTTTATCCCAGATCACCAGACGCCTAGAGCGTTGCTGAGATCTGCAGCTTTTTAGTGATGTTTTGTGAAATCGCAGCGTAGCTGAGAGGATGTATAGCTGCCTAACTCTCAGAACTTTTGCGTCTGCGTAAAGTAGATTAGTGCGGTACCTAAACGGTCTCCTGTATGCAACTTTGAGCAGAGCACGCTGTGCACGTTCTATTTTCATCATATGAGTTTTAGCTGCGGTACCCCATGAGACGATACAGTAACTGAGAATAGATTGGCAAAGTGAAAAATACACCATTTTTACGATAGCTTCGTCGGCGACCTTACCCAAACGCTTAAATATATGAAGAAGCTTTCGAACTCTATTACTCAATGTAGTTATGTGGGTTGTCCATGCAATTTTGCAGTCAAGATGGATACCTAAGTATTTTATGGAGTTACTGTTTTCTATTTGAGGGCAGGAGCAGCTGTCGGAATTTTGGCAGGAATGAAGACGAAAGGTAATTGTTTTGCGAGGTGCTGAGCTTTTGGAGATAAAAAAGTTAACCGCTTTCGTCTTGTCGATATTAAGGGTAAGTAAGTTATGTTTTAGCCAATTTGCTGTAACTTTTAAGCCGTTTTCAACTGCCGATTGGACATCATCCCAAGATTTTCCGTAAAAAATTATGGCAGTGTCGTCTGCATACGTAAATAGTTTGGCTTGAGGGAGATTCATCGAGAAAAGACCATTTATGTACAAAATGAATAAGGTAGGGCCCAGCACGCTACCTTGCGGGACGCCGAAATGTACAGTGGATGGTTCACTGCAATAGTCACCCATGACCACTCTCTGGGTTCTGGCAGAAAGGTAGGAGCTAAACCAATCCAAAGCACTGCCACGAATACCGAGTAAAGACATTTTTTGTATCAGTATTTTTCTCGAGACCGTGTCAAACGCCTTTGCGAGGTCCAGGAAGATGCCAGTACACGCCATACCTTGATCTAGATTGTGACTAATAAAATCGACTAGATTTGTAACTGCATCCTCCGTGGACCTGCCGGCTCGGAAACCAAATTGTTGATCAGAAAGTAAGCTATTTTTCTCCAGGTAGCTTAATAGTCTCTTATTAACTACTTTTTCGAGAATTTTCGAAAGAGCAGTCAACAAAGAGATTGGTCGATAATTGGCAGGTGCCTTAGGATCACCACTCTTATAGATCGGACAGACATTTGCTACTTTTAGACAGTCAGGGACCGCGCTTTGAGATAGGCTTAAGTTGCATAGGAATGTGATGGGTTTGACCAGGAGATGAATACAGTGTTTGAGTACTTTGTTGTTAATACCATCTGGGCCCGAGGCTGATGTTGTTTTGAGATTAGTAATTATTTTGCCAATTTCGTGTTCATCTGTCGGGGACAAGAAAAAAGCGTTAGGATTGCTGTTAGTAGGGGAGTAGTTTCCAATGTGGTTAGCTAATTCAGTTTCGGTTGACTTTAGCTCCCTAAGTGTGTTTGCTGCGAGTTTTTCGCCAACTGTTGTGAAATATTCGTTGACATTATTTAGAGTTCTAACAGGGTTATCGTTGTTTGCCAAAAGCTCAATGTTACTAGATTTTTTGTCTTTAATATTGCATATTTTCTTGATTTCAGACCACATTTTTTTACAGTCACCCTCGGTGTCTTTTAGCTGTTTCCGTTCGTAGTCCAATTTTAGGTTGGTTAAAATGTTGTTGCAGTAATTCCGGTACTTTTTGTACTCTAATTGCATGACTGGATTTTCGAGATTTTCCTTTTTTTTAGCTCTGATGTGCAACGAGTCCCTACGCCTGATACATTTTAAGAGGTTCTTGCTAATCCATGGTTTGATTATAATATCTGAATTGCGGTAAGTACTCCTAGTAGTATGATTATTTATTTTAGTCGTTAAGGTCTCAACAAAACCCTCAAATGCGGCCACGACATTGGGTAACCCATATAGCCAGTTCCAAGATTCATTTTCTAAGTCCTCCATTAAGTTCTGGTAGTTTATTTTAGTTAAAGTTTTATTAATAGGAGTCCTGGGTAACTCTCTGGGTATGCTGAATAAGACTGTTTCGTGGTCTGTTATCCCTGTTTCACAGACAATTACTGTGGCGGGTTTTTGGGTTTTGAGCAGAACGTGGTCAAGGCAGTTATTGCCACGGGTTGGGAAAGTGTGACCTGGGTAGTATCCGTGGTGGCTGATTAAATCTAAGTAGTCGTTGGAGCGACTATCACTGAAGCCTGGCTTAATATCCAGGTTGATATCACCAACTATAGCGCAGGTTGCCCCCTTGCAAGAATTCATTGTGTCTAATAGAGATTCGCAAAAGTTGCTTATGTTAGCGAAAGACGGTGATCTATATAATGCTATGATAGATAGTGCATTACCAATATCTATAGTCACGCAGTTTGAATCTTTGAAAGGAGGTTCAGACACATTGGCTTGAAGAGATGATTTAGTATAAACCACCATCCCATCGTTTTGATTAAAGTATTGTTTTGAGTCAAAACAAGTGTAGCTGTTGATATGCGGGCAGACTGACGTAGTATCAAGCCAACACTCGGTTAATATAATAATATCAGGAGAGAAATTGAGTCTACTTAATAGTACCAAAAAATTGTCAAAATTCTTTCCAATACTTCGTATATTTTGAATCACAACCGAGTATTGTTGTTCGATTTTACCGAGATGTTGTTGACACTTATCTATTGAATCTATTTTTAGGCTTAAGGCAAAGGATGTAGTATCGATTTCATCGATAATTTTATTTGTTATATTAGCCATTGAGATTTTTATAATAAAAAAGATGTATCAGAAAATTAGTCACAATTTTGTTTTTGTCTGTCGTGACGGGAAAGTTGTCTGTCAGAATAATCAAACGTGAGTTAGAGTGTTTTAGTAAGCGTGTAAGATAGTTGGGCAATGTATAAACGTGGTGTAGATGGTTTGCGAGGAGAAAAAGTGTAAGTAGTGTGTGTATAAATGCTTTGTGGAGAAGTGAAATACGAATAGGTACAATAGTAAAATGTTTTGTGTTTTGTGGAGAGGGTGAGTGTGCATTTTTTAATTCGGTTTTAACAGTGAAATTAGTTATTATGAGAAATATGTGATAGCACTGGTAAGAGTATGGGTCGAATGTGTATAGGTTAGTTATGTAAGGAATATAACAATGTGTAACAATACAAATGGCATATAAATACATGCAAGGATTAACAATTATAGCATGAGCAAAAAGCGAATAAAATAGTCAGATTGCGCCCTTAGTATTTACATCGTAAGATTGGTCCAAGTGTTTTAATTTGAGGAAGCTGTTTTCATTTTTGATGAGAATTGAAGGGGCGCCTTGTTTCTTGCGGAGAAAAACCCTGCCGTTAGAAACCCAGCAGAATTGGTATGATTCGCTTTTTGCCAGGTCGCGAGCAAGGAAGAGAAGCCGTTTAGTTTTCGCGGTGAGATTCTCGGAGATATAGACCGTAGACGCAGGTCCCAGTAGGCCCAAGTGGTTAGTATTCAGTTCGTTGTTCCTATTTTCATTATTATATTTTTTTGCAGCTTTTAGAAAGTTGTCCTTGACGAGAGTGTTTGTGAATTCGGCCACGACGGTGCTAGTCTGAAAGTTTTCTTTAGAAGGTAGCCTGTAGACGTCCTTGATTTGTGATTCCGACAGGACTGACTTAATTGCGCGTGAGGCAGTGGAAATCAGTTGATACAGATCCTGTTTCGATTCGCCAGATTTTTTCGTTACGCCCCTTATTTCGATACAGGTTTTCCTGGAGTTACGTTCCATTGTTTCAATTTTGTCCTCGAGAATTAGGATTTGAGCATTGTAATTGTTGCGTTCTCCCTCGAGCTTACCAATTTTTTTCTCGATGTCATTCATTTGGCTTGACATGAAATCAACATTTTTAATAATCTCTTTATTAACAGTTTGAATATCACTGTTTTGTAGTTTGATGTCTATTATATTTTTTTCCATAGAGGTAATGGAAAGGTACTGTTCTTTGATTTCGCGTATACTAGACTCCATAGCTTCAAATTTTATATTTTGTTGAGCGATCATTGACTTAATGAGATCCTTTATGTCACCCGTGGCGTCCTCTGATGGCAACTCCGGAGACACACCTCCGACATCATTAATTAACCGCGCACGTTTGAATTTTCTCATTGTGACGTTGAGCGGAGTATTCGAAGTGTCATAACCACATGTAGAAAGGTCTGGATCAGATACGAAAAGGTTTGGCGGCGTACGGGCAGTGCCCATGTTATTGCAGCAGTAAATAGGTGTCCGAGCTTCGAGTTGCAAACCTAATAGTTGAGATTACGCTACAAAACAAAATAGTTTGTGTGCCTCGAAGCAGCGCGTAATTGTTGGCCCGTAAATGTAGATGTTTGAGTATGTAGTAATAACCAGTTATCCTCAATAATATCTGGCGCAGTGAGTCAGTGACGACGCGCTGTTCGCAGCCCGAGCGTGATTAGTTAGACAAAGATGAATTATCGCACCTGTCTCTTTCAAGGCCCGGGTGTGCGGGGCGCACCGCGGAGACCCGTGGCCTAAGCGAAGTACTCGACGGCAACGGCGGTGGTGTTGCGCTGATAAGGTCGATCTTCACTCGTCAATTTACACTTTTTTGTTGAAATTGTCGTTAAAGAGGTTTTAAATATGACCTCTAATTATTTTTAATGAAATAAACTGACACACGTCTTCTCGCAAACAAGTCTCGGACGAAAGAGGTATCGGTATATTAAAGCTGTATCGGTAGGCACCTCTATACTTTGTCGAATAAGATTCAACAGGTAACGCAACTTTTTCTATGAAACTGAATTATACACTTAATTGCGCACTAATACTTGAGCATCTAGGTAAATTTAATTGCATTTAAAATCAACAAGCAACATTTTGTTAATTTTAAACGCATCGTTATCAACTCATCAAACGGGATCTTCTGATCTTCTGTACATTATAATTCTCACTTCATTACTAGTTGACCAGCCAAACGTCGTTTTACAAAAAAAAAAAAATTTCTGTGATAGACCTATTCTCAAATTCTTAATTCTTATTAATTCTAATAGAATAGGTCTGAATATCTATACTAATATTATAAAGCAGAAGAGTTTGTTTGTTTGTTTGTTTGTTTGGTTGAACGCGCTAATCTCAGGAACTACTGGTCCGATTTGAAAAATTCTTTCAGTGTTAGATAGCCCATTTATCGAGGAAGGTTATAGGCTATATATCATCACGCTAAGACAAATAGGAGCGGAGCAGTAATGGAAAATGTGACGCAGACGAAGTTGCGCGGGTCAGCTAGTACCCAAATAATCATAAAAATCGGTAAAGCCGTTGCGGAGGAGTGCGATAGCAAATCACCGTCAAATCCGCTGATAAATCCGTGCGTATAATTTTAATTATTATTACCGTGACACGAGATTTTTATTTATTAGAAAGATAGTTAGGAGGGTCCTATAGTGTAAATATAAAGCTGATTAAATTACATTGATCGGAAGTGTACTGTTCGTCTGGTAGCTAAGTACATACCTACCCACTTAGATAAGGTCCCTCGTGGGGTAAAGTACTCACGGGTAAGTAATAAAGAGTGCCATTTAATCAAAAGTCAACGATCGTGTTACACATCTATAGCTACCTACTTAGCTTGATACCTACCTGCAATATGTACCTAATACCTGAGTAGGTTCATCAAGAACTTGCACTTGGGAGTACCTAGATAGGTCTTTCTAAATTTTGTTGTTCTATATACGTCATAGGTTTTCCGTTTCGTTTCAGCAGTTTTTATTTTTTTGATACAAGTAATTTTGAAAATCTGTTCATAATTTGCTGAGAAATCAGTAAAAATTCATAATAATCGCACATACAGCCGAATATAGAACTTCCTTTACAAAGGAAGTTGGTTAAAAGGACCCAAGGTTAAGGCTTACATAAGAATTAATTTAAAACCTGCATATTATGAAATATGTGCCTCAGTTTTGGAATAGAGTAGAATAACCTTATCCGCGCACTATGTGATGCAAATTGAGTCATTTACATCCCTTTCTTTCTTCAAGCCTTACTCAACTTTTTGCGGAGAAATTTTAAATTTCTCGCTTAAATTTGTACGCCAGTCCTGTCGACAGACTAAAATATTTATGTATTACATCTACGACAGCGGAATAAATTATGTTTCCATTGCGAAATAGCAGCGTTTCATTTATGTGGGTAATTTCTATTCAGTGAAATCAAATTGCAAGCAAATTCTAATAAGATTTTAGATAAGTGCAGTGCTTTGTTAACGTAATGCAAAACTGTAGGTAATTTGAAATACAATTGTCTAAAACAGAGGTGTTTTAGAGTGACGAGATCGTGTTTTAAAGTACAAAATGATAAGACAAAAGACTACGCGAAAACCTGAAAGCATAGCTTGGGGGCTAGAGCAGGCTACCTAAATCTGAAACTGTAATTAATTGATTGTCTAGTCAATTAACTTGTGTTAGTGAACTGGAGAAAACTAAGGTCAACAGTTGATATCCAAGGTTGCAACCGTGTAATTTATATCAGGAACATGAATTCATTGAATTCAACAAAAACAAAGAAAATCGAATTGCAAAAACAACTTGTGGGAGTCACAGAATATTCATTCATACTTAAATAAAACTTGAGCGAGTTCTAAATAATATTATAATTTAGGTAAAAACTGTTCCAGATTCCTGGAGGCTTCTAACGGTGTTTACCATCGCCAATAATTACAATGTAGGGTGACAATCTTAACATACCTACCGAGATTAGCAAAGCATGTTTCATTCAGTCATTTGTAGATCTTTGATAGATCTTTGACTGTCATTTGGGGTAGCCAGAAGCAAGAGATCTATCACGTCTGTACAAGGGGTACCGTGTTACCAAGTTAATGGGTCAAAGAGGCAGATAGGCAGTGGCCATGCAAAATACTGGTACCCAGCTGCAGTTAGACTGGAAGCCGACCCCAATACCTATAGTTGGAAATAGGCTAGGCAGATTGATAGAGCCAATTTATATTGAACTTAACGCTTTGTAAAAGTTTCTATCGATTAAGTTGCGCACAAAACATTAGTTCTTTGACTTTGAAACCCTAAAAGCAGCACGTTGTTAGTCATGCGATGCGAACACGATGTCGTGCGTTCACTGCCCGAAAACTATTGCGTGAGCAACTATTTTTCAGATAGTTTGAGTGTTTTTTGTTGGGCAGCCGCAATGTTCTACTAATATCAAACTATAAGTTTGATTTCCAGACCGAGCCAAGTGTTGTTATTGGATTTTTCAGTTAGGAAATTCTCTGGGCGGTTGAAGTTTGGAATGGCGCGCAGTAAATGGCAATTTGCTGCTCCGCTTATTATATGTATATGTGGGACAGAACAAATAAATGTTATTTTCACTTTTGTTTGGTATTGGGCTTTATTTGCGAGGACGCGATCGGGATCTGAAATCTCAATAAAAGTATTATTAGTGTTAATTCACTTTATATACTAAATGTGTGCGAAATTTCATCCAAAACCGTTAAGTAGATTTTGCTTTAAAGAGTAACAAACATCCATCCATAATCACAAACTTTCATATTTACAAATATTGGTAGGATATAAGTATTTTTTTTGTTCAGGGATATTCCAAAGTACCTAGTTATCCATCTACGTAGATTTTAAAAGTAGACATCAACAAAAGCTCGTTTAAGTATGTCTTTGAAAGTTTAACTGCATCAAGATAGAGCAGAGAATCGTGTCAAGTTCAAATAAAGGCCGGGACCATAAAGCGCCTTATCGCGGCGGATGGACGATGACGTGAAGCGACTTATCTACCATACCCTTTATATCCTCTTTTATTCAAGCCCGCTCCAGAATCTACTCCTTTACCTTGGAATTTTTAAAGTGGGTGTCTTTCACTAATTGTTGGTTGTTTCGTGGTAAAAAAGTATACCTACCTATCTACCTGCCAAAATATTATTTATTCAAACGGTGCGGTTCGTCCTAAAATAATATTAGTCACTCAAATTGCAAATAGTTCAACGGAGAACGGTACCTACTTTTAGCACAGGTACCTAAAGGATATCTGGATATATCTTGGTATGAATTATAATAAAAGACAATATTTAAAAGCCATAACAAATATATCGATATTCGATGCCATAACCTAATAGCTGCAAACGGTGTGACAGCCTTATCCAACTACCTATAACTTTTCAGATGTGAAAAATGTTTTCTGATACCTACGCCGAGCAACAATATAATATTTTACATTTATATGAAGTTGTGGCTCCTGTGGGGAACTAAAATCACTTTGATCATTGGAGTGTGTCTAGGGCAGGGATGGCTAACCTTTTTAGGTGCTCGTACCATTTTCAATAAAAAAAATACTAACGAAGTCATAACGTGCCGCCAAAAAATCTTGACTTGATCAATGGACAAAAAATAAGTCTAGATGCTTAAAAATACTTATAAACTTTTTTGTAACTATAAATTCATAAATCAGCTGTGTGTTTCTTGAAATAAATGTGAAAGTTCATTATGGTTTCTGTTGTATTAGCATCAACAGTACCTACCTAATCATAATGAACTTTTGTTTTCATCAAGATGCTAAGTAATCTTGTATGTATAAAGATTCTAGTACGTAATCTTGTATAGGCGTGCCACTATTGGCACGCGTGCCGTTGGTTCGGCATCCCTGGTCTAGGGAATCAACATTTTTTGTGAAAATATAGCACCTAAGTACCTATTTTGGATATATTTTATATATATTCTGAATCCAAAGTAGGTAGTAGTTGCTCTGGATTCAGAAAATATATGCAACCGACACTTACCTTATTTATTGGGAAAGCACGGAGAGCGCAAACAACCGAGTATTTATCGCCAATGGGGTCACATGCCCTACTCAATCTTGACCTCGCGTCAATCAAAAGCTACCCATATAACAAAACAAAAGGCGTGAATAAAAATTAACATTTGCCTGTATTCATTTTATGGATTGAAATATGGCTTTTTGCTAGATTTCAATTGCCTACCAGGTACCTACCCCAAGTACAGTGAAATAGTGAAAACTATAAACTTTTAAAATCAATAAAATAAAAATTATTGTTTGACCAAAACCGGAGAATAAAACAGCTGAGGTCTACGTATATACATAATTATGTCGACGGATAATTGCAAACTACGTAAGATAATAAAATATCTTGAGAGATTGTAAACTCTCGACATATTTGCAATATTTTTTGAGAAATTATGATCCGACATAAACTGACGACATTTCGAGGACGATTGGTCCCCGTGTAAGTGTAAGGTTCTACAATTTATCGGATTTTATTGCCTAGCCAAGTAGCGGAACATAGGGCGCACACAGAGAGCTTTCGGCTCCCCGACACGGACAGGTTAGCTTCGAATGGTTTCATGCCATTCATGTTAGGTTCCTTGAAATCCTGCAGAGGAAAAAGGAGCCCCGCACCGCTGCTCTGTCGTCAAGGTTAGAATGTTGAAGTTGTAAATACTTTGTAACTTGCTATTCTACAATTTCTCGGAATGACTTCGAGAGATTACACACTATCAAATTTTGAGGCGTAAAAAGTATTAGAAATGTTCTGTTGTTTATCGACAGTTTACAATCTCTGAAGATATTTTATAATCTTACGGAGTTTGCTGTTTACGTGAACTCAGACTAGAAGGTGGACTTGGCTACATATCACGCGTATTATATGGTTAAGGTATACAATATAGGCATCTGAATGATTATATACTTAGTCGTAACGGCCCGACGAAATCAGCTACAACAATTAATTTATGTAGGCCAACAATTCAATTAATGTGGTGGCAACTGGCAAAAATCTACATTATCGACCAAGTAGGTACCCTGTTAACATGAAAAGTCAAATTCTTTACTTCTGCACGCCTTAGCAATACAAAAATTAAGGGTACCAGTACTACGAGGATTTAATTACCATTACAAGAAATAAATACGAGAGATCTAAAGATTCAATGCTTAGATGAGATGAAACAAGTCTACATATACATCTACTAATTGTTTACGTACCAGGATTCAAACCTAACTAGGCCCTAGCAATATACCCACTTAATGGTTACCTAAGTCTACTAGGCTACTGGCCGTTCGGCACCACGATATTACGAGTAGCTATAAGTTTTACGTGGGCCAGCCGATTGAGACCTTCTGTTAAAGTTTACCAGGCTTCAGTCCAGCAGCATGCCCTAGAAACAAACTACTATACCCGCTGAAAAGAAATGCCGTACCGACCCCTACAATCATAATAATTTAAGCATAATATTTTCTAAATTGCCTATCTTTATCTAAGGCCTAATTTCAAAAGCAGTTCCTAGGAACACAACGGTTAAGGCTAAAAGGCTACGAAGTTGGATCCAACAGACACTCACATCATTGAAATAAGCTTGTTCCAACCGCTGTCGAGTCCTGTTAGCTTTGGTGTACTCAGGGAGGCTGGACTGCCTCCGCACACGCATCCTTTGCTCACGGTCCATCGTCATCAGATCAGATTTCTGCGATAACACTAAATAGTGTAACCGATGAATTATATCCATTTTTAATTAATAATAATTAACTTTGATTTATTTAATTTCTTTTGAAGTTGAGTCCGAAAGGAATTTATGAACACGTTCGTCCTGTCGTCGGACAATAGGTTGTAAAAATAGTGTATAAATTTTTTATTTTCTTATAAGTTATTCCAAAAGTTTTTAAAGAAGCGACGATGATATTATTTTCAGTAATTTAATTAGTAAAATTTTATTTTCTTTATAAAATAATAAGAAGACTGGAGTAAAAACTGGGCGAGATAGTTAGAAACTTAAACAGAATATCAACGCGGGTTTACGCGAGCTTGGTATGGCGCCCGCTAGTTAGGGCGGGCGCGGAGTGACTGTGGGCTGGGCGCCGGATGTAGCGTGGCGGCGATCCGACGTAACTTGGCAACCGTTTGCAAACAACACGCTCTTATCCTAAGATGTCTAGAGCTATCAGAAGAAATATACAGCCTAATTACGATTTCACTTATGCGGAATTTAAATGTAGGTAGATAGGTACCTACCTACCTAAAGAGACAGAAAACAACTGAAAACAAATAAGTACTTAGCTAGACAAAAATAATAAAGGATTGGTAGTTTTTCAATCTGATTGATAGTTAGTTAAATAAAATTATACAACGTATGACTAAGGTTAAATTGAGGAATAGAAATATAACTAAATCCACTAAGCTCTGGTTCGTCAGTACCTACACCTTTGTATTTCTCACATTTCTGTGCGCAACTGAGACGTGTGTGGACAAACAATGACTAGAAGAAAAAATATTAGATGCTCTAGAAATGTCATACTAGAGAGGGATTGGGATTTTTTAGACTGAATCATAATGTCTCCCGCCCACATACCCAAAGATCTCGGCATTGAAAAGCGTCTCTCAGCAGTAGTACCTAGTCAATTACCACAGTACACTCTCGTACAGTGATCCTTTGGCCATGTTTCGATGCGAAATAACGACTCCATGACAGCCTGGTGGTGTGCAAAACATGGAAGGTGAAGCCAGCCAATTAATTTTAAAGAGATCGTAAGCATTTACGGGGTCATCAACCGGGGGTGTTATTAATCTAAATTAATAATAAATACCTCAGCCAAAGATACCTAGGTAGGTAGTTCCAATCTTAGATAGAGAAGAAGAAATTTAGTAGGTATTAATTCCACTCATTTGCCTAACATGCAACTGCTCTGTTGGTTTCGCGGTCGCAAGCGAGACTGCCGATCGTGGAGTCTTGGACAGTTTCCCAAGACTCCACGCTCGGCAGTCTCGCTTGCGACCGCAAAAATTGTTATTGGGTTTTTCCAAAAGGAAGTTTGAAAGTTGGTGATGTGATATCCCCGTGCCTCACAAAGCACATTATGCCTTTCGTCCTGCGCCAGATCTCTCTACGGTCGTATCGGGTTGCCGTCCTATCGGACTATGAGTGATTGACCTTTGTGTGCGCACACTTGTGCACTATAATAATATATCCCGCGCCGATGGCTAATATCTGTTGAGATCGGCCGCCATAGCCGAAATCGGTGGACTATAATATAATTTGCTTGTGGAAAATTCGTAAACTAAGTTCCTACCAACCCTCACGTACAGTACCTAGGTAGTTACCTACGCAGCCGATCCAAGGTGGGTTTGGGTCTACCAATTAATGTGGTCTTTCAAGTAACAACAAAAACCACGGTGTGACGTGGCAGTCTAGACAGTTTTACGAATTCTCAGAAACGCACACTAGACCTAGGGACAAAAGGTTGAAACTTATTCACGACTATCTACCTACTCTTTCATCTCATTGGGCGTCTACGTTAACAATAAGTGTTCATTTGGAGTTGTCATCTCGATTGAAAAGGTGACATAGAAAATTGCATCCAATGAAAGATCAGATTACCTACCTACCTAAATCTAACCCATTGTCTCTCGTTGGGCTCTAGACAATTTGTCATTATATAAACGAAAGCTAAAAATTGACAAAAGTCCATTTAAGGGCTTTGACCATGTGACATTTGAACAGTGCATTATCGATTGTCAAAAATGTACCCATACCTACGCTTTTGACAATCTATACCTACTAATATTATAAAGCAGAAGAGTTTGTTTGTTTGGTTGAACGCGCTAATCTCAGGAACTACTGGTCCGATTTGAATAATTTTTCAGTGTTAGATAGCCCATTTATCGAGGAAGGCTATAGGCTATATATCATCACGCTAAGACCAATAGGAGCGGAGCAGTAAAGAAAAATGTTACGCAGACGACGTTGCACGGGTCAGCTAGTCGTTAGATAGGTACAGGTCTATTCAAACTTAAAGGTGGCTCTGAAGTGCGCTTTTCGCTGCGCAGTAAGACCTATGTAGATACCCTTCACCCCCAGCTGCCAAATAAATTTGCTACAGCGCAGCAGTTCCGAGTAACCTACCGGTACCGCTGTTAGAATGTAGCTTTGTCTAAGTCTAATCCTTCCGTCGGGTTAGCTAATCTCAAATGCATTAGTAATGCCTGAAGCCACACACCTAATAGTGACTTAATTGTAAGCCGAACGCGGCTGCCAGACACAACAATCTCTTCGCATTAGTACAATGCCACTGGAAACGCTGTTTAAGTATATAAACACGATCACCCATTCTAGACACTGTTATTAGTGGTTGGTACCTTCACAACCTCGGCAGGTTTGTAGGTATGCAGAAGACAAGTGGACTCATTAATAATTTCTATGCAAGTTTGAGATGCGACAGCTGCGTAGGTAAGCCTAGTCTTCGGCCGACTATTACGAATGAAATTCTACCCTAGTAAGCAAGTAAGCATAGTTTGACTGAGCGTGGTCGTCTTGGTTTCGATTCCCCGGTCAGGCAGTGAAGCTCCGGAGGACACGGTGGAGCACACTGTTGAGATGTGCCCCGCTTGGGCGGAGCACCGCCGTGTCCTCGAAGCGGCGATCTCTCGCGTCCGACCCTGGTCCAATCCATGGTCCGGAGCGAGACGGAATGGGACGCCATCACCTCCTTCTGCGAAGTAGTCATGCTAGCGAAGGAGATGGCGGAATGGGAGAGAACCTCTCGTCCCGGCCGCCGCGGGTCCGGACACCGTAGGCGCGGGCCTGTGGCCGGCGCGTTCGTGTACCACGCGCGCTTTAAAGAGAGTCAGCACACAGAGGAGCCCGAAAGGGCCAACGCCTGCCGGAGTTGCGGGACTATTCGAAAGAGATACGGAACACAAAGGGCAATGAAGGAACATGGATGGGTTTTAGTTAGTAAGTCTGACACTCCTTTCCGCTCCGCCCAGAGCGTGATAAGTTATTTGATGATTTAATGGGTAGTGATGCTCATTGGCGTATCTGGCTTTTTCCAGGGGGGAGCTGAGCTGAGACACAGTATAAATATGGACAGTACGGAAACTACCTACAAACGCTCGAAACGGCTCACTCACACAAACATGCGCGCCGACGAGACTTTTCGGTGCCCGTCGCGGTACTCTCAGTACTGAGTGCCGACTGCCGCCGGCCGCGTCAAAACGAGTTTAGCCCCGCGATCTTTTTAAAAATGCTACGAACGTATTGCGTAGTATACGGTTGTTTGAACTCGGCTTCATCACAACCGGAATCATTAATGAAATTGTTATTTAATCGTTACCGAATTATAAGTCCGTATGATCGATCAAAATGAATTCGTGAACTTCAAAACTATTAGGTACCTACTACTACTTCTTGTAAATCCAAGATGGCGCCTGCTATAGGTACCAAATTTTTCGTCATGGGTGTCGTTTTCATGGGTTTCCAGGGTGTTGAAGCCGATAGCGCTGTCAAAACATGAATCCAAGATGGCGGCTGCAATAGGTATCAATTTTTTCGTCATGGGTGTCATTTTCATGGTTTTTGAGGGTGTTGAAGCCGATAGTGATGTCAAAACGTGAATCCAAGATGGCGCCTGCAATAGGTACCAATTTTTTCGTCATGGGTGTCGTTTCCATGGTTTTCGAAGTTGTTGAAGCCGATAGTGATGTCAAAACGTGAATCCAAGATGGCGGCTGCAATAGGTACCAATTTTTTCTTCATGTGTGTCGTATCCATGGTTTTCGAGGTTACTGAAGCCAAGAGTCATGTCAAAACGTGAATCCAAGATGGCGGCTGCAATAGGTATACATTTTTTCGTCATGGGTGTCGTTTTCATGGTTTACGAGCGTGTTGAAGCCGATAGTGTTTTCAAAACGGGAATCAAAGATGGCGGCTGCAAAGGTACCAAGCGCCCGAAACGTTTTCGTCCAACAGCAACTTGCGTACCCGCCAAAACTTTTAAAAGGTAACGCCCTAAAATGACAAAGTTAGTGCTACAAGTTGTTGTGTGTAAATATTAAATTCTTTTCCGTGTTTAAAGTATCGTGTTTTGTTGAGATTAACCAACGCCATGAGATTACCTATTTGTTGTATTTGTAAGCTAGTTATTCAAATTCGATTGATTGATTACTACAGAACAAAAATGTAAAAAAATCAAAAACATTAAAAGTGACAACCCTTTTGCTTCAATGGAGCGTAGGTACAGTACGAATATTCTAACTTTACCCATGCGAAGTTGGCTGTTAGTGACGACCGCGCAGGTCCCATCGCGTAGAAAAGTGTTACGTTCGTAGATTATGTTTTTTTTTTTGTGTGCGTGTTATATTTGAATTTTGAAAAAATGCATGCAATAACAATAACACGATCACAAAGTAACACAAAAAACACATACACTACAAGAAAACACAAAATACAAGTCAAACAGTAAGAAAAAACCAGAATAATTAATTAAAACATTAACAACGTTTAACACTTTTCGCACCAACAGTCGTATTGCATTGAGGAAGCGAGGCACAAGTATGCATCAAACGTATACGAGTGACTGAGACGGCATACGCGACGTACCCGCGCATGCGCTTTTCAATGTTTCTTGTCAAATTGACATCCTGCGCAATCGATTGCGACGTACTTCGCATGGGTAAACTTAGATTACCTATTCGTACTGTAATTATATTCTCAACTAGGCGTAGTTTCCGTACTGTCCATATTTATTCTGTGGCTGAGACGTGCACTGTCATCAAAAATATAATTTTAGGCAAGTACCTAATAAGTAGCCTGGAACGATATGATATACCTAAGTAACTTTGTTGGCTGTTGCAGGAAAGCTCAAGAATTTAGAGTTTAGAATGTGAGAGGTAGCGTCGCGAGCTCGCAAATTTGTGTAAGTAGGTACCCTTTATCTGATTATATATAGGTTTGATTTTCTGTCATTACTTCTCAGAATTTGATCCCTATTAGCTACACTTTTGGATCCTAGATAGGACCGATTTTTCAAAAATCCAATGTTGCAGTTTTAGTTTACATCAAAATCTCGCTCGAGACTCCTTTCAGTGTTTTTCGATATTCCTCAGTTTCGGATTTGGCCATAAAGGCACACTAAAAAATTCAGACGAAATGTCTGGATACCTATTGAGAGGAAACAAATATCCGTAAAAAGTAATGACAAAATTAAACACCTGATAAAACTATTCCTTTGAACTACCAAACTAGCACAGATAACGTTAATCGAGTTACAAGTAGTACCTACACTCATAATATATTATTTCTCCCATGAAGGGAAAGAAAAGGAACTACTTGTCAGTGATTTCGTCACAGTAAAAAAAATGGTTCTCTCATCAGTTTGAAAACCTAATGAATTCACTCATAAGTAGATGTATCTAGTAGGTAACAACATCATATTATTTGCCCAAGTTAATAAGTATATAATAAATTAAACAATCAAGTAATAACTATGAATACTTTATTAGTAGTTAAGTTAAGGCAGACAATTACACCTTAGGTTAATCTCACAAATTGAGACAAAAATATGTTTGATAGTCAAAAAGACAATACATAACTCTTCTACTAGTCCCTCTAAATAAACAACAATCAATAAATACATGTGTAAATATTTAATCTGCCAAAATAACACTAACAAATTGCCAAGATTTTACCATAAACATTATGCTTTATATTATAACAGTTGTGCAGACATTTTGTTACAGTCATCACAGACACAATTGGCAAAGTGATATGTATTAAACTAACAAATATAACTCTTCATGAAGAAACATAAACCTTATATTTTTAAGTTCTAAGTAATAACTAACATGATTTTTGTAAAAGTTAAATAACACCTGACATAAGCATAGCCTGAGTTAATAATTTATGTTAAATTATCAACATTTATCCTTATATCCTTTTTTTACAGTATACATGATTCACATCAAACTTAAGATATAAGGCCTCTTTTATAAAATAAATCTAAGCTTATGTTTAGTTGAAACAGTAACATGGTGAGCAGATTCTAATTTCATTTCAAAGAGTATGCAAACTAAACACATGCTTAGACCTTTGTTGGATAAATCCAACAAAAAAATTCATGATTTCCCCAGGGTCGTGTATTTACGACCAACTACTATGTTAAGATTTTTCGTGCCGGGCATTGGGGGCATGACAACAGATATAAAGTCGGGCAGTTAAAAGGTTAAATAAAATGTCACAGTTGAATTACACACACAAATAATGACGCCTCATAGGGTGCATTAGAAAAATCTTTATAGCAAAAAAGACCAAATCACCTCTAACAATCCGTTATGAACATGTTGTTTTATCGGCAGTAAGATGATTGTAAACTAAGAAGCCATTTTTTAAATAGAGCTAAAACTCTGTGGAGGGAAACATGAGTAATTAAATTGGTAACAATGACTTACAAAGAACCACACAAAACCAAAGATACTTATACTGTAAAAAATCAAGTTTGCAACTGCATATCTCGCTTAACTTCTAATATTTTCTTAACATTCATACATACATCTTCTGGTTATTAACATAAAAATTTATTAATGTGCCAATGATTTTAGTATTTTTACATTCTGTACTTATCAACTTACTGTACTTATTATGAAAATTTTATTTTACAAAATTTATTACCAATGCTTAAAACAATAGTTTTATGTAACTTTTTTCAGGGCACACACACAAGCACCAAAAATTAGAAGATGAAAGTGTTTTAAAAATGTACTTTAGGATGATCAATGTCTCAGTGAATATTGTGGTCCTTAATATTTAGATAAATTATCATCAAACAATATTATGCTACACTATTACCTTGATTTTAGTAATAAACAAATGCAAGGAAATATTATGATTCGGCTATTTTTGATTTACCATTCAGTTTACCAAGCTGACCTAACATAAGGACAGTATTAATTAAATTTTCAGAGTAAATCCGCTGATTTGTTTCCATTTTTCTCAGTTTTTGCACAACATATTTGGAGAAGAATTCCAGTTCATTCTCATTTCCATGGTTTCTTGGTTCATCCTCTAAACTCCGTTTGCGTTTAGTTTCCCGAGGGTTAATCAGATTTGCATTTTTAGCTTTTCTTTTTGGTGAATGATCAGCCTTGCTATTACTACTACCACTGTTAACAAATGCCAGGTTCAAATCTTCAGCCAGATCATTTGCTTCTTCCTCATTTAATTGAATAGTTAAATCATCAGGCACTGTTACCATAGGTACATGATTTTCGGAAAATATGGGGGACGGCAGGAATGATACCCGTTTCCTAACTTTTACAGCCGAGTGTTTTGGTTTATTAGCAGTAGTGTCTTCAGCAGTTGATCCTACTGTATGTCTACGGTTTGTTTTCTGCTTAGTTGATTCTGTGTTATGAAGTCTGCTCACTGATTGTTTGTTGCTCCAGAAATTAACCTTGATTTTCTGTTTTGGTTTAGGTTTCTGTTCAGCAGGCTTTGGTTTGTTTAAAACTGTAGGAAATTTATAGCGTATGTTGTCATCTTCTCCCTCAACTTTTTCTATTTTCATCGATTTAGGAGATTTACCAGCGCTGTTGAAGAAATTGGTGTTCAACTTGTACCTTACATTGTCATCATCTGATTGGTAACCATTTTTCTTAGATGACGACTTATCGGCAGATATGGGTTTCATGGTCTTGCTGATCTAGTTATTCGGTATCAGTAATCGATTATAAACAGACTTTCAGTGCACCTGAAATGAGATAAAAAAAAGATAAAGAAGTTACCGGGGCAATTAAATTAACTAATGGCTTGAATAAAAACTTGTCCAAAATTTATACTTTGAGAATTTTTAAATCGATGAGAGACAGCTATTTCGCTTACGAGGCGCTTTCCCGCCGAAACATTGGTCAACAATGTCACGTAAATAAAGCTGTTATCGAAACAGTTATGTCAATAACCTAAATAATCTAGAAAATATTTACACATGACGCGTAAAATAGAAACGATATTAGCGCCAAACAGGATCCATTAGTAAGGAAATTAAAGATAATAATATTTTGAGGTTATGGGACTTCTACTTGTAATTAAATCATATAATTCTTCGATGTTATAATTTAAAATATTGTAAATCAAACTCCAATAAGGAATACTAACTGTAACAATTACATTTAAGTTCGCATAACCTTTATTTTGTTTAGAATAATGTCTCGTCATCAGTAACATTTGATAGGCAATTACTATTACATAATCATAATCTTTTATGAAATAAAACTTACCTTTAATCAGTTTCATTATTATTCCTCAAGTATTCACTCAATGTGTTGGTCACAAGAGTCAAAAATAAATAAATATTATCCACGAATACAAACACGACACGCACGATTTGGAGTGTTCAATGACGCAAAGTGTTTCCAAAATTATCCGCTAGAGGCATAATAGCCGCGCGCGGGAAAACTATGGACGCGTTCATCATTGGAAATAGGAAAACGCAAATGTTTTGAGAATATACCAGATAGTGACTTGATGTTGCTTTGTATTATAATAGTAATTGATCGGAAATATAACTAAGAATTTGGGTCATTGTTTTGAACGCATAGTCATATTCTCGCAATAATCTCTAAGTACTGATTTTTTGGTGACTTGGTGTTACTCTTGGTGTTGAATGTTGCAGTGATCTATAAATATTTAGGCCTTTTTTAGGTATGTTTGGGTGTCCGACTAGCCTACGAAAATTTTATAATTGTTTGATTGGGTAGACTGGAATTAAAAAAAAAAGAAAAATAAAGTACGTAGTATTCTTCATCGATAACTAACTAAATAGGTAGGTAGGTACTTAGCTGGTTTGCAGCATTCTTATGATATCATTAGCATAATAATGCCTGCCAACATAATTGGTATTATAAGTTAAGTTGCTTAATTAGGTACCTAGTTATACATGCGATAAACGTAATTTATTATATCGGTCTTTTGAGAATCGTTAAACTTGTTTTAATTTATCTATAAGCGACAAAACTGATAACCTATCTACTTGATATATGTATTTAGTTGGTCCTAAGTGATGGTAATTTATAATTTTCTACGTTTGCTTTAAATACCAATAAGTACTTGTAATTTACCGAAAGAAAGACAGGTAAGTACATCGTTATTTAGCATCGTAAACTTAGGTAGGTACAGAGAGTACCTACCTAAGTTTCACACTTAATCAATTTATTCTTTCTCTTAGGAAAAAATCGTGATCCTGAGGTTGAATTGAAAATTAGAAAAAATATCTATGTAAGTATGCCTCTACAGTGTAGGTGCTCGACTGTTTGCTCTAGCAGCTAGCTAGGCGTTTAGAATAGGGGTACCTACGTTATGTCAATAGTGTTGAAAAGCTGCGCTAAGCAAAGCACACAGCTTTAGAAATGAAAATCATGTCTTTAGGTATCTGTTTTCGTAGATTTGACCATGTAAATCGTTGAAAAACATCAAAATAAGAGCATAATTTTCTTTCTAAGCGGCTGTTTCTATATAATATTCCGCTTACCATATGATTTTTCATGGAAATCCACCCCATCTTGGCACGGAACTTCAGTTTACGTTTCGGATTATCCGTGGTTAACGATTTTTAATACAACACTATTGCAAATGTCCAGTAACAGCGAATTAAAACGCTATTGTTGTTAAAGCCGAGGCTTTCCGCGACGCGAATTGGGAGGTTATGACAGTCTACGAGATCTGCTCTCGGACTGAGTGGGAGGCTGTGCGCAATGCGGCAACGCGGCTGTCTACAAAACATTAAGCTATAACAAAGTGCTCACGTATGCAGATAAAATAAACATTGCTGCAAAATAAAACTTACAAAAATTACAAAAAGAAATTGGAATAACTTCAGCCAAGTTTGAAAAATCTAAAAATAATAAACTTACCTACCGACGCAAAATTAACGATTTTTCCAGCTCTCAAATTCTCTTTGTTTAAGTTTCTATTTTGTTTTTCTCCATACAATAAATTATGGAAACAAAGTAGTCAAACGAACAACAACTTTTCACTTTAGACGTACTTAACCGCGGGAAGATTTGAATGTATTGATTTGAATTGCGAACGTCATTTCGGTCATTTCGCATCTGCCTAGAGCAGAGAGCTAGGCGTGCGCACTAGCGGGATTCCTATGAATGGTTTTGGTATAAAGACTGACAAGGGTCGCCTACTAGTAAAGTGAAAATTTTGTCGATTAACTTTAATGGGAACGCTTTGTCTTGGTCGTTTCGTATGCATTCCGTTAGGGGTGGTTTATTTTTAAGCAAGTTTCTATGAACGATGTATCTGACGACCTAAGTATCTAGCAGGTTCAGCTTATCACTATTTTCTAAAGTCAGTGATCTTATTTTCGTTTTTAGCTAAACTTATTATAATTGGCTATATAGTTTCACCTACTTATGTACCATCTATTCTACCTACACCTACAATAAAAATAAATAAATAAATGAACGGGAGATAAGAATAAAAACAATTTTTCAATAGTATTCGGCAATGGAAAGCAGCTATGACTATCACCTCTCTTAATCCAAAATCTGCTTTGAAATGCTTAGATAGATGCGATCGTTAAATAGTATATCCAAATATTCACACGTTGTTACAAATATTGGCTACCGTACCTGTTTCCCTACAGACAGACAGAAATAAGTGTTTCAAGCCTACGGAGAATTTAGAACTACTTGCAGAACACAACGAGTGAAAACAGACTGAACGGCTTGGCTCTCATGAATATTCACTTTCAGTAGTTTAATTTTAACCCCTCCCGATACTAAAACCTGGCTACGCCCGTGAGGTAAGCAGAGAAACATACAGTCAGACAGCGACTTGAAGATTAGAGAAAATCTGCTTTGAAATGCTTAGATAGATGCGATCGTAAAATATATCCAAATATTTACACGTTGTTACAAATATTGCCTACCATACCTGTTTCCACTGCTAAGTACACCAGAAAGGACTGTTTCAAGCCTACGGAGACCTTCGGACTACTTGCGGAACACAACGAGTGAAATACCTAAGACTGAACGGCTTGGCTCTCATGAATATTCACTTTCAGTAGTTTAATGTTAACCCCCCCCCTCCCCGCCCGATACCTGGCTACTCCCGTGAGGTAAACAGAGAAACATACAGTCAGACAGCGACTTGAAGATTAGAGAAAAGAGATGTGGAAATGGATACCTAACTGTGCACACGGCCACACAGTCTGCAGCAAACAGTCAAGTACCTTCAAGATTTGACTGATTTTTGGCGAAGATGTCACATTGTAGGCGGCCTTAAGTTTGGCAAAAGTTTCCAAAATATTTTGAATCAAATATAGTAAATACCTAGGTATCGCTGTTGTTAGGCGGTTGGTAGGTTAGTTATCAGGTAAGACTTTGTGTAGGTAATCCTCAATTTCACAACGAATAACCATTAAAAAAAAAACAAAAATTAAAGGCACGTATTGGCAGTTGAAAAAGGTAGTCAACCGATGACAATAATTGCGTGCCAAATAGTTTTTTCAACTCAAAACCTCAAATCCATTTATTTTTGACAGCTTGTGACTGAAATCGTTCGACAGTTCCAATTTTTAAGCAACTTTGTTTATAAATTTATAGAATTGACTGATAGATAGCCGTCTTATAAAATGTATCACAAAGTTAACCCGATTTCTGAAAAAAAAAAACCGTCCAAGTGCGAGTAGTACTCGCGCACTGAGGGTTCCGTAAGCAGAAGTTGCGATTTACGATTTATGACGTATTAAAAAAAAATTACTTACTGGATCTCGTTCAAACCAATTTTCGCTGGTAGTTTACATGTTAATGTAGGTACATCATATATTTTTTTTAGTTTTATCATTCTCTTATTTTAGAAGTTAAGGGGGGGGGGGGGGCACACATTTTACCACTTTGGAAGTGTCTGTCGCGCATACTTTTCAGTTTGGAAAAAAATTATCTTAGAAACCTTAATATCATTTTTGAAGACCTATCCAGACATACCCCACAAGTATGGGTAGGATGAAAAAAAAAATTTTGAGTTTCAGTTCTATTTAAGGGGACCCCCAAAATTTATTGTTTTTTTTCTCTTTTTGTGTAAAAATCTTTATGCAGTTCATGAAATACATCTACTTATCAAATTTCAACAGCATAGCTCTTAAGGTTTCGGAGAAAAGTGGCTGTGACATACGGACGGACGGACAGACAGACAGACAGACAGACGGACAGACATGACGAATCTATAAGGGTTCCGATTTTGCCATTTGCCTACGGAACCCTAAAAAGACAAAATAGGGAGAGCCGCACGATTTAAACGTAGGTACCTAAGTCAAGTGATGCGATTGGCTTTGAAAATACATTCAACCATCACAATTTATTCACAACTAAATAACGTTCGACAACTTGTTCGAGAAACTGGGTCTTATTTTGTGACAGTTTTTCGTTCCTACTTGATTCTGAAAATAAACGCATCTAGTTTTAATAATAAAAATAAAATAATGGACTCACCTGAGCTCTAACGGCTGCTAGATGCAATTGCGTAGCTCTGTAGTCGTATTTCTTCACAGAAATGTCCTCCTGTTAGGTATGTAAAAATGTATTAATAAAATAGACTTGCTAGAAAATTCAAAATAAAAACAAACAAATCTGAGTAGGTAAATACCTAATAAAGAAAGAAAAAAAAAACAAAACAAAAACCAAACACAAGAAAGAAAATAAAATGTAAAATTATTAAATCAAACCAAAAAGCAATCTCCTTGCACTGACTTTATTTGAAACTCCGCATTTTAGATGTCACGACATCTATCGCTTGTTCCAATGAACTGAAAATGAATGAACGTAAGGTAGGACGTTCGGATTCGTCGTGTCTGTTCAGATTCAGGAAAATGCGTTTCGTTCCTGTTAGATGTCACTATTTAATTCCGTCGCGCATTAGAAGATGTCACTAGTGACCCCTTTGTAAAAGTTTTGTTAACTTTTAATAACAGTTTTAGGTCGGGTTTAAACGTTAAAAATGGTAATAACTATCTTTAAACAAAAAATTTGGTTGTTTCACAAAATATCAGCGTTAACGCACGTAAAAAATTGTACCTATACCATGAGTTAACGCAGCCAAAACTCGCTAGCGTCGTCGTAAATTATTTGTATGTAGGTAATGTCATACAAATAATGTACAGCGCCCCTAGCGGTCACTGAAAGAATTAAAATTCGTATCATGAGCACTATAGATTTCGATAGGTTAGAAACCTAACGTAATCTATTCGATAGTCACTAACTTTTATTATCTGTCACCATACAAAACGGTACCATGAGTCACTAATTCGACAGATGCTATCGAACAATACGCTTACGGTAGTAGTAACGTTGCTCACTAGCATTTTGACGAGTGAAACATAATTATGTTAACATTAAAATTATGTACGTTTTTGAGTCTCACAAAGTCAAAATACTGTCTGCAAGAGCATTATTGTATATCCCTAATTATATCTATGTTAGCTACTAGCCAATATTTTTAGACACTTGAGATTAGCTGAATAATTCAGCTAATCTTTGAAAGTATAATAATTATTATTATACTTTCAAAGTCTCAAGTGGCTTGGTATATCTACCTGCGTTGAGAGGCAACTATTTAGGAACTTTGTAATTTTATAATACGTTTTAAAATACATAATTTTATAGAAAATAGAAACATAACTTTCCATGAACTTCACCAACTATTAAAACTGTGAGACAGTGGTTCAGATTGCTTAAAATTTAATAATCTAAATAATAATCTATACTTAGTAAACTTTCAAACCACACAACACAACGTAGCTCTGTGACACAATGTCAACAAACAAAGTTATAAATTAAATAGACGACATTGACCTATTATTGAATAACAATTCAAAAACCACTAGGTAATTAATTTATGTTGTCCACTAACCGTAAACTTTTCTATTTAGTGGGTTTTATTTTGTGATATCTACTGTCTTAACATTATAAGCATTGCGATATCACTACACCTTGAGCTTACAAGCCGTCCTCTAATGAGAAAGAAAGAAACAAAACATAAGTAGTGAAGCATTCTAACGAGTAGAGTGAAGTTAGCTAGACGACGCGATCTATCGAGCTTACGTTAGCGCCTGCGTAAGACTCCGTAAAACTCATGGTGCGAGCATTATCGAATACTATTCGATCCACGTTAGTACGCTAGCGAGTTTAACGCTAGCGAGTATGTTTTCGATGAGATCTCATGGTAGAGGTACACAGAGACACAGGCTGAGCACAGGTTAACTTTACTTAGGTGCGTCAAATCGAACAATATTGTGAAATTTATTTTGAATTCCTCAATAGCAGTTCTTCTGATGACACAAAAAAAGGGTAGAATGCAAAAAAAGCTATTTAGGTAGGACCCGTGTTAATGACTTGAGCTATTGCGATGAGCAGGAACTTATACCAAAATGTTTTGAAACAACGCTTCTTATTTTCACAAACGTTACATCTTCCGTAATCGTTCCTTTTTGACATACCTACGTAAGTTACGTTAACCAATCGTTTGAAACAACCTGCCCTTGCATTATGGCAACTTGAGGGTAGGTACACTGGCACCTACACATATCCAATAAGTTAGTAGTAGTAGTTTTAGGTTTTGGCGCAATATTTAAAAGTTTACCTTATTTACCACTAGTCCCAAATTAATTAGCCGGTCCTCAATTAACCAGGCGGCATATTATTGTAGGTAAGCAACAGCTGTAAAGTATTGCCACTTGTAGCTCCATTGTGCTTATTCTTCAATATCAGACTGAGCGTGAAAATTTAATGATGTCGAAATCAGGCCGATTTTGTTTTCGCTCCAAAAATGTTTTCGATTTAACTTAACGGAATACTTCACTTATCCAGGTTTCCCTAACATTTCTCAACTTTGATACAGTTACATGGATTCTTTCAGGTGGCTATTGCCGTTTTTTATTTGTACGATCAAAGTAAGAGAAACATCTATCAGTCTATTATATTTTTACTGGATCTATCGTTTGAGTAATTCTCATGATCTATTATTAAGTTTTTGTTTGGTTATTTTGTTTCTATACATACCTCTTTATTTTCTTTGGATACTTTAACCTGAATTGTTTACCAAGTTAACTTACCTGTATTTCGTTAACTTTGTTGTAAAGATTACTTTCTAAACCCCTGGTTTGATGTCGAGCTAGTGCATCGAGGCTTTCCTGGAAAGAAATGAATAATTAACACCTTGCACAACTGAAGTTTATTTTGAGATTGCAAATTATAAAAGCCGCCACGGATTAAAAAAGGGGGTAAGTAGGTAACCATTTAATATCTTTATCATCTTCTTTATTAAGCACCTATCCATAAGGTCCGAGCAAGGGTACGGATTAGGAAATTAGCTTTTTCATTACGCATAATCCGAAAGTAGGAAGTAGTCTGAGGAGCGGGTTGAAAGTATTACTTTTCAGCCCTAAGGAGAATAGTTTTCAAGTGGCAGTCGTCAAGCTGATTTTGTTTTCACATTTTTATTGAACCATGTCCCAACTTTCTATACTACCTATAGCTACTCAATTACAGCACGATGTAAAATTCAAATAACATAAATATGAGTAGGTATTTATTAAAGAATATATATTTTTTTAAATGACTTTTTTATAATTTAATTTTTAACTACTTACTTATTGGGCATAATATTAACCAATTCTTTCAATAATGAAAATGTAAAGTAATGTCTGAATAGCAGGCCGGCCACAGAAAAAAACAAACAAAATGGGTGAGAAAACGGCAATCCGATTTAAAAATTGTTTTTTTGAGCTGTAGAGTTTTTTCATACTTTCGTATAACTGAGATTTATTTATTTATTTATAAATAAATACGAACAAGATGAATTCATCAGATTGAGATATGGATTTTTTCTTTAACTAATCCGTGTTCTTTTTACCTTTCATTCGTAATGAACCATTTGCCAAACGCCGTCTCGGGACTAAATGATTTACCTACTTTCAGCCCTAGGATAAGGATGCCTGCATTTCAGCGGAGCGAGGCAGTGGAGAAGAGAGAAAAGGAGAAATTTTAACCAATCATGGGCTCATGGCAGTCAAAATGTCAGACACTCACGTCGTGCGGAGATTTTATGCGATTCCATTGGTTAAAATTTCGTTTCTCCGCTCCGCTGCCTCGCTACACTTTAATGGCCATGCAGGCCCCTAACAATGTACTATTCTTTGTTCATTTTCTAAGCAGTTTTTTAACCTGTAGGGGACTAGCAAAGATTTTTCCCATACCGTAGCATTGTGCCTTGTTACCTCGCTACGTGGTCTTAGTCTCTAGGCAAAGGGTCAGAGAGCCAAAAGCACGAAATGTCCCGTGGTCAAATATACAAGATTTTTGACAGTCGTTATCGCTGACAGAACGTCACTTCGTCCAGTGCCCCTCCCTACACTACGTAACCTTCATGCCGATTCTACTAATTTCAAATTCACATTGCATTCGCATCTCAATCGCAATCTGTCAAGAATGTATGAAAATTAAGGCTTTTTTGACAGTTTGCGATTGACATGTGAATGCGAAAGTTTTAAAAAACAGTAGAATTGGCCCTCTTATCTTGACCAATATGTTAACAAGAGGTAATTGAAATTAATAGGGCCTGAAGTGTATGGGAAAATTAAATACTTTGTGATTTTTTATCACCGACCAAAGTTTACCGGTCATAGCTGACAGGAAAAAAAAAATGTTGTTCAATAACTAGACGTTTTTAATTAATTAAAAACCCACTGACCAATTTATTTGAAGATATGGCTTTTGCGTGAATCTTGGCTATAATTAGATAATTGAAAAAAATGGATGGCATTAAAAATCAGGCATTATTCAGAATACAACTATGAACTAACTTGTAGCTGTTTAATTTGTATTTCTAGTTCTAGTGCGTCCTTCTTCAGCTGTTCATAGTTGACACGCGCTTGAGGACCCATTCGGTCCAGCAGGATCTCACCACGAAGGATTGGCGGCATGCTTTCCTGTTGAAAATAAAAGGAATAGGTAAAAGGCTTAATCACTTCTGCTGTTATGATACATTTTTTATGATGAGAGGGCCTATCATGAATATTTTCACGTAGGTAGGTACTTATACAACCCCATGGTATTTTTATTTAATTTTATGGGATTACACAATTTATGTCATTCAAAAATATTAATACCTATAGTATCTATTTCAAATAAATATTATGTGCAAAACGAGCATTGTAGCAATGGTAAAATTTTACGTAACGTTACGTGAAAAATATTTGTGTAGGCAATTACGTATAATTATATACCGCGTGAAAATCTCATTGGGTTAGGTCAGAATAACGATTAGGAGCAGTCTAAAGTAAAAAAACCCTTGAAAAAATGGAAAAATGAGAAAAAAGCCGACGAAAAATTCTAAGTCTAGGGTGTCCAGAATCATGCCCTGGACCACTGGATATCGTTTGTGCGTCGATGTCAGATACACGCGGTATAGGCACGTCATAAACCAACATCGCGGCGCTTAAAAATGGCGAAAATACTAGATAGCTACTAATACGCATGAAGAAAGGGAAAGAAAATATGTCACCGTACGGTGGGATGCCTGTTGCTAGAGGGAGATAAATATACATCTTCATTTACGTCACAGGATAAGTAATAGTCAAATTGACATCAAAACAAACGTAGTGTCGCGCGACAGGTTGGTGCGTAACTAAGCGCGATGTGGCCAATTGGCTTCATTTTATGTTGTCATTTTAGAGTACGGACAACGTATCTATAGTTTTATATATCATTGTGTGTAGGCCCTCATTTGGTTCTATGCAGTGTTATGCAAAGACCGACTCACATCCTAGTAAGAATAATTATAATTTTCGGCCTAAGTAACTAAAACTTTAGTTTGTCGTGTTTGTTTGTCGACAGTCCCTTATTTAAATATCTAGCGGCAAACTAATAGACAGGCTGGATAACAAATTTGATTGGACGCCTAACGGCTTGCACCAGCTACGTCAGCCAACGACAAACAATGCTTCGAACTAACAAATTTTAAATGGTCTAAAGGGCTGGTAGCAGGACAAGCCACTTACCTACGACAAACAGACGTAGGTAACAATAGAGGCAACTAATATTGTTCTCAACCTATCTACCGACATACGATCCTACCTAATCCCCGAATACAAACATGGAATTAAAACTTTGACACGGTTAGATGAATACTTAATTCGTTATTCCTATGGTACGGGTGCTAGTATAACTAGGGATCTGTGGTATGGGATTCACCAAGATGACCAAGACAAATCGACAGACACTTCATTTGTAAAATCGATCAGAGGCGGTCTCCTCTTCCTTCCTACATGCATAATTCCTCGTTTTTCTTTCGCCGCTACCGGACGGAATCTATTAAAATGTAAGCAAGCAATCAATTATGCCAACAGCTCCAGATAAAATGAAACAAGTTGAAGTAACAAAGGAAGGTCAGTTAATATTTCCATTATAAAAGCTTTTTATTATAATAAATTATTGGCTTATCAAGGAAAATGTGTGCGTTCGCCCAGCGGAATGTTGTTGAATTAAAAGATTTTAATTATGCAGATATTTAGTGTATGACGTCGTATAATTGTGTATGGTATAAAAAAAATTGTGCACGCAGCCATTGTGGAGAAATTCACCAAAAACTGATTCCGCTGGGCGAACGTTGTCCTGGCGGAACTTTTTTTAATCCATAGACTTTAGAAGAAAAGAGATGTGTCCAAAAATTAGTGTGTATTTGTGTGTAATTGTGTATGTATGAATAAAATTAGTGCATGCATAAACTTCGGAGAAATTCAAGTTTCCGCTACGCGAACGTTTGGCCATTACCTAGTTTTCATATAAAGCGCTTACATAGAGAGCTGTAGATTTTTACATAAGTTGTTTTGAATTTGTTTATATTTGTTTAAAAAACAGATTTAGAAAAAATCGTAGGGCTTAAAAGATAAAAATATAAACGTAAAATACGCTTATTAGGTCTTAGTTCTTAAAGTATGCCCTTTGGGGTCTAGATTTTCACGTTTATACAAACCTTGTAAGTGTCTACAACATGTTGCCAAGTATCAATGATGTTCCGTTAGTAATTAAAGAGTTATAGGACAATTTACCATGAATTGATCACTGTTTACAAAGCAGTCAAATATCACGCCGTTCTAAAGGAATTGCATGGTAAAATGTATGCCAATAATTAGTGTATTCATTCAACTATTCACATGCAAAATTTCATGTCATTAAATTCAGTAATTAAAGAAAAACAATTATAATACTGACGAAGCATCGAAAACCTACATAACCCGACCAAGTTCGAATAGCTACAAAAAAGCGGCCGTGCAATATATTTAGGTAACATCCCAAAATTTACAGTATAATATCGGTATTGAATTGGTATAGGTGATAACACAATTGTTGTTTCGATATAATCATGTCATTTATTTTTGTACATCTACTTTTTAAATGTATTTGACTATGACAGAAAGTAGGTACTATTTACGTAGGTACTTTATTTAAGTATGCTTTTGAGACTTTAGATATAATCTAGATATACCTATTATTTAAGACAAATAAAATTCATACAGCTAATTTCTATTGAAGATTTCACGGATCAGGATTCTAACTATAGACCCCTTAGGGAAATTAAATAATTACCACATGTAAGTACCTACTACTGTTTAGGTAAATATTTATCATATTGTAGCTTATTACACTATTTAACCAATGGACTAGGCATGCACGAGCGTTCCCCTTTGCAACTTTAGTGGATCAAACAATCTAATAACTTCTACTTCTTGAATCGATTTTTTTATTGATGTATACCGTTGTACTGGTAGTGACTTATGTATGTTGAGGTTATTTACTGTATTTGCTACTCATTTAAGAATATTTTCTTGAAAATACCTTTTTTATACCAATGTTTTAGTTTATAAGCACTTTTTTAATGTTGATCAAATCTAAACAACTGAATAGTCTAGTTATGTGATGTGATTTTAATTTTTATTGAAGCTCGAAATATTATACTTACCCTTATATTCATAATCGTTTATTAAACCTATTTTACTTAAAACACATTTAAGTCTATTGCTGTCGTTGCAAGCGTTTGTTAACGTTATCATAATTACCTACTTACATAATTAAGTATTAAATGTAATTAAAAATATTTTTGTACTCGAATATTTAAATAGAGAAGTACTTGTTAATTGAAGATTTATTTTTATCGTAGATAGTGGCGTTATTATTAAAAAAATAATTTTCATTCAAGAAATGCAATTGTTTTATTTTTTCCTAACGCTTGTGTACGTAACTGTACCATATTAATAAATACTATATTGCAAGGTTAAGAACGTTTCTAAGATATATGGCACGGCCGCTTTTTTGTAGCCATCCGAACTTGGTCGGGTTATGTAGGTTTTGGATGCTTCGTCAGTATTATAATTGTTTTTCTTTAATTACTGAATTTAATGACATGAAAATTTGCATGTGAATAGTTGAATGAATACACTAATTATTGGCATACATTTTACCATGCAATTCCTTTAGAACGGCGTGATATTTGACTGCTTTGTAAACAGTGATCAATTCATGGTAAATTGTCCTATAACTCTTTAATTACTAACGGAACATCATTGATACTTGGCAACATGTTGCAGACACTTACAAGGTTTGTATAAACGTGAAAATCTAGACCCCAAAGGGCATACTTTAAGAACTAAGACCTAATAAGCGTATTTTACGTTTATATTTTTATCTTTTAAGCCCTACGATTTTTTCTAAATCTATTTTTTAAACAAATATAAACAAATTCAAAACAACTTATGTAAAAATCTACAGCTCTCTATGTAAGCGCTTTATATGAAAACTAGGTAATGGCCAAACGTTCGCGTAGCGGAAACTTGAATTTCTCCGAAGTTTATGCATGCACTAATTTTATTCATACATACACAATTACACACAAATACACACTAATTTTTGGACACATCTCTTTTCTTCTAAAGTCTATGGATTAAAAAAAGTTCCGCCAGGACAACGTTCGCCCAGCGGAATCAGTTTTTGGTGAATTTCTCCACAATGGCTGAGTGCACAAATTTTTTTATACCATACACAATTATACGACGACATACACTAAATATCTGCATAATTAAAATCTTTTAATTCAACAACATTCCGCTGGGCGAACGCACACAGGAAAATAGTGTTGGTTTGATGAAGATTATGGGATCAAGTTCCAATAGGGTTTTGGGATTACCTACCCAATAGAATTACCGTAATATTATGTTTTTGAACATTATACCCTAAAGCATTTAAGTTCCCATTCAGGTACCTACCTACTTACAAAACAAAAACAGAAAACAGTTTAGTTGAGTTGCTTTATCTAGATAGGTATATTGTTTTTATATTTTTTCTCTAGATAACCACATAACATTTAACTCCTATAGCCTTCAGCTCATTATAGTTTTTGCCCGAGTCTTCGTATATCTTGTTTTTTTCGTTCCCTAAGGAGGTACTGGAAATCCTCTCTTAATGCTCCTATAGACTCCCCAAGGAAGTTTTTTTTAAGGATCATCAAATGACTCTCCTCGCTCTGAGCGGAGCAGAAGGGAGTGTCAGACTCTTACTGACTAAAACCCATCCATGTTCCTCCTCCATCGAAACAATTCCGCAACTCTGGCAGGCACTGACCATAACGAGACCCGTCTGCTTTGCTGACATCTCTTTGAGGCGCGCGTGGAACACAACGTGCCGTTGTCCCGGGCCTGGTTCTGATTGAACGGCGAGCCACCCAATGCTCGCCATCCGCAGGAAATTACATGCTAAATTTCAGCTTACACGACTGGTAGATTCGGCTGTGCGTTGTTTGTCAGTCACCAAGTAAATGAGTAATTTTATATACTAGGATTAGGATGACGATGGTTGTATTGTATCATAGTTTATAAACGTATCTACCTACCGTCCCAAACGCGCTAGGTGACGTGCACAAGGAGCTAGATTGAACAGTTAATTGTGCCTGCAGGAACTAAACCTAAGCTACGTTTAAATTGACACTTAAATGTTAGACGTTTCCTAATCTCGTGAACGAACTTTAGGATCCGTGCAAATGACGGACGCGACGTTGACACACGTCGTTTACATTAATTATTTAGCATATCTTAATTAATCGTTGCCTTGTAGTAGCAATGTTGGTCAAGAGGTCATTAGTGTAGCAGTGTGGCCAACCGAAATCTAAACGACGCACGTTTGGTTTGATACTTGAAAGAGCATTATAACATAATGACGTATGCAACTGGGTGGGTATATAATGGAGGTAGAAATGGGCAAAAAATAAGTAACTAATGGAAGACATGAAATCGAAAACCGATTTCTTATCCTACTAATATTATAATTGCGAAAGTTTGTGAGTATGTATGGATGTTTGTTACTCTTTCACGCAAATACTACTGAACCTGACACTATTCATTCGGGAATACAGGCAATGTTACGCGTTAATTATTTTGAAACATAGCCATGTATATGATCACACATAATCATGAGGTCTTGTATAACATTACGGTTCATGTTTCTAGGACTTGAAGCCAACAGAACAATAGACATCTTAGAACCCCCGCATCTCTGACTACGATAAGCCCCGTATCCAGGGCCGTAGTGAGCATATTCGGCGCCGGGGTGCGAAAGTTCATCGTCCGCCGTTGTTAACTTTTTGTACAGTTTGCTCTTGATGATTATTTTTACAAAACAAAAAATTGAATCAATACCAAGTATGACCAAAGATCAAGCAAAGCATGCACTTAAACTTTGGTACACCGCCGAGTGTAGCATAGATTTTATTATTTCATCGATATTTACAGAAATAAGAGTAATTTAGTTTGTCAATAATTACAGAAAAAATACGAGAGCAGTTTTGTAATCTGATGTGGTGTTGGGTACCTATCAAGATTTACGGCGGTAGGCTAGCATCCCCTTTTTTTTTTTTTTTTTTTTTTTTTTAGGGATGGGAAATCATGCAATGACTCCTCCCGCTCTGGGTGTAGCGGGAGGGAGTGTCAGACTTCTACTGACTAAAACCCATCCATGTTCCTTCATTGCCCTTTGTGTTCCGGAGCCACGGTGTCTCTTGCGAATAATCCCGCGACTCCGGCAGGCGTCGGCCCTTTCAGGCCCCTCTGTGTTGCTGACTCTCTTTGAGGCGCGCGTGGAACACTAACGCGCCGTCGACACGGCCTGTCGTCACTAGACGGACGGACGGCGAGCCACCCATAGCTCGCCGTCCACAGGCCCGCGCCTACGGTGGCCGGAGGTCACCAGGTGGCCCCCGACGCCCGCGGCGTCCACCACGGCGGCCGGGACGAGAGGGTCTCCTCTCCCGCTCCGCCACCTCCTTCGCTAGCATGACTGCTTCGCAGAAGGAGGCAACGGCGTCCCATTCCGTCTCGCTCCGGACCATGGCTTGGACCAGGGCCGGACGCGAGAGGTCGCCGCCGATCGCCGTTTCGAGGACACGGCGGTGCGCCGCCCAAGCGGGGCACACCTGCACAGTGTGCTCTACCGTGTCCTCTGGTCGATCCTCGCAGTGGTGACACCCGGGCGTTTCCTCCCGCCTGATTCGGTGCAGGAACCTCCCGAAGCAACCATGTCCGGTGAGGACCTGCGTCAGGCGGTAGGTGAGGACGCCGTGGCGCCTCTCAAGCCACTCCTCAAAGAGGGGACTTACCGCCGCTATCGTGGCGTGCCCTAGGCTAGCATCCCCTAGGATTTAGAGACGGCCCTGTCCGTGTCGTATGCACTGTCTCCAGTAATCTGTCTTAATTACACCCAAACAATAGCGAGATGTTCGATACCCTTTCATTAGCGTGGTATGTATGTGTATTCTTGTTGGATTAGGCTCAAGGGGTTATCAGATTAGTCTAGATTAATCTAAATATGTCAGCTATTTGAAAAAGGTCCTATTGTCGATTTGCTATGAGACGATTTCTTGGTGAAAACTCATTACCACTCAAATAAAAAACAAACACTACAAAGTAAAAAAATACTTTAATTTCGGAAGTCGTTGTTTTTGTTAGTTTCTTCGTATTTTGACACCGAATTCCGAAATTAAAGTTATTTTTACTTTTTAGTGGTACCCCACACCTAACAACACCACTGCAAAAACCCAGAAAAGCAAAATACGCAATTTCGACTACTTGGATGACAAAAAACCATCATCCAAGTAAACTAATTCCTGCTATTTCGATTTAAAATCCAAACTTCGAAACCGATTTTGATAAAATTTAAATAGGACCAATCTACAAGTATATACTTTCAGATAAAACGGTTCATAATTGACGGAGTTATGAGGTAACAAACATAAAAAAAATACAACCGAATTAAGAAACTCCTCCTTTTTGGGAAGTCGGTTAAAAATGACATCGCTTAGCTTTCCCTTCGGGTAATTCTTTAGGGTTCCGAATTCTTTAGGTATTAGCTTGTGAACGATGATTACTATTGCTTCTACGAACGAGGCTAACTTACCAAACAACTATCTACAAAAATAATATTGAGGTAGATAGGTACTGCAAGTCCATAGGGAGTCCCGGAAAGTTCTTAATAAGGAAACGACCTCATTAATCTACACACGTAGACCGCAAAACAGAATTGCATAGATCCTTACATATTGTGTATGTAAGTATGTAGGTACGGGTGATACTCGTGAAACACTACCTAGTGCTACAAGTTCTGTTACAATCTCACGATGGTAACTTTGGTGAAGTGAGCTTCAAGTGAGCAGCGGTTTATTCTGTCAAGAACTCGTCGTGTTAACTAAGGTGGAGTGAGCGTGAGTGTGATAAATAATTTGATTGATTGATTACAGCTCACTTAATTTTCACTTCACCTGAGTTTACACGACGAGATGTTTGCACAACTCGAAAACATGTACAGAACAGTTGATTTAATTATTCACTTACGGAGTTAAATAACTTACTACTTACATTGTATAAATACATAATTTATTTAGATCCCAATCAAATTAATTAAATGGCATCGGAAATCGGTGATATCAAATTTTTCATTAAAATAAGATGGGATTATAATTTAATCGTCTCTGTTTCGAAGTTGTACGTTTAATCCCCTAGCAATTTGAAGTAATCCCTCTCCATGGCGCTTTGGGTTAGAAACGATAAATAAATAATGGAACTTGTTATTGCCGGGTACTTGGACTTCATGGGCGAACAGAACTATTTGAATTAGAATGGAACATTTTCATTAAGTGCTATGCACATACATAAAGCCGGTAGATATTACAGAATAATGACATTGAGAAAAGTAAGGTCTATAGTTTGAGGTCGTAAGAAGTAAAATAACTCCACTCCGCTCGATCTCAGTTGCGAAGATAAAGGATGGTATTCTGTAGGTCAACAGGACTGGGAAAAATAAGGTCTAAAAATAAGGTATTCTGAGTCTTATTACTTATTACTTTAAGACATTTTCTTCCATTCCTCTCGGTATCAGTCACCAACAACGGAAAACATTACCAATTACTGAATGTCAATTGTTACTAAGTTATAACTGTCAATTTGATTGAGTCGCGTAGAGAAAATTAGCAGCATAATTATGTAACGCCTTTGCCTATCCAAGGAATGCGACTAAGTATTTACCTAGTACAATCGTAGGTACCTACAGTATTAAGAATCTATTCAACAAAGTACACACATAATATCCTACCTACCTAAAGTCAAACCCAAACACCCTGCAATAGATGACTCCCACGATAAAACAATTTCCAAAACAGCCAGATCAATTTCCCTTTAGACAGGGATCCTCAACCCTCGTCATTTTCCTGACTCTTTATTTATTCAAAAGTCGAACATTACCGCTGGTACATCCAGGGGCGGATCATCGTTGTCTGGCGGGTACGGAGGCAGGAAGGCCCTCCTTGGTGGTCGCATGGGAGGCGTGGCAGTGAGCAGGGTTCGTGCTAGATGCGCTAGGTCTGCAGTGCTGGAGACTGCGCGAGCCTGTGCGCATAGAGACTCGTAGCGTCGAAGCTGATTGTTGCTCTGGTGAAGAAATAAAGTAATGTTATTTAAAGATTTTCCATATGATGTTTAAAATAATATAAATTGTACACAACGTGTAACAGAATAAAAGCAAATCCTTTATGTTTAGTATTTGTGGTCATAGCGGCCACAGAAATACATTGTCTGTGAAAATTTCAACTGTCTAACTATCACGGTTCATGAGATACAGTCTGGTGGCAGACAGACGGACGGACGGACAGTGGAGTCTTAGTAATATGGTTCAGTTTTACCCTTTGGGTACCTACGGAATCCTAAAATTATCGACTGCTCTAAACGTTTTGCGATTATTCTGATGCATTTGTACATTTCGTAAAGGGTGGAAATACAGTAGTGATATTCTGTTACAACATTTTCGTGTCTCGAAAGAGGAATTCGAGGTGAGAATTAAATTCGTATCCTTTATGTTGTGTGTTATAAGCTAACTTTGTGAGCGTTGTTTATCAGCCGGTCTATTCTGTCGACATATCACCGTGTACAATTGGGGTGGAGTGAACGACAAGTGAGCTGTCATTCCATCTTGTTTGTATGGTTTGACAGCTCACTTGATGTTCACTTCACCTAAGTGTTCACTTCGACATGTTTACAGAATCGCACTGCAGGTGAAGCTGGATATCGAAATAGTAGTATTTACAGTATAGACTAGGAGCTCCGATTAAGAGGATTTTTGTCCCAGGAAATGGATGATTCATGTGAATACGATTCTTGTGAAGCTGTGAGAAATTTATGGATCTGCAATACAATTTTAGAAGAACAAAAACCTATGCCTTAGCTACTTGAAGGGGGATAGTTGTGTATGATTAAACGAATATGAGGAATATACTACAAGTTAACTAATTCTATGATATTGGCAGAATAGTCCGCATCGACTCCGGTGCCAAATAAAAAAAAAACAACAATAAATTATTGCGACTGATATAAACCACTCAGTTCTATCTCGGTCGTGGAAGACATTGTGTCCATGTAAAAGCTTTTATGAACGCATTGCAGTTTCATTGTCGCGTCCATTTTGAAGATTTCGTACCAAGGTTTCTAAAGGCACATTCTTATAAACTTGCTGCATTGTCTTTAACGTGGGTAACAGATTTAAGTCGCATTTTACATCCATACTCCAAGTTCTTAGGAGGAAACTTTCTCAATACTATTCAACTCAATCACCCTGATAATGGAAAACATTCTTGAGTTGAAGACGCAAGTAAAAAATCTTCCTTTTCTGACTGAGTGACTGACAGACAAAACACAGCCGAAACTACTTGTAGAAAGCTGAAATTTGGCATGTAGGTTCCTCGGGGAATGTAGTCGGCGGGAATTCCGCTCTTAGTGCTCTAGCGCTAAGAGCGGAATTCCCGCCACGGGAATGGGAAAATCGCGATATGCGCGAACGAAGTTGCGGGCAAAATCTAGCTTAGCGATAGGTAAATGTCAAGTTGACTAAATGAAAAAAAATAAAGCTTTGAATATAGGTGTAGTGTGATTAAGATTTAGATGACTACATATTCCATAAAACAAGCATTGGTAGTGCCTAGGTAGATTTAGAGACTATAAATAATCCATGACGGGCTTTACCCAAATGTTGATTTTACTCTTTCCTAACGACTAACGCCATTTAGACGGTGGCCATCCATGGAAATGGAAATACAAGTCATATCTCCAGCGTGATTTACGACGCTCGCATCGAAAGTCATACAGATATTTATGCGAATATAAAATAGCAGTATACAATACTACATAAAAATCAGGTATTTTTCGGTATTACTAACAGTTTGATATTCCAAGATTATGTAGATTTCCAACCGAGATTTTTTTTTAAGTCAATGTTCTGTTTTTGGAAATTATCTTCTACATCCAAAAGGTTTGAAATTTTTATTTTTTATTTTTTTTTTATTTTGGCATCAAACAGTCATATACATGGGAGGTCGCATGGTGACCTTACCTCCAAAGTTCGGCAACGTGACACTAAAGGGTAACATGTTTTGGATGTTATAGTGTCCACTACCCACAATAGCCAATTAGCCACATATGCTATATTCTGCGTCCTGAAATACAGACTCGGCCTAGCTCAGGCGCAGTTGCTCATTTTTATTCTTTGCCAATATCAACATTTCAATTAAAATACTGTATAACTTGTAACAATTTTTAAGATGAATGAATAAATAAATTATTATTATGCATTAATACATCATACGCCGCAACTTTGCGAAAAAATCATAAATATAATAGCAATGCCACAATGGTTTTATGACCTTTCTTTTTACAATATTGCTATGGAATTGTAGTTGATATTATAGACAGCTTTGTTTACCGGCTAATAATATTACATAATGAGTACGAATATTGAATTTGCGGAGATCAGTTCCCAACAAACTAAAGATCGAAAGTTGGGCAGCTGAACACACCAAGTAACTTAGAAGTCGGGAACAACTGTTGTGCAAATCCCGATATAATATCAGTACCGTATTGTGTAAACAGGATATTTTAATTGCCTTATTTGAATAAGAAGTGCCTGTTAGCAGCCACAATGAGCTCGATATAACAGACGTTACGAGAATTCCCTTTATTGTTGGTTTAGCGTGCTGAAAATTCGTAATGGTTGTAGTATTCCCTGTTACAATTATTAAAATTGTGCTTTTGAGAATAAGGTATTGTTATTATGTCTCCAAGTATTAAGTAGTAGGTACTCTAACTATGCTATTTTGTAAGGTCAAAGATTTGTGAGGCGTCATTAAAAACAAAGGTGAACTTAGACAAATATCAATTTTGAAAGGAACTGCTAATAAATAATTAAATCTCCAATGAAGCCGTTTCATTTATTCGAACTTGAACAAAGTAGCCTTTTCTGGGTAGCAAAATTATTTAAAGCTGTATTATCGTTTTCTACACTTGCATTATATGAAGTAATTTGCAAAACAGTAATACGGAACGGTACCAAATAAACAGAAAATAAATGATTCATCAATAACAACCAGTCGATTCTGTAAACCTCTCACCGCGAAAACTCAGGTAAATTGAGTGGGAAGTGAACTGTCATTCCAACTTTATAACATAGATTGTCAGCTCACTTTGTGATCACTTCACCCAAACCTTCACTTCAACATGTTTACAGAATCGGACTACTGAGGGCTTAGTGTGAGTTTTCTAATGTACTCGATCGCGTCAACGTAAACGTTTGCATGTCAAAGTGTATAGAAAAAAAAGGTTATCCGTTATTCTCACCAGGCGGCTCTTAATCAGTTTCAATACAAATTGGCATTTACGCTAACGCAGTCGAGAACGTTAAAAACTCACACTAAGCTCTCTGTTCGAAAGCCGCAAAAGTGAACGAGTGAACATGTTTAGCTCCATAAAAATAGAAACCGTTTTAGAAACTTAAGTTTGTACACAAGTAATCGGCACCCCCTTATATTTCATTGCTCAAATCGTGAAACATCAAACATCAATGTTTCAACCAGTAGCACAGTCAGACAAACTATCACTACTTTACGCGCCATAACCTTTAATCTCTTAAATCTCGAGTTTCCTTACGACCCGCCTCCCCCTTGAGGAATAAAAGATACAGGCCAATCCACTTTATCTTCGGAAGTTATCTAATGGATCCATATAATAACTGTCTAACTTCATCAGTCAGGCCGACTTGAAGAGGCAACTAGTCCGGACACAAGATGGATGACTCTCAAACTGTCATTTTGACATGACGTAGCATTTATTAAAGTTCTAGGGTATTTTGGGAAATTCGGGGTATCGTTAGGACATAAAAAGGGGTAATTTGGAAAATAAGGTTAACTATTTAAACCAGGTCAATATTTTCATGAATTCAATTATTCATCCACATATATTATATGGAGGACTGCCTATAACAGAAAGACAAAATACATAATGATGAAAACATGAAAACTTTCAGTAGTCACCTACTGAGAGTTTTCATGTTGCATCAATTTTTTTTCGTGTACCTACTTACCTGTACTCTACAAACGATTTCGAAATTGCGTTAAATGGGCTGACTGAGTTTTAAAAGTATGAGAAGTTTCATTAATTCATGTTACATATTTTTAGAAATATTGCCCATTAAAAAGAAACTCGTATTTCTTGGGCTTCAGTTTACTGTTTACAAAGTAATAGGTTACAAAAAGTTATTAAAAGAGTGTTTCACAATTGTCCCGTACGACAAAAAAGTTAAAAAACTTTTCTTTCCAACAAAGAGCAGAATTTCCTTCCTCCAAGAACTTTAACGTTTTCTCCGTTGAGCACAATCGATCTACCAAAAAACAGTATTTACCTTATCCGTAACAATTTCTCCTTCTTGACAAATTGCTTCACTGACTGCCGAGGTAACGTCGGTCAGTATCTCTTCCAATTCCTGAAATAAAAATAGAAACGGTAAATAAATAATAAGTAATACGATTAGGTACGTAATTGATTACTTCAAGTGACCAGTTTCAGGAAATCGAAAAAGTTTTGCCCCAGCTCAGGATACCTTTTTTGCTGCCTTACCCCCCACAACATAAAGAAGTGGAATAAATTAATTTACTCAACAATAAAATCGACTTCTAACATCTGAAGCTACGTGAGCGTCAGTTTAATTAAAGCCGGAGTTAGTTCGAGTCTGGTTGGAGCCCAAAGCTCCTTCAACTACGGTGCAGGGCAGGGCTGTCAAACGCGGCGAATTCGATCTACGTACGAATACCGACCCATTAGCTGTCACATGTCAATACCAATTGTCTTGGGATCCGACCTACTTCTTTTTCGATTTCATCTGGCAATTGGTACGACAGATTTTCGTATTTCGAACAGGAACTGAAATACAAGTTCGAAACTTCAACCCTAGTTTGTCTAGTGGTATTTTGTTTCCTCCCGAATATTCCCGCTAGATAAAGTTGGATGGGAACGGCACTTACATTATAATACGAGTATTATATCGACTATCGAGTTTCGAAACTTGTTGCCTACATCGAAGTATTGAGCGCCGTGATTGAAGTTACCATTAATAAAATTGGTCTGTCCCTTATGTTATTACATCAGTACTTATAATAATGTTCATCTGAAATGTTTAGTTTTATTACTTTCTTAAACAGTAAGTAATACTTACGTTAAGTGATTGAAATGTTTATGGCAACATAAAGAAGCTGTATCGTCGAATAAGTGTATTTCATAAATATTATTGCTTCTATTGGCCGTAAACCATAAGCCATATTTATTGTTTCATAATTTCAGTAAATGATGGTTCTCACTTTATATCCACTTATGAGATTGTAAAGGTTCTTAAAGGATAATGTTAAAATATCTATTGGTACCTATATATTTGATTTCATCAATGCAGAGTATCTTAATACTTTCGATATAAAACTTTGGGTAACTGAAATGTGTTTTCACAAACATATTTTCTAATAATCTTTCACAAACAAATAGAAAACACTAAATATAGAACTTTTACTTTGGACAGACGTAATTTGTTTATTCAAAAACAAAGTGGCTACTTACAAAGTTACTTTTATAATATTAAAAGTCATGTAAAAACAAAAATTTGACGACACGGTTGGCGCAGTGGTTGAGCGATTGACTGCTGCGCAGCATGTCGCGGGTTCGATTCCCGCACGGAAAAAATATTTGTACGACCAACATGTATTTGTTCCGAGTCTGGGTGTTTTTCTATCTATAATATGCGTGTATTTACAAAAAAAAATGTATATAAGTAGTTTATCAGCCATCTCGTTACCATAACACAAGCATTAGGTTGCTTAGCTTGGGACTATATGGCGTTGTGTGAAATGTCCAAGCATATTATATTATATTATTATATTAAAATACTTATCAAATTCCAGAGGCTAAACAAAATAGGTATAATTATTAGCGATTACGTTTGGGATAGACATGCGCTACCGAAACGTCACGTTCCATATATTATATCATTTTGATTTATGCCGACTAATAGGATGCCACTTTGTTTGCCTCAGATCCTGATTCAAAAGGTGAGTCAAGTCAAAGTCTAAAAAGTAATACAGAACATGATGATAAGTCCCGAAAATATCCATATTACCAGTTCTGCTTGCTGTCTTTGCTTACCTGCAATATGGTGGGCAGTGTATGCTTGTGATACTGATCCAGCATGGCGTTGGTGGCCGTCAGCTGCTGCACGTATGTGTTGTGGGAGTCGTAGTACGTGGCCAACGTGGCTGGAGTGGGGTTGTTGCAGTAGGTCAGGAAAGCCCCTCTGTAGTCTTGGCGACTCTGGAATTTGAAAAAACATAACTTATAAGTCGGATGTAAAGTCCATAAACGTCTTCTACTTTCGACTGCCTTGATTTTTCCCGACTATGTTGGGGTTGCTTTTTAGTTTAAGAGTGTGTATTCCGTCCACTAGCGCCGCCAATCGTTTTTTATTAATTGTGGTAAATTTAAGACACGTAGATAAAAAACCGCTCTGTGTGCACTGAAGAAATGTATCTATTATTTTTTGACAGCTATTTTTAATACATAACTCATGGCTAAATAGCCAAAACGGCAATTATTGCTAAAAGTGGCCACTTTTAGCAAAAATATCGACTTTGGCAACTATTTATGTTCTAAAGTACAAAACATAACTCTCAAAACATAATAAATACATTTCTTCAGTGCACTACAGAGCGATTTTTTATCTACGTGTCTTAAATTTACCACAAATAATAAAAAAAACAATTGGCGGCGCTAGTGGACGGAATACACGCTCTTAACTGGATGCAGTTGAATACCAATGTTGTACATGGAGCAATTTTGTACATCGAAACTATACAACCCAGTTACTGGCTAATATTGAAAACTTTCGGAGTATAGACAGCCAGGAGACAAGGCTTCGCATGCTTCCGGTTCGGAGAGATCTCAATGTGTTATGTATGGTTTAGCCAACTACCGTCCAACTTCGGCAAGATTTACTTTACTTTGATACTCGACCCATGTCACTGTTGTAATTTAACCCCAAGTCCTCACAAAACACAAATGGCTAAACCTTAGAATAATAACGCATAGAAACCTAGTACGAGTGCAAAAAGTGAGGCAACTAAAACTTAGCCTAATCCGTCAAACTTAGCCACCAGGCCGTCAGTACATGGTCAGTACTCAATGTCACGTTCCGTCGAACACAGCTCGCGAGTAAATAATTGAAAATGACAGTTTGTTGCGTGAAAGGATGTTAGAGCACATCAGGAAAACAAAAAAATGTGATAAAATAACATTTCACAAATAAGTACTCACATTCTATGCACTATTTTTACGTAAATCGATAAATAAAACAAAATTCTAATAACCTAACTTGTCATAACACAGTGTTGCTATTTGTGAGGAAAAAATACCCACATTGCTTTCATTCATGTTTTTCATTTTTGTAATTTTAAAATACAATACTTACTGTTAATTCATATCAAACCCGATGTTTAAACATTGTTTATAATTATAACCCATCAAGCATTCTAAACGCATTGAAGAATATCTCATTCTTTATGCGATTTATTTCCTTTTATTTTGAAATAAATTGAATGATACCTTCCGTAAAAATATGTCAGATTTTTCATATTACATGAAAAATCATGTTTACCTTTTCCAGTTCCCAACAACATAAAATACTTGCCTTGATAGCAAAATAGTAATGCGTCTTCCCATATTTTGTGGGTAACGGCTTAGTAGTGGTATCACTGAAAGCTATATCTGTGTGCGTTAGAGGAACGTAGACACATTCGGCTCACGCACACAAAGAAAATGAAGTGGACACACGATTTTGCTCGGGTTTTGTTCTAGACGCGGCTTCTATGCGTTATTATTCTAAGGGCTAAACCTTCTATACTCGTAGCTCAAGTAAAAATGGATAGGTCAAAGCAGGGACTGCATTTGAGAATTCTGCGAACCGTATTCTTGTAAACGCCGGCCGTCCACTAACAATAAGTAGGTACCGACAAACATCAAGGCTGTGCGATGCCGCAACGCAGGGTAAATCCTTATAAACGAAACTGATTTATGCGATGCGGCGGCGTTGTGGTTTCGCAATGCAAGGTTGCGCGTGCAGGAGTTCTGCGGTCAGCATCAATTTTTTTTTTTAATATGGGTTACAAGCCAACGATGAGGTTACCAGTTTTCATAGTTAACAGAATTCCACACAGACTTTCGTCGCGTATTTAATCCGCTTTCATTATTTAAGTAACTTTTGTTCAATATTTAACGTTTGAAGACCCGGTTGTTTAGGTTGTGTTTCGCCTGACACTTGCTGAATTAAAGATTTACATACATGTATTTGTTTGATATTTATTTGGCTAGAGATTGCTCATAACAGAAAAGCTTGGTAAGAAGCTTTGAACTCCAATGGAACATAATCGAGGTTTACAAAAAAAGATGAGACTCCTCATACTCAGTAGCAGAATAACAAACATTAAACAAGAACCGTACTACCAACTATTTTAATAAACGATGCAATGCTTCGAAGCAATTCGCGATGAATATTTCCACCTAAGTGGCCGAAGTAGACGGCAAAACGGGCCATTTTATGTACAGTCGCCAGCACTTCAAGCAATTTCTTTGTTAGATTTTCAACTTTATCTTCAAGGGAATAGAGTTCAAATTTGATTAGGAAAATTTGACAGTTTCAGATAGCCTGATGTGCTGGTGACTGTACCTTCCACTTTTTAACCGACTTCCCAAAAAGGAGGAGGTTATCAATTCGGTTGTATGTTTTTTTTTTTTTATGTAAGTGCGCTACCATTGTCTTGTGTTTTATATTGACAATTTAGGACAACGCGGAATGTGACTCACTGGTTTATAGTTTTACGTGCCGTCATGTAATGTGTATACTTATACCTACAGACTGCTGTCAAACAAAAGCAAATAGTGACCTTAGGCTCTAGACAAAGCGCTATTTTGTTGGCGAATTGAAATTAAAATATATCGCTGACACAATGTCACTTGTCTAGAGTCTCTTAAATTGACACAGTGGCAAAAAACCGGCCAAGTGCGAGTCGGACTCGCGCACCGAGGGTTCCGTACAGACCTGTAGGTATATATTATAAGCAAAAGTTGCGGTTTACGATTTATGACGTATTCAAAAAAAACTACTAACCAGATCTCGTTCAAACCAATTTTCGGTGGAAGTTTACATGGTAATGTACATCAAATATTTTTTTTAGTTTTATCATTCTCCTATTTTAGATGTTACGGGGGGGGGACACATTTTACCACTTTGGAAGTGTCTCTCGCGCAAACTATTAAGTTTTGAAAAAAATATCTTAAAAACCTCAAATTAATTTTGAAGACGAAATTTTGGGTTTGATGAAAATAAAATTTGAGTTTCAGTTCAAAGTATGGGGACCCCCAAAATTTATTGTTTTTGTGTGAAAATCTTAATGCGGTTCACACAATACATCTACTAAACAAGTTTCAACGGCATAGTTCTTATAGTTTCGGAGAAAAGTGGCTGTGACATACGGACGGACAGACAGACATGACGAATCTATAAGGGTTCCGTTTTTTGCCATTTGGCTACGGAACCCTAAAAAGGGTAGGTATTCATAACACATCAGAGTGGTCCCTCTATTATATTTATGTTAATATAATGATATTATAATGACAAAGTTTGCACTTTGTTTACCTCTATTTAGAGGGTTTACTCCGGCGCCTATTTGTTTTTTTAACCCTTAGAAAAGTACCTTATTCCAGATGGACATAGGATATTTTATGTAAAACCCGGGCAGAAATGGAACCGGCCGCAAAAAGTCACTCTCACATAAATATTATAGGTAGGGAATTTTTTTATGAATACGTCATTATAAGTAATTAATATCGCTCCTAGCAATAGAACGAACGCTGAGGGAAAATTATTAATTACACTAGAGTAGAAAAGAGCTCAGCTTTTTTAGCGCACAGATATTCGCATAGATCCTTAATTAATTAATTAAATGAAATATCTATGACCTAGCACGTTAATTGCGAAATGTTTTTATTTTATTGCTCCCATAAGCGGTACAATATTTTTCTTTTCATATTAAAAAAATCTTCAGATTTTTATTTGAAATATTTCAAAATGTAGTAAACGTATTGATGATTCACAAAAAATGACCACATGCTTGTTTCAAATACTATCTAGCTGATTTTTGTTTACCCAAAGATTTTTTCCATAAAGCAATACTACCCTATTGCTTTTTCAAATAATATTGGACTCGTATAATTTTTCTTTATTTACTTTCTAAACAAAAAAATTAAGACGCGCGAAGACAAAATTAGTGCGAAAAAACTTGTGTCGACGTCACTTGTAAGTAGGTACACTTTTTACAGAATAGTCACGTAATTTTTTATTGATTTCATAAAGCAAAAATACTCACATGTCCAACATTTTTCGATAGTCAAACTAACGGTCTATGGAATCATATGATTTTCCTCAGGAATCCTCCCTATTTTGTTAAAAAATCATCTCAAAATATTTCATTGGCCGATACTACTTCAACTAAATAAGACAAGATTGGGCTGCACGGTTACTGGCTTACTGGAGAATAAATTGGTTATTCAGAAGAAAACGATTCAGGTAAAACTACTTCGAAATTTATGTTACAACGGTCATAAAGCAAACAATCTCGTATCTACAGTTCATGTTTACGTTTGAAACGGCGAAGTATGTGTCATTCGAAGTTCGGACGCATAGGTACGGAATTGAACGATCACAATAGCAATCCACATCTTTCAATATTGTCTGTTCATCTTGCAGTTTCTTTATCTAGAATTGATTTTCTTTATTGCTTGCAACCGATGATCAATGTAGAACAGAATAAATTTTCAGTTTCATTAGCTGATTGTTTCAGTTTCGACTCGCACAATGAACTTAAGCCGCTTACTGTAAGTTTTCACATTAAAATGTTCACAATCAACTGACGAATGTTGAGTGTTCGTCGCACGGTAAACGTTGCTTCTAATATTAAAATGTCGAATTCCATTAACGTTTGCTACGAAAATTTGGCTCTGCAATACATTCCCACACGGAAATTATCAATGCTTGAGTTGTTTCAAAACGACCACACAATAATACTGACATTTTGTATCTACATATTTCTGTATTCATGACATTTAAAATTAGTTTTGCTTCGTAAAATTGTAACGCATGGCTTTGTTATATTTACCCCTAGGAATTGACTAATGCATTTTGAGCGGGAAAATGAGCTTGTCATACCTATGTAGTTATTTAGACGTGATCTGCTTTTAGTGCAGCGCTAAATTTTATAGATACTCGACAATCTATAGCGGGTCGCCCGACCGCACGGCTGATTGGCTTCCAGTGTGCTCCCGGCGAGGCGTACAAAGATCACATGCGATCGCAATTAATTTCTCGATGGCGATTTTTGCATAGCACCACCTGAATAGACGACTACGCGATGCGATAAACCGATCGTGTTCTTTTTTAGTCGGTTAATGCTGTCGGAGCTCGAAACAAAGGCCGTAAAAGCGTGTCGCTGGCTGAATAAATTCAAATTTGAAAAGCGAGTGCATCACTAATATCGAACAACGAAGGGAACACTTCTGCTTTTGACGACGCTGACATTATTAAAGCTGCATTGTAGTTCAAAGCGCAAAGTAGGGAATATGAAATCAACAGTCGTTTGCCAAGTTTAAATTACCCAAGGGGCGAAATAATATCGATGGCAGCAAAGTAGAAACGGACGGCATTTTTGCTAAAAAGATTTTTTCACTAAAATTGGCTTACATCAACGCTATCTATAAGTCTGTTTAAAAAAAAAACTAAACAATAAAGAACATCTGACACGCAAATTAAAACAACTACACTCGATTTTTAAAAAACATCGCAATAGAAATGGACATGTGAATTTGTTGCACAATAGAACATTTTAAGTCAATCGGTCCATTTATCTCAAAATGGGCACTAGTTTTTACTAAATGTGTTCTCCTGTAAACTTGCGATTTTGCAGTCCTCTTCTATTCTGCTACCATCGATAGAATACATTTCGTTATACTTTTTAATGTATAAAACGAAGAGTAGACAGCAACTCGTCAAAAGAAAGATATTCAAGGCGCCCGTGATTATTTGTGTACTTATCGAATGGGAAAATAAAATGTAAAAATGGTGGAAGCGCGCGGTTTACCGACATCAAATTATGTAAAGAGTTTAGCTTTGATTTTATGTCCCATTACGTGTTTGACTGTCGTTTCAACGACATTAGTCTGTGTTCCACAAAATATTCGATCGTAAAATTATGGTTTTGTCTTTGGAACAGATGTGAAGTAAGCATATTCTGAAAAAATTTCTTTGTCACCGACGTTTGAGAAGTAATAAAAGATTAATAGCACTATCGTCTCGATCTCAATATGTCTGAATTTGCCATGCACAAACACCTACATATCTAGGTGTTTGTGCACGGCAAATTCAGCTTTGGATTGTTATTATTCACATTACCTAGAGTTTTTTTTTGCAAATCTACCCGATCGCATTTGCACTTTTCAAAAAGACTGATGTCAATACAAATCCCTTTTAAAGACTTTCTTTATCGTTATGTAAAGTTTACTTTAACAAGACCACAGAATTGTCATTTTGAAGGACTACTTTCTTCCAAATTATGGATGAAATTAGTCCTCTAAAATTATTTAAGGGAATTGCGAAGTAATCTCGTTTTAACACATCTCGGTGTCCTTTTGGGAGCGTCAAATAGATTTGAACACTCACATCTCGCTCCGGGATTGGACGGATGCTTAAATCCAATTTCTTTTGGCATTTCCGGATAGATTCGCTACTATTTCCACGCTATAGTTTTTAGAGGCTAAGATAAAATCAATGTTCTGTCGAGTGAATGTGTCTTTTTATATTTTTTGCGTTTGTTTTCTGTTTTATGTTGGGTACCATTTTAACAGTCAGGATTAATTTGTCGGATTTTTAAACTGCCGTTTGCCAGTCATCAGATCTAATCGTAACATACATTCTTATTACCTCTCCTTATGACGTGATAGTGTGTCACTACATCATAAAACATCATGTCTGACGAAAAAACTAATGGTGGCTGAAAAACATGCATTCAAAAAGCACTCCATTGTCAAAAAATATGCTAAAAAGCCTTGTTCGAGTTACATAATGAGGCCGATAAGAACCGATACTTCGATAAAAACACTCTACAATATCAGGTTAGCAGCTTTTACGGCCTCATCGTTCGAGGGAACTCCGTGATCTCTTCTGCCTACCCCCTTCAGGGCTAGGCGTAACGTTGGTGTTATGTTCCTTAATTAATTAATTATTAGCGTGACTCGCTAAGTAAAACTAGTAAGGGTTCTATCAAATTAGGTCAGTAGTTTTATCTACTAGACCCATATCAATACATAAATTGTTTAAGTGCCCAAACGTGACTTTGTTGAAAGTTCGTAAAATATTGTTATTAGTCTTTCGAAGGGGCTGCACCTTATTGTTATAATGTTTGTTTTTTAAGTGGGCTACTTTGATATGCGTGTCAACGTAGCTACTTAATTCGGCCGTACTGTACAAATAGTTAGAAATAATTATGGGAATTGCTCATAACTTGCCATGATTTTCTTCATTGCAATATTAATTTGCTTAGTTTTTTCTCAGCTTTATGAGTAACAGGATTTTACATGCAGTGACAGCCTAAATAGGCAGGTCAGATAAGAGGCAGTAAGATGACTTCCAAAACCCAGTAATTGAGGAAAACCAGACCCCTTGTCAAGACTGGCGTCAGATTATTTGGCTTGTGAGCACCTTAACTATTATCTAAGATCTACAAATGGTAGCCGGGAGCAAGGGCTTAACATGTTTTCCTCGGCATGGCGGAGTCTCTTTATGACGTGGACGTTCACGCATCCACGGACTGACTTTGGCAGGCGTTACTTAACGTTCATTAGGTACTTAGCCACGAGCTTCAATTTTCCAAAATCGAAGATCACAAATACCTTAGTTAGTTGGTCGTCAGCCTTCCCAAGGATCACTTCGCATCCCTCCCGATGGGCGAACAGTTTCCGAGCCTGCACCTTCATATGGAAGGTCTTCTCTATTAGTGGCGTGGCCACTAGCCTCTCCAGCGACTGGGAAGCGTTGTTGTACCCGAGGACGTCTGCTTCCACCTCTTGCAGCAACGTCTCCCATGTGTGGAAGAGTGATGATGGACATGTTGCTCTGTGAAAGAAAGAATTAAATTTAGTATAGTCAACCTTCGCCATAAATGGCCAGCGATCGCACAGGACAAAGAAGTAGGTATATTGTGGCAAGAGATAAAGCAAAGGCCTTCACGCCTTGCCACAAATTAGGCCAGGTAAAAAACAATTTCAACCATCTTTATACGTAGACTCTCAAAAGATAGAAGTGAAGGAAGGTCTTTGCTCAGTAGTGGGATACAATAGGCTAGTATCTAAACAGAAAAGGCAATGAAGAGAAAAGTTGCCGGCGCCATCCTGTCTACTAAGTACAGCGAAAACGGGTCACCAGTGCGTCTGCCAACTGGCGTTATTGAGCTTTTTTGAAGTGATATTTTAAAAGAGCATTGCCAAAATCAACACTGGTGCATAACTGAGAGCTAACATCTTTTGTTTTCAAATACAGTTGATATTAAGTACATTATCAGCTCTATGTGTTCTGTCATCCTATCAGAAGGCCTATTACGAATGTTTTTGACGTAAGGTAGGTAGGTAAGGTGGTAGATACGGGAGGTAGGTAGGTAGGTGGTTTTACGGTACGTAAAATTTTTCTATCGTTTCGCACCTGGTATTTATTTGATTTTGGTACTATATATTCATGTTTTTGAATAAAACAAATTGTGTATGTCGCATAAAATAAACCAAAAACTATGGGGTTGTAGTTTTTAATTTTCATAATTCACTTATGTAACGATACTGTTACGTTACTAGACGTCAATATATTCGTGCTAGGTTCTCAGATTTCTGATCAACACATAGATCACTATTCATTTTTGTTCTTAAATCTCAGTGGCAACATTCGAATTTGTAAAGAGCATTCACATCGCTTTCACAAACTAACATCACTAATTTAACAACATTTTGAAATCGACTGTCGCTGAGATGACTATGGGACTTGAATTAGTACGAGAATCGACTTTCTCATTTAAATCGAAAACGATCTCATTTAATTTTAAAATTGACATCATAAATCACCAAGTTTCAAAATGTTATTTCGAAAGCACTACAAGTTTGACTTGCAAAATTAGCACGCCATTAGAATAAAGTCGATATTCCTAGACTGTGGTGATTACTGGTGATCAATGTAATCTATCATTGGGTGACAAAGTAATTTATTTCCCATAGCTCATCGTACCATAGGTTCTGCGGTACTGCGGGGAGGTTATCCATATACTCAACATGTCATCGATCTTAGAGCCCTCGTATTCTGTATGACGGAATTCAGTTGGCTGGCATATCAGCGGCTTACGAAACTGGATCAATGTTGTAAGCCTTGTGCAATATCGACAAGTAATTTTTGTGTTCCATTTTTAACTTGGTTTCAATTAGTCGGTGTTTTCGTTTGTTAAAGAATCAAGTTAACTGTAAAACCTTATTTTTGTTAAACTATCGTATTTAAATTTAAAATTAGAAATGACTGATTTCGTCATAGTGATTATTGATATCTTTGGCACATTGATTTGTATACCTATAGCTAATGGCCGCGATTTCGTACCTGCATATTTTGTTTTTTCCCGTCCCTGTAGGAATTTCGGGAAATCCACAAGGAATCTAGATACCAAAAGTCAGCTTTCTACGACCGGCTTTGCGTTGTTACCAACAAAATAATTGTATGTAGTACCCGCAGTGCTCGCCCGCGTGGTCCCTAGGCAACATACTTCCGTGATTTATATGGCCTATGTGTTTTCCAGACTATAATCTAACTCTGTGCCAAATTTCATGAAGACTCTTTCTAGCATTCTGACGTGAAAGAGTAACAAATATCCATTCTCAAAAACTTTCACATTTATAATATTAGTAGAATTAGTAGGTTTAGTATGTTGATTGATGACTGACCCATCCGGCGCACTGTAAGTGAAAAGGTCCTACTAAATTAACCTTTCTTTTAACAGTGCAATTATACAATTGCAAGTTTTTCTCCATGGAGATCTAGGCTTTGAACTTGTAATTAACTTCACACCTGTGAACTACCAACCTTGACAATTTCAAAGTGCACGTAAATTGTTGATTTATATAAATGCTTTGAGTTTTTTTTAGCATTTGTCAATATTGAAAAGAGAAGGTATTTGTATCTATACTTCTATACTAATATTATAAAGAGGTAACATTTGTTTGTAAGTTTCTATGTTTGTAAGTTTGTATGTAGGGGGTAATCTTAGGAACTTCTGGTCCGATTTGAAAAATTCTTTCAGTGTTAGATAGTCTTAGGCTATATATTATCACGCTAAGACAAATAGGAGCGGAGCATTAATGGAATATGTGACGCAAACGAAGTTGCGCGGGTCAGCTAGTCTGTTATATGAATCAATAGTGGCATCGCGTCAAGTAACATTTCCGTTTCACATAAAAATCAGTCAGTATTTGCTCTGAGCCACTTTAACTGTCAGCTGAAGTAATAAAATTGTCCGTATGAAAGTGCATGCAGCCGTTCCAATTGCGTAGTGAATTGTGTCGTCATTTGCCAGGAGTGCGAAAAAACGCGGAAAGGTATCAAGAGCAAACTAATTGGAAACTCAATGCTCTTGTTAAATAAAGGCAACAAAGTTAACAGACTTTATTTTTCGTCCAAAATTTTAATAAGAATTTAATATTCTGTAAATTTTAAATAAAACTCGCTTTTGTTTTAATTTAATTTGTAAAACATACAACTATGAAAGGTAATTATTTCAGTATATGTATGGTACAGTTTCCCGCCATTCTACCGCCTGAAATGAAACATCAATAAGGATAAAAGCTTTCACTTTAATGATCCGACCGCACGTGTAGTGTATTATTGTTTTTTTATATATATTGTGGGTTTGTATATTGAAACCTTTGCTGTATCCGGCTTGTAAAGTTGAAATAGAAAACGATTTTACTGAAATTAAACTTGGCGACTTGGGTTTAATTAGACTTGGCGGTATGCCTACAAATTGATTTTTAGGGTTCCGAACATCCGTAAAAAACGGAACCCTTATAGGATCACTCGGTTATATGTCTGACCGTCTGTCACAGCCAGCTTTCTCCGAATCCACTGGACCAATTTTGTTGAAATTTGGTATCTATATGGACATTTGTGACTCAAACACGGACGCGTTACGTAAATAAATAAATTTTTAGTATGGGGGTCACTTTTGGGGGTCAAACTAGATAATTAAAAAAAAAAACCATTTTTTAAATGTATCGTGTGACATATTACATGAAAGGGCTTACTATGAGGGTTTTTATTATATTTTTTCATAATTTTAAAATCAAAAGTTATGAGGTTATTTAAGAAATAAGACCAAATTTACCATTCCCCACCCATCCTCCCTTATCTCCGAACCTGCTGAGCTTAAAATTTTGTAAAACAAATGCAGTTAATCGTTCTATACCTAATGATTGCAGAAAAACCTATTAAAAGTTTGTAGTGTTAAAATAAAATTAAAAAAAAATGAAATTGGTTCGAAAAACTTTGCACGCGAATGCAACTCGCACTTGGCCAGTTAAAAAAAAAAAGGAAGTATTGAAATATTAAATATAGCTGTCCGCAGTTATAACTTTATAAAGAGAATGAACAATATCATGGCAATGATTGCGATGAAGGTTAACGAGTCTAAAACTTGTCAAAAACAGATAAACGAGTCAAACATTAAAGGAGACAATCAACTTTTATATTCATGACAGTCTTGCCAAATCACGATTTCGACGTTTTGTTAGTAAAAATCAATGTTAATTTTTGAGTGTTGCATCATTATACTAACACTGTTTGCGGCTTACTTAGGTACTTTTATTTCTGAATACGTGTTAGGAAGTATAATTATACCAATTAGGAATCAATTCAGCTCAATATGTACACTGTATGATTAAATTTTCATCAAACCACGCACAAACAAAGTGATATCTATCAGAATTATCAGTTCTTCATGACAAGGGACTAATTGCTTTTTTGATGGTGATGCAAACTAGCAGTGTTCCAGTTAGAATATAAGACCAAAGATATACTACAGAGATTAACAAAGCTTTCTAGTAGCACAGTTATATATTTTATTCATAAGTTACAATATGTTGACTTCCGTAGTGTACTAAAATGTTTAGCTAAAAAAACAGTCATCATAAAAAAACACAGCTTCAAATTAAAAATAGAGACGTTTTAACAATTTAAAACTTAACTATTGAAGGAAATTAGGAACATTACATTTAATGATAAAGATTATTAAACTCCAGATGTATTTAGGTATACAGGGTGTAAGGGACAGCCTTCCACAAATTAACAGGGTGCAATCAGCTCCTTATTTTGAATCATATTCCAGTGGAAATTTCCTCAGGTTTTTTTTTTATTTTTTTTTCGATTTTTCGTTTTTTTTTTTGCTTTATTTCAATGTAAAGTTACATTATCTGTATGCAGAACTCCATTAATGTAAATAACACAGATAAAATGAAAAAATAAATAAAAAAAAATCTCATGAACGACGCATGAAATCAGCCGGTAAAACGTAGCGCGGGCACAGCTATCCTTTCGAAAGCTCGCTGCGCTGCCGTTCGCTGCGTGCGTTTTGCAGAGGTAGCGATACATTGCGAGTGAGGTAATTAAACAAATCAGTTTTATTGGATTCCCATAAAGTTCCTGAAATAATTTCATGTACCGGTCAACTTAGTACGATATACTGAAATCATCCTATCAGTTTGAGGAGGGCTGTCCCTTACACCCGTTATAGAGTGATAAGTAACGCTTTTGTATGTAGGTAGCACATAAATTTGAATAAACTTAAACTCACACTGGTTGAAAACTGTAAACTGAATAACACACATATTTTCTGGACTCAAATAAATAAAAATACTGTGGGCAACCTTTGACGCTTTCATGTCCAAAAATCTATATCTATATTACATATAATAAAATCGTAGAGTTGCCGTGTCTGTACATTGAATATTTTCGCATAAAAAATACATAGAAATGTCAGAAAAATGACATAGAACACAAAAAAGCAGTTTTTGAAATTCTTTTCTGTTTGTCTGTTTGTCTGTGCGTCTGTATGTCTGTGCGTCTGTATGTCTGTGCGTTTGGAGGAGCATCACGCATAAACCACTGATTGGATTCAAAATTTAGGTACTTCGAAATATTAAGTGATAATCGGAGCAACATTTAGTGTTTATTTCATCGAAATCGACCCACAAAATCAAAAGATATCGAATTTTAAAGTTTACGAAGAAACTTCATCGAGCGCTAAAATAGGTTGTTTTCATTGAGACTTCAGATACTTGCAATGCCATCTATTGAGAAATTTTTTAATAAGAAATGTGTAACAATGTATTTTTGAGTTATTTTTTAATTAAACACATAATGTTTATAATTATATGTTATTATATTATCATTATTTATCGTAACGTGTAAGCTTCTAAGTTTGAACTTATGAGTAGTTATGAGCATAAAGACAGTTCAGTTACGTTGTAGATCGATAGATGGCGTTGTACTTATGACGCGTTTTTCTGAATCGCGGTGTTAAGATTCTCCGCAGTAGCATAAGGTCAGCCCCATGTTTTATGCTGTAAATGCTGTTTAACTTGAAGACGTATAATGTTGAAATTATTAGCTATGGAATTATGGATATGATTGAATTACTAGATTGTTTTTCGATTTACTGGGAGGAGAGGAGAGTCTCCTCCGGAGTCCGGAGTTACCTGTATCCATAAGTAAACTGTTTTACTAACAGAAGAGATGAATATTTGGTATTATGTTTCAATATGGCTAAACTATATCAGCCGAACACGTCGATCTTCAAGGTTAAGCAACGCTTGCCGAGGTCGGTCTGTGAATGGGTGACCATTATAACAACCTAGCCTTTTCCTTACTATATTGGCTCGGCTTCCAGACAAACCGGATTCAGCTGAATACCGGTATTTTACGTGGCGCGGCTGCCTACCAGACCTCCACAACTCATTCAATGCAAGATTTCAGTCAGATTTTACTGGCTTTTGACTATCCGTAACGACTGCCAAAGATCTACAAATGACAGCCGGGACCAAAGGCTTAACGTGCATTCTGAGGCACGAAGGAAACTCGGTATGTCAAGATGGTCACCCACCCACAGACCAACCTTCGCAAGCGTTGCTTAACCTTGAAGATCGATGCGTTCGTCTGTTATAGTTTAGCCTTGAAGATCGGCCCGTGCGGCTTTAGCCACGAGCTCCTCTATAATAAATCGATTCTATGAACCCAGTAAAACTTTTTTGATATTATAAAATCTTAAAACAAACTATATTTATCAGTGGTCTACGATCAGCAATATTGTCAGTAAAAATCGGAGAAAATGTGTTTCTTTTTGGACTGTTCTGGACGAAATTAAGAATCCACTTGATTCAGCACCATTCGTTCGATAGTTGGTTTTGTTGATTTTGATTCAAGATTAGTTTGTACCAGGAGATTAGGTACCTGGGCTGGTCGGCATTTCAACCGATAGAGATGATACAGTGCCCTGCATTAGGTACCCTCTTCATAATTATATTCTTAATTCGAGAGAGAGATCAGGATACGTAACTGAACGTAGATTTTGTATATTATGCAATCTATACTAATATTATAAAGCAGAAGAGTTTGTTTGTTTGGTTGAACGCGTTAATCTCAGGAACTACTGGTCCGATTTGAACGAGCTCCTCTATAATAAATCGATTCTATGAACCCAGTAAAACTTTTTTGATATTATAAAATCTTAAAACAAACTATATTTATCAGTGGTCTACGATCAGCAATATTGTCAGTAAAAATCGGAGAAAATGTGTTTCTTTTTGGACTGTTCTGGACGAAATTAAGAATCCACTTGATTCAGCACCTCTACCACCAGCAATCTATACTAATATTATAAAGCAGAAGAGTTTGTTTGTTTGGTTGAACGCGTTAATCTCAGGAACTACTGGTCCGATTTGAAAAAATCTTTCAGTGTTAGATAGCCCATTTATTGAGGAAGGTTATAGGCGTATATATATATATATATATAATCACGCTGAGACAAATAGGAGCGGAGCAGTAATGGAAAATGTGACGCAGACGAAGTTGCGCGGGTCAGCTAGTTTATATAATAAAATCGTACTTGCCGAGTCTGTACATTGAATATTTTTGCATAAAAAATACATAGAAATGTTAAAAAAAAGACACAAAAATGCCATTTTTTAAATTTTTGTCTATTTATCTGTTTTCCGTTTGTCTGTTTGAGTTTGTCTGTCTGTCTCTGCGTTTGTGGGAGCATCACCACAGATTGGATTCAAAATCTACGTACTTAAAAATATTAAGTGACTAGTTGTCCCCTGCGGCTTCGCTCCCGTCAACTGGCTACCCTACCTACCCATTATTTTTTTTTGTTTTGAAATCTTCCCTGTATTCAGGCGAATTAAAAAAAAACAGAATTATCGAAATCGGCCCAGCCGTTCTCGAATTTTAGCGAGTCTAACGAACAGCAATTCATTTTTATATATAACCCGAGTCACGAGACACACAATCAAAAGATATTGAATTTTAAAATATAGGAAGAAACTTCATTGAGCGCTAAAATGGTAGCGCAGGCAGTGGTTGAGCGATCGACTGTTGCGCCGCGTGTCGTGGCTTCGATTCCCGCACGGAACAAGTACTTGTATGGCCTACAGATAGTTGTTCCGGGTCTGGCTGTTTGTGTATGTAACTTTGTATGTTTGTAAACACACCCACGATACAGGAGAAATAGCTAGTGTCGGGCAACGTCATTTTAAAAACAGAAACAGAAGCAGCTTTCATGGAGACTACAGATGTTTGCAATGCCATCAATTGAGCAAAGTTATAGTAACAAATGTGTGAAAAGAACCCCAAAACAATATTTAGTTGAGTTATAATTTTTAGGTTTCCGTAGCAAAATGGCAAATAACGGAACCCTTATGGATTCGTCATGTCTGTCAGTCTGTCTACCTGTCCGTCCGTATGTCACAGTCACTTTTTTCCGAAACTATAAGAACTATGCTGTTGAAACGTGGTAAGTGCGCCACTATTGGTTGCCAAACAACGTCTGCGCAACAGTCGGTAAATTTTATCACTTATGTTTTTCTTTATTCGTTTATTATTATTTTGTTTATTCTTATTATTTTAAATGTCTGTCTGTCTGTCTGTTTGCGATAAACTCAAAAACTGCTGCACCAATTTTCATGGTCTCACCAATCGATAGAGTGGTTCTCGAGGAAGGTTTTAGTATATAAGTATATAATTTGTCGAGCGGGCGAAGCCGCGAGCATCATCTAGTTTAAAATAAAGGCAACCGCCTTAATTTTACTCAATGCTAAAAAATTTAAGTGTTACAAAATACGAAATCCTTTATTTCAAATAGACCAGTTTACAGGCACTTTTGAATAGTCAAGGTATGTCAGTCAAATAGATGAAACTAATTCTGCCGCGCTTGCGACAAAAGTAGCAAGTTATTCTGCAACAAAACAAACTTACCGACCCTATCTCCAGCGCGGCAGTTGCACGTTCCAAAGAGTAGATCCTATGGAGAAGAACGTGCAAGAAACTCCATGGACACTCTTTTAAACACTGCCTTTTTACAAAATCAAGGTTACTTTATTTAATGAGTCTATTCAATGCAAAGATAATCTTACAGTCTTCAGCAGGTCCAACAATGTTTTCACATCTTCATCGAAGTTCGGGCATTTTAGTCGTTGTGGAGCGGACCAGCATTGAGCCAAGCATTTTTGTCGTCAATGTACTCCCCTAATTTATAACATGCTTGTTTGCATAGTGTGCGTTTTATACAGTTTTTAAATTTCGTCTCATTTAGTTCTAGTATATGTGGCGGTATTTTGTTATAAAAATTTAAACAGTATCCATATTAAAATAAAATTTAAATAGGACCAATCTGCAAGTATATCCATTCAGATAAAACAAGATTTTTTCAAATCGGTTCATAATTGTCGGTGTTATGAGGTAACAAACATAAAAAAATATAACCGAATTGAGAACCTCCTCCTTTTTGGGAAGTCGGTTAAAAACATAGCCTCATACTGTTTTAAAACTGTTTGCTAAATAAAACAACAAAAAAATCACAGTGAGCCCTCTAAGCTTTCATGATCAAAAATTCAAAATAAAGGCGGTAACACAAAGTATTATCAATATCGATAGTCAATAAGTGCAGCAAGTTCTCTTGACGTGGTCTGAGTGAGGAGATAGCAGCCATTGCGCGGGAAACCGGGTCACAGGCTTTTGATATGCATGATTTAGGGCATATACTTGATGCATGAATATTGATATTACAGTTTTTTTTTATCAGTGACTAATCCCGTTTATCAGTTGATGTCATCAATGTTGCGAGCAAAAGTTAGTTTCGAACAAATTTTTAGGCAACAATTTTTGCAGTTTTTTACATAAATTAATTTAATGAAGCTAACGGTGCCTTTTAAGTTCTTGCTAAAAATCTATTGATACAATGGTAAACCACATACTAAACCTTTTTATTAGTTTTTTCAGCCCATCCGAAATTCGTCTTGTAGATAGATACCAGCGACAAGACTGACAAGAAACAAATACAATTAAGTTTGTGTAAAAGAGTAGTGGTGTACCTACAATAAAGTATATTCTATCTATCTAATGAGTTTACCCATTGAATGCAGAAATAAAAATACTATAATGGATTAATTTATTTGATTATTATTATATTAAGTCCTAGTACATTCTACCATTTTGGCTTGCATGCCAAAATGGTTGCATGACATTGATACAATTCATTAGAAAAAAATAATGCAGCAGCTCAAAATAATGTTACATAAGTCCAATAAAATAAAACATAAAACTGAAATGTTTCTACTTTGCACAGTGGACAACGAGCTCAGCAATTACATAGTTTTAATTTGAATTTCAAATCCGTCAAATTAGGTCGAGCCTAGGTAAAAGCTCGCCACTGGGAGAGGCGGAGATTAAAGGCTTTTGTTTCATCGTATATTGAAGGTTTATTGAATTTAATTTTAACATGAGCATCATTGAGTTACGTTTATAAAAATAATTTATTTGGCTTTCATTTTTTTATTGGTATCAGTAACCAAACACGAACTTTTTCAATCGTAAAGTTTATTAGAACTTAAAATGCTTACATTTTCTACACTCATCGTTATAAGTAAATTGAACTGGGAAAAATTCGGACTAAAAATAAATAACAAACACATCAGCCATTTGAGATTTGCTGACGATATAGTACTACTATCAGAAAATAGTACTCAACTAGGTTCCATGATAGAGTCTCTGCAAAAAGAAAGCTCAAAGGTCGGATTAGAAATAAACCTAAGCAAATCAAAGCTAATGACAAATAGTATACAAAATGTGATCACTCTGAATAATATGCCTATGGAATACGTCGAAAGCTATATCTACTTAGGGAAGCAAATCTCTTTTAAAAAAGAAAGTAATGACCTCGAAATAGACAGAAGAATAGCAGGTGTATGGAAAAAGTATTGGGCTCAAAAAGAAGTCATGAAAGGCAACCTACCACTACACCTAAAGAAAAAAGTTATGGATTCTTGCCTCTTACCATCTCTAACATACGCCTGCCAAACCTGGAAATTCACTAAACGGTTGAGAAACAAAATAACCACTTGCCAAAGAAGCATGGAGAGAAGCATTTTGAAAATAAGAAAAATCCATAAAATACGGCACACTACCATACGCAAGAAAACAAATTTCACAGATGCATTATCTTATGCTCAAAAATTAAAATGGCGATGGGCAGGTCATGTAGCCCGTTTGACAGATGATCGCTGGACAGCACGAATAACTTCATGGCCAGGACCGGCAGGGACTAGAAAGCGAGGCAGACCTGTAACAAGATGGGCTGACGACATCACCAAAATAGGAGGAAAAGACTGGATAGAAACTGCAAAAGATAGAGAGAAATGGTCTTCACTGGAGGAGGCCTTTACCTTCACAGGAGGGGTTCTCACAGAAACTTGACTAAACATTAGATATCAATTTAGTCAAAACAATAAATTTCTATAATAATGTATTTAATTGGTTAAGAATAGTTTTACTGAACTTAGGACATAGACATAGATTAAATTACTATTTATTTATTTATTTATTTATTTGGGACAAACAAACAGTAACACATCGTATCTGCGCAAATAATATAAACAAAGATATTACAAATGTGAAACTCACACCGTTATCCACAGCATATACAATTCATAAGACTATACTAATGAACAATCTATGCGAGTAAGACTACAAGACAGATCAATTAACTATATATCGGAATCCTTAAGTTTCTTTAACAAAGCAGAACGAAATCTATTTGCTGACACTGAAAATAAGTCTAATTCTGTAGTTTCTGAACAAAAGTCATTATAGTGTTTGCACAAGCGACGTAGAGGCGCCCGCAGACCAGCATTGGTGCGGCAATGGGACACAGCAAAAAGAGGACGTGCGCGTACCTCTCGTCGAATAACAGTTCTTGGGACACAGTAGCATATTTTATTAGTAATCTCAGAGCAGTTATACCTGTTATAGCATACGTCGAAAAGAAACATAATTTCTAGATATAAACGTCTAGACTTCAGGCTCATTAGATTGTATTTATTAACAAGATTTTTATAGGTTGGAAAATTGTGGTAGCACCTATAGTGCATCGATCTAAGGAATTTGCGCTGCACTCTTTCTAGCATCTCAACGTATTTATTATAAAAAGGGTTCCACACCACCACTGCATATTCGAGTTGAGATCTAACTAGTGCTTTATAGAGATGAGAACAAGTGCTTGCGTGTTTAAATTTAGTAGCTGACCTCATAACGAACCCGTACATACGATAAGCCTTTTTGATGATGTTATCAATATGATGATCAAGGTGAAGTTTGTTATCTAGCAGTACCCCTAGGTCTCGTACGGATGAAGCTTTCAATAGAGTTAAATTGTTAAGATTATAATTATGATTTAAAACGTTTTTATTTTTTGTGAATGATATCGTTAAACATTTAGAAATACTGAGGTAAAGTTTGTTTTGAACACAGTATTCAGAGAATCGATTTAAGTTTTAGTATCGAAATTAATGTCACAAATTATTAGAATTTATTAAAATATTAAGACATTGAGTAATAATATATATTACGTACCTATATCAAATTATAATTGCATGTAAAATTAATTATATAGAAATAATGAGATAGAATTAGGATAAAAAAATAATCAAATTTTTCTTTTGTTTATTACGTGGGAAATAAAAAGGCTTTTTATTATTTATTTTACATTACATTTACAAAGACAAACCAGGGAAATAGATAGGAGCACAACTTGGTCGAAAAGTTCCACTGTGCAGTTGACCTAACTTCGTCTTTTATTTTGCTTTGGATAATTTTTTAAAGCTTGGTTTACATGACACAGCGGATAACGACACGACATGGAGGGCCCTCAGTCAGTTACAGACGTGCTGGAGTGGATATTGTGAACCCCGCTCAACACTTGGAATTATTGGAAAAAACGAGGCATCGCTAGATTAGTTTCAATTATCTTTTGTTGCTTCGAAGACTTCAAAGGCCGTTTGATTCAAGGCTAGGCATTGTGTTATTCCTTAGTCAGGCCATTCCGTGCCTATTGATAAATTGGAATGTAAATGTTTGTTGATTTGACAAATTGCTTCGGCCGAATTTGTCTATATTTTTAGGCTAGACAATCAAGATTTGTTTGTGAACAGTTGTGGTTTTATTTGATGTTGAATAATTTAGGCCTTTTCAGACAATGCCATTTAAGTACATAACAAGTTTACAGATAAAGGCGCTTACATAGAAAACTCACCATTCATAACTATGGAACGAATAAAAATAAGAAAATTAGGTTTTAAATACACTTTTGCGAAGTAAGTGGATTCCGAATTTGAAAAACCCATTTACCGCTTGGCTGACCAAAATCCTATTTTATCCTCAAGCGAAGTGTCATCAGCAAGTAGCGTTGACAAATGTTTGTGACGAATGAGAGCCCCAGACGGCCTTTGCGTAGCACACAAGATTTTTTTCTCTTCAGATTTCCGTAGATTCTTCTATATCGACATCATCATTTTATTTTTAAATAGTCTGTGGACATATTTAAAAAAATCACATGGAGTCCATATCTATACTAATATTATAAAGCAGAAGAGTTTGTTTGTTTGTTTGTTTGGTTGAACGCGCTAATCTCAGGAACCACTGGTCCGATTTGAAAAATTCTTTCAGTATTAGATAGCCCATTTATCGAGGAAGGCTATAGGCTATATATCATCTCGCTAAGACCAATAGGAGCGGAGCAGTAATGAAAAATGTTACGCAGACGACGTTGCACGGGTCAGCTAGTCTATACTAATATTATAAAGCAGAAGAGTTTGTTTGTTTGGTTGAACGCGCTAATCTCAGGAACTACTGATCCGATCTGAAAAATTATTTCAGTGTTAGATAGCCCATTTATCGAGCAGTAATGAAAAATGTTACGCAGACGACGTTGCACGGGTCAGCCAGTGATCTATAAAAATCAAACAAACGACTTTTATTGTATGTACAGTCTTCCACATACTTCAGTACGCGAACATTCCACTCGGCGACTTTATTTTCTAACGAACAACACTGCCAGTGTTGTCAGTATTGACACGAACAGCTAAGTCTCCTGTCGCCTCGGGTCCTTACAGAGAAAAAAAACAACTGCTTATCTGTTAACACGAATTGCAAATTCCTTTCTCCTTTGAGTACACTTGGGTACTATTATTAGATTTACTTTTCCCGATTTAATTAAGGATAAATGGGTGATTAATGATGACAGTAATAATGTTTTAATGTCACAAATCGTGTTCAAATATACATTAATATAGATAACTTGACATTTTTGTTTGTAACACAGTTGAGCTGAAAAAGTACTGGTACCTAACAGTAATAATTTAGTTAATTCACCCTGTAGTTGACCAGCAACAAATTAAATATTAACATCTACTCCTGTATTCTATTAAGTATTCTTAGACGTTATAATCCACTTTCCGACAAAGGCTTCACAAATAACTGTAAATATTAAATTCCAATTTACTATAGTGTTTCACTACATGTCATAAAGTTTGCTCTTAACTGTTTACCCGTAGTAGTTTCGTAACCCATTTTATCTTTCCTAGGAACACTTTAATGGTCATTTGTCTTCTCAACTGTCCTGTCCGTCATCCAGACGGACGTCCACTTTTTACACTCTCGACTGTTTGACAGTTGAATCGTTTCTCCAGGACTCTTCGAACTTCATTAGCTCGGCGTTTTTCTGGTGATCACCTCTGTTGATTCTGGTTTTCAGGAGTTACAGCGGTTGGGAATGTGTGGCGGGCTTGTCCCAAAAAGAATGACGTAAATAGCAAATAATTTTCAAAATAAAATAAAAAAATAAAACTCTGTGTTGCTCTATTAGAGCTTCCCACTTTGCGCCAATGAATATTCATCACGTTAAAGGATTTTTTCAGTAATTATAAGAGTTTTTTTATTATTCACCTCAGGAAAAGAGTCTTAATTTCTTTTAGAACTTCGGAAACGCTTATATTTAAATCAACTGAAAGTTCTTCCACTTGGAAACGCTTTGCAACAAATTATTGTCAATCTGATTAAACTTTCCTGCACCTCAGCTCTCCAGGCAACTTTGTTTTTTCTTGTGTTTAACAAACATTTGTTCGGTAAACTATTACCTGGTAGCTCTGCTATTAGCAAGCTATTAGCAGGGATCACACAACTCAATTTCCAACTAGTATGGAAGTCATCTATCAACGTTTGACAGCTACAGGGTTCACAGGACGACATGTCGGTTAAGAGCCCCTGAAACTAATCACCGACGTCTACCGCTAAAAGGTCATGTCGGGAATATAACTCGAGTAACTAAATTAAGTCCTACTTGGTAACTGACGATGTGGAACTTTCAAACTCTAAAATGGACCCAAGATTTGATGTCAGACATGCTTATAATTGTATTATGTAATTGTTTTATCCGATAAGTGTTTTTTTTTCGTAATGGAGCGATTTTCACTTCTAGTAACATTTGAATAAATTGTCCTTTTATACTAGAATGTTTTGTGCTTTCCAATGCTTCTTTTGTTGTTTTAGTTTTTCAGCACACAGCCCCTTTGAGTTTCTAAAAGTGGGTTTACCTGGCATGTTGTGAAAGAAAATGTGTAGAAAAAGTATTCAAAAGACAAAAGCTTTGAAAAATCGTCTCCTGGGTTTAATTGTTTGTGAACAATGTGTGTTATATGAATACTTAGTGTTATAGAAATACACGAAGTGTTAGTTAATTCTTTCTACTAAACGAGTAAAATGTTATGTTGTGTTTCAACACAATCAGTTACAACATATCTGTGCACGTAAATATTCGTAAACGGATTGAACATTTGTGTGTAGCCAGACTGTTTGTTTAGGACCAAAACTCACAGATTTCATATCAATAACGAGATCAATTTTTAAAGCAAATAAATAATTCTTCTCTCACGTTTCGATTTTGTTGGAAATTATAATTATTCTGATAAAGTAGTCTATTTGTGCGCAAATGTAAAAAAAACATTTGACATGTCAGCGTAATTTTTTACGATAGACTTTGTTTCTATATTGAATTTGGCTTGTAAAATATGAGATTAAATATTAAACGAGCTGAATGTATTCGAGTTCGGTATCTTAATGGAGTTTCGCCACAACTGACAGAGCAAAGAGCGGAGCGAGCGGAGGTTACTCTATTGCGGTGAGCCCGATGTCAACATTAACTTAGTATCGCTTTTTAAAATTGCCACTACCTATTAGGTACTCGTACTTTAGAGTATACTGTTCGTGATAAACGCATGTATGATCACGTAAAACCAATTCAAGCGTCGTTTTGAAGAAACTTTTTTAAGAATTAATAAAAAATGTTATTATTGTATTTAAAGCTTGATTAATTCCACGTTTTATTTTATTTATCAAAGAGTTAGATATGCAGATGCACTTGAATTGTCCCAAACGATTATTTGAATATATGAAAAAGCACTAAGTCTTTCATTAGAGGAGTGCTGAATAACTAAAAACCCGAGATCAACGGTGTCGTCGAGTACCTACTCAATTTTTTTTCCAACCCTTGTTACGGGTGCAAGATTTTTTACCAATTAAAATTCGATCATAATATTGGAAATTGGAAGCGCGCGTCGTTTTTTCAACGAAACGATTTATACTTGATTGATGGTTCTTTAGAGGAAAAATTTTGCCGCGAATCGACAAATTTGGTTACTCGTATAATTGAGTTTTTATTTACCTACTGCAAATTTGGAATAGTATTTTTTATTCATCGGAAATGCATTTTTTGTTAAAGTACTTGGTTACGCGCATTATTTTATCTATTACTAGCTGACCCAATCAACTTTGTCTGAGTCACATTTTCCATTAATGCTCGGCTCCTTTTAGTCTTAGCGTGATGCTATGTAGCCTATATCCTTCCTCCATACATGGGCTATCTAAAACTGAAAGAATTTTTCAAATCGGACCAGTAGTTCCTGAGATTACCCCCTACACACAAACTTACAAACAAATGTTACCTCTTTATAATCGACTAGCTGACCCACGCAACTTCGTCTGCGTCACATTTTCCATTAATGCTCGGCTCTTTTTAGTCTTAGCGTGACGATATGTAGCCTATATCCTTCCTCGATAAATGGGCTATCTAATACTGAAAGATTTTTTCAAATCGGACCAGTAGTTCCTGAGATTACCTACAAACAAATGTTACCTCTTTATAATATTAGTATAGATAATATTAGTATATCTAGATGTGATTGCTTTTCTATAAATGAATGGTTTGTTTATCCGATAACTTGTTTGTTTGATGAGTCAATCAATCTATAATTTAGTAGCAAATATCATATTTCCATGAACTGTATCCTCTAATTAGCTGTAATTAATAAATTAGCACCAAACTAAAATATTTCAGCTGTCAAGTCAAATGGAATGTTCGGTTTGCATATTTAACACTTGTTTTATAATTATAGCTTGTTTTCACGCTTCCCATAATTATAATAAACCTACCATTATAGTATCAGTTAAAATGACCGCCACTTAATATTCGTCTCTCAGTATCTGTTATCATTTACATTTAAAATTGCCGTAGGTATTACCAAAGGAAAATTGCCGTAATTTGAATGGTTGACAGATTAATTAGTCATCACAATTTGTTTTTGTTTTATGAATAGGAGAACATTTCTTTAAATTGGAATAGGACGGCAAAAGGGAACGAAAAAAAAACAAGGCAAAGAATTTTTAGCTAAATATTTTGTAACAGTCAATTTGATGCTGCAGCAATACTTTAATCTCAAGTTATCACACTTTTTTAGTATAGATAATTCGTGAATTTTCCCCGGAGCTTAGAATTCGGTTCAAAACATTTTTTAACACCGCTTTATGTAATTACAATTTAATTGTACTCTAGCAATATTTTTATCTCAACTAAACACACGTTTTAAGTAGGTATAAATAACCGAAACATAAAATTATAAAATTCGGAACCTGGCTGACATTAAGCTTTCATTATAATTTTCTTAATCGGCTTAATTTCAATGGGGACGACTCGAGTTTAATGTTTATTTCGAACTAGCTGCACGTCCCGACTTTGTACGGGTATACCCTTTATTTTAACGGGATAAATTAATAGCCTATGTTCATACGGACAGTCCATTCTACACATTGGTGAAAGAATTTTTTAATTCGGTCCAGTAGTTTCGAAGCCTATTCAATTCAAACAAACAAACAATCAAATCTTTCCTCTTTATAATATTAGTGTAGATACCAAACTAGTTTACTGTGTCATACAGACATGACAAGTTACCGTCAGCGGTTTTAGTAAAATGAAGTCAGCCCGCACAATACTTCTACTACTCACATATAATTTTCATGCATTCGTTTCGAATTGTATTCGGATTAAATTCAAAGTGCTAAATGTATTCTGTTACACAAAGGGCATAGAATCATCGTGGCAATTATTTTTTCAACCGACTTCCAAAAAAGGAGGAGATTCTCAATTGGGCGGGTAATTTTTTTGTTTTTTATATTTATTTTATTTTATGTATGTACACCGATTACTCCGAAGTCTTTACTATTTATAGGCATACGTTTGACCACTATCTCACCTGATGGTAAGCGATGATGCGGTCGGAGATAGAGGACGCTTGCTAGAAGTAACCTTTTTACTCTTGACTTAAAGACTCCCAGGTTGTTAATGCTATCAGGAAACACAGACTCTGGCAGGGAATCACACTCCTTAGCTGTATGCACAATAAATGTTGGCAACTTGTTTGTTTGTTGAAGTCTCCTCTATCCAAATATGCAGTTCGTAGTCATGACGTTACTTTGAAAAAATAAAATGGCGGCGGGTGGGCTAGAAAAACGTTCGAACTGTTTATTTTTTGCATTGAATTGAGGAGTTCTTAATAAAGACTTAAAGACAAATAAATAATTTCCAAAATTGAATTTTCCTAAAATATTTTACGAAAAGCAAACATTATTCACATTTTCGTGACACATTAGCGACGTTTAGTTGAACATTCGTAATGGAATTGGTAATATTAAAGGCTACAAAGTTCATTAAAATGGAGCAATGTTGTCATTGAACATTTCAATAATTTATTCCGTTATTAACACAATTCGGTACGCGCAACTTGCTACTATTCATAAATTAATATCCATTCTCCGTTTCAGAGGGGTTTGATGAAATTTCAAACTTTTCAGCAGTTGCTCAACAAATTACGGGATTATTTGCCAAAAACGGGTTAACTCTACTTCGCTAGAAATTGTGCCTTGTAAAGGTGCTTACGTTGTTCTTTTATTTCTACTATAGACTAACTTCTGCCAGCGGCTTCGTCCGCGTGTTCCCTAGGGGACTTACTCCCGGGATTAAAAATCCTATGTGTTATTCCAGACTATAATCTACTTCTGTGCCAAATTTCATGAAGATCCTTTCAGGCGTTCTGACACGAAAGAGTAACAAATATCCATCCATCCTCACAAACTTTCGCATTTATAATATTTTCGAGGGTATGCGGTACAGAGAGTAAAGTCCCGTCCATTGAAAAGGGAGAATCCTCCCGCTCAGGCGGTTACTGTGCTTAGGGGGCTACTGTCCGATAGTTCATATTCAGGCGGATGTATATGTTCAAATCGCATGGTAAACTCTGCTTGCGTGATTTAGGATTATAGTTCGTCGCCTGTTGGATAGATGGCGTCGCGGTTCTTTTTGCTGCGATGCAGATTTGTTTCGTTGGTTTTTCTTGTGGCGGCATTTATGCCGCTACTATATTATTAAGTAGGAAGTAGGATTTTTGGCAGTCGATTAGTTTTTTCATTAAACCCTTAGATCAGTTTTTCATATCTTATTTGTAACTAGCATTTACCTGCGCCGTGTCTTTTGTGGCCTATTAGGGAATAATAATGAAGTTTTTTTGTAATCGGATCTGCAGCTTTAACTCTACATTTTTCATCTACGAATACTTTCAATGTATTGAAACAGATCGCATTGTTAAGTTGTGGGTTAACGAACGGGAAACATTAATTAATATTTCAAAGGAATAACGTTGTAACAACTAGCCGCCTTTTAATTACCTTAGTTGCATGAACTCAATTTTGTCGTGTTTGTGTGAAAAATTACACCAACACATTCGTGTAAGTACTAAAAGTAAATTGCGTGTTTATTTTCACGTCCACATTGTTATACGAAAACTTATTACATTTACGAAAAATAAAGCAGGTTTCAGTAAGACCCCTGTGGTTCAAAGCTGACGTAATGTTACTGTAAAGATATTAGGTCCATATTTATAGCGGCATCTAGGGATTTAAAGCTGGGTAAGCGTTGTGTTTTTTGCAATATGAAAATAAGGTTCAAGGGGTTGGAAAAACGAGGAATATTAGTTTAAAAAATATTTTTATTCGTTGGTATTCTTGCGAAGTGAATTGTAAAGTAGTTAAGCTTTCCGCATAATTACATGAGAGCGGTAGTTCAGAGAGGCTTCGCGACGTCGACGGCGCGTCGTCTAGTGCCTAAACTACCTACCCCCTAGTATCACTTATGCAGGAGTCATCCAATTAAGCATGTGCGCCGGCGTGTGTGCCTGCCTGATAGCGCTATGCTTATGATCTACCTTCATATTATATGCTACACTAATTAACCCCATTCTAAGGCATGGTAATGCACGCCAAAATATGAGTCTTGCGAGTTTTGACCTCTTTTAAAGGCGCTCCTTTCAAAACCGAGGGGTTATTTTGGCGAGTGTTTTCTTTAAGGGAAGACACGTGATGGGGTCAATGACTTCTAGGCTGTTCACCTGAAGAAATAAGTAACTAGGATGCTGTAAGACGTTAAGGCGCTCTATAATGATATGCATTCATAGTTTCCTAATAGATCTTTTACGTTCGTATGAATGGAATAAAATCTTGCATGTCAAAGTTTCAGTTATGTTAACGAGTGAAAATTTTCGGAAGTCAACACAGATAGGTATATAGTACACAGTTTACTTAGTTAAATCATATTTTCAGGTAGATTAATAAAATAATAGATGAATTTTCAGTGTATGAATAATGTTCCTTTCGCGTTAACGTAGAAATCAAGGCCGGAAACCAATATTTACATATTGATCACTATTTATACATAAAAATTTAGTTCACAACAAATAAACATTTGTTGTGAACGAAATTATTATTACGTGGAAGAGTTGGAAACTGTGTTATTTAATTTTGTGAGAGTGGTGATTTTTAACATTGTAAATACCTACTATAAAATGTTACCTACCTAAATAAATGTGTAAAAAATAAATTTATTTTCTAATATTTTTCGCTGACAGATTGCTGCAATATCGTTGCGAGTCATGGCAGGTAAACGGAAAAATGCCCGGTTTCTTCGAGATAGGCCACGAGACTGAAGTTAAAGGAAATGTTAAGTCAATAAAATTTAAAATTATTGACTAGCAAAACGTACAAATTAGTGTTCTAAGGAAAAGGTTTGACTACCTTTTCCTTAGAACACTAAGGCAATAAATTACTGAAAAGGTTTGACTATCAGGTTAGGTTATAACTAAACTCTTGTCTACATTGAATTAATGGGGTAGTTAACCCATCTATTTAATCTTGACATACCCGAATGATATTGATTACCGGCCAAGTGCGAGTCGGATTCTCACACTAAGTGCTCGTTTACGGAGAGGCGGGGCGTCAAGCGTCGCGTTTGGCGTGGCGGCTTACACTAAATCCAAACATACGGCGTTGTATGATAGTGTGCTTGGAGAAGAGCTTTCCAAAAACTATGACAAGCCGTTTAGAAGTGATTTTTATTGTAAATCGGCTACTTCAGGGTATTTGCGCTTCAAGACAAATTTTAAGTTTAATAAGATATCTTGAAAAAGTATTCTGACTTGGCCCGGACTATCGATATTGAAATCTCCGCATTTTCCCCACATCTTGCAAATTCCAAATAAATCCCCAATCAACTTGAGATTGCCCGCAGTTTAGGAAATTTCCCACACGTTGACAACGCGGCTTAAGTGTCAAGCGTCCACCGTTGCACGCGGCGGCAGACGAGGCGTTTTTCACAGCGGCGCGCGGACGCTCGGCGTTGGTTCCGTGCCATAAACGGAAAATCACGTTTCTTGTATGGGTAAATATAAATTACAGGGGGCTCCCCCTTTAATTTTTATTTGTTGTTATAGCAGTAATAGAAACACACTTTGAGAATATTTCTACGGTCTGAGTATAACGGCTCTTGAGATGGACAGATGGACGGACGGACGGACAGCGGAGGCATAGTAAAAGGGTTCCATTAGTTACCCTTTGGGTACGCAAACCCTATTTTTTTTTTTAGGGATGGGAAATCATCCTATGACTCCTCTCGCTCTGGGTGGAGCTAGGGAGTGTGAGACTTCTCCTGACTAAAACCCATCCACGTTCCTTCATTGCCCTTTGTGTTCCGGTGCCACGGTATCTCTTTCGAATAGTCCCGCGACTCCGGTGGGTACGCAACCCTTAAACTATTTAGACTTCCTGGGGTCAATGAGGTAACGGATCTTTGGAGGGTTAGCTTTCTGTAGCCAGCTCACAGAGCCTTAGACGCTATCTATGAAATGAGGCACCTATCGAAGATGTTCCATGTACGCTCGACAAGAACACCCTGTTGGTCTGGAACTATAACAGAACATGAGAACAAAGTTCTAGTTTCGGGGACTTGAGTGACGCCTGACTATGCAATGTAATTAAAATGAAAAAGTTATTAAAAACTTTGAATGTTAGGATGTTTCTTTATCAATCCCGCCTCAAAGGTTGAAGGGAATTGTATGGAGTTTATCATACAGTTAGACCACTCCGTAGTTCCCATGGGAAAATGTAGATTTTTACGCGGCCTTTGACGCTAGCTGAGAATTTTGTGAATATTTTTTGTCAAAATTAAGGCATTTATTCAAATTTACATGAAGACAGTCCCGCCAATCGCACAGTCCATTACCACTTCCTAGTGTTTTAGCTGGCAAGCAGAAGTGGCGCGACAAACTCCCCAGCAACACAACTGTCTCTCAGATTTGAAGAACTTGAATTTATATAACGGTATGATTCAAAATTTTAAGACCGACATAGAACATTAAATCAAATTAAATTTAATGGTGCACAATAAAGTAAATTCTATATATCCAGAAAAAACTAGTATGACTTAAAAAGGAGCGGAATTGATTGAAACGAATTAGCAGAAAAACAGCGGTATCCATTGAAAAACTTTCTTTTGTTTTTTTGAGGTCAAAGTTCAATGAAAAGTGTGTTAATAAATAATGAAAGTAGGTCGCGTCAATACGTCGTACGTACTACCTTTTAATTAAATATGAACAAGAATGATTAGACCAACCTTAATTACTTTACTATCAATTGTCGTACAGGGACTGTTTTAGGACGGTAATAGGCTAGTTTCCATCATTCACAAATTGCAAAACTATTTAGTCTGTCAGTTAGAGAATTCAAAAATAATGGACACGTATTTTTTGTTTTTGTAAATCAATGAATATTGAGACAGATAAAACGAATCAAAACTCCAGAGTGAGGGCTCGTGACGTCACAACCTGTTAAAAAATATGGCATGGCGTGACGTATTGAGAATTTTGAAAGCGTCGTAGTTTCGTCAATTATGGTTCCCGTAACAAAACAAAAAATACGGGTCTAATATTTTTTGATAATCTAACTGACGGACTAATTAGATTTTTTCAGGACACAAGCCTATTGCGGTCGTTGCCCTTTTTGCTTATCATGATTTCTTCATAAGAATTTGAAAATTAAATAACGTGTCGTGGAGTACGTTGAGCATACCGATAGGTTCCGTTCCGTTTGAGAAATGAAGAATGTGACAAAATTAATGTGTGTTATACCGCTATTGAAATGCTAAAACGCAACAACTGCAATTCAAATGCTTATAGAGGTAGTTTTAACTATAAAATTTGATCGTGATTAGAACTACAATGTAGACCAGTATGGCATTAAATATTACCTACTCATCGGACTACAGAAATAGACTGTCACATATATGAGAAACATATTATTATGTAGATACACGACGCTCTATAAAGTAGAGCTTTTTCTCAATATTATAATACTAGCTGACCCGCGCAACTTCGTCTGCGTCACATTTTCCATTAATTCTGCGCTCCTTTTTGACTTAGCTTAATGATAAATAGCCTATAGCCTTCCTCGATAAATGGGCTATCTAACACTGAAAGAATTTTTCAAATCGGACCAGCAGTTCCTGAGATTAGCGTGCTCAACCAAACAAACAAACAAACTCTTCTGCTTTATAATATTATATAACTCAGAGGTTCTCAGATTTTGTTGTGCAAGGCGTTGCGAACGTTCGACACTCGACTCTCTTGCGCGTACCTGAGAGTTTCTTTGATTTTGTTCAGCAAGGCGTTGTGAACGTTCAGGTGAAGATTCTCCCATACGGCGTATTCTTGCTGCCCGTGCTTGAGAACTATGTTTAGTAAGTTGAGACCTGGCTCTCTTAGGATTTTCAAATGTTTAAGAAAATGTTAATAGCGTGTAATATTCTAGCTCTGAAAAGAACTGTTGTGTGGCCCTGAAAAGAACTGTTGGTTAGCCCTGAAAAGAACTGTTGGTTAGCCCTGAAAAGAACTGTTGGTTAGCCCTGAAAAGAACTTTTGTTTGGCTCTGAGAAGAGCTGTTGTTTAGTTCTGAGAAGAACTTTTGCGTAGGTGTAGTTTTAAGAACGAAATCTAAAAAAAATCGCACGAAAATTATAAGACTTCGCGCACGACCCTTGCGTAGGGAGCCGACCTCGCGTCTGAGCCTTATGTAGCCTCCACACTATTCCCGAAGTTGATCGAAGTTGAGCGAATACGATAGTGTAGAAGGGCACTTCGCTTCGCCTCGTGCAACTTCGCTTCGCCCCGGGCGACTTCCAGTTGTTGTCGGTTTTTGCGCCCGAGTCAAAGGACTCGAAGTTCAAACACGAAGCGTTTGTCCACACTAGTCGGCTCACTTCGGTTCGCGTCAGCCATAGTAAATACGCACGTATTTTTATTATGCGAGAGTACATATTGCAGCGGCAGTTGCCACATGAACGTTATCCATTATGCCTATCGTGAGGGGAACGGGCGACTGAGCTCCTCGCGAAGTTGCTCGAGTGTGTGGACACCTACTTCGGACTTCGGTCAACTTCGGAGAGCACTTCGCCTCGTGCAACTTCGGAATAGTGTGGAGGACACTTTACATTACTCTTAGATCTAAACTCCCCCCCTCCCGCACGCGCACGGCCCGCCTTGGTGACGTCCACTTCGCAACGGGCCGTGCAGCAGAAATCGTAATATTTTAATTTCGCCATAACTTCAAAACCAAATGTCCGATTTTAATCATTCAAAGACCAAATATTATCTACATAAACTGTACTTAGTCATGAAATACTTTATTTTGATAAGGATTAATAGCATGAGTAAAATAAAAGCGTTTAAGTGTAGTCCAAAAAAAATCAAGATTTTTAAATAAAAAAGTGGTTGTTGCGCCTCACTCGACATAGATAGGTACCTATAGTGTGTCGCGGACTTTTTTGAAGATATTTATAAGATCTACAATTAATTAGAACAATTTATGGTTCTATCTTTTATAGTTTAGGCAGCGTACGCAAAATAAGTAACTTTACTGGTTGATTTTTACACCTGTCCGAAAAATCCAAATATGTAACGGAACCCAATTTTTTTCCAAAATAAAATATAGCCTATGTTACTCGTGGATAATGTAGCTTTCGAATGGTGAAAGAATTTTTAGGCCTTTAGTTTTTGAGCCTATTCATTACAATCAAACAAACAAACAAAGTTTTCCTCTTTATAATATTTGTGTAGATTACAAAAACTAACGTAGCGGCATCTATACCGCGGATACCGCCCCAAAAACTAGCGTAACGACATCTATACCGCGCGCTACAAAGATTAACATAGCGACATCTATACCACTACAAAAACTAACGTAGCGACATGTATACCGCAACAAAAACTACCGTAGCGATATCTATACCACCTCAAAAACTAATGTAGCGACATTTATACCGCCAGAAACGACCGTTTGACGTCATACGAATTTTGCATCCAGATTTCATAGTTTTTGTGAGATTTCAACACATACACAACAGCCCAAATATCAACCATGGGGCAGTAGCCCACCAGTCACAAGCTGGGAGAATGGAACCGTTGAGGGATGTCGTGTGGTGTTCCACAAGGTTCGGTTCTGGGGCCGCCTCTGTGGGACATCGGCTACGACTGGGTGATGTGCGCCGACCTCCCTAGCGGTGCCAGCGTGATCTGCTAAGCCAACGACACGCTGGTCCTGGCACAGGGGGGGTCGTACCAGGTGGCGGCTGATACTATGACACGCGGGGTTGCGATAATCGTTGAGAGGATCCGGCAGTTGGGTCTCGAGGTGGCCCTACACAAGTCCGAAGCCTAACAAGTGCTTTCATGGATCTCGGAATAGGCTACCATCGGGATCCCACATTACGGTAGGAGGGGTTCACATCGGCGTCGGGTCGACGATGACGTACCTGCACTCGTCCTTGACAGCCGGTGGAACTTCGTCGATAATTTCCAACGTTTGGCTCCCAGACAGGGGCGGGCTGGGGCGCGTATTGCCATTGTGTATATCAGTACAGACACCCATAGTCTGTACTCGATCACTTTGTGCTCTTAAAAATAACAAATACTCTAAAGCAAACTACGTATGACTACAGACCAGTCTGTATAAGTATACAGTTTGCTTGCATATTTTTAAAGCAAACTACGTATGACTACAGACCAGTCTGTATAAGTATACGGTTTGTTCGCATATGTTATAACCTCATCTAACCCAAATTATTCACCAACAATAGAAGGGATCTGGTGCGACGCTGGACGCTAATGATCATGGTTCTAACCTAACCTAACCCACATGATTAACCAACCATAGAGGGACATATCTGAATCTGACGATCATTAAATGCCAAAAACAAAAACTCAAATAGAAACTCGTATTTTGCTCTAGTATTTTAAAGCAAAATATATATTGATTCAGACACTCTCTGAATAGGTATACAGTTTGCTCTTCAACTACAAACGCAAACTGCGATCGAACTCAGAGCAACCTCGGTCTGGGTCAGTATACAGTTTGGCAATACGCGACCGGGGCGGCCTTCAAGCGGCTTCTGCCCTACCTAGGGGGTCCAAACGCCTCCTGCCAGAGGCGGGGGTCGTGCAGTCCAAGGCTCTTTATGGGGCACCGGTGTGGGCTTTTGGCTCTACCGAATCGACCTGCCCATTACCTCAACGCGTCCCAGATGGTCATGGCCATTCGGCTGGCCCCGGGATACAGGGAACGCGCGAGAGAGAGGGAAGCCTCACGCCCCGGCTGCCACAACAGAAGAAGACGCCCCGGGCGTCGGGAGTCGCAGGGCGATTCCCGGCCACCGTGGGCGCGGGCCTGCGGTTCACGAACGTTGGGTAGATGGCCATTCAATCAGAACTAGGCCCGGGTCGTCGGCGCAGGGTCGGCGCGCCCTGGAACGCAGAGGGAACTATGAGGATCATGGATGGGTTTTAGTCAGTAAGAGTCTGACATACCCTTCTCGGCTCCACACAGAGCGGGAGGAGTTATTTGATGGTTTCCCATCCTTTCCATCGACGATTTAAAAAAAAATTAAGGTTTGGGACCTTGCACCCTGTTCCGCATACCTCTACACCATACAAACACCCGAGTCCTACATACATGTGCCTTATAATTACACCGACGACTCGACTCCGTCCTCACACCACGCGAATCCCTTTCCGTGGAAGGGTGACTTAATTGGGGATTAAGAAATAAATCCCTTTTGTTACTCATGGAAAATTGAAAAATACGCTGTGGAAATTGTTTTGGTACTGCTTATTCTTTGTTTAGTCTCCGGAAAATCCATGAAACGGGACTGTAGTCATAAGTTAATCCTTAAAATCAAGTCTATTATTGTATATGCGAAATCTCGATGTAATAGTAACTGAAGTTGTTCCTGTAACTCCTTCAATGGATGCTCTAATTATACATGTTACTAAGAGCAATTTTGGACACTTGAATTTCCTCTGTTAGGTTGGATACCAACTGTTTACTACTAACTACTTGGTAAAACCTTTCATCTAAATTCAACATTGATAAATCACCGCGAAGAGTTACTTGTAGAGGTAAAAAATAAACTAATAATTTACTTTACGAAAGAGTTGATCACTTCTGACCTTTTTATACTACCTAGAGTAGATGATTTTATGGTGGGATAGTAACCTATGCAATGCATTACATTTTGACTAAATCTAACATTTTCAACCAGTTAAAGAAAAACACGGGTATATTATATTGCTCGGGTTATTACAAAGATATATAGGCAGAGGTCTGTAACCGTTACAACCATAAAAGCATGAAAAAAATACTTAGTAGGTATTTCATTTTATCAAAACATATAAGTCGTTGAAATCCTTGTGACGACAAAGATCTATATACGGTCAAGCTTTTCATATTATTCAGACTGCGGTTTCTTCTTGTAGCCTTTACCTACACATCAAATAAAAGTTCCTTTTTCAAATAAAATTTAAACGTGCGCTTTGACTCAAAGATCAGTTTGTAAGTACGTTTAGAGTCGTAGTTGAGCCTGTAGTGTTGAGCCGAGCAATATAAAAAGGAAAAAGACGCTGGAGGTTCTTAAAAAGCGTGAGATTGCGTCTACCGTCCCATTTCCGCAGGAACTAGGCGACTGCCGATTGCTTCGGGCGAAACTACCACAAAGCGATTCAGATAATACTAAATCTTTGCAGTAAACGCTCGTTTACAATAGAATTGAAGTTTGAATTTAGAAAATTCATATTCGACTTTTCAAATTCGTGCTTTCGTTTCGATAACGGTGAAATAGTTTAATACTTTGAAATGAAATGGCGGTCTTGTGAATAGTTTGGGAAAGAGCAAATGGCCTGTTTTTTTTAGTTATTCAGATTTGCAACTTGGTTCAAAATGTTAGCAAAAGCTCAAAAAATCACTTGGTGTTTGTTGTCAACTGCATACCAAAAACAAATCTGTACATGCAAAGTTTGGGTCAATCATCGGGGTGACATAATTATTCTTGATAGAAAAAACCCTGTAAATAAATAAAGATTAAAAAACAAATGTATTTATGAATAAAGGAGAAACTGCTTGTTTTCAGAATACAAGTACGTAAGTAGTATTCGATTTTCATTCTCGTACGTACCTACCTACTCTAAATATATTCTTTCTGGGAGTGCTAAGATATGCGAAAATAATTATTTTTTTCATCCTTACTATAACAGATGAGAGGGATGTTAAATTATAGTCTTTGACGATAAATTGGCAATTTAATAAGTGGGTATCATTTATATATATTTATGGAAGGCATATAAACTTGCAATAAAGTACATTGACCTTTCCCTAATATCCCTTCATAGATACTCGAACAATAAATTATGAACCGTTTTTCATTACTAGAGAACTTGATGGATCACGATAGAAGTCGATTTAGGACAGCTGTATGTCTTTATTTTTGTTTTTGATTCCTACCTACTAAGAAAGTCAATAAATGTATGTGGGTCAATGACCGTTATAGCACATTTACCTAGCGCCTACGATTATGTAGGTTACTTTTTAGTTGCTCCTAAATCCATTGATGTACAACCTCCTCAGTAATGTGGAGACCGGCTTTCTTTGCTTAGTAATAAAGCATGTCCATGACCACAAGCACAAGCAGTCTATAATTTCACAAAAAATGTATACCTATGTCACCGGAAAGTGGCAAACTTTGTAAGATTGTAAATTAATAACTTGAGAGTTTGTGAACTGTCGCTAAATTTTCAACTGAACATTCGGAATACTTTTTAACCGACTTCCCAAAAAGGAGGAGGTTCTCAATTCGGTTCTCCTTTTTTATGTTTGTTACCTCATAACTCCAACAATTTATGAACCAATTTGAAAGTCTTTATCTGAAAGGATACACTAGCAGATTGGTCCCATTAAAAATTTATCAAAATCGGTTACAAATTTTAAATCAAAATAGCTGGAATTCGTCTACTTTTGGATGATGGTTTTATGTCATCCAAGTAATCGAAATTGCGTATTTCGCTTTTCTGCGATTTTGCAGTGGTTGATGTTGTTAGTTGTGGGGCACCACTAAATAGTGAAAAATAAAAAGTTTTTACAAAAAAATACAACCGACTTCCAAAAAACAAAAACACTACAAAGTAAAAAATAACTTTAATTTCGGAAGTCGGTGTCAGAATACTAAGAAACTAACAAAAACACCGACTTCCGAAATGGAATATTTTGGAGTCGGTTGTTTTTTTTGTAAAAAGAAAGAAGTAAAAATTTTATAGTTTATAATTTCTCGATTTAATTCCGAGAAACTGTGAATTGAAGTAAAATGGCGACCTATCAGCGCACAAGTCCACAATAAACTTGGCTCTCATTGGTTTTTTCAGATGTGGCGTTACATGTACGCCATAGAATGAAATTAATCGAAATTTTTTGAATGCTAATAAATTTTGAAGCGTAAAAAAGCATTCCAATTGTTCAGTTGACAGTTTATCGGAAGTTTACAATCTTCCAAGTTATTTCATAATCTTACGAAGTTTCCCAATTTCCGGTGACATAAATATATCAAATAATCTCTCTATATGACACGTCAGTTATTAAAAATCCATCTACCATTCGAAAAACTTGTAAAGAGACCTATAATTTTATGACAATTTCATGAATTGTTGTAAAATCCACTGCCGAACGTTGTTATAGCCAATCAATATCGTTCTTAGTTTAAAAACGGCGACGGTCATTCAACTCAGTAGGTAGATACCTACTGGGCTATTCTGCATTTCGAGAGACAATTTGCAAGTACTGAAAAACGACTGCTTTACTGAAGTATGACGTTTTTACCTTGTCTGATTTCTCTGCAATAAGTTATTTAGCTCGCATTTTAAACTTAAAATAAATAATGTTCATCAAATAAATTACTTAACAAATAACTAAACAAAATAATCGACGCGAAATGACACGCAACTCACTGAGTTTTCTACAGTGAGTTTAACTCATTCATACAACCAATCACAGCTAGATATCGCGCGTTTAACAATTTTCACCATATTTTTCTTTCGAGGAACCGGGCCTTTGTGTACCTACCTATTTAATGCACAAAATATGCAGTGCAAAAAAAAAAAGAACATTTCAATAAGAAGATTGCAACTTTTACAGTTTCAGGTTTTTAAAACTATGGTTGAGAAATAGAATGGCCCTAGTATGTCGTGTCTGTCGTACGGCAGTACGTTGGACAAATACTCATATCACCGTGAAATCGTTTACATCGCTCGTTATTGATCTAGTGCCGGGGTTACTTTGCCAAGCCGCTTGAATTATTACAAATCAGCTTTTGTTTGCATTAGGTTTATATCAAAGTGGATTTTCGCATAAAATGTTCTTCATTGATGCCTACATTAGTTCTAATGCCTAGCTCTTCACGACCTTATACCTGGAAAAAATTTGGCTGGTTAGCAAAAATCAGGTCGTATGTATTTTCAGCATTCATATTTTAAGCTAAGCAAAAGAACACTTTTGTCGATTATAAGTTATCGCAATATTATTACTAGGATTACCCATTGGACTGCCGAGTGTGTAAACATATTTTCTCAAACATGCTTGGAAATGTGAGCATTATTTTGACAACCTTCTTCAAGATAAATTAAAATTGCCCTACTGGCCGAGCTGCGGCCGGAAAAAGTTGTATGAAAAGCCGTATCTATCGTGTTTTGCTGCCAAATAAATTACGTACTAAACTCATAATATTATCTATAGTGTTTAGTAAGTATTTGAAAATGGAACGATCTTATGTTGCTAAACATGGTAACCAATGAGGTAACTTAGCAAAGGTTTTATTTAAATTTCGAACTGGTTTGCAAATATACAGCTGTTTAATGAAATAAAAAATAAACACTTTTACGCGGGAATTATTACTGTTTTTCGTTGTTCGTCATTGATTTTGAAAAGTAATAATATTTTTAATTTCTGCGAATTATTTGAGAAAAGTACTATATAAGCCTTGGCCACAACTAGGCGTTGATAGACTTACGTATCATGAGTGCCTTGGCTTTCGATATTTTACCGGTATACGGTATCTATACATTCATTCATGTATTCAGGAGTGCAATTTTTTTTTATTAAATATGTGCTTATCGAAATGATATTTACTTCGGCACATAGCATACAGCCAGTACCACTTAAAAATAATTTCTACTAAAATCATGGTTATGCTCTCCAAAGTAGTCTGCACACTACTTTCAAAGGTCTTTTGTAGAATACCCTAATTTCGTCTTACTACATTTAAGCCACTTACACAAGCTTACTACATTATAGATATGTCCGGCTTAAATACACTAACGCACGGGAGATTTCATCAGAATGGCAACAGGGACCGCAAATTAATTTCGCCAAACGCCACCCACAACCTGTAATCGAAGCGACAATGGCGAGTGACCTAACAGTTATTAACTAGTATGTACCTACATGTAATTTTAGCTCATACCTGCTAGCGGAAATCAGGACATGTACGATGGAAATGGTTTTTGTGGATGTAGTTACTATGTCATAAATGTCACCGGATTATTGTAAACTCCTAAAGATTATAAAATAATGTCTTGAGAGATTGTGAACTCTCGATAATTTGTGAACTGAAAAATCCTACAATGATATATGAATCAAAAGTCGGTAGTCAAACCCACCGCGATGCACAGACGGCTACGCGGCGCATTTTAGCTGCGTGGGCTCATTTGTTTGACAACGTGGGTCTACACACCAACGAATATTTACAAATGTAGCGTGACCCACCACGGCACACGGAGAGGCTACGCACGTTTTTTTGCAAGAATATGGTTTTGACGTAGTCGTGGCTAATGTTTGTGTAAAGCGTGTGCCTCGTGCACAGCGTGCGTGGCGTTGACAGCGTTGAGCTATGTTAGTGTCGTTTCGAACAAGTTCAACGTTATTGATACATGCCATGTATCAATGACGTTAATTGATGCGTAGCGCGTCTGTGGGCTGCAGTGGAGACAACCTCATACTTTTTCATGCAAGGTGAAGCCTCACACACGTGCGTAGCCTCTCCGTGTACCGCGGTGGGTTTCCACCTTAAATCTGTCCTTGTCGAGAGAAATTGACAACTGATAAAAACTGGTGACCAATCAGAGCACAGTTTTATAATGTTACCGGTTTTTATGCGATTATGTAAATTGCAACATCGAGAGTGACAAGTATTATGCAGGCGAAGGATCTCTCGTGCTTTCGTCAATCGTTATTGAAATTGCGTGGGAGAACAAATTAATTGCACCCTTATCAAAACAATTATTTCATTGTAACAATTAACGTAAAACGTGTCTATTCATACAATCCTATAAAGAACATATACTTAAATAAATAAATAGTAAAGTATTATACTATTAACCCATTTTACGATAGGTTTTATGTAAGCAAAATTGTTAAATTGAACGGAATATTGGAATTTTTACGAGAGCAAAATTTAGCGAATAGTGCTATATTAAAACAATTCACTAAACCATCAACCTGTAAAATTGAATCAGCTGAAAAATCACTAATATATTTCTGTAATGATTCAGTTACGTAATGAAATACGACATTCAGAAACGTACATTTTGGACTAAATGTTCGTCAAGCGAAATGTGAAATAGAATTTACTTTGCAGAGCTTTGTTTGATTTCCACGAAGTTTCCGGACAAACCAGTCTGACCCAGTGAGAGGCGTCATATCAAAGATTTTATCACTGAAATGAGTTTTTGTTGGTTCTTGTTACAAAAGCTGGCCAAGTGCGAGTCGAATTCGCGTGCAAAAGGTTTTGAACTAATATATATTCTTTTTATCATGATATTGTAACACTACGGATTTCTCATGGGTTTTTCAGTGATCAAAAATTTTCCTGTAAATTTAGGTATAGAACTATTATATACATTTATTTCAAAATTTTAGGCACAGTTTTTTAGGAGGTAAGGGAGGGGGGAATGGTCATTTGTGGTCCGATTTATTGAATAAATTCCATACTGTTAATTTTAAAATTACAAAAAAAGAACCTCTCAGTAAGCCCTTTCACAATACAGTTTAAAATTATTTTTTTTTATTTTCTAGTTTGACCCCCAAAAGTGACCCCCATACTCAAATGTTCATGTCTATACCGAATTTCAACAGAATAGGTCTTGTAGATCCGCAGAAAACTGGCTGTGACTGACGGATTGACAGACAGACAAACGGACAAAAAGACAGATAGACACCCGAGTGATCCTTATAAGGGTTCCGTTTTTCACGTATATTCGGAACCCTAAAAAGAACTTTTCATATTGTGATCTCTCTCTACCACTCAAAGGTTTTCCGGGAGAAAGCTCAGCTTGGAGCTAAGCTCGTTTTTAACATGAACTTTAATATCACTGCATTTTAAATAAAGAGTCATTAATTATGTATTTATGATAAAAAAAGTTTTTTGACTTAAGGCGGGGTTGCAGTACTTTTTAAGATTTTTGAACGTCTGAAAATATAATTAATTATGAGTTTTTTAATAAATAAAAATCATTACATAAAAATTGAACATACCCTCAAGTAAATCGTAAAGATAGCAACGCGATTTAGAATGATTGGCTCGATACTTTTTTTTATCAAACATGACACTAAATGACAATTTTAAACGTGTACTGCTAAGAGATTTTATCACGAATATATATAAAAGTTATATCAATAGATAGAACTTTTTATTTTGAAGTAAATGTTGAAAACATTTTGTATTATTTCTTTATCAGTTTTCGCCAAGAAGAAAAAACAATCAAAATTTAGGCATTATTTCGCTCGCCGGACAGTCGCTGTTGTTCGTCAAAACACACAGTACTGCAACCTCGCCTTAAGTAGAAACATTCACAATTTTTTGGAGTTTATTTTACTGAAAATTAACTCTACTGTAAGTTTAATGGCTTTGTTTACGTGCCTCTCAAATCTCGCCGACTTATTTTCGCGTTTGTCTATTATCAAGTTCACTACTGCGAAATTATAGCAAAGCTTCAACGTATGCAAATCCAAATGCACTGTATACCACCATTGTTCCCAGAAGTAATGCTCAACGAAGCAAAATGTGACGTGGAATTGAAATTCAGAGCTCAGTTTGGGCCACGAAGTAAATACACAGGTTTAGGCGATCATGTGTACAGTTCTGAGGAAACAAGCAAGCTTGTAAAGCGGTATTTATTGTGTTGGTATATTAAATGACCGGACTATTGTTGAAACAGGCACATACAGTCAATGGGAAATTGTTTGTTTATTACTTCAAATTTTTAAGCAAAGTTTGCACTGGCATCTCCGCCTCTTCACGATCTGTCAAAAAAGACTCAATTTCCATACCCTTTTGAAACATTGTAACTGACATGCGAATGCGAAAGTTGCTTAAAAATTTGTAGAATTAGCCCTCAGGTTAGACAACTTTACTCGTCAAACTTAAAACACCTGTCAATCTAAAAAAAATATATATATTTTGACTTTCATCATCGCTGATGTTATACCTCTTTTGTTTGTTCGTTAGATAGTTTTAATAAATTTTTAGTGTACTCAACTGTCTTATTTGGTAAATCTATACTAAGACAAATAGGAGCAGAGCAGTAATGGAAAATGTGACGCAGACGAAGTTTCGCGGGTCAGCTAGTAATGAATATCTTTGACTTTTAGTTTTTGTAAGACCCAAAATACGTAACTCCATATTTTGAGCTATTTCCATTTATCAGGGTGGGTTCTCAATTAAGCTCTTGTGATTATTTTTTTAAAGTTGTCTAAGTGCGTTTATTAAGACGTAAAATACTTGAATACCTGCAATATTTATTGCGGAGATTCCAGATGCTAATGTACAAACTTAAGTACTTTGCAGTGTATCATACCAATTGCTTGTAAATACCTATAATTACAGACACCTGGGCCTCAGTATAAAAAATTAAGTGAACAACGTATTTTTATTACAATGTTTTTAATTTTATTTTATTAATTTGGAAAACGAATACTCTTGAAGTCCGTTAAAGACATACAAAGTAAAACGTCAATTGAAAATAAAATCGAAACAACTGTGCCACTTAGTGTTATTTTATTTCGTTTTTTTTTTACTATGGCCCTAATCCTGAAATCATAAGAAAAAATGTTCTTTTAAATTTCGCATATAGCTTTGGCAGTACAAGGACACAATCGTCAAAAATTTCAAGTACAGCGATTGTTCTACCGAAGATGTAATTTGGTCAAGTTATTGTACCACAAATGAGCATCTACACGTCATTTTATTTTATCTAAGTTTTTTTTTTTTTTTTTTTTTTTATTTAAAACGGGGAAACTCTTGGCCCAAATCTCACCTGATGGAAAGTGATGATTAGGCCGAAGATGGAAGCGAGTTTCACCCGGAATCCTCTAACATAGAGGAACTGGCTATCATATCTCTAATTGCCGGAACACAACAATGCTGTTAACATTGTTGTTATGGCGACAGACTTAGACATGATGGTGGTAGCTTGCCAGGCGGACTTAGAAGTCCTACCACCAACCAAACCGAGCAAAAAATTTGCCCCCACTGGGAATTGAACCCGGGACCTCTGGGTCTGAATCGAGTGGTATAACCACTAAGACCACGGAGGCGGTTAGTGTCACCTGTTTAGCACCACCCGGGGACCACGTGTAGGGATTCGCTGAAGGGTATTCTCCTACGGACGCGGGTGACTCGGCCCCCAAAAGTAAGTAGTAAGTAATTTTTTTCGCGAAACTAAATCGTTTTATAGTTATCTTTCTATATTTTACGAGCACAAACAGCTATCAAAGTTGTTTGGTCTCCCGGGACACACAATCACTCCCGGCCCGAAAGTAAATAACATAGCAGATTGATATAGACAATTCGTCTTACACATGTGGGGCATAGGGAAACACTGCTTTCCGCGATAAAGAAAATAGAGACACTTGGTAAATAACAATAAAAATAAACGAAATATTTTGTGGGTGCAGCAAAATCTATGGGAAAAAGTCTATAATATTTCAAAACCGCAATTAGCTTAAATAATAAATTAATTTAAAAAGTCTTACATATTTCAACATAATTTAGAGTTTACGTGCTGTAAAGTGTTTTATCAGAATAAGTCGTCGGTACATTAAAATCTAATGAATTATTCAATTAAAGTAACTATACTAAACACGAACACAAGAAAAATAATTTCTCAAGAAGGTAAGTACACATTGTTGTTTTACCAAAATAGCGAGACTAAAATGGGAAGACGAAATTGATTTGATATTACGTATTCACAGGGGAGATCACATCTGAGACTCTGCTGAATTCACGTCGAGTAAATGCGTACTTGCTTCCGTTGGGAAGCCGATGGATGTAAGACGCGCAGGACCAGTCGCTGTGGCGACGCTTGGGGGAGTGGACATCAAAATTCAAAATTCATTTATTCAAATTAGGCTGAGAGCCAGCACTTTTTGAAAGTCAAGTTCTACAAAAGACAGTCCCCCAAAACGCCCGCCCGTCACCACTTCCTAGTGTTTTAGCTGTGGAGAAGAAGTGGCCAACAAACTCCCCAGCAAAACACCTCTGCCTGTTACGTTTTAGGAACTAGAATTTATATAATTAGTAGAATGCAAAGTAATATATTACATGACACAAAACAAAAAAATAAAAGCTAGCACACTATGATACTATAAAACAAAATACACAATCTTTCGGCTGTCATGATGATGATGATGAAATGTTTACTGTAAATGCTCGCTTATGTATACATCGGAAGTCTATAAATAAGTCTTGAGATAACTAACTTATAAAGAACCGGAGGCAGCTCCAGGAATGGATCCGTACAGGCAGAGCAAGTTGTCCCCAACAATGGCATGGAAAAAAGTTAAAGCGCATTTCTTCGGATGATGTCTTTACCGCAGACGAGAACACAATAGATCATTAATAAACGGTTTTAATTAACAAAGTTTCAAGACATTCCTCTTCTTAAATGGATCTTGGATGACTATGACCATTGTTTGAGTTGATCACAGTAATTACAAGAGTCACAACTCCAAAGTAACAAAGGGTTTAGCAGACGGACATTAATAGCCTGTTTCGGTAAATCAGGTTTACTGTAGCAAGTAAAATATCCAGTGCGGTGTTAGGTGAAAATGGCTAGGCGGCGGCCATGTTATGTCTGGCGGCCACAATTAACTGATCTTATTAAGTTCTCGACGAGTGTCGCCCTATTAACTTCTGTAGGTCGTTATTAAAGGGTTAAACTGTTCAAAATGTACTTGGTTTCTTATAACTTTCATTTAATGTTAATGCACTTTAGTTCTACGTGAAAATGAGAGTTGCAGGTAAGAAAGTGCATGCGTGTGAACACAGCAGTTTTCACAAACACACGTGTGTGTTTACACAGTTTTCAGAAACACAAAAATGGAAGTACACACAGTTTGGGCAATCACACACGGTTGTGTGAAAACTATGCTCATTTGCTTAACTAGTTTCTTAAACACTACCCCTATACAGCATAGCTGAATAACTTATTATGTTCCAGTCCAGAGAGGCTTCCGCTGCCGCTGAATGAACTAGGTTACATAATACATTCGCCGTCTATAAATCCAATCAGTCTTCGCTCGAGAATAGGATTCTCGCACGAGAATATTTGCCTACATGTTGCAAGTTTGTGAGTTTGTGTTACTCTGTCAGTTTGTGGAAGTCTGCTATTGATAGGTATGCGAATGGATTACGTAGAGCGTAGGATACTAAATCTAAAGATCAGGGAAGCACAGGTCGCTAATATATCAATTTCAAATAAAAAATCATCTGATTTTCATTCATAAAAAGATGATGAATAGCATCTCCTAAATTCAAATTTTCTACGGAAAGAACAATGCCCACTTCCCATACATTTAAAAACCTGATAATGTGCGATCTCAATTATATGCTGCTTGATTAGTTTGTTTAATTATTATGTTATTTTTAATTAGCCTATATTATACAAAGACTAATAAAAAATACTTATTGATTAAATGAAACGTAAAATAATGTATAAAGCTCCGAAACAGAGTTGAATAAAGTCAAGTATCAGTGTGAAAAATGGAACGTCGTGAAAAAAGCTGGTTGAGATGCGTTCAAAACATTGTAATACGTTAACCCTTGAGGTAGAAATAAGAAAAAGAAAAATAAAAATAAAAATTCCTGCTTTTCTTTTAACATTGTGATAAGCGTATCTAATATACATTTCAATAAGCTGAATTTTAAGATTTATTTCATTTCTAGACATAGTCAGGTGAAAAATGCGCATTCTTTAGGGAACCGATCACTTTTCCGATTTTTTTTTGTACAGATTTCATTTTACCAAAAACTATTCACCGACGACGTCTTGTTTGCTATAAATGCATAATTTGATATGTTTTTAGATCATCGAAATGTCATATGTTATTGGTATTATTTTACCGAACTACAAGTCGCCGATTTAAACAAATAACTTTTTGATATTAGCCGAACGCTAATAGATTATATTTGCCAAAATATGATTTATTTGCCATATTTTCACCACACCAAACAACATTTTACGGAATATTATTTGGTTGTTTTTATGGTTGGTTACTTGGTCAATATTAAAATATTTATATTCAATTACTTTAATGAAAATATGGTAATTAAAACAGTGCTATTATGAATGTTCAGAAACATAATACTTCGATCAATTGTAATTTCGGCAAACGATAATAGTTGAAAAGTTTTAGGTGAAATGAAATTCGGTCAAATATTTTTCAAGCTTATGATATGTAACCGAAAATTTCCAAAAACCCTTTTTTTAGATATTGTGTTGTTGAAACTTGAGTGATCCGATTCTTCGAGGGCGCTAACCGTTGATAAATATAAAAAAAAAAAAACATCATTTCATAGTTTGTGTAATTGCGAGCTTGTGGCTACCTTATTTTGTTTTTAAAGAGATACTTAGGTATATTGCATCTCTCAAGACAGTTTTGAACATGTCTCCTCCACACAGCCTTAGCTGGTTATTACGGCGGAGCCAAGCAGCGGAGCGGAGAAACGGAGAAATTTTAAACAATCATGTCAGTCAAAATGTCAGTGACTCACGTGGTGCGCAGATTTTATGCAATTCCATTGGTTAAACTTTCTCCGTTTCTCCGCTCCGCGCCTCCGCTGCATCGTTCTGCTGTGTCGGACAGGCACCCTTATTCTGTTATACCTACAAACATAATAGTTCGAAGTTCGAACGTGTCTATAGCTTTTGTTTTCCAGTTTGGGTATGGTCTACAAATAGATTAGTTTAGTCTACAAACTTCTGGATGTCTAAAATCTGTCTTACATTGAATGAGCATGCCGATGATTGATTGACATTGACGTAATTGGTAGGGTATACAAAGTATAAACTTCAAGATATTTTATACTTTGTAGTTATATTTTTTGTAAAAAAAAAATATTTTTCGCTTTTAAGTGGTGAAACTTGGACGACGTCATCGTCTACGCAGAAATTGAAATAAGCATAAATGCTCATAAAATAAAAACTACTGGGCCAAATCGAATCAATTTTTACGGTACCAAACAGCAAGTATGTTGCATCGAACTAAAAAAAACACACACCTCGGAGTAGCCGATGAACATAATACATAAAAAAATACCCACCGAATGGAGAACCTCCTCTTTTTGTAAGTCGGTTAAAAAGAGCTATGGCTGAATTGGAGAAAGAACAATCTTCTAAATATAATAAAAATATATAAATAATCTAAGAGAGAGCTGCAATTAAAGTTCAAAGAGAAATAAAACTGGATGACAAAATATTAAAAGCAACTTAAAGGCGTGACAAGCTTATTCTTCTGAATTGATTGACAGGTTAGAATTGTGGAAAAAACGTCTTACCCCATGGAAGTAACATGGGTGCCCAGTAAGATGATGATGATGACACTATTTTGAATTTAGTCATCCTAATTAGGATTTAGGGGCATTCATGACGCATTTTTCTAAAAAGGCAATGCACCGGGAAGAGCTGAAGGCTATGGGGGGAGCTGTGCCCAGCAGTGGGACAAAATAAGTTAAAAAAAATTGGTTTAAGTTCAGAAAGTTAGGAGAGCATAAACTATACCTTGTTTACGTTTTTAGAATCTTTTTCGTTCTAACTGTTATCACACTTTCCAAAATTGTAATAGGCCAAATATAGAGTAGTAAATTGATATCCCAATGCTGCCAGACCTTATTAGGGTTCCGTACCAAGTACCCAAAGGCTAACCAACGGAACCCTATTACTAAGGCTCCGCTGTCCGTCCATCCGTCAGTCTGTCAGCGGGCTGTATGTCAAGAATCGTAATAGGTAGACCGTTGAAATTAACACAGATTGTGTACTTCTATTGCCGCTATAACAATAACTAATAACAATTGAGGTTTATGGTACGGAACCCTTCGTGTGCGAGTTTGACATTTGGCCGGTTTTTTTAGAGAATTATAGTATGCACTCTTAATACGTACCTGCTAGCTTGGGCCAATCGATAATTTCCAGGTATCAGGTGCCAAAGCCATTAAATTACTTTTTTTACGTCTGTATACCTACTAATTTATGTATGTTTTACACAAAAATATACAAATAAGCGCCTTGAATAAAATTTTGTTTTTCCAGCAAGAAGTTAGAATCCGCGTTTACACAGAATAGATAACTCTCTTAGCCATAATTAATGTGTTTTAGAGGATTTTCATGTTTCCTCAAACGAAATAAATGTGTCCCAAGAGAAAATAGCATCTTTCAAGCCGCAGCATCCTGACTGACACGGCATCAGATAACTCAAATTATTCCCAGATACTTTGTCACAGATAACGAAATAAAAAGTAACTTTATTTAGCTGGCCTCTTTTTACATTAAGGGTTAGATAAATCATGAATAATCGTGACTTTAATTAAGGAGGTATCAGGTTTTTATTGGTCTATTTTGTATTTTTCTTGGCTGGTGTTCTTACAGACTCTAAACTACTTATCTAAAGTGTTTACTTTCTGTCTAACACATATGAAAAATTGTATCTATACGATCTGTCAAAAATATATGGTATTTGAAACTTTTTTGGACACACAGATTTTGTAGAATTGGCCCTCAGAAATTGTGCAATTAAAGTTACATTGGTTAAGAATGTAAAGCTAAGCTCTACAAAAAATGGTGAATACATTTATTTTTTTAAATGCAATTACCTATTCAGCAAATGACGCGGCTAAATGATGCAATTAAATGCTCGCAAACTGCTTTTTACTCTTTTTTTCCGAAGCTAAAAATAAGTGCAGCTTTTCACATGGTTAAAAGTAGGCACATACTTTCATTCGGGTGGTATTGTGGGATTTTAGTATAGAAAAGCGTTTTTTTTTCGGTTCGATGTCATGGTCATTAACTGGCTAGAAACTATGCTAAATCAAAGTTTCTAGCCAGTTAATGACCATGACTTTAACTTTTAAAACCCTGGAACGGTATCAGCGATTATCTAACATATGATCGTAGGTACTGAAATGTTGCACCAATTACAAACTATTAAAACTACGCTAAAACATTGTATGAAAGTATAAAGTAACTAAGTTCCTTGAAAGAAAATGTGTATATTCCATTTCTCTTTGATTCCCGGTGCCCCAGTTCGGTACATTTCTTATTCTGAATAATGTTCTAATGTATTACTTCCTGTAACGAGTCCTTTATGCGGCGGGGCTCAAAAACCTCATTCTATCAAGCTCAAATATCTCCTGGCTTATTGAAAGAAATCGGCACTTAGGTAATTCAATTTTCAGGAGACCCTTTTAACGATGTTATTACGAAGTCGTTTTGTACCTTACCTTAAGGTAGGGTATTTTCAATAACAGATTGCATATCGATGCCTTACGAAACAATTTTCCTAAGATATATTTGAAATCCGGTATGAGTTTACGTGATATTTTTAAAGTAACAATATACTCTAAAAAAAATACAACCACATAACTCATACCGGATTACGAATAAATGTCTTTTTTTTTTTTTTTTTTTAGGGATGGGAAATCATCCAATGACTCCTCCCGCTCTGGGTGTAGCGGGAGGGAGTGTCAGACTTCTACTGACTAAAACCCATCCATGTTCCTTCATTGCCCTTTGTGTTCCGGAGCCACGGTTTCTCTTGCGAATAATCCCGCGACTCCGGCAGGATGTCTGACTTTTGAAAAGTGTTTTTCTCTCAACCTTAATTTCAGAAATATAATTTAAGTCCGGAATTATAAATGCTTTCATGAAGCAAAGTTTACCTACGCAAATTACTAAGCTATTTTTAGATTCATTTCTACCTTTGTTATTAAACTAGCTGACCCGCGCAACTTCGTCTGCGTCACATTTTCCATTAATTCTGCGCTCCTTTTTGACTTAGCCTAATGATATACATATAGCCTATAGCCTTCCTCGATAAATGGGCTATCTAACACTGAATTTTTCAAATCGGACCAGTTGTTCCTGAGATTAGCGTGCTCAATCAACCAAACAAACAAACTCTTCTGCTTTATAATATTATACCTATAACTCAGAGGTTCTCAGATTTTGTTGTGCAAGGCGTTGCGAACGTTCGACACTCGACTCTCGTGCGCGTACCTGAGAGTTTCTCTGATTTTGTTCAGCAAGGCGTTGTGAACGTTCAGGTGAAGATTCTCCCATACGGCGTATTCTTGCTGCCCGTGCTTGAGAACTATGTTTAGTAAGTTGAGACCTGGCTCTCTTAGGCATTTCCAAATGTTTAAGAAAATGTTAATAGCGTGTAATATTCTAGCTAAAATAACTGTTGTGTAGCCCTGAAAAGAACTGTTGGTTAGCCCTGAAAAGAACTGTTGGTTAGCCCTGGAAATAACTGTTGGTTAGCCCTGAAAAGAACTGTTGTTTGGCTCTGAGAAGAACTGTTGTTTAGCTCTGAGAAGAACTTTTGCATAGGTTTTAAGAACGAAATCTAAAAAAATCGCACGAAAATTATTAGACTTCGCGCACGACCGCTGCGTAGGGAGCCGACCTCGCGTCTTAGGCTTTAGCCGCGCGGGTTTTTTCTTTCTTTCTTTCGGTCGGACCACTCGCAGTTCACCCCCTCTGAGGGACGGAGACTGCTGAACCGGGCCATCCTGTGGTGGCCTCAAATGAATTTATGGCCCCCAGCCAAGGCAACAAAACTAAAAACTACAACTCCGCTCGCTGGGGGCACCCCCTGTGGGGTACGGGCCGCGCGGGTAATACTCATAGATCTATACTCCTTTCCCGCACGCGCACCCCCGCCTTGGTGACGTCCACTTCGCAACGCACCGTGCAGCAGAAATCGTAATATTTTAATTTCGCCATACCTTCAAAACTAAACGTCCGATTTTAATAACTCAAAGACCAAATATTATCTAAATAAACTGTACTTAGTGATGAAATACTTTATTTTGATAAGGATTAATAGCATGAGTAAAATAAACGCGTCTAAATGTAGTCCAAATAAAATCAAGATTTTTAAATTAAAAAATGGTTGTTGTGCCTCACAGATAGATAGGTATAGTGTGTCGCGGACTTTTTTGTAGATATTTATAAGATCTACAATTAATTAGAACAATTTATGGTTCTATCTTTTATAGTTTAGGCAGCGTACGCAAAATAAGTAACTTTTCTGGTTGATTTTTACACCTTGTGTCCGAAAAACCCAAATATCTTACGGAACCCTATTATTTTCCAAAATAAAATATAGCCTATGTTACTTTTGGATAATGTAGCTTTCGAATGGTGAAAGAATTTTTAAAATCGGTCCAGTAGTTTTTGAGCCTATTCATTACAATCAAACAAACAAACAAACAAACAAACAAAGTGTAGATGTAAATAAAATGGAGCGATCTAGTAAACAGAATATCAAAAACATTCCCTTTGTGTCCGTTATAAACAGCAAAAACAATCCGTTGATGCTTTTAGTTTCTACAAGAATATAATTCTTGCTGATAAAAAACTCAGTTGTTTCCATAGGAAAGTATAAATTATTTTAACTCCGGTCTGAAAGTCATTGAGTGTGATTTCACTAATTATTCAGAGTGGGTACTGCTGTTCGTTTGTGCGATATAATGAGGTGAGAGCCTTTATCCGGCACCAACAGTCCATAGCTATCACTGTCAGCAATCCGGAATTAACTCTCGACCCTCTATGCCAGCGGTACTCAAACTATCGATTGACTGGATCACGAGAGCTTGCCGAGTCAATCCCGGAAAATCCCGAATAATATAACATTGAAATAGTGGTGGAGTGAAACTTTTTTTTACTACGTTAAGTAAGATTATTTACGCGGTTTTTTTTACACACACATTTCATGCACATATATTTATTTTATTTATTATGCACACTTCCCTACTATAACTATAGTGAAGGATTTCTAGTTATAGTTCACTTTTTGTACGCAAGGCAGTTTGAAAGAAGATCATTCAATTTCATGGCATTTTTGTGTTTTTTTATTATTAAATTTTTAAACAATTATCGTTTTATTTCGTAGAAAACGGTTGGCAGTCCCTCGCATGATGCCTATATATTTTGAGCTCAATCGCTGACACTAAAAGTTTGAATATCACTGCTCTACCTCAAATGTCATTAATTTGCCGACACATATTACGTTTAACCCCTTTATTATTTGTAAAAAGACTTTCAATTTTACAGACTGAATATTTTTATTCCTCAGTGTATTATAAAGGAAAATAAATTGCTTATGAAATAGAATTTTATAGCAGTTCACGCCTAAAAGTTGCTTTTCGTTTTTGGGTCACTACGACTGCGTATACTCAGTAATATTGCTCATGTAGGCAGAGAAAAAGGGTCCTTATAGCAATAATTCTGTAATATCGGCCCTAGAGTGTGAGCTAAAGAAGGTTTAAATTATATACCTTTAGTTTTTATTATCAAATGGAATTACATTGTTGCCGAAGTTACAGTACTAGACCGATTATAATTTGAATGAAATACGAATACCTTATCACAGATTCCCTTTTTGGTAGAAGTATGCTCTAAGTAGGCAGTACCTAACTGAAATAATTTGAAAACTAATTTGTAATGTTTATCTCAAATCTCAAAAAACTTTATATCCCCATTGCTTGTGTATTTTTCTTTTACACTTTGGTACGTTACTTTAGGTATTTCTTGAAAAAAAAAGTGAATTCATGAAAAGAAGAAGGCCAAGTTTCGTAAGTATACAGAAAGCATTCGCAATATAATCTCAGCTACATGACAGTCAATGTCAAGAACTTGTCAAAATGTAAGGAAATTAGAGGTGTTTTTGACAGGTTGTGTCTATGATGCGAATGCTCCTAAAAATACGGGAATTTTCCCCTGATAAGTACACCTACATAATTTAGAATTCGCGGTGGAAATGATACTCACGATGCGAAGACGAAAATCCTGATGCTATATTGTTATTTGTACACCTACATAAAGTTGCTAAATTCTAAAAGCTAAATCAGAACAAGTTAACAATAGACTTTGGACGTGAATAAGAAATGGGGTGCTTCAGAGATAAACGAAAGGCGAAGCTTAGGATGTCAACATAATGTGTATCGCTGCCACTGTACTCTGGGATGAGGATACATCACAGGATACCTTTGGAATGTCGATAAATAAATAAATAGTAGAATAGCTTTTTGTTTCAGTATCCATGACTCACACTCATAGGGATGGGCAGTAACTACGGGACGCGTGCTACCGTTCTTGCATACCTTTTTTTCCCGCTCTGGGTGTATCGGGAGTGTCAGACTTCTACTGACTAAAACCCATCCATGTTCCTTCACTGCCTTTTGTATTCCGGAGCCATGGTATCTCTTTCGAATAGTCCCGCGACTCCGGCAGGCGTCGGCCCTTTCGGGCCCCTCTGTGTGCTGACTCTCTTTGAGGTGCGCGTGGAACACTAACGCGCCGTCGACACGGCCTGTCGTCGCTAGACGGACGGACGGCGAGCCACCCACAGCTCGCCGTCCACAGGCCCGACCGTTCTTGCATACCTGCGAGTCGATTCTGTAAACATGTCGGAGTAGCTTGGGTGTAGTAATCACGACGTGTCCGTTATTATTAAACTGCCTTCGTGGTCGAGTGGTTTAGGCGCTTGCTTTGTGACTTGATGGTCATGAGTTCGATTAACGGGAAGTTGTTTCCAGTTTGCAAGCTTGAATCACCTGATTGTCTGATACAAAGTTGATTCCGTGCTTCGGAAGGCACGTATAAGCCAGCAGTCCCGGTTGCCAAATGGCGTTCTTTAAAACATGTCAAAGGCCCTTGAGGCGGTTTAAAAACTTTGACAATAACGATTGTGGGGTCATTAGACCTTACTGTCCACACGATAAGAAGAAGAAACTGCCATTTCATCTTGATTACTAGATTGACAGCTCACTCAGCGTGGCTACTGCCTTCACTTTGACGTGTTTACGGGATCGCACTGCTGTTTTTTGCTTCGTTAAGATACTCTTACATAACTGCAGCTTTTATGAATGGTTTTTAAAATACTCGATTGCGTTAACGTAAGCGTCATAATTGTACCATAACTGAATAAGCTTCTGGTCATCTGGACAATAGGTAACTCTTATTTACATACGATTTGACGTTTCCGTTAACGCGATCGATCAATTAAAAAAAACTGGCGCTAAGACTTCTGAGGCAAGCGTATATAACCAGAAGACCTAGCGCAAGGTTTATATCGCCACAGCACACACTGATATAAATAAAAAACAATGCGAGAAATAACATTGAATCACCATCGAGAGAAGTCCTGCAAGATGTAACAACAGCGACCAACCGTCAATATAACCGTACCTACTCATAAAGTCGAGCATTTTATATACAAAACACTATCCTTTGTGCAGGGTATGTTGACTGAAAGCTGTTTCTTTCAGCGTCCTGTGAGAGTGGCAATGCTACGCGATACCTTGCTATGCGTCAAATATTGATAACAGTTGCTAATGTAACTGCAATTGGACTTTTTTCGAGGGATTATTGTTTCTTAGAAAATTATTATCCGCTAAATAAAACAAGAAATAAAAAGTGTTGTTTGTATGATCTGATTCAACGTTTGACAAATAGGCACTTGTTTGCTTCTAGTGGATTATTTTAACTACAACATGAATATCTGGGATATGGACTACATAATAATCCATCACCAAAACCAGAGTGCCAATTTTACTAATTTACGTATGAAAATTAAGGCATTTTTTGCAAATGCGAAAGTTGTTTAAAGTTTGTAGAATTGGCTCTCTGATCAGCTTGTCCAGGCTTTTCTGTTTATTGCACACGTCTCTTTCTCAGTAACCAACAATGCACAAGAAGAATAACATTCGATCGCTTCGCATTTATCGCCCTTGTTGGACAACGAACCAAATAATACCCGAACAATGTTATTTTTGTCCTTTAAATCCCTCAAGGCAACAAACGCCTTTGTGACACTATTATTCTGAGCGCACTGTTTCCGACTTTGTTTTGTTACCCTATTTGTCACCTCCGTCCAACGTTGAAGTATTGTGATGCTTTGAGCAAAATGATATACTTTTCTAGTGGCCCGCCCCGGCTTTGCCCGGGCTTTTTTCATTTTATTTTTTCATATTATGTTCGCCCTGACAATTGCGAACACAAGAAACAAAATAATTTTTCCAATCGTTCAACTCGTTCCCAAGTTATGCGCGTACACACATTACGGAAATAAATTTTCACTTTATATAGATTGAACACTGCAAAGCCACTGTCTAAGTGAAAAAAAAAGTGGTGGAAAAAAATTTCTTTGCTCTCAACTTTACCTTAATTTCTACACTTCTACATCAAAGCATCAACATCTTTCTTTAACATTTTCTCTTTCAATGTCAGTTCATTTAAATAAATTGCGTTACGCAAAAAACGTTTCTTCTGTATTTATTATTTTGTACGTTTGACGTCCTCTAGACATTGTGCTTGTTTCGTAATTTCCAATTTATTTGAAAATAAAAAGCAAACTGTCATGAGACGTTTATGTAGTTCTTACATTAAAAAAAGACTCGGTACAAAAAATAATGTAGAAGTGTTTGTAATCGTATGTCGTTTGCAGTTTTAATAAAAAAATATTTTTGGGATGAAAAGCAGCTAAATAGCTTAAAAAAAAAGAACATTGGAAACCATTCTATGAATTCTTGAGTGTCCCATTTAACTATGGTTTTCGTTTAATGGCACGATGCGACATGCGACATTACAACGACCTTTTACGACGGATAGTACCGGTAAAACAAGATTCATTCCCAGATCATTTATAATAACACAAGTCTCACTTAGTATACAGACAGACAGATTATAATGCAAGCAAAAGTTTTGAAAGTTAAATAATTACTGAGCTCTCTTGCGGATGAACTTGATGAACTTTACATTTTACGAATTGATCATAATGGGTGCAAAGTTGGAATATCTCCCAAAACTTGGCTATTACGCTGCCCAGGGGAAAAATAAAGTCTTTTGCTGTAACATCTAGTGGTAAAGTAAAGAAGCAAGAAATTAATTTTAAACTCTATGTACCTACTGTAGTGGAAAATAGGCCAAATTAATGCAACAAGGCATTCGACTGTTCAAAAAAGTAAAATCGACTGTAATAGAGCATGAATAGCTTTCAATGTACGATTCGTCTGTACAAAACAGGCGTATCGTACAATGATAGCTATGTTCCCCCTATTTTTTTGCAGGTGAACACGTGCTTATAAGAGCTCGTGGCTAAATAATAAAAGCCACACGAGTGGATTTTCAAGGTTAAGCAACCCTTGCCACGGTTGGTCGGTTAATGGGTGATCATCTTAATACCGAGTTTCCACCGTGCCTCGGAAAGCCGTTGGTCCCGGTTGTCATTTGTAGATCTTTGGTAGTAGTTACAGATTGTCAGAAGCCAGTAAATCTGGCTCCCGTCTTGCCAAGAAATACCGTGTTAACCAGTTAATGGGTTTTGGAGGTTTGGTAGGCAGCCGCTTCACGTAAAACACTGGTATTCAGGTGAATCTGGTTTGACTGGAAGCCGACCCGTATACTTGGGAAAAGACTAGGCAGCTGATGGTTTTTATGTAATTTAGTTTATAACTGTAATCATCAATTTAGCATTACTTAAGGCTCCCCAAAGACGAGCCTGACGTGACAGTGATGTGACTAATAGTTTCTCTAGCAGTTCTATGTTTATTTTAATCCTTCAAACAATACTATTTCAATGAAAACACGGTGTTGCATTGTCGCTCTTGTCTGCGCGACCCATAAAAGACACTTGGCTGTCAGCTAGTCACTAAGTAGAAAATAATTTATACTGTCGGAAATTATTTCAGGCCTTAATTTCCTATTTGTTAATGGGTACCTTGTTTTCGTGATATCCATTATTGTTGAACCGGTTATAATTAATTGCGTGACTGACATTTGGCAGATTAATTTCATCGATCTGGTAGCTGATATTTTCCGAAAGGTTGAAATTGAAGAAAGCAATTGCGAAGTAATTAAATGATAATGTTGTTTGTTTTTGTCTTAGAAAGTTGTCTAATATTATTTGATACTATTTTAAGATAGGGGTATAATTTATTTTTGAGTAACAAATAGTAGAGACTATATACAGGGTGTAAGGGACAACCTTCCACAAATTAACAGGGTGCAATCAGCTCCTTATTTTGAATCATATTCTAGTGGAAATTTCCTCAGGTTTTATTTTTCTTTTCGATTTTTCATTTTTTTTGCTTTATTTCAATGTAAAGTTACATTATCTGTATGCAGAACTCCATTAATGTAAATAACAAAGCTAAAATGAAAAAAAAAAAAAAAAAATCTCATGAACGACGCATGAAATCAGCTGTTAAAACATAGCGCGGGCGCAGCTATCCTTTCGTAAGCTCGCTGCGCTGCCGTTCGCTGCGTGCGTTTTGCAGAGGTAGCGATACATTGCGAGTGAGGTAATTAAACAAATCAGTTTTATTGGATTCCCATAAAGTTCCTGAAATAATTTCATGTACCGGTCAACTTAGTACGATATACTGAAATCACCCTATCAGTTTGAGGAGGGCTGTCCCTTACACCCGTTATAGTAGTTGCTAATCATCTATTTTTTAATCGGTTTTTTTTTTTAAATGGAATGCGTCATAATTGCCGTAAATAGACTCTTTTTTTCCATTCTATTCACATACCTGCTTCCTGGATATCTCAGGTGTATTCGAAACATCTAAGTTGTGTGTTCTGCCACTAAGAGGCGATTTAAAAAGCTCATAGTCAATACGACAGTAAGAAGAATGAAAACTTTATTTAATTGCTAATCTTAAGAGCGTGTATTCCGTCCACTAGCGCCGCCAATCGTTTTTATTATTTGTGGTAAATTTAAGACACGTAGATAAAAAACCGCTCTGTAGTGCACTAAAGAAATGTATTTATTATCTTTTGAGAGTTATATTTTGTACTTTAGAACATAAATAGTTGCCAAAGTCGATATTTTTGCTAATAAAAGTGGCCACTTTTAGCAATAATTGCCGTTTTGGCTATTTAACCATGAGTTATGTATTAAAAATAGCTGTCAAAAAATAATAGATACATTTCTTTAGTGCACTACAGAGCGGTTTTTTATCTACGCGTCTTAAATTTACCACAATTAATAAAAAACGATTGGCGGCGCTAGTGGACAGAATACACACTCCTAATTGTCATCAACATTTCGTCTAGGAATCATTCGCTAATAACATGTCGAAATGAAAATTTAGGCGAAGTGAACGAAAGTGAGCTGTCAAACTATACAAAGATGATGGAATGACAGCTCACTTATCGTTCACTCCACTTAAGCGTAAACGGTGAAATGAAGACAGAATATACATTGTCAAGTCAACGCGTTTGTAGACGTCCCCTCCAGTTTCTATGGTTTGGTTTATTTCGTCCTATTTACTTATTTTCGTCAGTATGTCACAAGTCATTTTATCGGAACTAAAATTTTTCCTATCTTCGGTATTGCCGTATCATCATTTGGTAATTCAAGGCGTAGAGTTACGGACCCGTCTAATTCGATATTTAAACTCGATACATTATTGGCGTGCGTGACATCACACGGTACCATTTGGTGTCATGTTGAAGGTTGCCTTAAGAAAATGAACGTCCCATATGTTTGCTATTTTAGGCCTCCTAACCAAACTTACTTACGAGCCAAACAAACAAGAATTACGATATTAACCTACTGGCTCCGTTGAAATACAAACCACTTTAGGGAATGTCTAAGGAGCTCGTGGCTAAATAATAACAGCCGCATGAGTCAAACTTCAAGGTTAAGCTACCCTTGCCGAGGCTGGTCTATGGATGGGTGACGCTTTATACCGAGTTTTCTCCATGCCTTGTAAATCGCGTTAAGCTGCCAGTCTTACTTAGGGTTTGTAACCAGTAGGTATTATCCTGTTACTGGGTTGTGGAGATCAGATTGGCAGTTGCTCCATCGAAAATACTCTAGTCTAAGGACAGACGATGTCTAAGGAGAAAAATTGCGAGTAGGTAATCGATTTCCTTTAATACTTCTATATATTAATAATATATAATATTTTAAAATTAAGAAAAATATTCTTTGGGAACCTCATTATGAGCCCTTTCATTTGAAATGTCACATGGCATTGTTGGAAATATGTACTTTTATTTTTAATTTTCTAATTTGCTCCCAAACAGTGACCCCCTTTCCAAAGTGGATTTATTTTCGATATGCATCCGTGTTTGGGTCACAGACGTTCCGTTTTCCATACGGAGGTTCGTTAACTTATAAAAAATCGTTTTTATTGAACCTTTAAGAGATAGTGATGAGTTTTCAAATAGCTAATCCATCTAAAAACATCTAAAGTAGCCAAACAATAAATAAAACATCAGTTATCACTCGTACAATACCGGGCTCATATAACATTCTTCGCTTTGCCCTCGATATACAAATAGCCGCTGCTATTATTCAAATATACTGAAGACGTTTGTTCCGCATCATACTCAAAGAATTACTACAATTAAAAACAGAATGCTTATACAACATGACTGTCAAAACATACTTTGAAAAAAATATGTGACGGAATGTATGTAGCGCCAATTTTTAGACCAGTGAAATTGGGCTGCTCCATTATCTGCCAAGCCTTCGTCCAACTATGTTGGGGTTGTCTTCCAGTCTGACTAGATTCAGCTGAATACCAGTCTTTTATATAGAACGACTATCTATCTGAACTCTATGAATAGCTTGAAAGGCTTATCGTAACGAAAGTCATTGTTTATAGAATTCCAGTCGGGACCAACAGCCTAACTTACTTTTAAGGCACGGAAGGGAATTGGAATATCATCTAATCACGAAGCGATCTAGGCCATCGTTGCTTAACCTAATATATCGACCCATACGGCTGCCACTATTTAGAGAGGCACGCGCCCTCATTCGTAATTATAATGATGTGTCAAGAATTGAACCGAACACCAGACGAAAGGGTTTAGTGAAATGTAAGCAGCCCTAAATTTGGGTACATTCAGCAGAACAAATACTCATCACGCGACACATCAGGGCACCGCCTATACGTCTGGTCACCGGATCTAAATAGTAGCTAGGTAAATAAAGCTTAACTATTCAATGTCGCGAACAGTTTACAATGCATGAATGCCCGTTCGTCTGTCATCTGGTCTCAATCTGGGACATTGCCAACGGCTGGCGTTCGTCCCCGTATAGTAGTACTGAAGCCAATCGTATTAGCGATGTCACATGGCTACGCAATCATTATGCCATTAAATTTGCCGCTGGAAGGGAAAGCGTAATAAGTTTGTGCGTACTTACAGTCAGAGATACTATTAAAAGTTTACTAGAAAGATTTGTAGTGTACAACTGTATAACAATTAGTTGACGACTTGTTTCATCATCGTCTTGTCATGTTTTATGTATAACTGTAACAGTTTATGGTTGTATGCTTGCAAACTGTAAGAGTAAAATATAAATCGAAAAGAAAAGGATAATCTAATCTCAACTGCGTCACAGTTTTGACAATCTTCTAGAAGCCCTAATAATTGAGTTAGCCGCCAAAACTTTTCGTATAAAACGGAAAAGTTTTCGTGAAACAAAATGGCTCATCCAGTGATTTTATTTATGGCACTGGCGACGACTGTACTGTCAAGATCAAGAGCGTTCTGTAGACAAGGTTAATTATGACGGGCGTGTGGTACCGGCACTTCGGCAGAGCGTCCATAAAGGTGCACCCACACGGACAGGTCTTCAGTTCTGTGGTGCGATTCTGTAAACCTTTAACTGGGTAAAAAGTGATATGGGGTGAGCTTTCAATCCATACAATCAAGATGGAACGACAGTTCCTTTCATGCTCACTACACCAAATTTTACACGGTGTGACATTGATAGAAAATATCAGCAGTGCAATAATGAGCAGCTTCTGGATAGAGAGGTCGTAGTGATCAATGTTGTATTATCCCTTATTAGGCCAGTCACCCCTTATTAGATCGCAGAAAATTGGATCATCTTGATTTATTGGGTGGTCGATAGGATAGACGGCAGGAGTGTCTTCCCAATTTTTCAACTTCAAAAGCTCAGAACTTCTTAATTTTCGGTACTTTTTCAGAGTTAAGTTTAATTGTTCTAAACGATTCGTTCTACGAAAAAAGTCAATCAAAGAAGACAAAATTTGCTACAATTTGACAGTAACGGTTACTCTGTAAATTTAATAGGTGTTGACATACCACACTTCAAAAATAGCATTTTTATTCAAAAAGTTTGAAATTGTAATTTAATTTTAAAGTCGGGGTAGGCAATATCGTTACATTACCATATTTTTTGCATAAAACCTAGAACACTTCAGTGACTACACGGTGACGTATAAATTACGCATGTAAACTTTTCCATCGTGAAATTATTGGTAATTCTTTGGTCGGGCAGTGTAATGCTAGAGGATTTTTTTTGAATTCCCTGCTCACTGATGTCCACACACGACGTTGTAAGTACTTTCACGGGCAAGACGAATCAATATGTTTTCAGAATATACAGGGAAATTGAAAAAATACCCGAAACCTCTTAGGCAGTGAAAGTACACATGATTATAAGCAACTTTTGTTTTGGTAAAACTCCGAAATCTCGAAAAAAATATCAGCTGTTTCATACATTTTCATTGGCTAAATACTGCATTTTGTATGAAACAGCTGATATTTTTTTCGAGATTTCGGAGTTTTACCAAAACAAAAGTTGCTTATAATCATGTGTACTTTCACTGCCTAAGAGGTTTCGGGTATTTTTTCAATTTCCCTGTATACAACACATGGCGATACATCTGTATATCAAGACATAAATGATTTTTTTGGTGACGTTTAAAGCAGTTCATCTCTACTTTAGTATCTATACCTTTTTAAAAACGCTTTCAGAATAAAATACTCTACAGTAATAGTCATAAGAGATAAAGTCGTAAACCAGTTGATTCAGGTGGTTTTCTTTTTTTTTAACCGACTTCCCAAAAAGGAGGAGGTTATCAATTCGGTTGTATGTTTTTTTTTATGTTTGTTACCTCATAACTCCGACAATTATGAACCGATTTGAATTTTTTTTGTTTTATCTGAAAGGATATACTTGCAGATTGGTCCCATTTAAATCATATCAAAATCGGTTATAAACTTAGGATTTTAAATCGAAATAGCTGGAATTTGACTATTTAGATGATTCTGTGATAATCGAAATTGCGTATTTTGCTTTTCTGCGATTTTGTAGTGGTGTTGTTAGGTGTGGGGCACCACTAAAAAGTGAAAAATAAAAAACTTTTTACAAAAAAATACAACCGACTTCTAATAAAAAAAAAAACACTACAAAGTAAAAAATAACTTTCAAAATACGAAGAAACTAACAAAAACACCGACTTCCGAAATTAAAGTTATTTTTTACTTTGTAGTGTTTTTTTTTTAGAAGTCGGTTGTATTTTTTTGGAAAAAGTTTTTTTTCAGAAAATTATCTACGGTAAAAATTGTTTTTATAGTCTTCACTTTCTCTTTCACTTAGGCGATTACAGCTATAAAGGCGCTAAAAATCTTTAATCTGGTACTCAAAATTAGTCACCTGACTAAGTCATTAACTTCTAATATACTGACAATTACAAAATCAAGTCACTAGCAAAGTCACTTTTGGGAAGCTCTTTTTACTGGTGTAACTTATGGTTAATATGCACAGAACAAAAACCTTAACATTGGTTAAGTTAAGTTTTTGACATTTTAACAATGACGTATTATATATAGACACGTCATAAACCAACATCGCGGCGCTTAAAAACGGCGAAAATACTAGATAAACTACTAATACGCATGAAGTAAGGGAAAGAAGATATTTCACCGTACGGCGGGATGCCTGTTGCTAGAGGGAGATAAATATACTTCTCTCTCTCTATCTTCAGTTACGTCACAGGATAAGTAATAGTCAAATTGACATCAAAACAAACGTAGTGTCGCGCCACAGGTTGGTGCGTAACTAAGAGCGATGTCGCCAATTGGCTTCATTTCATGTTGTCATTTTAGAGTGCGGCCAACGTATCTATAGTTTTATATATAACTAGCTTCTGCCAGCGGCTTCGCCCGCGTGATCCCTAGGGAACATATTCCCGGGATGAAAAGTAGCTTATGTGCTATTCCAGACTATAATCTACCTTTGTTTTAAATTTCATTAAGATCCGTTAAGCCGTCCTGACGTGATTGAGTAACAAACAACCAAACTTTCACATTTATAATATTACTCGTTTGGTGTAAAGCGAAAATTATAACCATCTTCCCCTCGACATTATAATTATTAAAGGATATTGCAAACTGTCGTAAGCCGTTTTCCGAAACTACTCGCTAGCCTCTAGGCGCCAAGCTAGCCGCCTGCCTGTGCGTTCGTGACCACAAAAATAATCCTTATAGCATGATTCAGTATTCACGCGCGATGGCTTATTATTAGCGTTTTTCATGTATAACTTTGGTGTTTCACAACACCAAACAACATACCGATTTCTATGATTCTTTTTTTATGGAATAGTTAATAATGTTAACTTTTATTAATGATAATTAGGGACGACTGAGAGTTTTATAAACGTAAGAGTAGACAAATACAATCAGAAAGCTTCGAACTGCTAAGCTATCGGGAGTCACACGTGTTATTGTTCGTCAATCATAAAATATAGACATATGCTGTCGTTGGATATTTTTTATATAATTTTAAGGAGAACATTTCCGTCATACATGATTTCTGTGTAGCTTTCACCATTAAGGTTGCACACGCGACGGAAGCTTAAAAAATGGAGTAACTTCTCCCGTTTTCCCAAAATTTCCCTTCACTGCTCTGCTCCTATTGATTGTAGCGTGATGAAAAGTATACTATAACCTGCTCAGGAGTATGAATAATAATTGTGCCAAGTTTCATTAAAATCCGTCGAGTAGTTTTTGTTTCTATAACGGTTATACAGACAGACAGACAGACAGACAGACAGACCGACAGACAGACAGACAAAAATTGTTCTGATTGCATTTTTGGCATCAGTATCGATCCCTAATCACCCCTGATAGTTATTTTGGAAATATATTTCATGTACAGAATTGACCTCTCTACAGATTTATTATAAGTATAGATAGATAGATTGCATTTTAAGATCATCATCTGCAATAAGACCTAAATTTAAAAATAGTTATGTTTATAGCAAAACTTCTTTTTACGAGCTCTTTCCAACGATGACTACAATGGTGCTATGGGGTCTAAAAACCCTTAACACCTGCTTTCAAAATCATTTGTCCATTCAGATTTAATTTCATTCATTAACTCCAACAAATCTATCTATCTATCTATATCTATACTTATAATAAATCTGTAGAGAGGTCAATTCTGTACATGAAATATATTTCCAAAATAACTATCAGGGGGTGATTTGGGATCGATACTGATGCCAAAAATGCAATCAGTACAATTTTTGTCTGTCTGTCTGTCTGTCTGTATAACCGTTATAGAAACAAAAACTACTCGACGGATTTTAATGAAACTTGATACAATTATTATTCATACTCCTGAGCAGGTTATAGTATACTTTTCATCACGCTACAATCAATAGGAGCAGAGCAGTGAAGGGAAATGTTGGGAAAACGGGAGAAGTTACTCCATTTTTTAAGCTTCCGTCGCGTGTGCAACCTTAATGGTGAAAGCTACACAGAAATCATGTATGACGGAAATGTTCTCCTTAAAATTATATAAAAAATATCCGACGACAGTATATGTCTATCTTTTATGATTGACGAACAATAACACGTGTAACTCCCGATAGCTTAGCAGTTCGAAGCTTTCTGATTGTATTTGTCTACTCTTACGTTTATAAAACTCTCAGTCGTCCCTAATTAACATTAATAAAAGTTAACATTATTAACTATTCCATTTAAAAAGAATCATAGAAATCGGTATAGAAACACCAAAGTTATACATGAAAAACGCTAATAATAAGCCATCGCGCGTGAATACTGAATCATGCTATAAAGATTATTTTTGTGGTCGCGAACGCACAGGCAGGCAGGCGGCTAGCTTGGCGCCTAGAGGCTAGCGAGTAGCTTCGGAAAACGGCTTACGACAGTTTGCAATAACCTTTAATAATTATAATGTCGAGGGGAAGATGGTTATAATTTTCGCTTTACACCAAACGAGTAATATTATAAATGTGAAAGTTTGGTTGTTTGTTACTCAATCACGCCAGAACGGCTTAACGGATCTTAATGAAATTTAGAACAAAGATAGATTATAGTCTGGAATAGCACATAAGCTACTTTTCATCCCGGGAATATGTTCCCTAGGGATCACGCGGGCGAAGCCGCTGGCAGAAGCTAGTTCATAATAAATTGACAAAAGTCAAATAAGTAGTAAATGATCTTCTAGAAAAGGGCTTTTCAACGGTAAATGTCTTAAGGATATTGAACATTCTGTTAGCTTTCCATAGTTGCATGACCATTCTCTTTGATTATTGAAAATACTAATTTACAGTATGCCGTGTACTTTTGTTGCAGAAGTCAGCTGAGGTCCCTTCATCACGTAAACGTAAATCATGTTCCTTAATTTTGTTCCAAATGATCGATACATTTATACAAATTTTTTATTTGTACTCGATTTTATTTTAAATGATAAGAAACCTTTTGCCTGCTAGCGTAACGCATTATTATGAAGCGAGACGCAGCACCTAATGTCAATCCACAGTAGCGGGCCGTACCCGGGACGTAGGTGGGCCGTGGTCAGATCAGAGCTCAAAAAATATCAGTTCCGATATTTAATATGAACTCGTTCACACACGTCCGTATATGTGTGGATCAGCCATTAACCAACTAGTAGTAGACTTAAGCAATACCAATATTACTAAAGTCTAATAGTATGTTATAATAGTTAGCTTTTGTCACGTTTTCCTGTCCACGTAGAAGTTTTCGGGAAATCCTCTTAGTGCTCCCTTAGGCTGCGTTTCCACCAGAGATGTGCGATGGAAATGTGTCGTGCGAGGATGTCTAGCTGTACTGTAAAAATGTGTGGGTGTTTTCACCAAAGCTGTGCGATGAAAATGTGCCTACGAGGATGTGTAGCGGAGCTGAGAAAATGCGCATTAATGTGTGGTGCGAGGATGCGTTACGAAGCTGTGAAATGTGTCGACGGGGGTGCGGTGACTACACTGCACCCCCGTTAGCGCTTGTAGTCGTACGCATGTCGTACGGTTGCGTAGCATAGTGGAAGAAAAATTTACTGGCTGGTACAGTATGCGCAAACATCGCAACACATCCTTCTCAACACACATTCTCGCAACACATCCCTCGCACACATCCCTCGTACACATCCCTCGCACACATGGCTCGCTTATTTTATATGCGCAAAAATCTAGCTCCGATGAGCCGTTTCCACCAGAGCTGTGCTGACCGAGGCGAGGTAAATGAAGTGATTCTATTGGTTCTTTACAAACACATTCCTCGCTACACATCCTCGCAGATCTCTGGTGGAAACGCAGCCTTACACTCCCTAGTTTCGGCTGTGCGTTGTCTGTCAGTCAGTCACTCAGTATGTTGATGAGTGATGTTATAAGTATATTGAGCAACTGGGGAAATACTAAAGACTAAAAGGTTACAACAATTGCTGGGCAGTATTTGTTCAGAACTGTTCGTGTAAGCTCAGCTTTATATGACGTGTTCACTCCGAATCGCTTAATAGTGATTTATTTACTAGACACTGAAACAGCTGAAATTATCGAGCGCTACTGTACATCTTTTGTGTGTTAATGATGTCATAGATCATTCTATTAAATACAGATGTTATGTATTCCGTTTAAAATATCTGGGTGAATGGTGAAAAGAAATAATTATTAAGATTATGAAAATCTTTTGTTGACTAACATAAATAAGCTTTATAATAAACTCGACATAGACAGTTTAAAGTGCCTAGATAAAACTATTTTTGTCATCTTTTTATTTACAGAATACTCGATACGCGAGCGAAAAAGCCTTGTATTCGAAAAATTTAAATCTTGAGTAATGTGTCTATATCAAAAGTGTTCAATGATTTATTGGAATTAAAACAAGAAAAAAATCAAAGTAATTTTGATGCGTTAGTAGTGTATAATTGAGCGGTAATCCACATATTTTTTCCGAGGCTATTGCAATGAGACTTCAAAGCAAACCTTTCGCTGATACCTACCTATATAATACTACACGATATATACGCACCGTTGATGCCCCGAACAGCTGTCGAAACGTACATAATTACCAGGGCCGCGAGTTTAACCTTAATCACAGTTAAATGGGGTAATATGGAGCACGGCAAGGGGAAAGAATCGCGGTATATTTGGGTGATTGTAATTCGTTTCTGAAGCTAAACGTACGTGATTTGCCTCGCGTTAACGCTCTGGGAATACTTTCATTGTGCGTACAGCTGTGGAGTGGAAATTACTGCCGGAATATGTGCTTGGAAAACGTGGTACACCCTCGACCACTCATCACTTTCCATCAGGTGAGATTATAGTCAAACGTGAGACTGTCAATAATAATAAAAAAGATTTAGTAAAAGATTTTCCTGGCCGTGACGCTCTTCGAATGCCGAATGCCAACCCACATTCAGTAAACCAGTTGGACGTCAAAAAGTAAATATCGCATTCATCGCACTTTGAAGCAGAAAGCAAATTATTTTCAAATCCAGCCACAGTGCAACTGGTGAAGCAAAGTTACTCGACATTTTACTCACAGACAATATATACTCTTGGTACTATTCATGCGAGCGTTAGATTCTGCGTCATATTTTATTTTACAAAACAACTACATTCCTCGGTTTCTTTTGACCCAGAAAAAACAAAACGGAGACATATCTTAAATTAAATTAAGGGCAAACGAAAATTGTAATTTTCATAGAAGTTAACTCGATTACAGATGAAGAAAAACTTTAGTAGAGAGAAAAATCCAAATAAGTCTGTGAGGGGAGACTTTCACGAGGGGACTGAGATTCTTTTAATGTAACTGACATTTCAGTCTTCGGTACGACGTGACGTCGAAAGCACGTTTATACCATTTAATAGTTATCTAGTATCTAGTTTAATTGCCTACTCATAAATACATATGAACGTCCGTATGTTTATAAGCTTTTGTGTTTCATGCCTGTATGGCTGAACGGCTGAACGTGTTTGGGACACTTTGGGACTCGTCCCAAGCGCGAGTAGACCATGGCTTGAACACTATTTAAAGTAACCTATGATTTTTGATCACTGTAGTAGACCAGGGAGATTATTTTTTGGCTATAGCAGTTTCAGCAGAAATCTTAATTTAAAGGTTACAATGGCGGTCTTATCTTTGACAGAAATATCAACTAGACTACTTTTAGATGTGCTGAAAGAAATTAAAACGAAAGGAAAGACTACGCGTCTGTGGTGTACGTACTAAAATTATATTTAAAATATATTCTATGTTTCACAATTTTACATAACTTTCACGAAGATAAAACCGCTGGAAAAAGCTAGTGATTAAATATAGCTCAGCTAAAGTTAATTAGTAACTTTCTAGCTTCCATTTACAATATGTGCCGACACAATTGGGAATTGCTGCCTTTTATCAAATGGTTCGTAACAATGTGGCGGTTTTCCACGTGGTGGTCTTATCCAGGGAATATGTAGGTACTAGATGGATTGACGTAATTCTTTCTTGTCTGAGTTAAGCTGGTACCCTAAGGATTCTACTTCATGTTTTCTGCTTGTTTATTGAATTAATACATTACTCGACGTTTTCGTTTTTGAATACATTTATGTGGGTGTGGGTGGTAGACCGAAATAAATACAAGAGTATATAATTATTTCGGTCTACCACCAACACTTTTTGAAAACCTTAATATTTTTATTAAACTTCTAATCTACTTAGATCCTGACTACCCAAGATACGAGCGACAAATGGCTTGTTTTTCGACATTTGTTAAGTTGACGTCGACGTCATGTTAATGTCAAAGTCGCTTTTTCAATCAAGAGGACCTCTCGCCTAATCATCATGATCATCATATCAGCCAAAAGACGTTTACTGCTGGACATAGGCCTTCCCCAAGCGTCGCCACAACGACTGGTCCTATGCGTCTCGCCTATGTTGCGCAAACTGATCCTGAAAACCCTCATTGAATCCAAGACATTAGGCTCTGCTTTACCGCTTGTTACCACTACTAACGAGGCGGATTTATGAAGCAAACATCAGTAAATTTAGATTCCCAACACGTTTAGGGTCTAGCACGTAATATTCTGAGAGCGCCAGTCGATTCGTGATTCTAATTGCCATGATAATAGATACAGAAAAACCAATTGGACTTGGTATAGATCCCGCACTGCGACTATATTCGAATTTAGGCTTTGACCTCATCCATAATGCAGAACGCAAGTCGGCGACCCCATACGGAATACCTTTACACAGAATAGAACAATGAGGCTCTTATTCGACCGTTATTCGACGGTTTTTGTAACGCGTTGTATTGAAATATTAGCAAGTGGATATTTTTATAGGGTGGCAATTTAAATGACCTCTTTCTAACGCTATTTTGTAGACCACCTTAAAACCAACTCGTTTTTGCCAGCGGCATTGTCTGCTTCAGGCTTTCCCGGTATAAAAAGTCTAGCATATGCCATAAACTAGCCCAGGAACTTTTTATCCCAGGAATGCTAGGCTTTTCATCTCTGTACCAAATTTCGTCCAAATCAGTTCAGCCATCCTGGCGAGATTGAGTTATTAAACTCCGTCCATCGATCCACACTTTCGCATTTATAACAGAAGCTTTTGCCCGTTTCCGTAGGAGAATCCTCTCTTTGTGCTCCCCTAACTCCCCAGGGAACCTACACGACAAATTTCAGCTTTCGACGACCACTATTTTTGGCTGTGCATTAAGTCACTAGCAATGGAGGAATCCTACTAAGTTAGTATTATAAATGCGAAAGTTTATTAGGATGGATGGATGGATGGATGGATGAATGTTTGGATGGATGGATGGATGGATGAATGTTTGGATGGATGGATGGATGGATGAATGTTTGGATGGATGGATGGATGGATGAATGTTTGGATGGATGGATGGATGGATGAATGTTTGGATGGATGGATGGATGGATGTTTGGATGGATGGATGGATGGATGGATGAATGTTTGGATGGATGGATGGATGGATGTTTGGATGGATGGATGGATGGATGGATGAATGTTTGGATGGATGGATGGATGGATGTTTGGATGGATGGATGGATGGATGAATGTTTTGATGGATGGATGGATGGATGAATGTTTGGATGGATGGATGGATGGATGAATGTTTGGATGGATGGATGGATGGATGAATGTTTGGATGGATGGATGGATGGATGAATGGATGGATGAATGTTTGGATGGATGGATGGATGGATGGATGAATGTTTGGATGGATGGATGGATGGATGGATGGATGAATGGATGGATGAATGGATGGATGAAGGTTTGGATGGATGGATGGATGGATGGATGAATGTTTGGATGGATGGATGGATGGATGGATGAATGTTTGGATGGATGGATGGATGGATGGATGGATGAATGTTTGGATGGATGGATGGATGGATGAATGGATGGATGAATGTTAGGATGGATGGATGGATGGATGGATGAATGTTTGGATGGATGGATGGATGGATGGATGGATGAATGTTTGGATGGATGTATGGATGGATGGATGGATGAATGTTTGGATGGATGGATGGATGGATGAATGAAGGTTTGGATGGATGGATGGATGGATGGATGAATGTTTGGATGGATGGATGGATGGATGGATGAATGTTTGGATGGATGGATGGATGGATGGATGGATGAATGTTTGGATGGATGGATGGATGGATGAATGGATGGATGAATGTTAGGATGGATGGATGGATGGATGGATGAATGTTTGGATGGATGGATGGATGGATGGATGGATGAATGTTTGGATGGATGTATGGATGGATGGATGGATGAATGTTTGGATGGATGGATGGATGGATGAATGTTTGGATGGATGGATGGATGGATGGATGAATGTTTGGATGGATGGATGGATGGATGGATGAATGTTTGGATGGATGGATGGATGGATGAATGGATGGATGAATGTTTGGATGGATGGATGGATGGATGAATGGATGGATGAATGTTTGGATGGATGGATGGATGGATGGATGAATGTTTGGATGGATGGATGGATGGATGGATGGATGAATGTTTGGATGGATGGATGGATGGATGGATGAATGTTTGGATGGATGGATGTTTGGATGGATGGATGGATGGATGGATGGATGTTTGGATGGATGGATGGATGGATGGATGGATGGATGGATGTTTGGATGGATGGATGGATGGATGGATGAATGTTTGGATGGATGGATGGATGGATGGATGAATGTTTGGATGGATGGATGGATGGATGTTTGGATGGATGGATGGATGGATGAATGTTTGGATGGATGGATGGATGGATGAATGTTTGGATGGATGGATGGATGGATGAATGTTTGGATGGATGAATGGATGGATGAATGTTTGGATGGATGGATGGATGGATGGATGAATGTTTGGATGGATGGATGGATGGATGGATGGATGAATGGATGGATGAATGGATGGATGAAGGTTTGGATGGATGGATGGATGGATGGATGAATGTTTGGATGGATGGATGGATGGATGGATGAATGTTTGGATGGATGGATGGATGGATGGATGGATGAATGTTTGGATGGATGGATGGATGGATGAATGGATGGATGAATGTTAGGATGGATGGATGGATGGATGGATGAATGTTTGGATGGATGGATGGATGGATGGATGGATGAATGTTTGGATGGATGTATGGATGGATGGATGGATGAATGTTTGGATGGATGGATGGATGGATGAATGAAGGTTTGGATGGATGGATGGATGGATGGATGAATGTTTGGATGGATGGATGGATGGATGGATGAATGTTTGGATGGATGGATGGATGGATGGATGGATGAATGTTTGGATGGATGGATGGATGGATGAATGGATGGATGAATGTTAGGATGGATGGATGGATGGATGGATGAATGTTTGGATGGATGGATGGATGGATGGATGGATGAATGTTTGGATGGATGTATGGATGGATGGATGGATGAATGTTTGGATGGATGGATGGATGGATGAATGTTTGGATGGATGGATGGATGGATGGATGAATGTTTGGATGGATGGATGGATGGATGGATGAATGTTTGGATGGATGGATGGATGGATGAATGGATGGATGAATGTTTGGATGGATGGATGGATGGATGAATGGATGGATGAATGTTTGGATGGATGGATGGATGGATGGATGAATGTTTGGATGGATGGATGGATGGATGGATGGATGAATGTTTGGATGGATGGATGGATGGATGGATGAATGTTTGGATGGATGGATGTTTGGATGGATGGATGGATGGATGGATGGATGTTTGGATGGATGGATGGATGGATGGATGAATGTTTGGATGGATGGATGGATGGATGGATGGAAGGATGGAAGGATGGATGTTTATTACTCTTTCATGCAGCACAGAGGTAGATTTTAGTCTGGAATAACACATAGGTTATATATATCCCGGGAGTGTGTTCCCTAGGGATCACGTGGGCGAACCCGCTGGCAGTAACTAGTTTTATATAGTTATACTAGCTTTCACGTGCGACTTCGTAAGCGCATTTTCGGGGAAAACCTCCCTCTTAGTGCACCTTTACGGAGTGTAAGGAAGCTACATACAAAATTTCAGCTTTCTACGACCAGCAGTTTCGGCTGTGCGTTGTCTGTCAGACATTCGGTAACGGAAGAATTTTATATATTAGGATGATAGTAAGATTAGTTCAGGAATACTATAGATATCATTTTAACTTAGAAACCTTTTCCATATCAGCAAAACTGGGTACAAAAGAACTCTCAATGTCTCATTGAAAATTCTGTACGTAGAGCGTTGTATACACCAAAGTTAAGCATTTATCGCGTTAGTTTCCCGCGAAAATTCAACTAGGGGAGGCAGGTCACGGGTGAAGAAAGGTCAAAGGTGCCGCGAGACGTTGCACTTGTGCAGGTTTAAATGTTAAGAGGCGTTTTATTGGCGTCTAAGATGTTATTATATATTGATGCAGGAGCTTTGAATGAAATACTTATGAATAAATGATGACTTTATTTTAGATAAAAACAGCTCGTTGTTTAAAAATAACAGCCAAGTGGAACGATCATCAAGGTTAAGTATTCCTTATCCGTCGGTCTTTGGATGGGTGACCACTCATACATAGACGTCGAGACTCCTTCGTACCCAGATTGTTATTCGTAAGTGTTAGACAGTCACTATATTGCGATAGAAGACAGAAAATCGGAACCCAGTCTTGCAAGTGGGAAATGTGTAACCTAGTTAATGGGTGGTGGAGGAAAAATATTCGTCTTTTTTTGGAATATCAATGTTTTACACCAAAACTCAGCATAATAAAGTTAGGCAGATTGATTGACGTCCTATTATAAAGCTACAAAAATAAATGCATAAATCATATATATTATAGCCATTTAGCAGTCTATAAACCACTATTCACGTCAAGTCATTAAGCTAAGAATAAAGTTCTTAAATAGTCACAGTCGATTTCCATAGCGAGTTCCACGGCATCCCATTGTACGAGTAATAAGCATAGTGAACATGAACATAAACGTCAACGTGCAAAAATATTAAATTGCAGTGCAATCCGCTGCGATATGCCTCTCAAAAATTTTCCTTCGTATATTGCAGCAATGATTACATTCTAGCAGGTGTTTACACATTAAAGTAATACGAAATGGAACATAAATTATCCAGTATAAGTATATTCTATAGAATTTATGTACTTTATTATGTACGCCATATAATTACAAAAAAGATGGATGAAGAAAACAATACATAGGGTAACACAATGGGAGGCGTTACCACTAAAAACAATTCTGTATCGCTTGTAACTTCGATGTTTTATTTTAAAATCGCAAAATGAACAAGAATCACTCAAAACTCGTGCAAAGTGTTCCCAATAACACACCCTACAGTCATCTGCCTAGCCTTTACCCAACTATATTGGGGTCAGCTTCCAGTCAAACCAGATTAAGCTCAAAATCAGTACTTTACGTGAAGCGGCCTACTAGACCTCAACAACCCATTAACTGGGTAACACGGTTCTCTTTTATCCTGGCTACTGACTGTCCGTAACATCTGCCAAAGATCTCCCACTGGCAGCCGGGACCAACAGCTTAACGTGCTTTCCGAGGCACGGAGGAAACTCGGTATGTTAAGATGGTCACCTATCCACAGACCAACCTCGGCAAGCGTTGCTTAACCTTGAAGATCGACGTGTGCGGTTGTTATTATATAGCCACGAGCTCCTCAACTAACTCTACAGTAAGTTATGTAAATAAACTCAAAAGTAAATGCATGAAATAAATGTGAACACTTATGACGCCAGAATTTCCGAGCGTCGACATGCTTCACTGAGCTGTATCATGAAAGTGAAGAAAGCACTGAACTATGTAAGGACCGTACGCTTCGAAGCTCGGGCTAGCAGTCACACATATGAAATTTGGGCCAGAACACACCGAGACGTAACGTTACGTATACTTTTAAAATTGTGATACATTAGAACTTTATGTACTCTTATCAAACAAATAGATGCACCATTCAGCAAGAGCATTCCAATACAACTTGCGGAATTTAAATTTTAAATGTAAACGAATCCACTCACCTATAGGCCTATTTTTTGAAGAATCAAATTATTTTTGTATGGAAAACAACTTTTTATTGAATGTGCACTTTTTTGTCTAGAAAATGAAGATTTTCAATACGCTTTCTTAATTGTGCGGAGTGTGGCGTCTCGTTACGTCCCAGTGTAAGCAGACCCTTATGAGTTCGAATTATAAACACGTAGACAATTATTTCAGAAAGCAAATATTATAAAGCAGCATTTCAATTTCGTACAAGCTGGGATTATATTGAAATCGTTTAGGCACAAGTTATTCTTATTATCCATATAGATATGGTATTAAATGTCTTTGTAATTAGGTTTTTTTTTAATTTGTCGGCGTTAATAAGATTCTACATTCAAATGTTTATTACAATTGTGTCGGTTTAGTGCAGGTTAATTAAAGAAGGAATTCGCATGGCTTTCTGTAATGTTTATTTTACAGCTTTTTTTTTGGAACGAAGTAACGTTTGACGTTCGGAATTAAAACACTGCGTAGCTGCAGTTACTGTAAACCTTTCATTTGCTTTTGACAGGTAAATTAAAAAAAAAAAGAAAACTGACGTTAACAGACAGCACAATTCATGTTGTTTGTTATGAAAACTTTTCGAACTGTGAAAATATTTTTATTTCGTAGTTTTAATAAGATACGTTCGTTTATAAATAAAAATATTATATACCAAAACCTTCCTCGAGAACCCCTCTATCTATTGGTGAAAACAGTATGAAAATCGGTGCAGGAGTTTTTGAGTTTATCGCGAACTGACAGACAGACGCGGCGAAGAACTTTGTTTTATGATATGCAGTGATATATATTTTATTTTAAAGCAAAAGGTAATCGTAAAGCATCAGCAATAACGATTGTACAAAAGTCAAAATTGTATCGGATTGAAAAGTGCTACCAAAATTTTAAAATGGTCGAATCCTGATATTTTAAACTTTTAACAATGACGTCTGGGTGGGACTTTGTCAGTAGCCTAAGTTTAGTTGAGTTTTTGCTATCGGTCCACGCATGTATTTAGATTCCGTTGATCGTTAAAAGTTTAGTAAGGACTGCTTTAGCAAATCAACTTCGCTCTTTCAAACTCTTGAAGAAGTTTAGAGGGTGTTCAGTTTTTGCATAAACTAATGCAAACAGGTACGGTGAGCGCTAGACTTGGGAGATTACTGTGTTGTAGCGCAGTCATGAAGCTTAGGTACTGGATTTAATCTGGCGCGCCAGCGCTTTGATATAAAGGGTTATACATCTTAGGAATTATGAATATTTTAAGATACACGAAACACACCACGTTGTGGCTCAAAAAGCTGAGCTGTTTAAATTTGAGTGGGCAGGATATGTCTGCTGCATGCTTGACAATATGGGCGCATCAAAACTCAGGATTGGTGTCATGAAACAGCAAAACCAACGCGAAGGAGATGGTGGGACGACCTGCAATGCTTCCTTGAAAATTGAAAGGAAGAGGCACAAAATCGTGACCATTGAAAGGGATGTAGGGAGGCTTTTGCCCAGAACTGGGACAGTACGAGTAAGTAATAACAACAGTAACATGAAACACAGTATTATTCCCATTCCGCTGTAGCACAGAACTCTTGTGCCTTGTTAGGCCTGCTGTAAATAAAAAACTCATGTGAAATGCGTTGAAACGCATATGAAAAGGCTTTCAATGGAGTACCTATCTGTGATGTCCATATTCATTGATTACGAAAATTCCATCGTTTATTCTGTTTTCAGGAATGAAGTTTTATTGGACATTATTCTGTAGGTGATATGTTTTTCCATTTTATTTTCATTTGTCTCGGGATTTATTTTTCGTGTTTTATGTGACAAGTAATCGAACGTCGAATTATCGTAGCAATAATACAGTACAGTAGCACTTAACATTCCAAAAATAAGGCTTTTTAGCTACGGAGCCGCAAATAATATAAAATTCAATTGTGGGAAGAGGTTAAACGAAGGTTTCCGTTGTACAACGTAATCTTTAAATCCATTACCACGATGCTAAAAGTATAAAAACCGGGCTAGTACGAGTCCGACTCGCGCACCGAGTGTTCCGTACAAACCTGTAGGTATATATTATAAGCAAAAGTTGCGATTTTTTGAGTTTCAGTTCTAAGTATTTGTTTATTGTTTTTTTTTTTCTATTTTTATGTGAAAATCTTAATGCGGTTCACAGAATACATCTACTGACCAAGTTTCAACAGCACAGTTCTTATAGTTTCGGAGAAAAGATGCTGTGACATACGCACGGACAGACAGGCAGACAGACAGACATGACGGGTTAAGTTTATAAGGGTTCCGTTTTTGCCATTTGGCTACGGAACCCTAAAAAGGATGAAATAAATTTTGTATTGGCACCGCTCAGCGAGAAAAGCGATACTCCCCCATACATAAAATATTTGAGAAATGAGAAAACGTGTTGGGTCTACACACGAGTACAAGGCGACAAAAAGCATTGAAAATAGCCCACCGGCTGACGAGAAACGATTCTTGATTACAAATGTATCATTGTTGCGCAGTTATTAGCAGAATTATGACAAATGATCCGGAATTGTTCGCGCATTCGTTGATTGATGATTTATTGCTTCAGCATTTCATTTTAACGAGAAAAGTACTAACCTAATGATGGCGCTTCGCTTTCCCTGCGATTGCGTCAATCGAAGTTATTAAGGTTGATGTACTCATGTATTTTGGGGCGTATTTAAAATTACCCTTTTTACTTATTTATGGTGCTGTGCACATTATTTTGATATCATTATATTTTTAAAGGTCAAAAGTCTATTTTTAACTGATTTTCCAAAAAGGAGTAGGTTTTCAATTCGGCTGTACCTACATATCAGGTTTTTGAAATCAAGTCGCAGGTATGACCTATTTTTCATCATTACTACCAAGGTTATCTCAAAAGTAATTAGTGCGATATTAAATTACGACCGCTGGTATTTAATTAGGCTTGTTTTCCGAGAAAAGACCCTTGAAATGTGCCTGGCGATTAAAGTTTCAATATTTGGAGTACTACTAGAGACCCGAAAATCAAATCTGCAGGACTGAAAGATTATATATACAGAAATTCAATTAGGTGCTCGCTGCCTGGTGCGAAGATTGACACCAATATATAAACGCAATTATAATTGCTAAGAGCCTGTTGAGTCCAATTTCTGAAAACATAAGTCGGGAAATCTTGGGTGTTCGCCTTCGTCAGGAAGGCGATATCGCCCATTGATTGGTTATGTGACCAAAATGCGTATTAGTCGAAAACAGTGTCCTATGATAATGCGGCAATTACTTACGTAGCCTATATTAAGGTACAGGTAAACCTACTTTTGGGAAATTAGTCTGCTGTGAATACTTGGACGTTTAAATAGTTTTGAGCAACTCCAAACTAAAGGTTGAACTCCTACATAAGTTGCGAACACCGTACAAATTCTGACTTTCAATAGAATTCAAGTAAAATCTCAGACAATACGAACAATCAAAATACCTAACTTAAAGCTGCAATTACTTATTCAGCTTGGTGTAAGTCTCGTTTAGTCTGATTCCTATTGTTTCTATATTGAATAAAAGAGCGAATCACTGTAGCAGCGGTTTCGAAAATCTTTCAACTAAAGGAAGTGAATTTCGTAGAAACTACACGACGTACAACACTTTGCATTTTTCATATAATTTTCTATTGTCTGTGTGTGTCTGTTTTCATAAGATTATCTCGGATAGGCGTAACACAACAGGGCGATGCATTATCAAAGGTATTGTCCTCAAATTACTCTACCTACAAATAAAATATTCAAACAAATCTACATCTGCCTAGCTTATTCCCTAGACTATATAAGGGTCGGTTTCCAATACGGCCATCAAACCGGATTCAGCTGAATACCAGTATTACATGTACATGTGAAAATCTGAGGAGGACTATAATAGAGAATACCTAAAATTATATTTAATTTAATAATTATAATTTACGGTCGTATTTCGGAATTTCTTTCTTTGAAGGATCACGAATTTTCTATGAGAAGCGTCGACGCAGCGCAGTACGCGCGTAGCACGTGTGTGGGAGCCTTTACTCTGTCTGCTAGCGTTACCTAGTTCTGAATAAAATATAGCCTAGCTTTTGGGACAATGCTCGCAGTATTTGAAAATTTCTGTTCATAGGACAAGGCTAGTTCTTTATTGCAGCATGTGTCTGCTGTAGTTTTGAAACTGTTGCGTTTAGGCAAACAATTTTTTTTTTTGTATCGTTGCCCCTCACTAGGAATTTCTCCTATATCGTAGGTGCGTTTACAAACATACAAAGTCACATACACAAACAGCCAGACCCGGAACAACTATCTGTAGGAAGTACAAATATTTGTTCCGTGTGGGAATCGAACCCACGACACGCGACGCAGCAGCCGATCGCTCAACCACTGCGCCAACCGTGCCGTCAAGTCACAATGTCAGTTCGTTGGTTCATATAATTATAATAGTGCTTGCAATATTAAAGCCACTTTTGAGTACACTCGTGTATAGTCCTACATACTATACGAAATTACACAAAATACTTTGGTTTCGAAATTAATATGTTCGTTACATCATGTCATTACATTTTATTACATAAATACGTTGAGAAATCGCTTTTGAATTTCGACGAATCGTACTTCCTGTGGAATGCTTGTTATCCCGGGAATATATTCTTAATCTCTTGGGATGATTTTCAACTTTCATGCTGGCAATGCCACCGGCGATAGCTGGTAGTCACATAATGTGATGAAACGGTTGCTGCAGTGGTTAAGCGATTGGCTGTGTGTCTCTAAAAACATACGATGCAGATAAAAATCCTTGTGTGGGGCAAAATTTATGAAATTGATGCTCGAAACCAAGCCGGTTCCATTTGAAATGAAGTTCTAAATGCGAAGTTTTCATTTATGCTTTGAATGAATTGTCGAGCACTAGTTACTTAAGTCCATTCCCTTTCAACAAGTAACAATTGAAACTACCCATACAGTCTGACCTTGCTATGGCATTTTTAGGTTATTAATTTGACGTACTCCATCAGCAAATTGTTAGGTCTCCGCTAGAATAGTTAAACGTCACCTTAGGGGACTACTAGCATGACATTGACAAATGTACTGTAGGTACCACTTTTGTATGTTACAGTATTAATTAGTTTTGTGTGAAAGTAGTCTGATAGTAGTTATTCCCCTAGGTGCGAAGTGTTACTTCACAAGGACACTTTCCGTGCCTCAGCTTAATCGTGTCCCGTTATCTATGAATTTGGAAAATTAAATATATGAAATAAGGAATTTATTTAAGTACTTCCAAAAATGTTACAGTTATAATGAGAGCATTACAAGTAAAACTAAAGCTGTTGCCATGTTAATTTCACATTAATTTTCAAAATATAAGTAAAATCACACATAAACTCATTAAAGAAAATGTATAAAAGAGAATATAAATATTTTTTATTCCTTTTCTTTATTTATTTATTTAACAATTTATGTACACACACACACAAATAGATAAAAAAGGAGACAGAAAATAGACTACGAATAATGAATATCTCTTTTCACTTATTAAAATCATCCAGATTTCAGAAAAATAAGTTAGCGGCTTTATCTACAACTGTCAAAAAACAACTTTTGAGCACGTACTTGAAAAGTTATCTCAAAATTGACTTTTCGAAAATTTATCACCATGAAAGATACACCTGAAAGTTGCAAGAATAAAGATGTCAGCCGTATTTCTAGACAGTTTGGGACGGCCTCGTGGGACGCGGTAAGTAAATTTTATTGGGACAGGTATATGAAGATGGTGAAGACATGTTTCACGATAAAGTATCTATGATTATATTCTAACTCATAAATAGATGTAAGAGATCCCAGTTAACCCCAGTCGAGACGCGTGTTAATACCTTTTTTGGCGCCCTGAATTAAGGGCACCAGATGATTAGACAGCCTCCTTAGAGAGTTACTGAAAAAGTGTTCTTGATGTTAATGGAAGTCCATTTAAGAACAAAGTTCTTACAGTACTATAATGAATATTTTACAAGGAGATTATCCAGGTTTTGTACTAAATTGTTCCGAAAACGAAAACGGTGTAACTAGGGCATCCATTTTTATTCAAAACAGTGAAACAACTGGTAATAAACTATGCTGCAACAAAAGCTCACTCGGAGATAAAGAAAATGGGTATTAGAATAGACAGTATAGTCAATAAAGTTCATTTTACTACATCAGTCCTGCTTGGATTTATTTTATCTTTGTGGCTAACGAGGAACTTCCCTATCCCCAACAGTCGGCCACAGCATCAAGCCGGGGGAATCGAGCATTCCTTTTATTTGCCTGTAATGGCAGAGTTAAGTGCCTTCGGATTTGATTCCTTGAGAATAATTGGATTGTCTCGTTTCAATTAAAGAAGGACTTCTTTGAAGGCAGTCGTCTTCAATAGATCTCACAATTCTTTATTGATGAATAAATTATGAGTTGATTTACTGCCGCCATTTGTGATTCACAAAGGCTTGGCACGTCGTTCCAAAGGTTTTCGTAAATGTTTCGTACGGGAAACTTGAAGCGTGCGGATCTGTTACTTTTATGTGATACGTTTTTCATCTAGTCGTAAAGTTAAAAAGTTCGTAGTCTCTTAAAATACCGCTGATATTAAAATTGCTTTGAAAGGTACATATTTTATACACACTTTTTCTAAGCGACGTGTTTTTATTTTTATGAACTTGTTTGTTAAGGAAAGCAATTTGAACGAAACATTTTCCTTTTTCTGTTACGTTTGGGTAACAAAACGAATTTTATTTTTATTCAATTTTAAGGGTGATGGAAACAGCTTTTGTGCTGGAAATGCAATGCATAATAGATAAGCGTTCGGGTTGGAAAAAATACAATATTTCTTAAAAAAATAGCTGGTGGCTTATGTTACCAACATTATACAACATGTGATGAAAAAAATATAGTTGAAGTAACTACGTGATAAGTAAACTACTCTGTTTTTCCTTTTGAAATTGCGTCAATATCTCGTGAAGAGTTTCCTGTTCTAATAAATAAGTTATGTGTATGAAATAAGACGCAGGTAGCGAACATATAACTAGTGAAGGCAACTTGTGAGATGGAAAGGCAGATGCGCTGACACGGCACAACGGATAAGCTTATTACTTAAACTTATTGGAGCGAAATGTCTCAGGTATGAAATGTGTTACAATATTTACATCTTCCATTGAATAAAACATTAGAGTTTTGTAGTTTTCCTCACCATAATGAAGCATGGATGTAGAAGAATAGCCCAAACCACAAATAAATTGGGATAAGGGTGAAATAATGCTGATATTGATGAGCTACAAATATAAATAGGTATGTGGTGAACATGTTTACCCAACGAGTCGCTTCTGAGCAATGTCGAAAAAACAATTTAATGTTGTATGTAATTTAAGAAGTTGTTGAATTTATTTCTTTCGTTCATTTGTTTCGCTCTTGCTGTCAGTAAATGTACCCGTTAATGTATATTCATCTTTAATAGTTAAAGTAACAGACGCAATGGAAAAACATAAATATTTAACCCAGAAACAATTTACAAATTATGTAAATGCTCTTTTACCCATATTATCGATACTCATGCAATATTATGTCGAGACAGCGAACGATAATACAAAAAGGTTGACGCGGGTACAGAGATCAAATGTTCTTTGTTTTCTAAAGGTTTTAGCTCTTGTCTAACTGTCTATCACGGTGAGGATTTTTGTACGTCGATTTTGTATGATGGAGGTGGAAAAATATATTTGCGTATGTTATGCAGTGAAAATAAAAGGAAGATAAAGAACCTATCTAAAACATGTCAGATACTATATTGTTCAAGCTGTCGGATCATCTAAGACTTGAAAAACTTAATTTCAGTAGCAAATACATGAAACTCGTAAAAGAATATCCTAGTGGTTTTATTGTTCAAATATTGGTTACCTATATTTGAGATCGAAAAATAATCTTTGACTGAATATTTTTGACTTTACGCTGATCGCAGCGTTGCGGACTATTGTGATACAAAGGCTCACTCCAAACGAATTGATTACCTTTAGCTAGCTTATATTGCCTATGTAACATGTAATGTTCCTAATAAGTGTGTGAGCGGCCTTTTGCCAGAGCCAATAGGCAATATGTATGGCATCCTTCTAGATATTGAAGTAATGGCCAGTAACTGATTAGTTTTATAAGTTACATATAGCCTGCGTAGGAGATGCGTAATTGAATGAATGTGTGGGCCAACTTTGGAGTTCTGCCCTTTCTATCTTTCAACATGTTAGGGAAAATGGCGAAATGTACAACAACTAGCTATGTACATAATTGTATTTACTCCATTTATTTCGCTTGTATTGGTGGGTGTTACAAAACACATGTTGATTAACAACATTAATTTAAGTAACGGAAATTACCACTTTAATTCAGAACCTAGATCTAGTCAAAAAGCAGGCCAAGAGTCTAAACTACAAAGTAAAATAAAAAAAAATCTAGTTTCAGCCTACAAAAGGGAAACAGCTAAAGATCTAATCTTTGCACGGAATTTTGGTATCACATTATCAAGATGGCAACATTTTTCTTTACTTGTATTGTAATATTTACGAGCTTGGGTCAGGTACTCTGGGTGCGTGGTGACGTCACGGGTAGAGTTATGTCGGACCTCTGAGTAAATATGGCTTTCATTTACCTAGGCCTTCATTTAATTAAACACAAACCTTGGGGAAAGGAAGACTTTAAAAGAACTTTGCGGACATCGGACTTTGGAAATGAATGTGATTTTTAATTAAGCTTGTAATCGCAGGGTTTTTGGGAAAAGAAAAAGTCACGGGTTTACTAGAGTATTCATCCTTTTTCTTATAGCAAAAAAGCTGCTGTACGGTATGATTTCATTTTATCATTTGTAAAGTGAGCTTACGGGTTTTAAACCGATGGTTATTTTTATATTAATAATATCCTTGGACATTTCTATAATATATTTGGACATTTCACACAACGCCATATAGTCCCAAGCTAAGCAACCTAATGCTTGTGTTATGGTAACGAGATGGCTGATAAACTACTTATATACATTTTTTTTTTTTGTAAATACATACATATTATAGATAGAAAAACACCCAGACTCGGAACAAATACATGTAGGTCGTACAAATATTTGTTCCGTGCGGGAATCGAACCCGCGACATGCTGCGCAGCAGTCAATCGCTCAACCACTGCGCCAACCGTGTCGTCAAAATTAATATAATTTTTGATAATAGAAGTAAGACTTTTGTTAGTTTTACAGATTTATTATCAAACTTTATAATAACTGATTCATAGCCTAAAGTTGTTTTCAACTCTGTCACTTTGATTGAGTTCATTAATGACTAACATTTACAGTTCTGTTTCTATTATAAATATGTTAGTATACCACTTAACCGTGATTTCATTACAGCATACTACATTCATACTCCACCTGTTACAGGATATGGACATACATCATTATAACGCATGATTAGCCACTGCCCAGCTGTGCCCTGATGGCTATCATGAACATCAAAGAGATGCCACACTTGGCAGACATATTCTCAGTTCGTAGTATGTGATGACAGCAACTACATTCCATGCAGCCAGTATGATTTCTATCACAGTTTGCCATCAACTACCGAACCTTCGAAATGAAATTCTGATTTCAAATTTGACGAACATTAGCACAAATAAATTATCGCGACGCCTTCTATTTGCAAATCGAATCGTTGAAAATGAGAATTTCAAATAGCATTTTATTTAAAAATTTTGTGCTAATATTTTTTTTTTATTAATAGAGAAAATTTCTCCCGTGTTATGAGATTGCAAATCTTAAAGATGAAGAAAGTAGCGGATTTATTTTTGGATTGTGACTTTTCTGTTTGTATTTAATATATTCCTTATTTGGTGATGCCGACTCTATGTGACACAAACTGGCTTATCGGATCCTATCACATCGTTATCATTTCGAGCTGTGTGATGTGTAACCGGTTACACTACAAACCAATTTTTCAAACTGCGCCGGATGGGCTTAGTCAGTTTATTCTAGGATAATCTAGTTTTCTGTGAAGCTTTTTGGACTGCAAAAAAGGCTCGAATTGAAAGCAATGGTCTGAGGGCCCGAATGTTTGCCAGCTATTAGTCAATTGGACAGATTATTTTGTCGATTTTTTGTCTTTGAGATTTCGGATTAAAATAAAGAATGGTGCTGTGAAGATTTCACTAGGTATGGATGAGTAGTTAAAGAGAAAACAAAACTATTTCGTCGTAAAATACGCTTTTTTTATTAGAAATCCATTTTCTGCAGATTGAAATAATCATCACTTTTTTCTCAATTCAAGCTATTTCAAACATTTCAATTCATATGTACCTAGTGCTGAAATCATGCCGAAACGCTCGAAGTTCCTTATATTTTTGATTATCTCTGCTCCTGTCTAAGTCTATGCTTACCTTTCCTTCCTCAGCTCGCTGCTTCTCTTCCTGAAGCTGGCGACGAGGACCTGCAGTTCGGTGGAGTGGTGTTCGTATAGCTGGGACAATTGCGTCGTGAAGTCAGCCACTGGAGCAAAGAAATACATTAAAAATGAGAGAAAATTAGTATACTTGAAAAACTGAGAAATTTTAAAACTAATACGCAACATTCAGTCGTAGTAATAATATCAATAGGGTCCGATTAGTGGAGGCCTATTAAAGTCCCATTTAGAATATAGGTATCTTCTCAAAACGAGAAGGCTTGAGAATTTATCACCACGCGTCCTTAGGTCCTTACTGTCGCTGCTAAGCCACATACATACAATAAGGTTCAAGCCGATGAAGTACTTTATTGATATAAAACCTTTTTACATAATTAGACCTTAATATTTTAGGCAGTCAATAAAACCTAATGAACGAAGTTAATCAAAATCTTCCCCTTGAAAAAAGTAAATCCATCACGTATATCTAAAGCTAAAACAACGATATTTATGCCTCAAATTTTCGAACCATGTTTATCGAAAACTTGTACATGAAACATACTCTTATTACACGTGATTTAACATTACAACTCATTATAAGTTTTAAAAGGTGTATTGTTCTCACAGGTTTAATACCTACATGGGTTCATTACAGGTGCACCCAGAAGGTACATCAAATACTTTTACTTAAGGCAAGTAGGTACAGCTGCTAACCTGCTCATTGAGGGAGTAAAACTGGCAAGCCTGGCATGGCACGTGAGGAGTGAAGCACGTGCCATAATGTCTACTCAAAAAACAACTTACAGCATTTTCATTTTGCCTAAAAAAAATCGTTTATTAAAGTATACACACAGTTGTCTTTGAGGTGGTAAACATAAAAATACGCACGGTTATTTTGGCATGTTTGTCGTGTTTATGTCTGTTTCAGATGTATCTTCACAAAATAATTACTTTATTTCGAACCGACTTATTAGATTTTTTTCAGTAATATCCCAATTGAACTACACAATTCATATAGGTATAAAAAAAATGAGATAGTAGGTAGTCTAGTACGCCTTAAATTATTTTTTCAAAAATTGGCGACTAGTCGCAATATAAAATAATTCATGTCTATCCCTTAAGCACGGGAAGCCACGTATAACTTAGTATGTGAACTTTTCCTTAATGTTAAGTACCTACCTGTGCTGTGTTCTCAAGTAACTCGCGCCAAAGTTGTGTCTACGAAACAAGTGGGATCACAAGATACGCAGGAATTCCGATCTTCTAGTTTTCAGTCGTTTGATCTGAAAACTTTAATCTTCCCTGCCTTGCGAGTATGTTCAAGTTTCGGATGAGAAAGTCTCTATTAAAAACGACTTTCCAAGGATTCAATTAATCGAGTCTGTGTGCATTTACTCACGTGCGTTTGATTTGAGTATCCAATTGAGTTTTAATGTTTTTTAGAGAAAATGGATAGGTATTATTACTCACGAAAATTATAATACGAGGGGTATGCGTGCTTGCCAGAGTTGCGGGACTATTCGAAATAGATACCGCGGCTCCGGAACACAAAGGGCACATGAAGGAACTCCCTCCCGCTCCGCCCAGAGCGGGAGAAGTCATTGGATGATTTCCCATCCCTAAAAAAAAGGGGTATGCATGCTAGCTGTGTGCTTTGTCTTTCAATCGTTAAACAAAAGTTTGAACTTTGCGAGTCACCATAAAAGTTTTATAATGCACTCTCTGTTTCTACAAATTAGGTATCGTAGTTGCAATAGATATACATGTCTAATTTTTTTTTTAAACATTTTTCTTATCTATATGATTCTCTTGTTCGCTCAATTTTCATTTCATAATAACCTTACACTATAACCGTATATTTATCTATACTTAATATTATAAAGAGGTAACATTTGTTTGTTAGTTTGTAAGTTTGTATGTAGGGGGTAATCTCAGGAACTCCTGGTCCGATTTGAAAAATTCTTTCAGTGTTAGATAGCCCATTTATCGAGGAATGCTATAGGCTATAAATTATAGAGATACCATGCATATTAGCCGAACTATCTCAATTTTTGTCTATCCAGGCGGAAAAAAATAGCTCTTACAACAGAGTTATTTGCATGCGCTGCCTTAACAGTTGTATATAATTGAAAACAATGTATGGCAACCTTGTCCGCTTTGAATAGTTCTACAAAAAAGTACGCGACACCATATTTCTATCGTTTATATTTTAGCAGATATAGTAGCTTTTATGTGTAAAAAAAAGTATTTTTCGACGTACTTACCTTTGGACGATTTTTTAAACAACAAAATATTAAACCTTATCGAAAAAAATATTATTATGATCACAAGAACATTATAGAGATACGATTTGCCAACAGTATGTCAATTGGTTAAATAGTTTCGAAGATAATATAAAATTACTAAATCGCAAAATGCCGCCGTCCATTCACGAACCGCATTAGAACATACTTTGTACGGACGTTTTATCCATTTACCCATAGATCATCTGCTTAGCCTTTTCCCAACTATAAATTGGGGTTGGCTTCCAGTCAAACCGGATTCAGCTGAATACCAGTATTTTACGTGGAGCGGCTGCCTACCAGACCTTCACAGCCCAATAACTGGGTTACACGGTACTCCTTGGCAAGACTGGTGTCAGATTTTCTAGCTTCTGACTATCCGTAACGACTGCCAAAGATCTCCAAATGACAGCCGGGACCAACAGCTTAACGTGCTTTCCGAGGCACGGATAACATTCCATCCATTTATTTACCCATAGATGGCGTTGTGCAATTACGTCATTTTTCTGGTTCGGATTAATTACCCTCTCCAGTTGTTATTTAACTTTCGTCGTTAGGTAGGTGAGTTGTACGCAGTTGGTTGGAAGTTGTTGGTCTTTAAAATTGTTTTGGTTGCTCGGTTTCTTAAAACACAAATACTACTTCGTTCTCATTCTTCGAGTTTGAAGCTGTGGTATTTTTGTTTTTGGGATATCAGACAGTTTCAGCGATTGTTTATCATGCCTAAAAGGAAATCACAACTTTCCCGTCAGACATCCCAGACAAGAGCAGCTCGAGTACGCCGTACGGAAGAGTCTGCTATTGGAAATCATCAGCGCCTCTCGAGGAATAGAGAAAATATTTCGCAAGCATGCGCTGGAGAATCTATATAGCTCCGAGCGTTCACAGCGGCTTGCTAACCAAAGCTGGAGAACATCGCAGGTCCGTGCTCGGGAATCTAGCGCTGAACGTGCGCTGAGCGCTCGCAGGCTCGCTAGCCTAGCTACATATCAATAAAAACGAAACCCTCCTTTTGGCAGTCAGGAAATAAATCATAGCACTCAGTACTAACCGAACAACACTCATAATTTCATCACAATTTAAAATGTTTACCGCCCAACAAAGTGGGCACGGGTCAGCTAGTGAATCAATATACGCTTATAACCCTCATCTCTCTTACACACCCTCTTACACTCATTCACGCACACCTCCATCACAGACAAAGAGAGGACTGGATACACACCTATGTAGATATAATATTTTTAAGTACAGTATTGTTAAAAAATCTCTTCTTTTTTCCAAGAAAATAGAATAATAATATCCTAACAAGATACGTACATTCATACATGTAATCTTTGCATGTCATAAAAAAAACATATTTAATTTGTAACTCAGGGGGATTCGGCGTTGAGGGCTGAAATTCAGGCTATGCCTAGTTCGGCCTCAAATGCTAATACTTTTGTGTACTGTAAGTTTAGATTAAGCACTTTACTTGTTAAAAAAATGTACATTATTTTGTGAATAAACATTATATATTTTATATTATTATTATTATCTCTTTAATGTCAAAGTAAACAGTAGTGCAATTCTGTAACATGTCGAGGTGAAAATGTATGCGAAGTGAACGACATGAGCTGTGAAACCACATAAACCAGATGGAATGAGAGCTCACTAATTGTCGTTCACCCCACCTAAGTGTACACGGTGAGTGTGGACAGAAAAGATCGGCAGGCTCCTTCTGGGTAAGCTTGCTCCATCGTAGACTTTGTCTCTATCATCTCTGACCTAGACAAGAGTCAGGAGCAAACACTTCTAAAAAAATATGTATGCTTTACTTTTATCTCGAGTCACAAAAAAATTTCATACACCCTCTTTCTCTAACAAGTTGCACTAAATAAAAGTCTTTAATTAAACAACAATTATAATTATCTTAAACATTAATCTCTTGCTTGCGCGATTTTTAATAAATAAAATCGAGTTCTTGTAATTCGTAGCGAACGGTGTAAATCTACCCTTTTATAGTAAACATAGGTATATTATAACCTAATCTAATTACTTTCAGACCAGTGAGCGAGTGATTGCAGGTAGAATTTCGTTTGCTTTCGCTTCACTGACACTGAAAAATATCCTCTGAAAATCGTAATCAGAAATACTTTGACCATAATATTATCGAGCAAGTTATTAGCACGTACTATTGTTATAAGTTGGATAAATAAAGATAATTTATATCCGATCATTCATTGCAAATACATTACAGAACTTAATGATTTATTACCGCAGCGGGATTAGACTCTCCCGAGAATCTTTCAAAGAAATACGATCGCCGCATTTCGCCACATCGTAGTCGCAAACAGCTGTTCCATTAACCCAGGAGGTACTCAGTAGCTGGTATCTAGGCTCCTATTAAAACTAACTTCACTTGCACAGCTACTTCGGTAATTTAATTTAAAACCGCTACAGAAACAGCGTTAATATTTCTGCAAAAGTTACTTGATTTTGAAAAAAATGTTTCGTCGTAACATCATATTCAGCAAATTGAATATGAAAATATTTTGCGCTGTTATGTTAAAAGGACCGTTTTCATGAATTATGTACAAAATATGGTAAAACATCAAGATATTACAACGGTGGGATCAATATTCTAATGCAGTGAATCGAACCTTTTTTTGTCAAGTACGTTTTATTTTTAGGCCGCGTAAAGCGAAAATTATCACTTGAAAATTCCAAAGAATTTATTATATCCGTTCCACAATTTTGCACTCGTTTATGATATTTCTATGAGGCATTAAACAAATTGCAACACTTACATTGTTTTATTTGAAAAAAAAAAAACTGAAATTATAAAGTCAACAAATAGTACCTACCCGTCGTTCCCATTACATTTTCAAGACTGTGAGAGAACTGAAACTTCAGTTAGGCAGGCATAAAAATAAAGTTAAAAGTTAGTCCCAACTTTTGAGACGGTCGGCCCTGACCGACCAAAGTCTTTCGATTCTGAATATTCTACGAAGGGAAGAGCGGTTCCACAAACTTTTTAAATATGAAGTCATGCATAGAAACACGAAGAGTTTTAGTAAGATTTATGCATTGGTACCACTACCTAGGGGATTCGTAAATATATAAAGCCAATGTTTCAGGGTATGCGGGTTTTTGTAAATTAATGTATCATTAGCAGTTATCATTACATACATGTATTAAAAATCAACATATATTAGTTAGTTTTGAATCCATTCAAAACGAACTAAAAATAAATCTTAAAGCTGGCTTTAAGATTTATTTTTGCGATTTGTAAACGTTACTGAAAAATTGATTATATGCACCGTGTAACAGAATAAACTCAACATCTCTTAAAAGGTCATTGTACGAAATATTATGTTTTTTTATATGGGACCAATTCCAGAATAACAAAAAAAAAAACTCAGATCTTCAGAATTTTTTGTCGAATTATACACATAAATGTGGGAGTCGATTTTATTTCGCGATTACAGTATTGATCCCATAGTAAAAGTTGTTTATAATGATGATTAAAATTACGCTTTAAGGCGGGGTTGCAGTACTTTTTAAGATTTTTGAACGTCTGAAAATCGAATCAATTATGAGTTTTCTAATAAATAAAAATCATAACATAAAAATTGAACATACCCTTAAGTGAGTTCTTAGCCTAAGAGGTATTGTGTTTATTCTGTTTCACGTTGTTTAAATATTCCTTACGAGTGCTAAAGTCGTCCTGTGCCATATTATGTAGGGAAGGGACCAATAATATGCTTGGACCTTGCAAATCTTGTAATTATTAATTCAACGAGACAGTGTATTTAACTGTTCAGAATATCATCGCATCGTCCCTGACAGGGCTGTAATTAATACATCAATTTACCGGTAAAAGTATTACAGCAATAGGATAATTATTAATCAATCAATTAGGCAGATGGTACTTGTAACCGAAGGTTAAATGATAAATGATATTTATTTTGTAAGTAGGTTGTAAATAACTCTTTTACACGTCAATCTTTTTTGGTCATTTTAAACTAGATGAGGCCGGCGTTTCCCAGCTTGCTCTGAGAAGAAATACCGAAACAAACTCAGAGGTCAAAGTCTCTTTTAAAGTCCATACAATCGTACTGGTCAAATCATATAAGAACCAAGTAGGTTAATGTCTGAAGTGGTATTTTGAGGAAAGTACCACACAGATTTAAGTGGACATGTCCAGACAGTGCAAGCATTTGCCAGTTATCGTGTAGCTGAAACTTAGAACTTTAAGGAGCTCAATGACCTGACGAACAATACCAAAGTAAGGACGTTTGTATAGGCCGCATAAAGAACTCAAACCGCCAGACTAACATTAAATGAAGTGAACCCCTAACAAAGCAATCTACATGGTCCTCATATTCACAATACGTTAGATGAGGACCCTGCAGACCAGTCTGAAATGGTATTTTGAGGAAAGGACCACACAGATTTGAGTGGACCTTGCATTGACTGGACAGTCAATGCAAGCCTTGGTCAGTAGTCGATTAGCTCAACTTAGAACCAATAAGGAGCTCAACATCTCGACGAACAATGCCAATGAAAAGACATTTGGGTAGGCCACAGAAGTACTCAAACTGGAAGACATCGTTCAAAATACTTTAAAGAGAAAAAAATAATACCCACATAGTCCCCATATTCACAATAGTGAATTAAAATAAAAGGAAATAATAATAATACTTTACAGAGTAAGTTTTCATGTCAAAAAAATGAATTAAAAAACACAGATTACTTTAAAAAGTAAACATTCGTGTCAAAAGTACACAATAAATGAGAATATAAAAATTACAATGTGTAAAAATATAAAATTATAAAGGAAAAATATAAACATTGGGCCATGTACATCGTTGAAGCAGCTCAATCCCAAACCTTTTTGTCCTCAAGATAGTCATTAACTGCGTAAAAAGCTGTCTGGCATAGCTATAATGGTATAAATGAGTTGAATTTATTAATGCTAAGTTCTTGAATGTGGCTAGGAAGTTTATTATAAAAATGTAAACACTGGCATCGAAACGAACCAACTATTTTCTGGTTTTAGGAACGACAAAATTGTGTTTATTCCTAGTATTTATGTTATGGATATCACTGTATTTTTTGAACAGGTTTTTATTTTTATGTGTATACAAGAGATTCTCATGTATATACTGAGAGGGCACAATCGTCATGTTAATCTCTTTAAATTGTAGCATAACTCATTTTTAGGTATTTGTTATATAATACAATGTATAGCTTCCCAAATGTTCTAATTGTAAGTTTTCCAACATTTATAAAATAATTAAACTACCTATCCCTGATTTTTTTACTAAGAATTTGAAATACTATAGCCTGAAAACCTGTAAAGCTACCTGAAACTAGATTTTGACAGTCATGGTCTCAAGATAAAATTATCAATTAATATTATCTACTAGAGGCCGCCCGCGACTTCGTCCGCATATAAATTCTCGTTATTCCCGTGTAAATCCCAATCCCTCGGGAACTCCGAGATAAAACGTAGCCTTTGTGTTATTCTGGGTCTTCAGCTACCTACATACTAATTGTCATCGTAATCGGTTCAGTAGTATTTGCGTGAAAGAGTAACAAACATCCATGCAAACTCACAAACTTTCGCATTTATAATATTAGTAGGATAGGATTTAAAAATATGTATACATATATAGTAGTATAACTGGAGGGCGATGCTTGAACTGGACGAAGCTCTCAAAACAAAGGGAATAAGTATGATGTTACTACATAAAGTGAGTATAGCGCTTGCAGTTTTAAAATATCAGCTAGTCTACTCTGTAAATAACTATTTCTATGACGAGCTTCACCTGAGTGACAAAGCTCACAAAGTGAGCTTTATTGCAAACTGTGTAAGTCCTATTTTATTACGAATTTGATATCTGTCGAGACACGAAAATGTTCTTACAGAATAGCACCGCAGCTCCATGATACAAAGCCAGTCAGTTCGTTGGCAAATATTTGTATCATTTAAATTGTGCAAAGAGAAATCACCGAATTTTGATCTGAAATGTCAGCAATTTTGCTGTCATAATTTAATGGTATATCAATTTGGTTGTTGGAATCTAATAATTAGTTTTCATCGAAATGGAGAAGCCTGGTTTGGAGAAGTTGCGTTCCAAAACTATCGCCAACGTATTTTAGTTCCGAGAGTGCTAAATTGGAGTTGAATAGTTATTACTTATTGACTGGCTATATGACTTTCACTGATTGCACATAGTACATAGTTTTGTTTACTTGCATTTTGCTGCGCGTGTGGAGATAAAGAGATAGACTACAAGACAGTTCGTAGGTTGGTATTAACTCTTTTATAAAAAAAGTATTTGCGAAAATAACATCTGAAACTAATGGAGGTTTGTGAATATAGGTATAAAAGTATAAAAGACTGTTTAGTTTAGAAAAACACCGATGAAAAAAGAAATACTCGGAAACGATCCCGCTGTAAAACAAGTCGCTAAAACAGTAAAATTCTCTTCTTTCTCTTTGCAACAATTCGATTTCCGTCAGCTGTCCTATTGTGAATTTTAAAACAATTCACAATAGGACAAGTAAACCAACAATATCTTATGTATAAAGTGAACCACGAAACAGACGGTAGGCAAAGCTTGAATAATAGAGTTCATAAGTCGGAGCAGACGGTTAGGGCATTATCACACTGGTGACCAGGGGGCGTTTTCTAGCGAAGTAAACGGCCAGCGCCACCGTCGCATGGGTGTAACAAGAGCGAATGTTCGCAACTATAAAAAAAGAAACAGTACATCTACACTACAACCTAATTGCTTAACAGTTCGAGGCAAAGGCGATTTGAAAGAAATTGCTTATCAGCTTTAAAATGTTTGAGTCAATATTGAAAGACATTGCCATTTATTTTATTATTTGTTACTCAATTTTGTTCGTAGTTAATCACCCACGGGGAGTAAACTGCAAATGAGAGTCTAACTATATCTCCGTCTTCAAGGTCTATTCTGTAAAAACGTCACCGTGAAAAGTCAAGTAATCGAGATCGAACCTTAGCTTTGGAATAACTGCTCAGAGTCACTTCAGCTAAGTTCACACGGTGGGATCGTTAAAGAATAGTTTGGCAGGTTGTCCAACCTCCTAGCTAGAAACGTGCTCACGAAGACGCCAGTGTGTAAACGTTCTAAGGTCAATCACTCCGCTTGTTTAGACAATCTGGACGTAAAATTAATCTGACGCCGTGAGACGATCTAATAAGGTAATACATTTAAGGGTTAACCTGACAGTAGATGGGGTGAGCCAGGTGATTGCACTTTTTTTAATCAAATACTTTTTCCTGGTTAACTTTAAGCTGTTTATTTTTCCTAAAATAATGTAAGTGAATAGGTGCCGAGTCGATCACTGCCAGCAATTTTTGCTTTAGCTGTGAAATTTTGTGACTTAGAACTGTGCGACTTTTCGAGATTTTCTATGTATGTTGGTGCCATTACGGATGTAACAGTATTCTGTATTCCCCAAGCCATCTATCGACTCCTTCCGCTCTGGGTGGAGCAGAAGGGGGTGTCTGACTCACTGACTTAAACCCATCCGTGTTTCTCCTAATGCCCTTTGAGGTCCAAGGTCACCATGACTCTGTCAACAAATTCCGCAACCCTGGCATGTTCTATGTCGAGTATGAGTATGAGCTACGTCTTATTCCAAATAAATTACGAACAAACTTACATTACTCTAACAACGGCCAAACAACAACACCAATATCAAAGTGTAGTTTCAAAAGGAGTCTATTTCATCGTTTTGAAGCGTTTACAGTTGAAATTTCGATAAAGTTTAGCAGGGAACTTGATCAGTTCTCAGACTTTATGAATTATAGTTTGTAGGAAACTGAAACCGGAATCTCAATCACAAACTCCCACAAGCAAATCAAAAATAGAAATAATTTTAAGATCACCAAGAATATTTTGGAATATTACAGAACCCTTATCAAGTTCAGCAATTATTATTAATTAATTATTATGAAATATTTGATTTGTAAGCAATTTAGATTTGGGTTATAGGCGGAGACTTATTAGGGAAATACTGGGAAAATACCTCCGAACGTGGGCGATAATATTGTACCTGATATTATAGTTCATGGATTTGGGAATTTTAGACAAATTCCAATTATGATAATTATAGGAATTTTTGTATGAGTCCACAATATTTTTGGCCATGTAAATATTTACCTAAATTAATGGGTGGTAGATCAATCGCCTAGTCTTTTATCAGCTCTATTGAGGTCGGCTTCCAGTGAAATAAGATTCAGCCGAATACCAGAATTTTATAATGAGCGACGGCCAATCTTACCTCCGCAACCCAACAACTGGGTAAGTCGGTACTTCTTGGCAAGTCTGGTGTCAGATTTTCTGGCTTCTGAAAATCTTTAACGACTGCCGAATATCTACAAATGACAGATAAGACCTGCAGGTATTCAGCTGAATCCGGTTTGAGTAGATGCTGACTACAGTATAGTTGGGAATAGTTATTTATGATACAAGAGCGGTAAGTTGGTCTTTACAAACGAGTAGACAAATGTAAGCCCGAGACGAAGTCGAGGGTTTACCATAGTCACGAGTTTGTAAAGACCAATACCTATCCGCTCGTGTGTCATATAACGTTTTTCGACACATTACATAAATAGATAATTAAACAAATTTTTTCATTATCTATTAATAATTATTGTTAATCATTAAAAAGCGTTCTCGCGATTTTGGCGGCAAGAGACCATTTTCTGCAATTGGCGCCGCATTCAAGATATCAGGTGGAGTAGATTCCATATTTAAATCTGATACCTCGCTTGAACACATATTCTAATTATTATTAAAAGTCGCAACTATCTTTGACTCTGTAATTGAAAATGGCGCGTATTTGCAAATGGGGAAACGTGTGCGTTTTAAAATAAGAACGCGCTTTTCTTTTGCGTATGCGTCTGCGTGAAACATTTTAGTAGGTAGATAATTATATATATTGTAAATTGTATTATATTATATTGTACCAATCGGATTTTTTGACAAAATCATTTATTTAATAAGTTACATTTTTAAATTGTCTCCTTGAACCCTTTATATTGATAGGTTAAAAAAAGCTGAAGTCATTAAAATGGCACAGAAGCTCAGATATTTAATTTTTAACTTTCGAACAATGTATACAGGCTTCGTAAATGCATTTTATGAGCAAATGTGTCGAAAAAGACTTTAAATAAAAATAAAGAATTGGAACGTTTCCACCAAAAGTAGTATTTTTTTCATAATTACAAGCCAATTTTAATAACAAAATCCATCTACGTCCCTGCTAAGGTGCTTTCCGAGGCACGGAGGGGTCTCGGTACATTAATATGGTCACCCATCCATAGACCGCCCTGGGCGAGCGTTGCTTAACCTTGAAGAACGGCTCTTGCGGCTGTTATTACTTAGCCACGAGGTCCTCAGATATAATAAATGTATGGAATTCTAATTTAAGGGTGGCCTTGAACTTCCACAGCGTAAAAGCCCAACTTTTAACTACATTAACAGATGCTACAGAGGAACAAAGTTTTAATATTCCGGCGATGTTTTCAGCTTTCAGTACGTAATTAAGCTAAATTTGCTCAATTACGATCGGCTCTTAAAACGTCAGTCTACATACATATATAGCCGACCTGTTATAATATTAGCCGGCACTCCGGATTAGTGTCAGAAACATTTAACGTTGTATAATTGTGTTAAAGATCCTATTCTGCTAGGTCGGGTAGGCAACCATAGAGGCCTTTCGCATTATAAGGCAGTTGTCCCACCGCTGACTAGCAAGCGATCAGCTATCGACTATTTTTTCGCTGAGGAAACGGACAAAGATATAGATCCGTGTGAGTAACAGAGACTCATACATTATAGTCGATAGCTGTCTGTTCACACTGCTGACGAGAACTCTATTACTACTAGACTGTCTTAGCGACAAGAGCTAGGTATCAAACTCGCTGAGCGATGCTCGCTTGGTGGTCAGAAGTCCGAACAGAACTCATGCTGAGAGACCAACTCATTTCTACCTACAGTGCGGGCCGGAGCACCTCTAAATCCAAGAGACCGGAGAACTTCTAAATCTAAGAACTATAAAGGTACAATATTATCGCCAGATTTCCGAGGTATTTTCCCAGTATTTATCTAATTACTCTCCGACTTTAGGCACTGGTCTCACCGCCGAGGAGGAATTTATATTATTATTATTAAACATAATATAGTCGATAGCTGGCTGTTCTTACTGCTGCTCTTACCATTAGTTTTTCGCAGCGACAAGAGTTATTAAAGGTAATACTCGCTCAGCGATACTCGCTCGGTGACGGTCGTTTGGCATTTCTGTAACAACATTTTTATGTCTCGACACCGGAATCCGAGATGACAGCTTCATATGATCGATTTTGCGTCAAGCAAAAGTCAGTAGGGAGTATTGAACTGCATGTACCTTTTGCGTCATTTTGCGTTTGCTGCTCGTCTTTATTTCGTAGTAATAAGGGTGGTTTTCGAGGTTAAATTACTCCGAATGACGTGCGTTTGATCTTGTTTGACAGTCGCTCTGTGCGTCGTTACTTCATTAATTCTACTTTATTAGTCCATCAACCGGACAGCAAAGTCACACTGCATTGAACTAGGACAACATTTCAGTATTTCAATAGTTTATTTTCAACTTCAATCTGTTAAATTGTAGCTTCTTTTTTTTCTTTTATAAATGGAATTGTTGTTATTAAATATAAAAAAAAAAATAGATTATAGGTAAAATATTAGAGAAAGTTTTTCCATACATTAGTCAGTATGCCAAGTTTTGAATGTCTTTTTCAGCATTATCTCACAAATCGTTAAATAATAGGGGTTAAAGTATGAAATTGCCGTTTTTTTTGTTCGATTTTCAGTTGTTTTTTTATTCAGGTTAGACAAGAAAGATGGATTTTTGAATACGAGTTCCGACGCGGAACTAGCGTGGTAGAAACAGCTCGCAATATCAATGTTGCGTTTGGAGAGGGGACTGCTAATGAACGCAACGTGCGATTTTGGTTTTATCGCTTACGTGAGGGAAACTTTGATTTCGTTTTTCGTTTTCGATAAGTATTTATAAAAAGACGTTGCCCCACACTAAGAAATTTTCCTGTATCGTGGGTGCGTTTACAAACATACAAAGTCACATACACAAACAGCCAGACCCGGAACAACTATCTTTAGGCCATACAAATATTTGTTCCGTGCGGGAATCGAACCCACGACACGTGGCGCAGCAGTCGATAGCTCAACCACTGCGCCAACCGTGCCGTGATTTGAAGAACGAACCACGTGTAAGACCGCCCACACAGGTAAATAACAATGAATTGAAAGAGATGGTGGAAGCCAATCCGAGTCAAACTACCCAGGAATCAGCGGCATGGTATAACGTTATCTTACCAACAGTATTGACTCATTTGCGTCAAATCAATAAAATAAAAAAAATATGATTGGTGGTCTCAGCATGGTGTTATTCACTATAGCTTTCTCCGATCTGGTCAAACAATAACGGCAGATGTCTACTGTGTCGAACTCCGAACAATGATAGCAAAACTAGCAGTGAAACAGCCCCGACTCATGAATCGATCTTCACCATTATTGCTCCATGATAACGCGAGACCTCATACAGCACGAGAAACCGATTTAACTCTACAGAAACTGCAATTAGAAACCATTCGTGACCCTCCGTATTCGCCAGACTACCATTTTTTTCGTGTTTTGGACAATTTTCTACGTGATAAAAAGTTTTCTTCTCAGGAGGCAGTACAAAATGCTTTCACACAGTTTGTCGAATCTAGATCGCAAAGGCATAAATGACTTTCCAGCAACGTATAAATAATAACGGTAATTATTTTGATTAAATAAATATGAACAATTAAAAAAAAAACAATTTAAAATTTTCAGTGCAAATCGGCAATTTCATACTTTAACCCCTGATATTTAAGCATCTACAAGCAAACGTCAGTAGATCGATATTTCATAGAAAATTTAAGATGACTGCGCGGAGAATGCTATTTTTACGACCAGTCATTTCCAAATGCTACCTAGAGATGAAATAGCGTTTTATCAGATGCAGCGTTTTATCAGTGAACGATGGTGACCCACCGTATTTTTTTGTTTGTTTTGATAAGCTCCACTAGGTACAGGATTATGATAAGTTTACTAACTATTAACTAGTTTATTATTTCAGACTACATGTATATACAATTAAATACAATAAAACAACTCTTAACTAACTAAAACTAAAAATAAAACTAACATATGGCGTCGAAAAATTCGTCCGCATCGCTAGCCACTGGTAACCTAACCACCTAACTAGAATAAAGTGTTAGCAGTCGGAATTCGGCAGATGCATTGCTTTTGATTAATGAAAAACCATGAATAAATTTGAAAAGCCTCAATCCTCACCAAAACTAACAAATGCTTCCAATATTCGTGAATAACAAGACAGTTTGTGATTCAAATTAAGCGGAGTTCAACTTTGATTACTTAGGTCAAACTTAATTCATCAATACTTCAGTATTCAGATATCTGTCACAAAAAAAATGAGGGTCTGAAGTAAAAACCGTAGCGACAAAATTGACCCTTCGGATATTGTGCCGAAAATTTGTTAAGAAAGCAAAAAGTTTTCGGTACGACGACGGATGGAAATTGGAAACTGCGTTGACCGATATATCTATTTGATTCTATGAATTTGAATGGAGCCAAAGAAATATAAAAATATATAACGGGATTATTAAAGATCGAAACCTTTGTTTCAGGGACATATTTTCAGTGAATGAAAATGGAAAAATTGTGAAAAACATTTCATGTATTTTTATGAAAATGCATGTAGGTTTTAATCCAATAGAGACGGTATTGGAAATGAAGCAAAACTCAATTCAGTTTTTTTACTAGGAGTCCATATGTACACTTATTGAATAATAAAAGTAGGTATTTCAAGTTTTAAAATTGTCATGCTATGTAGTTACTAGTACCGCTTTTTTATCATGTTTGACCAAACTCAGTCACAACTTGCCCAGATTATATGGAATTGGATTTTATACCAGTAAAAATTTTTAATCTGGAATTGTATTGCTGATGGTATTTCACTGTAAATTCAAGATGATTAGAATATCTTGAATTCATTTTTCCGATGAAAAATGTATTCGTCATAAGGAAAATCATATGGCAAATCTTACAAGTGGGGTGTGCCGAATTCAGTAAGTAACGACATAATTCGTTTCTTTATTTTGACATTAAATATAATATCTATAGAAAGAATCAGTATGGTCTATCATCTTAAAAAATACCTTACCTAATAAAGTCATCTGCTGTAGCTAAAACTTGACAAAAAGTACGTCCGTTTATTTCAACACATTTCAAATTGAATACCTAGTTATAGTTATTTTCAGTTGATGACTAAATATGTTAATTATTTTACATTTAACTTTGTTGTGATTACGACAATTTAACATTAATATTAGGTTGCAGATAAAGTGACGAATGAACGAAAAATGGAACAGCTAAATCCTTTGCATTTTTAACATGCTTTACATTTCGGGACATTTTTTTATTTTTAAGTATTTAATTTAATTTGGCCGTCTTAAATGAATATTTAGCCCAGTGGATATTAACATTAAAATCGCAGAGCAGTCTTAAAATTGACAATTTTCGATAAAAAAATTACCGTCTTTGAGGGGCCATATCTCAGTCCCTATAAGGTTCATAGAGCTGCGGTTGTGCTTAAATGATTGCGAGTTAATGCTGAATGTTAGGTACTTGTTGGAAATGCATAGCTTTTGTCTTTTAGAACAAAGAGTGAAATAAGTCCCAGTTTATCGCGTCTTACGCAGCGAGCACAAGCTTTTCGGTGTTGCAAATTTGGATTCACATCACCCTATCAAAAACCAGTCGACATCTCACCGTGATCATTTAGGTGGAATGAACGACAAGTGAGCTGTCATTCCATCTTACTTGTATGGTTTGACAGCTCACTTGTCATTCACTTCCCCTAAGTGTTCACTTCGACATGCTTACAGCAGCGCGATTCTGTAAACATGTCGAAGTGAACACGTAGGCGAATTGAACGACAAGTGAGCTGTCAAACCATACAAACAAGATGGAATGACAGCTCACTTGTCGTTCACTCCACCTAAAAAAATTACCGTCTTTGAGGGGCCATATCTCAGTCCCTATAAGGTTCATAGAGCTGCGGTTGTGCTTAAATGATTGCGAGTTAATGCTGAATGTTAGGTACTTGTTGGAAATGCATAGTTTTTGTCTTTTAGAACAAAGAGTGAAATAAGTCCCAGTTTATCGCGTCTTACGCAGCGAGCACAAGCTTTTCGGTGTTGCAAATTTGGATTCACATCACCCTATCAAAAACCAGTCGACATCTCACCGTGATCATTTAGGTGGAGTGAACGACAAGTGAGCTGTCATTCCATCTTACTTGTATGGTTTGACAGCTCACTTGTCATTCACTTCCCCTAAGTGTTCACTTCGACATGCTTACAGCAGCGCGATTCTGTAAACATGTCGAAGTGAACACGTAGGCGAATTGAACGACAAGTGAGCTGTCAAACCATACAAACAAGATGGAATGACAGCTCACTTGTCGTTCACTCCACCTAAGTGACATTGGCCGGCAGTGCGATTCTGTAAACATGTCGAAGTGAACGACAAGTAAGCTATCAAACCATACAAACAAGATGGCATGACAGCTCACTTTTCGTTCACTCCACCTAAGTGATTACGGTGAGATGTAAGCAGAATCGACCGGCAGAATCGCACTGCTGAACTTTTCGATTTTAGCCTTTTTTAGCGCCGATTTCTACTGGACTAATTTCGTAGCAGGGATTTTTTTAGAATTTATTTCACGAATCTAGTAGCTACACTCATTTTGCATATCGTGGGGGTTTATTATAGGGTAAATGGTCATAGTCATATAAATCAAACTTTATTTACTTTAATAAAATTAACTGTAAATGTGCAACATAAAGTACCAACATTACTTAAACGAACTATTTCTCTAAAAGGGAAAACGAAAAAGCCTTATTACCAACCTTTTTGAAACTAAACATGTCTAAATAAACCACCTTATACCCAAGATACCGATAAATCCCACCATTTACGGGCTGTCCGTTGACCGGATTTACCTACATTTGGATATTATTAAAACGCACAAATCCCTTACAAAGGCAATTTAGGACACGAAAACATGATTACATACTAAAAGACAGTTACTGCACATCTGGTAGCACTTTCAAACAACAGTAAGTAAGAAAAAGTAATAACAAACATCATCTACAAACTATTTCTGTTGCTAATATTAGTGAGAACGTAGAACTTCCCGCTTTCCGAAACTTATTTACCAACTTTGTCTGCCACGAGTTTGGGACGAATGGACTTAGCCGGGATGTGCCAGCATCTGGCTTCGATAAATTCCTTTTGCAAATTCAATCCTTCACACGTGTTTGCATTTGTTAGAGAAAAACGTGGTGCATAAAAGCCTTATAGATAAAAATTTTCAACTGCGTGTGTTTCTCGATTTGTGTTCTTTGCTTTCATAAGAGCAATAAGTTACACACTTGAATAATTATTACTTCTCACGATGTTTTATAGAAACTTGTAGTTTTTTGGAAATAATTAAATTGTTTTTAATTAAACACATAGGTAGGTACGCAAGATACCTAAGTCTATATAGTTTGGTAGACAGAGTTATTTTTCAGTTTCTACAGAAAACTTAAAATTGATTTTATTTACGTATAGGTATGTGTGCGTACCAAGGTTCATTAAAATCGATTTATGTTTTTCTAAGGAAATGCAAAATATTAAATACCACGAGAAGTATTTTATGAAAAACGGTATTTATTTGGAATTTCGGTATTTTTATGCAAACTTCCACCTTTTAAAACATAGATAGTAAATTATTTCTACGATGGAAAGCAGGGATCCTCCAAAGCAGAGTCCGAAGCAGTTACCTATAGCGACGACTAAATCCAGGGTCGTGCGTGCGACCTGGCGCGTCACCCGCTGATACGGTCGGTTGTTCAGAATAAACCTCGCAGGTTTAACTTTTAACTCCTTCTCAGGCTCCAGCAATTTCTTCGACACCACATTGTAATCCGGCTCCGTACAAGAAGGCAAACAATCACAATTCAACCCCGTATCGTTTGTGCCCGGAACTTGCAGCTTTCTTAGTGTAGTGTAGTGTTCCGTCAAACACTTTAATCCCTCCAAGCCGCAATATCGATCTTTGTATTGGACCGGAGATAAGTGATGTGTACAGTTACAGAGCTTCAGTTGCGCCTCGATGCGACATTGAATAATACACACAGAGTAGCTGTATTGTTGAAACGCAATGTAGCTCTCTGGCACCTCATCGGGGAATCTACATTGCCGTGCCTCTGGAGCGATCAAAGGTACTTCCGGCTCATTCACCACATCCATAATTGAAAACCTCACTGTTGCTTCTGCTCCGTAAAGCGTCTTTATTCTACGATCGTATTCCATATTCCAGAAGGGTATGTCTTCGGGTGAATGAATGAATGACTCGTAATCTTGTGATAGAGTTATTTCGAGAACGCCTGACTCTGGGTTTTTTGCGAGGGCGGACGTGGAAAACATTTTGTGATTTCCACCTACATGCTTGTTGTTAATAGTGTAACATCTCCCGTACTCTGTTTGCAGAGGTTTGAAATATTTACAGCAGTTAATCTCTCGGCCATTCCACTTACATGATCTAAATAGGTACTTGCAGGAAGTGCGGAACTTAGATACAATTTCGGAATAATCACGTGAGCACAAGGTAGTATTTTTGCACGTGGATGTGCAACTGTGGCATGTTCCACTGAAGAAAATTATTTCGGCGAGAAAACGATCATACTTTTCTCCGTCACGAATGTCGAATAACTTGCTGAGTGTCCAAAGTTTTTCGAAGTTGGCGAGCTCACAGACGGTGACGGAGGCGAATGTTGTGTTCCAGTCGAGGTAATCAGTGCGTGTTGTGAACCGGATGATGTTCTCCTGGTAGTGGTCATAGTACTTGCAGATGGTAGCCACGGCGATGATCCACACGTGCACGTAAATCACGAAGTATATGAATCTGTACACGAAGTGAATATCTTTTCGAACGAGGTAGCTGGGCCCATGGATAGTCAGATTTTTACAAGTGTATTTAAGTCTGTGATAAAACAAAAGTATGTGTTCCTTGATTTTACTGAATACTTTCATTTTCAGTAGCTTTATTTCGTTTATACCGAAACGAAATCAGACACAGAATGGAGGGTTGAAAATAAAGCCGTTATTTGTATAATGCACGGATTTAACGATCACATGAAAGGAATCCATTTGCTTAATGTTTTAGATGTGGTATCATACACATAACCTTAATTAATGTTGTATAATAGTACGTAATAGAAGTAAAGGTACGCACGGATGAGCGTACCAAAATCATTGTTATTGTTGACAAAATTTAAGCAGGATTTTTCCTGAACGCAACGTGTTGTAATTTTTTGTCTCAGCCTATTGCAAAATCAGGACAATAGAAAATCAGCTTACGAATCAGTAAAAATCAGTATTTCGTCGGAATCTATTCATCTTTACTTTAGAAATTCCATACCCGGAATACCACAGATCGGCCCCAATTCTGTTTTGACACATACCCTAGAGAGCTTTAAGTCACAAACAAAGGTTGCAGCCTTCACCACAAACATAAACAAGAGAGTGTCATTCATTTCAGTTCCACATAATAAAGGCTAAACTTTTTCTATGTTCTGAAAAGTCTTTACTACACAAAATCTGTTATGTCAAAAATTAACGTTACTCTAGAATAGTCCTAACCAAGATAAAAAGTTGGACACAAAGTGGACATGTAGGTTAAAATGTTTCAACCGACCCTTAATGGAACGTAATAATTGTACTGTCTTTTGAAATAAAATACGATGTAGAATTGAATAGATACGGCTATAGGGTTCCACATTTATACCAGGCCGTAATATCTTCAGAGAATCCACGAGAAATTTAATCCTTTGCAGCCTTTATTAATGCAACGGTTCCTAGTATAGAATATCCGAATTGGTCCGTCCTCCGGTGATCCCGGATTCCCTTTACCTACGATCTAAGGACGGCCACTGCGTGGTTTTAAACGGTCGAAGTCCAACCTTAATGATCACTTCACCTGAATTTCTACACGAAAAATATACAAAATAAAGAGTATTAAATATCTAATGGTGAAATGAAAAGATTCTGGCTTCGCGCCATTTCAAATTATCTACGTCCACTGGAAATGCATACGTTCTTACTTTTTTTTAACCGACTTCCCAAAAAGGAGGAGGTTATCAATTCGGTTGTATGTTTTTTTTTTTTTTTTTTTTTTTTTTTATGTTTGTTACCTCATAACTCCGACAATTATGAACCGATTTGAAAAATTTTTGTTTCATCTGAAAGGATATGCTTGCAGATTGGTCCCATTTAAATTATATCGAAATCGGTTACGAACTTTGGATTTTAAATCGAAATAGCTGGAATTTGACTATTTAGATGATTCTTTGATAATCGAAATTGCGTATTTTGCTTTTCTGCGATTTGGCAGTGGTGTGGTAGGTGTGGGGCACCACTAAAAAGTGAAAAATAAAAAACTTTTTACAAAAAAATACAACCGACTTCCAAAAAAAAACACTACAAAGTAAAAAATAACTTTAATTTCGGAAGTCGGTGTCAAAATACGAAGAAACGAACAAAAACACCGATTTCCGAAATTAAAGTTATTTTTTACTTTGTAGTGTTTTTTTTTGGAAGTCGGTTGTATTTTTTTGTAAAAAGTTTTTTGTGAAAACTAATTACTTGCTTACATAAACCACATATTTGCGTGCTGTGCAGTGCTTTAAAACACTAATGTACTAACACTGTAGACTGAAAAATTAATTTTAAAAGGAATCCTGAATGCATTGTTGAGAGAATTAATTTAAGAGAATTATGAATGGTGGAGTGAGCTTAATCCTGAAGTAGTTCTGCTAGATTATGATAGGATTGGAACTCGTACAGTTTCAGTACCAATGTCACCGAAGTAATTAGATTTCCTCATTCGAATCACTCGGTTTCAGTTAGACTGTTAGACGAAACTTCATGATTAATGGATGAGTTTTGAGGACTAATTTTCGAGTACTAAACAATTCATAATTGATGGAAGTAAATACTTAAGTATTCTTTGAATGACGTTCGCGATGCCTAGGTACTTGTGTTGTTGTTTAAAAAGAAGGTATCAGTTTTAATAACTGCTACACCCACTATGTCGGTAGACAAAAACTACACCTAATTTGTCACTAGAAATAGCAGATGATTGTTATTAGAAGGTCGAAAATCTGTTTCATAAAGTAGAGTATCAAAATCATGAGCAAAAGCTCTTTTCATACAATGTATTTGATCTTATGACGTGGGAACGTATGTAGGCAATGTGTGCTCACAAAATATTAATTTATACTTACGAAATTCTAAACATCGTCAAGCGTGTTCACAAAATTCTGTCATGAAATCCAATTATTGTAGGATTTACCGGCTTAGTTTCTTGCCATCCCATGTGAAGATACACTTGACTGGCCTAAATTTTGAATACATGGTTATTATAATGAAAATAAATTGGTAAAATTCAGACTGGTAGGAACCTACCTACTTGACTGACTTTATACCGCGTGTATCTGACATCGACGCACAAACGATTTCCATGGGTCCGGGGCATGATTCTGGACACCCTAGACTTAGAATTGTTCGTCGGCTTTTTTCTCATTTTTTTATTTTTTTCAAGGGTTTTTTTACTTTAGACTGCTCATAATCGTTATTCTGACCTAACCCAATGAGATTTTTGATAAAAAAATAATTAATTAACTGCTTTCACTAAAAAGAACAATCTGAATAAAGCCACAAATAGATATCAGCTCAGCTGAGCTGATACTTTGTGGTACTCTTGAAAAAAATGAGAAAAGAACCGACGAAAAATTCCAACACTGGGGTGTCCAGAATCATGCCCTGGACCCATGGAAATCGTTTGTGCGTCGATGTCAGATACACGCGGTATGTTTCAAGTTAAAAATTACTAGCTGATGCTACTATTTTTAACTACCGCAGCTTCGCCCGCTTGACAAATTATATACTAAAACCTTCCTCGAGAACCACTCTATTCATTGGTGAAAACAGCTTAAAATGGTGCAGTATTTTTGAGTTTATCACAAAAAATAGACAGACAGTCGTGGCGGAGAACTTTGGTTTATAATTGTACAGATATTAGTAGTCATCATATTTCAAGTTGAAAACCATGGAATTGTTTATTTTAGGTTAGAAGTGATTGCTAAAAGGTACAGATATTTACTTGATCACACGGTATGTATGTAGTAGCTTTTGTTATAAGCTCGTCAGACTAGTATCTCATACACAAATACATACAATTAAAAGTCACCCATAATATTACATTTCCCATGGGTTTTATGAATTTCAAATTCGTACGGTTCACAAAGTAGGTCAGAGCGAAGTTGGCATCGTTCAAGCATACCTGCTCGTACTTAAGTTAATTTAGGCTAGGCAACAAAAAGACAACTAAGCGCGGTTTCAGTTGCCTTAACTAGTGCAGCCAGGAACCAAGAATTTATAAAGAATTGGGCTTTAACTTGGAAGCAAATCTCCGTTTTATAAATATACGCCGTTTTATTTTTTGTAAAATTTGACATCCATAGAAACGTTAGGTAGGTACAATGCGTTTCAAATGAGAAGAGGAACGTCAATGACCTCTATCAGTCAATGTCTCTTGAAAAGTATGGTTTGCAAAGAAAACTTAGCCGATATGCAAATCAATAACGGTTTATTTTACTTTGTTATAAATCTTAAAAAGCAAATTTAAATAAAAACGTCCGTAAATGAGTTAAATATAATAATTTACAGCTATGACGTCCCAATATGGCGCTAAGTCGATCCTATTCTTATTTGAAACGCATTGTATATCTATTTTTATCTGAAGAAATGTTAATTGGGATCCTTAATTCATTGAAACTTAAGGTAAGTTTTTTGACCCATGATTAAGCCAGCCATGTTTAAAATTATGATAAAAAAATCTTTATTATGCGTTTTTACATCTATTGTACGTTATTGACCAGTAGTTTTAACGAACAATTGATTATTTATTTGTCAAGTTTGTGTTTATTCCTAGTGTGGGGAAATAAATATAAATAAATAAAGAAAGAAAGAAAGCTAAACATAAAAAAGTACTGATCGGAAAATGAACATTAGCGAAGTTTAGGTGCCTATAATTGTAAATCCAACTGAAGATGGTTACGGGGTTTTTTCTTCAGAAGATTCACTTCGAGTCAGTAAAAGTCTGACACTCCTTTTTGCTCCGCCCAGAGCTTCATTTGATGATTTTGTATCCTTATAAACAAAAATGGCTTATGACAGATCGAAAAACTGACGCTAGAATTGACAGTACATACGAATAAAATGCCAATTAACCTGTATGTTAGATGTCTCTTCGCGAGGTAATTAAATTAATGAAGCCACTGATAGTTGCAGACCACTTCCTTGGAAGTAGTAATATCCGTTATAGTGCCGGCAGTAGTATTTAACAGAGGGCAAGACTGGACGTCAGGTATTGGACTCAATTAAAAGGTAACACGTAATGTGAGTAATGTTGTAGTTAAAAGTCGACATGCAGTTTCTTCGCAGAATGACTCGTTCTTCCTGGGTTTTGCCGAAAAGCAAACCCCGAAATAGGTTCCATTTCGGCCTTTGACTGATGTAGTTTTTAGTCAAACAGGTCAAACGTCAATTTGTATTGCATTTGTTGCATGTTTAATAGGACATTGTTATCCAGGAGTGAAAGAAGCTGATTTAGTCCCGAGACGGCGCCAATAGTTCGAGGGACTAAATGAGTCTTTCACCCGTTCACCCGAGGTGAACACTGTGCCTTTCGTTACGAATACAAACACGTAGTAAAAAAAAAAAAAAAACTAATCTGAATCTGATGAACTCATCGTGTTAATACTAATCTTTGTTATATGAAAGTATGAACAAAACTCGAATCAAAACTCTGGTTTTTTTATGATGTCTGTGAGTTGAAAACGATTCTCCCTAGGGCTGCAAAGTTCAACAAACCTTCAACCCACTCCTCAGGCAACTTCAGGACTACTTTTCGAGAATGAGTAATAAAAAAAGGTTTTTGCATGCAAGCCTAAATCTTTTCGATATTCGTTAAGCGTCCCGCAGTCTTCCTCTTTTCTTATCTAGGATGGGAAGAGTGTTCCCATCAGAATGTTATTTGAGCTTTGAGGAACAACTTTGAAAGAGCCTCTGATGTACTCATTACGTACTATACGAATCGTGACTTACATTTTTTTCTACCATGTTGTTTTTGATACCCGTTCTATGTAATAGGTACCGACCTGTCCTACTTTGATCACCAAAATGACGATAACGATGATCCATTTGTGTAATTGGATCCACGAATACGCTGCATTATGCGGTTTGTAATAATGACACAATTATGGTTTCCCGAGGCTGTTATATTGATGAGAGTTCTGACCTTTATATTAAAATAATATATATTTAGTATAGGGATGTCCATAACTCAAAAGCTAAAGACTCCGGTTCCAAAAGCAAGTGACTATGCAGTTATATTGAGATTAGAGCAACATGCGATTCTGAGGCCGCCTTTGATAAATCTCCGAATTCTGAATTGCCAAAGAATCGGTTAGTACCTGAGTCAGGGAGTTGAACTTAATTGGCCGTTCCTAAACGTAAATCTTTATCAGGGACATGCCATTAGAAATGATTCCTAGCTCCCAACACCGTATTGCGGTTGTGTCCACCAGAGCTTTTAATCTCCTCATCAGGTAACGTTGGAACCCGGTTGTGGTAGGAATAAGCGTGATGGATATACATTCCACCGTTTGCCGTCACAACGGTGTTAGTCAGTAGCATGATGCGTTTTCGTTCGTGTGTGCGTTCGTCGGTGATTATAAAATGCTTAATACTCTAATTTGGTTCAGATCGTCAGTAATTTTTTTTTTTCATAGTTCAAGTTCGAGAAATACGAAAATATCATATTTCTTCTCAGGGTAGTCAGCTAGTAAGCCCCTGCCTCGTATTGTTTAATCAAGAAAAAAACGATTGACGTGAAAAAGTATTACTTTTGACACATTTACAAAATAAATATAATTAATCATAATATTCCTGACAATAAACATTTAAAAAATCTCTCGTTTTAATTTGTTAATGCATGTCTTTGTGAGCTTAATTCATGGCACCAACTGTTGAAACTTTCATTTCATAATTAAATGTAGTACGTAGGTACCTACTAATTCATCTGCCACCATTTCCTTAAAGAGAGGAAGTGGGAAGTGCTTAAAGCAATTACACTTAGAAATTCCGATGAAACTTGAACGATTTGGGGCTCAGATATAATTATATTCTCGTTTAATAACAAGCGAGTGATTATCACAATGGTGTTGGATTTGTTGGTAATCCTAGTGCTGTCCCTATCACTCGTAGGTGAAACTTCTTAGAAGCCATAACGTCTTGTGTTAAGGTGTCAACCGCATCTCCGCACTGACTGTAAACCGAGACGTTAACTACGCGCGCACAATAAACATCACCCTGTATAAGTATTATAGTACAAAGACATGTTGTGACGTATGCGTGAAGGGAAACCACAACAGCTAGCTGTCAGTTACAACTGACTGCGTTATACGAATTTGTGATAATATAGGTAAACAAAGTTGTGGTTAAAAATAGAGTTCCTTTTTTCGGGACAAAAAATCAAAATTATGCCATGAAAGATAAAACGGTGCCCTAAATCGCGAGACGAGGCCGAATGAAGAAGAAAGCGGGTAGGTGGAAACTTGAATGTTTTCCTTAGAAATTTGCAAGAGGTGGCACAAAACCAGGAACAATAGGAGTGGAGGGTGACCTATGCTCAGCAGTGGGAAATGTCAGGCTAAGATTGTTCCAAAAAAAACTCTGTTGTAGTTACGTAGCTTACAAACAACGATTGTACTTAACATTAAACAGCTTCTATTGTCTTTCATTATAGTAATTCAGGTACTTGTGTGCACAGTTAAAAATACATAAAGAGAGAGAGAACCGTGCATAAAAGAGAACACAGTCTGTGTCCTGAACCATAGTGACCTACTTCCAGATGACATAGTGGGTAAACAAGGAGACTATACTATATTGCACCTCTGTTATATTCATTGAATTTTGTACATTTAATTAACCTTCACTAAAACAATAATATGGCTATCTGAAACTTGTGCTAGATAGATTTTCCAAGCACAAGTCTATAAGACGGGGGACGCATCCTAATAATATTGATACGATCAAATTTTGTACAAAATAAACATTGATATGCAGAAATAAGTAACACAGGTTTTTACAAGTCACTATCCTAATCAGGATTCTGCCGTATTGCCGAAAACAATGTCAAAATTCCATTACCCAAACAAATGTTGAAATGATTTAGTAAGCACACTTTTAATTTGGTAAATATTTTTACTCGGCAGAATATTACTGAGGATGTTATAAAAGCAATTGGTCTTTAATCAAATGATTTATTACAACAAACACTCTTTAGACGATAACATTTAGTCAAGTGAATATAGAATAATAGAATCATATAATTTGCTAAAAAATATGTTTTAGTGATGGAAACGAATTTCTGTAAATCAGACTCCACGCATAGTCTTGTCTGCTCTACCCTTTTTTTAAGGATGGGAAATCATCAAATGACTCCTTCCGCTCTGGGTAAAGCAGGAAGGAGTGTCAGACTCCTACTGACAAAAACCCATTCGTGTTCCTCCTAATGCCCTTTGCGTTCCAGGGCCGCAGTGATTCTTTTGAACAGATTCCGCAACCCCGGCAGGCACTGGCCTTAGTGGGCCCCATCTGCTTTGCTGGCAACTCTTTGAGGCGCGCGTGGAACACAACGCGCCGTCGACCCGGGCCTGATTCTGATCCGATGGCGAGCCACCCAATGCTCGCCGTCCGCAGGCCAATGCCTACGGTGGGTCTGCTCTACCCCTAGAGTGTAATTTAGAATCGCGTAGGCGCGGAGGGGCGAGGCGATAAGCTCGCGGACCGCGGGAGCCCAGCAGCGCCGGAGCCGTGACAGAAACCGTGCCTGCTGCATGTTGCATGCTGTATGCTTGCTTTCTCGCATGCTCACTTGCGTGCTGCGTGCTTTATGTCTTGCTTGCTTGCATGCTGCATGCTTTCTTGCATACAGTATGCTTGTTGCGTGCTTGCTGATTGCTTGTTTGCATGCTTCTAACAGTGAAATAAATATATTCCACTGAAAGAAGACCGTCAAAATTTTATAACAAAAAGTATTTACCCTGCTACTTCAAACAAAACTACACAGCAAGTGAAATATATCAAAACAAGTCAGCAGAAGAAAAAAATGTCCGTTATCAAATAACTCGTATCTACGTCACGCCTGGGAGAGAACAACTTCCAGAAACTTCCGCTACAAAACACAGTGATAGTGTTTGCATGATAAACTGGCATTGAGCGTCATTAATGATTTACCATCTACCCACATAACAATATATTCTGTGCAACTGACATAAAGATACAAATCTTGAAATGGTTAATTTAAATTTGACGATATTAAATATTGGCTTATTTTAATTTGCGTAAAATATGTTTTACCAACTGAAATATTTAATAAATTGAAATTGGTAAAATAACTAGTAGGTAAACAATTTATTTTTTTAACATTTACTTGACAAACGTTAGGTTGGCGTTACAATATTTGTGAAGAGTTTATTTGCTAAATGATGATGATGATGATGTCAGATGTATGATGTAATAATTTGGCAATTGAGATTATGGGAAAAGTTGTTCACTTCCCTAATCACGTTACCAAAATAAGATTTACTTGACAGATAATTTTCATTAATATTCCGCATGCAAAAAATTATTAAAGTTTCTTAAAATAAAGTAATCGTGGGTAGAGAAACCCTTTCGCAACTCAAAACAATGTTTTAATGAAACTTTGTTCGGTTAAAAGTTAATTGCGGTTCATCCATCATAATAATCATATCGGCTGCCCCGTACATTTATGTGTAGACCCGTTTTAAACTTATGGGTAGAATGTAATAACTAGCCTTTTAGTATTGATATTTTTTTTAGTTATGGATACCGACAAGCCTTTTCTTGTGAATATATCTTCTAATCATTATTTATACAAAAAGATCTCATGTCACGGTGTTTGTGTTCGAACTCCTTCGAAACGGCTTGCCGAGTTTTATGAATGTTTTGTGTAGGTATGAGAAAAGTTTATAGGGTACCTACTTATTATTTTTTTATTTGGCAAAACAACGTTTGTCAGTTAGTATAAATACAATAGTCACCATCGTAATAAATCATAATAACATTCTTTGACAATTCAGCGGGTAGTGTCGATCTTTAGGAAAAATATCTAAAACATGAAATACAGTTTCAGTTTACTAAGAGAACAAAGATTTCCAATCTCCTTCAGAATCAAGAAAATACAAATACAACTCCGAAAGTCAAACCACAATTAAAAATTGGTTCATTCCACAGTTTGCAATTCATTATTCAACCGCGATGCTAAACTAGCAACTTTATTACTAGTCGCGGCGGTTCAACACTACATTATTAAGGCATTGCCGACTCCATTTACCTATGTAATGTTCCCTGCAAAATGTTTGTGTATATTAAAATAGCACAGCTATTCTGTTGTTATGGAAAACCATGTTATAAATTAACTGAAACACCAATCAGAATTTCAAAAACTCTCATAGCAACAATGGCTGCTCTTGTTTCTACGTCCCAGTGCACACATTTATACATAATCTGGTCGGAATAAAGCGCATTCAGCGGATGTTAAACAAGTTATGTCTCCAGCTGCAATCTACGTCTGCTTTTTGGACGGCTACATTTGTTAATTTATTCAGCGCTTTTTTCGCTTGCTCTGATTCCTCATTGTATGTAATCAGTCGATTGGGCACATCAATGTTCAGTTGAATAAGTGCATCTGGTGCTTTGTGTGTAAAATGGCAAATAGTCATTGTTTGTGTTTAAAGAACAGGCTGGTTTTAAAAATATTTAGATTATAACTACTTTGTTCATTTTGTTTTTTTGGGAAATATCAATGTATGAACTGAAATAGTCACGAAATTTCGCGCTACACGACAGATCATCCGTGTTAACTATCTTTTGTTTTACTTTTGGAAAGTTGTCTACTAATTTCTCTATTCACTTACGCTTATTACTGTACAAATGGAAAGTTGCGGTAGAGACAGAGGTTACGAAGGTCAAAATACATGACCCAAGTTTTGTGTCCGGGGATTCATTCGACAACAGTTTTCAACAAAGTTAACTTTCGCCAAACATTTATTAAGCCGCAAGGGAATCTATTTAAGCGTATTAAGAATTTGATCAGAAAAATAATAAATTATTGTTGGGTGGGTATTTAAAAGTTAATTGCGAGAGTTTGTACGTTCACCCTAATTTACGAAGGCTGGATCGCTGTTTCGGTTATTTATGAGACACTAAAACTTCTAGATAGCAATATAAGTTAAGTGTGTGCTGGCCGGAGGTAGACGCGCTAGTAAAAGTAACAAGTGGGGCTGCTTGATTGTTAATATCATTTGCAAACGGCGCGGCGTTCACAGCAATTTTGTGCGGAGAGGAAAAACCATTTTTATTTTTTATCACGGAGATAATTTTCATACTAAGCCATGTTATTAATTCAGTTTGAACATTTAATCAATTGATTCTACATTTCCGTTTATAAAATGATGTGTACAAATAACCCACAGAAAAGTGATAATAACCGACAACATTAAACATCCTCGCACAATTTTTCACCTCGCGCTGGGTAGAGCACTCTGTGTAACTATACCGCAGAGGCTTTTATACCCATCGCCGGAAATGAATGGATGGCATCATCAAACTGGAAATACGTCCCAAAAAGCGGTAGTGTAACAAAGTGTTTTGCTCTTTGTTGTAACGGAGGTAATCCCGTGCCGAGACCGCCGCTGCGGCCGACCTACAAATTGCATTGCTAGACCGAGCAATGAGATTCGACCAGCGAATTGAGACGGCCGTATTCAGCTCATAAAATGAATATGCTAACTTGGTTGGTACAGTACGAGTATCCGGCAGTGATATGGTATGGTACATGCAGATTAAAAAAAAACTTCGGCATTTTTGAGCGTGGTTCTCAATCACTCCTGTATGTGTTGTTGGGTTTGGATATAGTGAAATCCTATCAGCGATTACTTCTCCGTTGTCAATCACAGATTTTCATTTCTGGGTTGTGTGTGTGAGGAAAAAAAAATTAATTTTAGGTGCTATACTTAATATTATTTGATTTATAAATACCCTCTCTTCAGCCTGGTATTTAAACCTTACCGAAACGTTTATTTATCGTAAGCGTATTTCGAAGTCAAGGCACGATCTCTCTTTCCGGTAGCGTAAACAAATACAAATACAAAATCCTTTATTTCAAATAGACCAGTTACAGGCTTTGGCTTGGTTACAGTAATAGTCAAGGTCTGTCAGTCAAATAGATGAAGCTAATCCTGCCGCGCTAGCGACAAGAGCAGCCTACTGCTCTTGTCGCAACATAACACACCCACCGACCCCGTCTCCAACGCGGCAGCTACACGTTCCAAAGAGTAGATCCTATGGAGAAGAACGTGCAAGAAACTCTATGCACACTCTTTTAAACCAGTTGTAATTGTTAACAAAATCATGGTTAAATTCGTTACGAAATAATTTATGAGTAAAATTAAACGTACTTTAGCTTGGAAATAGCACACAAGTAAAGAGTCTCTTTTTGCTTAAATGTGTCGAAAATTAAAGGTTTTAAATAACTTTTACAAATTAATCATAGAACTTTGGAAATTATGAAAACATAGTTATTTTCCTATAATTGAGAAAGTAATTGTTATAGGTTAGGTTGTTTTGAAAAATTTTTGCGTAAGAATTTTCACGAAAGTTTTATTACGAAGCTATGGAACAACGAAGGCGTCGGAAATTCATTGTGCCCTTGGCTTTATGTCATCTGCCAGCCCCGGAGTAGTTGCGTGCGTGAGCCAGCGACATGGAACCCACAAAAAAACCTACACAAAGGGAGTAAGCCTGCGAATGATTCTAGTTTGACGGTGGAACGTGTTCCATGTGACGATTTTACACTATACTGGAGAACTCAAATAATAGGCCTTCCTTTGTGTAACAGCCGTGGCTCGTGAAATACTGACATTGTTCCACTTTGAAGTGCGAAGTAAAAAGAACCGACTTGAAACTGCCATGTACGAAACTTTTTCCATTGCAGACTAGTTCACCAGGCTGCGTTCACACGTTCGTCGTTTTCGGGTTCGATATTTAATCGAATCGAATAGTGCGAATAATCAGTGTTTGTAAGTAATTCCTAATAAGTTTCGCTATTCGCTGTAGTTTTTTTTTATTGTTTTAGTATTATTACGACCTATTAAGGAGTAGGTGTGCCTCATTTGCATTATCTTTCTCCTACCGTTTATTGACTTGTTTGTTAATATTAAAATATTCTTTAACAACCACATTGCACACCCGCAAGTTTTTCAGTTTCGGCAATCGTATATTTTATTGGTGATAAGAAAGTCCACTTCCTTTGCACGAAGTGGGTGCTTATGCTAAATAAACTGCTCATTCCCTTCTTCGACAATGTGGCAAGTTTATAGCACACACTGCGGCGTAAGGCTTTATCAAAATACATTTAATAGGTAATCAAATATTCATAGTACGTTGGGTCAGGCATGACATGTATTATTCAGTTCAGCACATAGTGTATTATCTAGTACACGCTGCACGAGAATTATCCAATGTGTATTCAACATATCCCAATGTCAAGTCAAACTGACGGCTGCAGCAGTGAAATTCAATTAACATATCGTAAATGAATTGTCTAGGAGTATTTCACTGTGGAACAATGAAATGTTATAAATGTTATACGCATTTCGCTGTTTCGAATTTAACCTAGATCGTAATTTAAAAGAACCCAGATATTAGAGATATTTAAAAAAAAATAACTATAGTTGAATATTTTCTAGACTCACCTGTTTTGACTAGTTTGAATGTCACTTGCTGTTGGTTCTTCAGCTGTTCGTTATGTGTGGGGTGGGTGAGCTCTCGCAGCGCCATCTCGACGGACGGTTGCTGCTGCATTGTGGGTGGACGCGGCAGCGTCGGCTCCCTCGCTCGACTCAGCTTACGGAAAAAGCTAACTTTCTTCGACTTAGAATTTGGACCTGTGACAAACAGAGTAAACTAAGTGTTAAATGACATGCTAGTTTCTGAAATTCATTCATTAATCAATCCAAAAACCCTCACACAGTTATGTAAAACCTCATGGGCGTGATATGTGCCTAGTGAAGCATTAATGCTGTTATTTCGCCAAGTAACCATGCTAAATTAATGTGACGATTGGGGTTAGTCGATGATCACGCGTTCACAAACTCAAACCGCACTCTTATTCAGAACCTTCAGTTGACGAACGTTGTGGTGTTGGCGTCGAAGGCGTGGAGGTGCGAGCGGAAGTGGCGGGCGAGCTCGGCTCGGACTGGGGCCGCGGGGGGAGCAGGCTCAGCGTGGACGCGGTGGGGGTCGGGAAGTGCGCCGCCGACAGGTCCGAGCGCCGGTCCGGCTCCGGAGTCGTGACTCGGATGTGAGCACCAAACTGCGGTGAGTTTGCGACTTCGAACAGTGCATCGAAGTCGCGATCGAAAATGTTCTTTCTGGAGAACGCTGGAGTAGGAAGGGGAGCGGGCAGTTCGAATTCATCGGGAGCGGGGGTTCTAACAATTTTTCCGAATTCATTGTCCTCATGGCGACCGAGCTTCTTGAGCAGCTTCGCTTTAGTGCGCTCGCGCAGCTTGGGGCGCTCGAGCGACGGCGTCGGCGATGCCGGCGCGCGCTCTGGAGGCTCTGGAGGCGCCGTTTTGAGGTGGGTTTTGTCGCTGGGTTTATTGAGGGTGGGGGTGCGGGGTGGGGGTATCGAGCTGTACGGCGCTCGCGGCGGCGGCCCAAAGATCAAGTCAAGCGTAGGCCGCTGCCGTGGCCGAGGCAGCGATTGCGAGCGGTATGTCAGGGAAACTACTTCGTCCGCAGGATATATTACGTACATCCCTGGCGAGACCGCATCGCGCAAGCCCCTCGCGCCCTCCGAAGAGGTTTACGCGCGTCAATTGAGCTACTACTAAGATCTAGTGGCAAGTAACTCTGATCGGTACTCTATTCTCCGTTTCTACCGGATTTTACAGAGGAATAACTTACAAAGTTTACGTCGATTGGAATGTTTTAAATGTTAAGTTGCCTTTTGCGTACTACAATGTAAGTTGAAGAACGATTAAGGAATGTTTTATGGAAGGGATCTTGAGCCATAGTAGGTAGGGTAGGAGGGTTTCTTCGTGTAATGTCTGCCAATTCCGTACAACGAATCTTCAACCTAGAGAAACAAAAAGTAATACTTATTACCTTGTGAATAAAAGTCAAGAGTGATGTGAAATAAAAAGGAAAAATGTGTGGGAAATAAAGTCGCCGCTGGATCATTTTGTTCCGTAGTCATGTTTGTAGCAAATAGAGCAAAAACACAAACAGTGTCTGTACACGCAGGGCTGACATATGCTGACACGCACACTACGTGCCTACATTAGTATGTAATATATGCATTAAACGGCAAAGTTTAAATTGTGATTCGTTTAAACAAACTGTATAAATTTTGTGCACTATTATTTGTGTAACAAATAATCATTTGAAATACATTCAATTTATTTCTTTAGTAAATACCAATAAAATGCGAAAGATATTCGGGAAATTAATTTAACTTATTTTGAATATTATACAGTTGCACACTTTGTTTACGAGTATATATTTACATGGAAAATACTGAAAATTCTTTATTCTCTTAATAAGTGTGCCAAGTGGTCTAAACCAACCCTTTTGTCTGAACTTAAAACCAGTTACGTAGATTTTCGTTTGTTTTTATTTACCACGGTATAAAATATGTACCTAGTTTTGTAAATCAATATAGAATGCTAACTTTGCTAGCGAAACATTGTGTTCTGGACTTCACCTAATCATAACTATACGACTGATGTGTTCCTAATGAAATAAAGTTTTATTTAACAACGAAGCTTCTAAAATGTAGGCATGTAGTTTAGCTAAAGTGTAAACCAGGCGAAAACTTAGACAAACGGGTCAAGTTTCACCACAATAGGCGAGGGAGAGCTAAGAGGAGTGCCTCTCGAAATTTTTCACGAGCGTGGCGATTCCGCACAGATTCATTTAAATTTTCCTTTGCTTACGCTAATAAGGGAGTGCTTTGTAACCACACGTTTTAATGAGGTCAGAATATGCATGTAGATCTAGGACTTTTTATTTGAATTTTATTCAGGGACACTTTTATGAGAATTTTAGCGTAAATGTCGTTTTCAGTCTAGTTTGGTGTAGGTGCAATTAGTTGTTAATGGACTCTCCTTGAGAGCACTTAATGTGTGTTTCTTTTTTACATTTTCATTTAATTTCTTTCTCAATCAATTCAGTCTTATAGGAATGAAAGGGTTTTTGAAAAATATCTCCTATTTCACTCACCAACATGTCAGAGGAAGCGTCTATCTTCTTCTACAACTCAATCGTTAATTGACCTATTTAGTCCCCAATCACTTAAAGCAATTAGACGTGCGAGATTTATATGAGCCTCACACTGTTGGCGGCATTTTAATGGACGCCTCAGTTTTGTTAGCAATCCCGAGTAGACTCGTTACGCCACGTAAATAAATATTCGTACAGGGTTCAACGAATGGCTTGGCGAATTGCCTACGAAACGCTTTTGCGAAAACTGAATAACGGATACAATATACTGCTATTTATAATTGTTGTTTTTTTAAATAACTCGCTAGATCAGATTACCACATAGCCTTGGTTCTAAATACTATGAAAAAAATGCACTGGTTGACGAAATTTTACTTGCACGAGAGTTTTATTTGTATGTAGGTTTTCCAGAATATCTTGAGCCAGGTTGTGAAATAATTTGGGTTTTTTTGCGTATAAATGGTAAAATGCGATTGGGAACGTCCCTTTAGTTGTGGGTATCATATTGGGCAACTCATTTGATACTTTTATATGCAAGAGATATACAGATAATATCGTGAGATATCATAAAATTGACGTCATTCTGACGTAAATAACGTACGTGTTTGTTGAGTTAGTTTTTTTTTACTAGAAATCACGTGGGTACAGCAAAGTACTATTCAAAATATAATATTTAGTGAGTACTGAAACCATGAAACACACGTGCGAATATATTTCTGTCTTGTTTCGAAATAAATCATTTTAGTGGATGTATTTTGTAATAACTGCTGTACTCAATGGCTGAAGTTGTGAACATTTCAGGAACCATTAATGGATTGCTTTACACTTTCTCGTTTTTTTTTGACCGACTTCAAAAAGGAGAAGGTTATATTTATATAATGTATGTATATAATCATTTATAAACATACATTACCTAATTCATATTTTTAAATGAATAAATATACTAAACTAACAAAAGACTAAAGTATAGCATCAAAAACTTCGTCCTCACGCTGTCAGCTGGCAATGTACCCAAGAGACTGGCGGCATTGCCACGTTGAATGGCAATGCTTAATCTCTGCCCAAAGTAAGAGCCAGCTCTTGGGTCACAGGAAGTGTCAACCAGCCGTTTCGAAATTTCTTTGAAAAGGCTGTGAAAACAAGGGCCCCACGGCCCGAGGGTTTCAACCCCAAACGGCTCGAAAATATAGTTACCAATAAGGTAACTATATTTACGCCGCTAGAGGTTTTCCGCAGCCACAGCGGAAGCGCCAGCACAACACGATGAACTAGGAAGATGGGATGGCGCAAGAGTATCGTTTATTTACTTAATTTAACAACGGAGGTCCAAAGGTTTGTTTAACAATAACAAATCAACTAGGGGCTAGTAATGTTAATTAATTAAACAATTTTTATTCATCCCTACCAGACGCGCAACCGGAAAGAGTGTAGTAGGTATTGGTGCATCGTGTTTTTCGGATAGGGTTTTCAATATGCTGTTGGTGCTAAGCCCTCATTCTGCTTAAAAGGGATGCGGTCTTTTACCACAGATTGATGGTTCGTGCTACAGCAAATATGCCAGATGCGCTGCAAAATCGGGGCAACCTCAACAGAACCCTGAACATTATGTACTGATGGGACGATGATGATAAAGAATGCGATATATACATGTTACATAAAAGTATACACTACTTAAATATTCGAGCCTATCGATAAATTTGATAATTTCAATCATCTTATCTTTAGATATCTTACTACAGCAGGGTTTGAACAAAAATGTATTTGTGTAATCAAATTATGCAAGTGATAATCATGTTCCAAATAAAACTTAGGTACTTATGAATATCAATGAGTAATGTTAGCATAGATGTTAGACTTAACATACGTGTCATATGCGAACTTTTTTCGAAAGAGTCACCGCGGCCCTAGAATGCAAAGGGCATTAAGAGGAACACGATAGAATTTTAGTCAGTAAGGGTCTGACACTCGAAGCGAAAAGAGTCATTTGATGATTTCCCATGATCTAAAAAAAGTCGTTCATCCTACTTCAGTACAACATATAAGATTCACGAATCCAGATCAATTTCAAGTTCATTGTCGAAATATTAATTACGAATTCATAAATCAATTTCAGTAATAATAACTTAACTTCATATTTCCATTTGAAGAACCATTTAGAAGTTGTTTACCTATTGCTGAACAAAATAATGTTGATCAAACTTTTTATGGAAAATTTTGACCTTCGATTATAGTATAATGTGTTTTAATGATTTTCTAAAGTATTATTAATGCACGGTTTGATTATGTGCCCACCTGCACAGTTGGCATTTTTAAACGTGGAGTGTGTTCAAAACTTTTACAATCATATTTTAACTTAACATAACATACCTTAAAAAAAAAAAACTGTTTGTAAAGCTACAAAAATGTTAACGACATAACTTCTTTAACTCATAACGTATTAGAAATAAATAACTGGCATTTCCTGGATCCGAACAACATCCCGAAATAAACGTCATATTATTGACTGAAATAAACTTTTATTTTGAGTCAGGAATCGAAATAAACTCAGTTCCGAAATAAAATCGTTGACCGCACGAAATTAAAATTTCAGAAGTGGATCGAAGTAGGTCATTGTGTAGATGTAAGCAAATGGATTTGGAGCTATACCTCAGAGAAATGAGAAGAATGAATTTGCGAATTTTACATGGAAAAGTATTTTCAGTGTTTTTGTTAATAACTTAGAGTTAGAGAGAAAAAGAAAAGAAAACTAATCGAGAGTGTTCGATGATCGTCATTCAGGCCCCTTATTCACAACCATTCGATTCGATTCCGTGTCGGTAGGGATCCGAATTCGACAATCTCATTTCCGAGTCGAAGAACTGTCAAACCGCTATTCACAGATCCGAACGGATGTGTTTTTTTCTATCCGATAGACCATTGTGTTTATGGGGAACGCTAAAAAATGGTAGTAAATAGATGATCATGGTAGAAAATTTAAAGTAGTAAATAAAATTGGTTTATTTGAATATTTTGTTCCGTTTAAATATGGAATATACAGCTAGTTGCCTAATAGATAGCAAACGATACAAAATAATTTTATTATTAACCAAAATAAACTTTATTTCGAATAAACCTGCTTTGTAAACAGCAGTCTGTCAAACTGGCAAAGCGGAAAAAGTGTTAACTTTTAAAACTTTAGAACTATTTTCATCAACTAGCTAATAGGTACCCCTAAATTACCTTGTATTTCTACCTTTAGCTTACTCACTGATCGTCAAAATTCTATAGTATGGACACACAAACTTCAAGTTTTGTATTCAAAAGAAAGGAAAAATAGTATAGATAGAAATAAATATTACAGATACAGTCATTAAATAATGGCAGGTAACTTATTTTATTAGAAAACAATTTGATTTGACTTGGGTGTCCATGAGATCGCACAGGTACATTTTGCTATGAAAGGTTGGTGTTGCAGGATTTATACTTTTGTAAAAAATAACTGTCTGACTTGACGGCAATCTTCTCTTCGGCCAATAAAAGAGAAAGTGGATTCAGTCGTGTTGTTCGCGGCGCTAGTAGTGATGCCAGTATTAATCAAGTCCTTTTACGGCAGATGAGTGCGTTTCAGGCAAATAGGCCCTTATTTCTTCAATGAGGCTAAGGGCCATGTCGGGTGTTAACCTATAAACGGACTGAAACCGCGGGTCGGCAAAAGGATTCGTCATATCCTAGGCTCTATGAAGAGACAACGTCTCCTGCCTCTGTTGTTCTGCGGCACATCGACGGTCTCTGGCTCGCACAATCACGTACTCCATCTACCAAAATACCAAATGACGAGTATGTTATCTAAAATCTTGAACGAATATCACATTTCCGTAAACACTTTGACTTTATGTAAATAAGTATAAATCGATGAAATACGGTCAATACATTAATAAAAATTCATTTATTTACTTCAGGCAGTGTTTAAAAAGTTTACAGTATTTTTATTTCACTGAAATAAGCTGGAAATATGGTTTATTTGTTCGTTTTAATTTCTTTCGATATGACTCCCGATAGCAAACAGCTGTCGGTAAGATTCGAGTCTTCTTATCGAATATGAACTGTCAAAATGTTTCGGTTTCGGATCTGTGAATTGCGTTTGGAGGACATCTTCGATAACTTAGACGTTCGATTCGATACGGAATCGAATCGAATGGTTGTGAATAAGGGTGCAGAAGTGTGAGCTAAAAGAAAATAAATTATTTCGGCTTTTGAGTTGTCAGAAACTATAAAGGTTTCTTTTTAAAAGAAGGTTCGTGTGAGAGCTAGGCATATTATTTGTAAAAAGGAAAATACTTGACTAAACGCAGAGACACTCGACATCCGTGAAGAGTCGTTCTCGAGCACTTCAGGACAAAGCAATGTCAATTTATCAAAACACAGCCTGTATAACGGAGTGAGAGTTACAATTTTTGACGTTGAATACTGTGTGAATATTGTTGACGGAGTAAAAAGTGCACTAGTGGCGCGGGATCCGGTTGCGGATGAAAAGGTCGAGTGCTTCTCCACAATGGAACCCCGCGGTGAGACCACCCCTTTCCTCATTAGTAGTATTGCGAAAAAATTCGAGCACGAAACCAAAAGTCCCTCTAAAACTTTTCTATTGCAAAAGTTTCAAGCGCTTATTGAATTACCTGGAATTTTAAGTAACATGATACAGAAAAACTTTTAGATAAATGTTTCACCTATTCTTTTGTTCTCTAAGATTAATTAAGTATTTTTTCGTTTGATGAAGACTTGATGCTTATTGAAGCTGTTTATTTTACTGACAGGAGACTATTGTATTATAAGAAGAGATATTTACTAATTAATACGTGTGATTAAAGTTTATAGAGTTAATAAATGAAGCACTTTGAATAAAATCTCTCTTAACGTCTGCTTTATTGCTTTTAATTACTTTAAATATTGGCTGTAGGCCTTAAATTCGTTGTTTTAGAGTCTATACACATGAGGTTTTTAAATAAACAGACGACTCGCTTTTAGCGAAACCAAAGCGCAATAGGTGCGTTTAAATTCGTGGCTTGTGTAACTTTGCACACATTCGCAAATTCGGCTTCACAATTGAATCATAGCACTTTAAACAATCTGTTCAATCAATCTATGAAGCTCACTTCATTTATACTGTTTGATTAAAAAGTATAAATGGAAAATTATTCAAACAAAGCTTTGTCCTGCCTTTGAATACTGGCAGTTTGTTGTGAGTTAAGCTCACCTTAAGTCTTACACAACGTGTAACAGAATAAACGCAATGTCCGAACAGGGATCATTGTACTCATCATAATGATCAACGTTTGCTGTGGGAGTAACGCGAAAAACATATCTTCTCAGTACATAAATGTTTGGGGCTAAGTAACTACTAATCTCCTCAAACTCTTAACGAAAATTCGTAATGGAAGATAGAGTAATACCCAGTCCTCCAACTTTGTATGATGTGAAAGGTGCATGCCTCCTCGAAGAGACTCGGCATCTCATTATTGAGACGGGGACGGCAACGTGACACTATCTCCAATAACTAGTCCCAAGCTGGGCTTCTATTTGTGATTCGGTTTTATTGAATCCTGATTTAGGAAAATCTGACAGTGGAATTTTTTGTGCATAAAACTGTTGCAAGGATTGCTTTTTGAAAGTTGTATGGTGATCATTTTCACCATCTGTGCAATACTATTTATTTACTTAGTGCATGGAGGACTTTTTTTTGACTATTGATAGGCATACGTTTGACCACTATCTCACCCAATGTTAAGCGATGATGCGGTCTAAGATTGAGCACGCTTGCCTAAAAGTAAACTATTCACTCTTGATTTAAGGACTCCCGGTTTCCTGATAGCTACTACCTATCAAGAAACAATAACAGCTAATAAGACAAACAAAATAGGAAAACGGATTCGCCAAAAAGCCAAAACAAATCCTCACGTATAGAGACGGTATGTAAATTATGGAGTGAGCACAATACAAAAACACAACGCTTAAATTAAATGAAGAATGATTTAGCTACATTAATACTTGCTACTTAAAGAACTTGAGGCCTAAGCACCTTCTCATCGAAGTCCCACTGATTGTGAATGGATCTTAATCATATTGCTTGCAAATGTCATTGAAATGACTGCTTGCGCGCACAATATAACTGTTGAGGATTTTCAACAAAAACAAACAGTTAGCAATTTTACGTCGATCTACACTGGTAGATTGACGAAACATTTTATCTGCTACCACTGGGTACTGTTGGTTCGGTTGACTGATATGGAATCTTTTGATGAAAGCAAAGATAATTATTATTATTTTATTTTATAACTAGCTGACCCGCGCAACTTCGTGTGTGTCACATTTACCATTATTTCTCCGCTCCTATTTGTCTTAGCGTGATGATATATAGCCTATAACCTTCCTCGATAAATGGGCTATCTAACACTGAAAGAATGTTTCAAATCGGACTAGCAGTTCCTGAGATTAGCGCGTTCAACCAAACAAACAAACTTTTCTGCTTTATAATATTAGTATAGAAGATACTTCACTGAGAGCGTAACAGCGGCGGTCTACCTAGTTATCTGCCACAGCTTCACTTCCATGGACTATCTCAAAGAACCCGTTAATATTTTAGGCATAAAAAGTTCCTCATTTATAGATAGCGTGACGAAATAGACAGTGTACCATAACAAGATTGAAATAATTTTCAGTTTCAGACCAGTACCTACTTCCAAAAATAACCCAAGGAGCTGAATTAACTAGAAAGATGATTATATCAAATCAAGTCAAATATAGATGATACTAATTAGTTAAATATTTTTTAGGGAACAGTACTGCATTGACTGTAGCATGTATGAAAGCGCTATGTACAAATTATGTTTACCATTCATAATGGGAATACATAATCTAGATAACGCTAATTAACATTTTCTGCAGTACCTAAGTTTAGTACTGAAAGTGAAAGCAAGAGAAACTTACTTAGCATATTCACGCTAAACATCACTTCCAATGGGATTTTAGCATTATCGTTTCTCATTTTAATTTGTCTAGCTTATTATGATTACATTAGCTTTTTAAAACTCGCTAATACTTGCGGTAGGTAGCCACAGTCAGGTTAATAAAATCATCACTTCATATTATAAAACAAAGTCCTCCACCGCGTCTGTCTGTTTGTCGCTGTATGTATGTTCGCGATAAACTCAAAAACTATTGCATCGATTTTCATGCTGTTTCCACCAATGGATAGAGTGGCTCTCAAGCTAGGTTTTAGTATGTAATTTGTCAAGCGGGCGTAACCGCGGGCAGTTAGTATCAATTATAATCCTCCATTACGAAATTATTCAGCGCAGGCGATATTACAGTGCACATGTAAGTGTGTGCGCAAACACGGATGCACTCTCGAGGGAATGGCAATACGACACACGACCGTAGAGTCAGTGTCAGTGAATAAACCGACGATGTACTATCGGTATCTATGTGTCAAATAATTTGACACATAGATACCTATAAAACAATTAATTGAATTTTTAATTTAGTGGTATAATTAAAAAAAAAATATTAACACAACATACTTGTTATTGATTAATTTTATGTCAGAGTCAAAGTCAAATCATTTATTTCAAATAGACCACAAAAGGCAGTTTTGAACGTCAAAGCGGTTGAAAATAAAATATTATTGTGACTCTTGCCATTCATAAACGCAAGTTCTATTGATTCATGAAGGCTGGCTTTGATCATTTTATAAATCTTGAATATTGTACGTTCCCTTACAAAACGTACATTCATCATACTCGTGCACTGTTTTCATTAATGTCCTATTAGATTCGGAAATAAACTATCAGATTGTATCAATAATTTATATTTTTAAGTAAGTATTTGTTATCTAAAGTGGTTAACAATAAATGTTCTCAATTTTACATATCGGCCTGTACTGGCAGGTATGTAGCACAATTCGATACCTCCAAGCACATTTTGAAACTGTGGAAAAACATTATTTTTTGCCTTATTCGCCTACCTGTAAGAAGATGACGAAAATGAGAATGATTTAACATGCGGGGGAAGTCTTCGGAAATATCTTATATTTATAATCTTCTATATTTATCTTGAGTTTGATCTCCGTGAAAGTGACAAAGAAATGACATTAAGATAAAATTTGTCGTGGATGTTTCATAATTCGTAAATTCGTCTTAAAAGTTTTTGAAGATTAGTTGATGCAAAATGACTCAAATAATAGTCCTATAATTAAACCAATTAATTTGTTCACGAATTATGTAACGCTTTTAAAATTTGATTGATCAATCTTTGCACTGAATCAAAATATAACATGACAAACGTATTTCTCATCATTTAGACGACCCAAAAATAATGACTTTATTTTCGTTAATGATCTAAATGGCCGACATTAGAACAAAAATAAATCGGTATTCTTATCCCCACGCCCTTGACTTGGGTTGCATTGGATGCTATTTTTCAGAACGACAAGGTTGTATGTCACATGAACGTTTTTGTAAAGGTGCGTGGAGGAAGTAGTTAATATTAATGTCGGTATCGTAACTAAACGAAGGTACTTATATATAATTTAATTTGTAAATAAGGAAGCCGTTTAAATGTCGTATTGTGTCGTGTGTTCTAGATGCTGATTAGTGTCGTGTAATGCGAGATTGATCACAGAAAATGTCTAATGTTGGTGTTTTCGTAAAGTGCTCTTAAATGTCAGCGGCATATAAATCGTCAAGCTTGCCTAACGCTTTGCGGTAGCAAGCTAACTGATTAATATTTCTTATAAGAAGGTAGGTACCTTAGATGGGGTTGGTCAAAGAAGAACCATGACTGATAGATTATGAAAAGCATTTGAAGTCTTATGAAAGAATCATCACAGTGTTTCTTACATCCTTTCTTCAAACGTGTTTTTCAAAAGTAAATTCAAACTTCTAAATTCATTGTCAACGTAAACCTGAAAAATCTCTTCTTGCACACCACCTCTAAGTTTTGTACAACATAACACCATGCCTGTATTTCCCGAAGGTCTTGGCAGGGGTGGACGTATTACCTACTAACAACACTAACATAGAATATATGTACCGAAGTATTATCTGCTACTCACAATACTAACAACTTATCACTACTACTGTCTGCAATAAAGATATTTTATTTTTAAACACCCAAATTTCACCAGTTTGGTTTTTATAAGTCCCATTGAAGAGGGGGCAAGCCTTTCGCCATCAATCCGGCACTAAAGCTTTATAAAACATTCGTTTATTTTACACCTCATTATAAGCACCGTACAAAAATTTATAAAAACACAAGTTTAGTGTAGGTATAATGAGTGGTCTATTCCCATCGGGCAATATCTTACAGAAAACCTTTAGATGCAAAGAACCAAGGAGAAAATGCATTGAATTCTGATTAAAAATGTTACTAATAATGTTTTTATACTCAACGAAAAAGGTATCAAGTTAATCTCAAAATCTCCAACGTACATAGTGAATCACGATCGAATCTTTTCTTAATACGTTTCTATATAAGATTGGTCTTCGATTACTGACCCCCTATCCCTTCGGATTGCAGGAAATCGCGACGTCTGACATCCAAACTTTAATTTGCTAATAATAAAATCTGCTGACTTGTAAACTTCGATGTAGATATTTTGTAAAAAAAAACGCAAGGGTCAATCTTTAAGGTTAAGCAACGTTTGCCAAGGTCGTAGGTAGATGAATGACCGTTCAATACAGACCGAGATTCGTGTCTTGGAAAGCACGCTAAGCGTAGGTTTGGATTTGTTTGTTAATTTTTCTTTCGTAAAATATTGGTAACAAGATATTTATTTACCAAAAGAAATGGGAACCTCCTTAGTAAGTTGTTTGAACAAAAATGATGTAATGTAATCATAGCGGACATTCTTTTACACTTTTTATAAGCTGTCGAGGGAAACAATTTAGCGCCACTCTAAAAATTATTTATAATGGAAAATGCAGGGACGCCTGGCATAAAATTAACCTAGAAAGCACGTGAGCATCGTATGGCAAACAGAGTAGGTAAGTGTCAGGTAGGGTAATCAACTAGAAAGGTTTTTATACCAGAAAAACACATTTTTGACATAATAATATTTATAGTAACGTAACGTCAGAGTTTACTATTACTATAATCCTCCTTTTGCCCATAACATATTATTATTTTATTTGAATTGGGTATTTATATATACCTATATATGGGCTTTTAGTTTTATGTTTCTGTATCCAAAGGGTAGCCTATTGCTAAGCCTCCGCTGTCCATCCATCCGTTAAAACAATCGTCATACAACAAGCCCCAAATCTACAGTTTTTATTAAAGATGCCAGCGCCATCTATTTTATTGGAAAATGAGATTGAAGCTGGTGTTAGTAGCTTATTAATTTTATTTAAGTATGACATTTTGGGTTGAGTTACATTGAGTAAGGAGCATTATTTTAAAACAGATATTTTTTTATTGATGAAGATAATGTTTTATGCTTTCAAAACAACACTGAATAGTTTAATAAAAGTTTCATTATCATTATTATGTTTTTCGTTTATAATTGCTATTTAGGAACAAAAGTGTAGACTGTACGTATTCACATTTGTTATAATATTCTACGTGTTATGAATTTGTTGCAGTTTTCCTCTAGGGTAGGGTTGGCAACCCTGTTGTCAGGTGTCATTAGTACAGGAAACAGGTTATTTCGAGGTGCACCTCATTTCCCACAGGACATCGGTTCCCGATACGAGTCGAAAGCCCGATTGCATTTGTAATGTGTTTTCCGATTTGCATGGTTCCCGGCAGAACACACAATTATGTTCCTGCTTTGTTTTCATAATGGTGGGTGCAGCTATAAATTATTCTTTAGCAGCGGGATATAAACGTTAAGTCTGACTACTATGCGATTTTACAAAAAGTTTTATAGATCGAAAGAAAACTGAAAATTCTGTTAAACTATCTGTTGTTTTTTAACTGCAACACTATGTATGGAAAAAATTTTGTTTTTGTTGGCCTAGAATGTCTTACTGCTAAGTACCTGCCTTTACCCTATCTCTCCACAGTCTCTTATCTTAAAGCTGCCTCGAACCAACCTTTGTGGTGTTATGAAGATATATAAATAATAGTTACTAGCACTTCGCCCGCGACTCCTCCGTGCTACAATTTTCTTAGGGATCCCTTAATTTTTTCGTGTAATATAGCGGTATTCTAACGGTGAAAGTATGATCTAAAGCGGTTCAGTTGTTAATTCGTTACAAATAGACAAAAATACAATTTTTTTCTCTTTATAACATTAAGTTTAATTAAAATGTATTTCATTATTTGTACATATAATCCACTGCAACGTATAAGCCGGACTACTTAGTAAAATCTGAATGTCCAACTTGTATTCGTCGGTACTCTAAGCAGTTGAGGAGTTCTGTCCAACTTTGAAGTTCATCTTTAATTTAGCTGTTCATGAAGTTTCTATGACTGCAGAGGGAATAAACTAAGACTTAAATCCTAGAGGTTTTGATTTTTAATGAATGTGAATAATATTTACTTTGATTTGTAAGTATCTAAATACGCTATGCTGAAGGTACACGACGTAAGTTCCATGGGTGATTTTGCGTTTTGAGATATTCAGCTGATATGACGTACTTACGCGACAGAAATTCAGTTGCGCAACATCGTGTGTATTCAATGTCTGTAGCGCTGGAAAAAAACACGGTCGCAACTCAACCGCGAATATAATTCCTTCTGAATCAAACAAGGTGTGGTACCTATGTTTTAATGACACAACAAAGCACGTGCGTCGTGCGCAGGTAGAGGCGAAATGCGCAGACATGCCTGCCTCCCGCTGCTCCCCGCCCCGGATCTTCGTCGAATATATGCTCTACAGAATACGTTGCCGCCAAATGGCCGCTGAACTTACGCCCGACCGTAGTTCGGCGTACGCTATAACGTAATTTCGGCATAATGTGTCGTCAGTAATTCAATTAGAATTGCAGGCGTAATCAAGCCGAACTTTGGTCGCGTATCTTCGGTAGAGTGTGTTGAGACATTAAGTGTGCTTTTGGAGGTCGCCGGACGGGCCGATCTTCAAGGTTAAGCAACGCGTGCCGAGGTCTGTGGATGGGCGACCATTATAACATACCGACACTCATCCGTGCCTCGAAAAGCGCCTCGGTAATTTGTAGTACTTTGGTAGTCTTGCAGATGGCTAGAATTCTGAAAATCTGACACTAGTCTTGCAAAAAAGTACCATGTTACCCATTTGATGGGTTGCGGAAGTAAAATACTGGTACTTAGCTGTATTGTTTGACTGGAAGTCGACCCCAATATGTTTGGGGAAAAGTTAGAGTGATGATTATGAAAGTGTCTTCTTTGGATAAAAGTGAAGCAAATCGTTAAGTTCATGTCTCATTACGGTCGTTAAATAATTAAGCTTACCTATGTTCAGGATTACAGAGCAAAGAAAAACACTATTAAATACACGTAAACATAGGTCCTTACTGAGTGGCCAATTTAATAAAATTGAATGATTCTTTGAGTGCCAGCTCGTGATATTTGGTAATATAATTTTCTTTCGATTAGGCAGTTAGGTAAGTAAACATAAGGAAGTTTTTTATTGCTTTGATAAGGGCAATTCCTGTATTAATTTATTTTAATTTCAAAGTTGGTGAAATGCTGATGTTTTGTTGGTATTTTCAGTCTAGCTGTTGACTTAAAAATTATGTTTGAGACTAAACTTAAACTTAATTTTTGTTTTATGAAGCGAAAAGTCAGTGTAAGTTTATAGCCTAAAATAAAGCTTAGCAGAATATTTGTATAAAAGGTATGAAATAACTGTCATACTCATTGCGCTTATTTAAGTCCCTTATTGAATAAATAACTGATGAGAAGACTGATGAAAAATTAATGTTTAACAGAGAAAAATAAGTAACAAAAAGCAAAAAGAGCATGTAGAGAGAAAGAGAAGCCTAGGCAAGTTACAAAAAATTTAAAAACTTTGACAATAGATAATATTGGTTTAAATTATATAGAAAGTTTCTTTTAAGACGACGAACAAACGGCAGAAAATTGCTATTGTAAGAACTTATCTTTTCAATATTCCGAATCCTTAGTCGGAGAGATAGGGACGATGAATCTTTACAAAACCCCTTTTCTCCATAAAATCTATGCGTCATATTCTACGTGGGAATAATGTAGTAAGCGCATTAAATCATTCTACGAATATAGGATAACTGGGTTTAACCTGATTGTGTAGGTACTCAGACTTCTAAGTATTGGTATGGATTGGCTTTATATGGCTTCGTAGACCGTGGCTGTGATTTTAGCACCTAATCGCATACATTACCTATTACATTCATTAGAATTCGTTTATTTATGCCTCGACGGATAGCCAACACTTCGTTATTAATTTTAAGTTCCATGTACAGGGCCTCATTGCAGCATCTCATTGATAATTCATCAAGCGGGCGCAAACCAACAGGGTTTGTGCCCGCTTGATGAATTGGACGCTGAAGTCTGCTCCAGACTGCTACTGAGAAAACCCGGGAATCGAACCCAGGACCTCAAGCTTAGTAGTAGCGCTAGGTTTAAAACCCACGAGGTGGTCATATTACCTATTCTTAACTGAAATATTGCTGAAAGAACTCGTAGTTCTTCCAGCAATATTTCTGCAAAGAATAAAAAAAAAACTACTCAATGGAATGGAATTGTTTGACCAACGTTGTTCCTCTAACAAAGACGGAGCTACATTGAATTCTGTGATTTGTGACTGTTGCTTTTCCTTTGTTAATTTTTTTTTTTCTTTAAGTTTGAAAGAAAACTAAACTATGTAGACGTAGCTTACGAGATTGTTACTGATATTGGTTCTACATTTAAAACTTTATAGAAAATGTAAAGAAATTTTGTACATGAAATCCCATGCGTTTTCTATTCATGCTATTTCAGGCACTACTTTAGCCTGAAATAGCATGAATAGAAAACGTGATATCAAAAAAAATTCATGCCCCAAAAAAAATGCTAAAATGCATTTTTTTATGGCATGTATGTTTTTTTCAATATTTTGGAATTGTAATGAAACCTGAAGGGTTACAAATTTATTTAATTTCAGCCAATATTGAAAAAATGCGTAAATTCACAACACGACCGGTCGATGAGTAGTCATAATTGCCAATATTCAGAGCAGTTACGATACTGCTCTGAAGGTACGTTCACCCTCTGACATGCAGCTGTTAACTTTATGTGGGTTATAAAACGTAAACGGGGCATCACTTTTGTGACTTTATTATAGCTGTAAATGACAGTAGGTAACAGTATAGTATAATTTATATTTTAATATTATAGTTTTGATCTTTCAAGACACTCTTGCTTTCGCGATTATTGGCAAATTCATTAAGGTGATACATTGACAAAAGGGCTCTGTACGCAAAGGGTATCCAACGGAACCCTATTACTAAGGTGATACATTGACAAAAGGGCTGAGGGCTCTGTACACAAAGGGTATCCAACGGAACCCTATTACTAAGGTGATACATTGAAAAATTCATTAATGTGATACATTGACAAAAGGGCTCTGTACGCAAAGTGTATCCAACGGATCCCTATTACTAAGGCCATACATTAACAAAATTAATTAAGGTGATACATTGACAAACGGGCTCTGTCGGCAAAGGGTATCCAACGGAACCCTATTACTATGGTGATACATGGACAAATTAATTAAGGTGATACATTGACAAAAGGGCTCTGTACGCAAAGGGTATCCAACGGATCCCTATTACTAAGGTGATACATTGACAAATTCATTAAGGTGATACATTGACAAAAGGGCTCTGTACGCAAAGGGTATCCAACGGAACCCTATTACTAAGCCTCCGCTGTCCATCCGCTAAAACCGTTATAGGTAGATACTCGTAGTTAAAATCACATATTGTGTATTTACATTGCCGCTATAACGAACCCTCACGTGTTGGCCGGTGTTGTTGCTACGCTTATGTTGTTAAGAATTTGGAATTTATATTTGGAAAAAGGCTCGTGGATGGAAAAACAGCAAAGTTTTGGCTGCTTAAAGCTACTTGTTAGTCGTATCACTTACAAAATTTTAATATTAGCAACCAAATTTAGAATGTATAGTTTAAAATTCGCAAGTATCTTAGTTCGTTCGGATGTGACTGGACATGTTCTGTATATTTTTTACTAGTGAAGAAAGAAAGGTTAATAATCCCGGACATTTTACTTTTGTGGCTGGATTCTTGAAATTCTGGAACGGTAGGGAACTATACTCGCAGGAAGTACCTACCCACACTATGAATATGCATAACAGTCTATCTTAAATCAATGTAGCGATCGCAGTAGCGGTAAATAAATCAGATCAAAGTCGAGCTATTTAACGTCTTATTTTATGTTCCTCATGTTTATTTTTCTGGCTCATTACTTCCACCACGTAGGGTTCAGATTTACGTAAATAGGTTGCAGCAGAGTGAATAATAATGATGGACTGCCAGCTAATGGAGCACTTGAGACCCAGTACTTTGAAGCAGTTGGCGTGTTGGAGATTTTAAAGCAGTAGTCTTACATAAAATAAAATAAGTAGGTACATTCAGGAGTTGATCATCAACATTATCGGTACTAGATGCAGTGGTATAAACGATAAGGATTGTGACCACGTGATATTTCGATACCTCATGTAGATCAGTGGTCTACTATTTTTAACCGACTTCCCAAAAAGGAGGAGGTTATCAATTTTTTTTTTATGTTTGTTACCTCATAACTACGACAATTATGAACCGATTTAAAAAAAAATGTTTTATCTGAAAGGATATACTTGCAGATTGGTCCCATTTAAATTTTATGAAAATCGGTTTCGAACTTTGGATTTTAAATCGAAATAGCTGGAATTCGTCTACTTAGATGATAGTTTTATGTCATCCAAGTAATCGAAATTGCGTATTTTGCTCTTCTACGATTTTGCAGTGGTGTTTTTAGGTGTGGGGTACCACTAAAAAGTGAAAAATAAAAAAACTTTTTACAAAAAAATACAACCGACTTCCAAAAACAAAAACACTACAAAGTAAAAAATAACTTTAATTTCGGAAGTCGGTGTCAAAATACGAAGAAACTAATAAAAACACCGACTTCCGAAATTAAAGTTATTTTTTACTTTGTAGTCTTTTTGTTTTTGGAAGTCGGTTGTATTTTTTTTAAATCAACTTTCGGATTCGCATGTCAATCGCAAACTGTCAAAAAAGCCCTAGTTTGCGAATGCGAATTTGAAAATTAGTAGAACTGACACTCTTTTTGTCAATCGCTATCAAATATCATTATATCAACGCCCTCTGGATAGATGGAGTAGCCAGTATCTATGGCGTAGTTATATCATAGATTTGGTAATTTCATGATCTGGCCAAGGTTAGGGTAGGTTCGTTTAAACAACGCAGATCTGGTTTGAGATCATTTATTCTCATAAGAATTACAATTCACTTACATGAGAATATAACTGGACATATCATAAAAAAGACTAAATGTTGGACGTATTACAAAAACTAGGCGTTAATTATAATATTTTGAGGGTAGGTTACAAATAAATATGAACAAGTGTTAGTTCGATACACAAAATACGTAAACAAGCTTCCGTACAATACAGATGTACTACAGTGACAGTTACTGGATGTGGCTCGACACTATTGTAGGGAAAGTGAGTTTTTTATTATAAAGCGCTTAAGTAATTTTTTAAACGTAGTTTTAGATTTAGATTCTATGAGGTCTCTCGGTAATTTATTAAATAGCTTAGATCCTTCATACAGAATCGTTTTTCTTCCGTAGCTTGTTCGGGTTGGTTGTAGTTGTAAAAAGTTTTGTTCACGTCTGAGTTTCATTTTGTGTTTTTTTATGTTTTTAGTGAAGGTTAGGTTAGCAGGCAGAAGGTTAGGTTGGCAGATATAAATAGGAACCCTACGTAACTGGTCTTCGTCGTTGAGATTAGGTAAGGTTAAGTTTGGGTTGGCCATTTCATGTAGTGGCCAACCATTATGTAAAATGGCTGACAGTTCATGAAATATTACGATACGGCCACGATATCTTCATCTCAGTGTGTTTTTGAATACCATTTTTTAGCTAGTTCTAGTCCTACATACCTCTAGTCTTTTATAAATTTTGAACTATCTAAGATAATCATGTTAAGTCCAATTTTTGTAACTGTTTGAGTTTTCAAAGAGGAACGGAAGCAAGCAGTTTTATTTTACAGAGAAGCGAGAAAATGGGCATTGTGTTTTTTAATCTGCTGATGGTTGAATTGTGTACTTTACGGAGAGGCTCTTGTAACGATTGCTTCTTGGAATCTGTGACAGTTATTGCGCTATCGTGTAACTATTTGAGTAAAAAGGAAAAATCACGGAAGTTAGTAATAAAGTCTTTCAATCTTAGGTTTACTGTGAGCAGGGCACATCGATCGCAAAACAGATATTCGATGGGGTCGAAAAGTTCTGGAGTGGCGACTGCGTACCTACCGGGTATGCAACGTTGGAAAGCCACAAGGTGGACCGATGACCTGTTATGCTTCAAGAATCTAGCCATATAACTGTCAATCATTCATTGTATGTACACCAAGTTATATGTGCATGCTGTGGTCTCCTATAACTGAAGGAGCACACTTGAGTGAACCACTGTATCACTGTGTTTTATGTTAGACTAGCTGACCCGCGCAACTTCGTCTGCGTCACATTTTCCATTACTGCCCCGCTCCTATTGGTCTCAGCGTGATGATATATAGCCTATAACCTTCCTCGATGAATGGGCTATCTAACATTGAAAGAATTTTTCAAATCGGACCATTAGTTCCTGAGATTAGCCTGTTCAACTAAACAAACAAACAAACTCTTCTGCTTTATAATATTAGTATAGATAGATGTGTGTATCTTTTGTTGGAGATCCAAATAAATAAATAAATAAATAAATTCCAATCAAGGTGAAATGTCAGTCCAGGTCCAGCTCATTCCAAATAAATTTGAACAGTTAGTTTATAGAATAGACCGGCTAGTGAAGGCTCGGTAAGTATTCGATTGAATATGAGAAGCACATACACTTAGGTCAGGCCTATGTCCAGCACTGGATGGAATTTCGGTTGAAATGATGATGACGAAGCGTTGACGCTCCTAATGATTAGGTACTTGAAGCAAGTGAAGTGGTAACACTTAGCAAAATTTTTTTTTTCTGCTTTTCTAATAATATTATTTGAATCATTTGATCAGTTGAGGCATAAAGACTAATATAACTTTAATTTTTCAAAGACCCAAGACGACCGTTTCGTAGAGAACCTCTACTTTGAATAAACACCATTATAAAATTTACAAGAGACGCAGGCTGATTCTCTGGAAATAGCTTTAAATACCCATACTTGAAAACATGAACGTCAAAATACTGAGGTTTTCTTTATACAAGAGTTTATTAAATACGGTTTATGAATAAACATCAAGAATACTTATAAACTTACCTGCATAATTTGCAATCACATGTATCGTACGTACATACAAATGTACTGAAAATAATTTACAAAAATAAGCGTAAACGTTTCAGCATTAATTCCGAATCGAAAAACAAACTAGTTAGAATTGCATCCTGAAATATTGTTTTCAAAATACATGTAAATTAATTTACAAAGTAAATTGCTTAAATTAAATATAATATCACATTTATTTTATCTGTACCTATCCTGGGATAAAAAAAAACAGTAAATGGTCGTTCAACCCAAAAAGGAGAATGTATTTGTCCCTTGGTATTTTTACGAATTCACTTGTTAATATTTTATTTCTCTTTAAAAGTGACCGAAGGCTCCACGAGTTTTATAGAAACACATTTAACCCACTTTCGTCCCTGGGGGTCGAATTTTGGGAAACACTATCAGTTTGAGTGTGTCTTCACATGAAAAATGCATTGCCTCTAACTTGAAATGTAGGCTCGTAGGTTACAAACTCATTTTGTATTTCACACAAAATGCCCTTTTTTAGGGTTCCGTAACCAAAGGGTAACCAATGGAAACCTATTACTAAACCTACCTACTTTCGCCTGAAACACAGGATGTCCTAGTTCAGGCACATAACACCCGTGAACTTGACATAGATTTAAGCAAAAAATGTATTTACTGTTTTTGCACAAAATTGAAAAAAAAAATTGATTGATTTGATTGAAACCTGCGCTGTTCCTTCGTCAGTCTATTAGCGGGTTGATTCTCAAGTACCATAACAGGTAGACGATTGAAATTTTCATTGTGTACATATTTCAATTGCCGCTTTAATAATAAAAAAAATATTAAATTTAAAATTAAAGGGGTTTTTATTATGTTTAAGGTACAGCACCCTCCGTAAGAGAACCCACCTCGCACTTGACCGGCTTCTTTCTCCTTTTCTAGGAACCGAGTGTGTAACCTGCGTAATTTTCGTCGCTCAAATTGAGTTGCTAAATTACGTCGAAAATGAGTCTGACAAAATACTTAATTACATTTTTGTCTAACCTAAAACTATCCTGACTAGTTTTGGTATATATAGGTAAAGATACAGATGGAATCCCATTCAAAAGCTATTTAATCATAAAATAGCTTTTATAAAAGGAAGGTAGGTAGGTAGGAGGTTTTTTATAGGATTTTGTTTTTCCTTCTAAATTGATTTAGAATGTTGATTAAATCCGATGTTGATTATATCCGAGGGCTAATTCTACTTATTTTTTAAACAACTTTCGCATTCGCATGTCAATCTCAAACTGTTTTAAACAAGCCTTAATTTACATTCATTTAGAACAGTTTGCAATTGATATCCGAATGCAATGCGAATTTGAAAATTAGTAACTTATTGTTAATGCGTATCGAGAAATATTCGAGAAAAATCGCACCTAATAAATAGCGATATGTCATCATTAAATAACGTAAATTCGTCTATTAATATTTCAACATCCCGTTATTAAGGCATTACATTTTTTATTGCTGTCATAAACTTCTTTGCGAAATTCGCCTTTCTTTTTGTTTTATTATTGAATTGATTTTATGTTTATTTTTTCTAAGTAATTAAAGTAAGTTACTGAATCAGCCATCAGCATCTTTCTGCCCTTGTCCCATGTAACTTGGTGGCCGGCGTAACTTTGCGAAAATTCATGATACCAAAATTGTACGCAAACCTTATCATTATTATGTTATAACTCCCTCAAAATTGATATTTTTAGTAACATTTACGAGTCATAGTTTTACAGTTATTATGATTAAGTATAACTATAAAACTAAGAATCATGTTGTAAAATGAATAACTAGTTTTTATTTTAATCTAATCAAGGTAGGTTTTATTGAAAAGTTTTTCAGTTAAATGATTTTAATATTTTCCAATTTCAAGCGGTCTGCGTTTGTTTAAATTTAGTTTTCCATTTTAAATACGTTTTCTATTTACATGTACCTAAATAAATTTTCAATATTAAAAGCACATCTTTAAGGGCAACTCATACAGTGAACTTACAGAGATTTGTTTTCAACAAACAAAAGTAAAAAGGACATATAATTCGTTTAATGTGGAGGTTTTCGTGGGACTAAAATAACTGAGGCAACGAAATTGAGCCCTTTGCTACAACCATAAATTGTGTTCGCTAAGCTTTGTTTGTAATTTTTTCCTCTTCCGTATTGACAAGAAAATGGGCGATCATCGTTCTTTTAGAATAAAATCAAACAATTAAATCAATTCTGTTTTGAAAAGGAAGAGAAGGGTTGGTGACAAAGCTTTGTTTTTACGTTTATGTAAATCCACATATACGCAACTCCTACCGGAGCCTTTAGTAACGTACACCTTTGCCAAACCCTCAGGGCCACACGCGTGATGTTATGTTACAATTTTATAGAAGCAAATAAATAAGCAGGAAATTGTTAACACGATGTTGTACGCGGTTCAGAAAAGGGGATCATTGTGTTTACGCAATAATTTTTGTTCGCAAGACTAATAAAAAGCTGAGAGTTTGTCTCCTGTATCAGAAGTAAGGAAAATATTATCGTATTAATGAATAAAACAAAATCAGCCTTGCAGCGTTTATTTCCGATTTTGTTTTTGTTCCAAAATAATGTTTTGGTGGCTTTATTTTTGATCCTGCCTATTTCATAACCTCGGCTCACAAAACGGAAAACATCGTGACAAAAAAAAATCGTAACATCCACCCTACTGGGCCCATTCGGCGATTTACAGACCGAATGCAAGGGGGATGACTGCGCCCCAGCAGTGGAATCATTATAAGCCGAGAAATGAGCATAGTCAGCTCATGCTTCTTGAAAAATTACATTTTGGTTAATATATTAATGTTAGCTTTACCTAACTCAATATCCAAAAAATGTGATACTAGAAAAACTAACTCTCCCCTTATAACTCTTAAAACGAAAAAAAAAAACTTTTAAGCTCCATTTAAGACATAAACCAGTTTTTATAACGTTTGATTAGCAAACCTTAGTGCAAGAGAACAAGCATAGTTAATGTAAATTTGGGAGACGGCGAGTAAAAGCTGACCCTCCATGTAGGTCAGCATCCATTTAACTGGAGATTATAACTGGGTTCGCTTTGTACTTGACAGCTAGGTTTCATAGTTTAGCTTATACTCGCTTTGGATCTGTGGAACCATTCACTAAATACTAGCATTTGCCCGTGACTTTACTGTCAAAAAATCCGCATTATTCTGACAAGGCATCAGTTTGGGCTTTAGTAAAATATCAACGCATTTGTATTCACAAAAAGCAGCATCATGAAGACGTTGTCATAAATGTACTCTGTGTAAGTATCATCCGAATCCATCCAGCCGTTGAGATATGATAGACAAATCACACTTAACTAGGTCCTTCTGCCACATGTACTACAAAATAAATATTAAAACTTAAATTTGAATAACATACCTATTATATAATTTGCGAAACCATTAGTGTGGTTCACATACACGTAGCAATTTTTGTAACGACTTGTATACGTTGCAAAAGGTAAGGAGATATTCAAATTTCGCTTCGGTCTAGTATTTTCGGCGCATGAATTGACAGAAGTTCGTTATTTCTTTCAGAAATATCTTTCAAAGGTTATAAATATTGGAAATAGTGTCTGGCGTTGAATTTAGATATTCTAAAATACTTTGAAGATTCCTACATGCCAGTCTTGTGAGACTGAACTAAAAGTGGACCTCAGAGAGACAGTTCAGTCTCAATCACTGCACATTTTTATAAAACGAAATATTGGAAATGTTATATGGCTTTAAATCTTGAGATTCTATTTTTTTTTTGAAGATTCTTAAGTCTTGCAGAACTGAACTGAAAGTGGACTTCAGAGTGACAATTCTGTCGCAAATAGTAAAAACACGTCTAATTCTCATTTGAAAAGGTTGTCATTGTTTGTCACCGAGATCATATTAAGACTTTAATTTGATCGATATTTTAAGTACGAGAATTTGCTTTCTGAGAGGCAATGCTCGCATTTCTAAAGTAAGTTCACATTCGTAACGCAGCCGCAGTCGCAGACTGTCAAAACATTTCTAATTACATTTTTACAAGTTCTTGACATTGATTTTCATTGGGATGATATTGAGACTATAATTTAAACCCTTTTAAAAAAATTAATAAAATTCGTTTATTTAAAAAAAATATGCAAACCTACAATATTGTAAAATAACATCCTTTTACAATTTACAATAAATGTAATGAATGAAGTAAGAGAATTAGAATTAGCCCTCTGGAGCTCTGAGTGCCAATTCTATGAATTTTCACATTCATCACATTTGCATCTCAACAATAATACCCCTAAGGGTGCCTATCCATTGGAGTGAGGCAGCAGAGCGGAGAAACGGAGAAATTTTAACCAATGGAATTGCATAACACTTCACACAACGTGAGTCACTGACATTTTGACTGACATGGTTTGTTAAAATTGGTCCGTTTCTTCGCTCCGCTGCCTCGCTCCGCTGTAATGAGCAGGCTCCCTAATACTCATACAACATAAGTGTCCATAATAATACACAGTCTTCAAATGTTATGTAATCGAATTATTTATTTTATTTCGATTTGTCTAATTATTGCAGTAAGTAGTTTACCAGAAATAACTTGTACACATTCTGTTTTTTTTTAACTTTGGCGGAATTCCAGTGAATTTACAAAATACATAAGTAGGTACTTATGTCATTATTTTAATTAAATTCACAATTTATTTGGGTTGAAAGTAAATAATGAACGAATTCCTGCAATAGTTGCCTTTGAAATCCAATCATTATCTACATAAATAAAAATTAATCTCCGAGATGTATGGACGCAAATAACATCGTAACAACTGATCCAAATTGGATAATTCTTTTATAGTTTTGTTCGTAATTGTCAGGGCGAGATTTGCATGAAAGCAAGAATAAGAAAGTTGCCAGTTGACGGGAGCGAAGCCGCGGGGTACAGACTATTGCTAGTGTTTTATAAAATTATTTTTTTTACGAAATTGTGGATGATGATGACTTTCCTTTTATAAACATAGCTGGAATGTACCAGTCTTAAGATTTCTATTCCAGAATCAGAGTTAGAATTTTTATTTATGATGCATAGGTACAATTAGTGGTATCATCAATACACCCTAAGTAAAATCCAATTATGACATGCATTAATTGTTAAAAAAGGGAGTAGTTTGTCAATGTGCAATACATACAATCAATGCATTCAGTGCTTTGTATTCTGTCCAATAGGAAACAATGTTATTCTGTATTGAATGCAGAATTACATTGTTTCCTATTTGGATCTCTTTATCAGGCTACGGCTACGCCGTAGTGGCTGCTGCGGGCTACGTATTACTGCTACGAGATTATTAAGCATACCACCATTACCACCATAACTTCGACCTGCCTTTTTTGCATAGGTATCTTCTGGTCTGATGATGAGTATGTTCGTGTTTTTCAAGTAACAGATACTGGAATACATCTGTGCAAGTATTTAAAATAGTACATCAGTGCTCATACCCACATACTTTGCAAACCATCGCGATCGCATCGTATAAAGAATGCATGTTTAACATTCATGTCCAAGTTACCTCAATTTACTTTCCCAAGGGGCTACATTCCTAAGAACGGAAAAATATGCCCACGTACGATGTGTTTATTACGAATGAAGGAATTCCCAGCGCGCTTCGCTAATGAAAATTTATATGATGGTCAGTAATACCGATGAGACTCCCCGTCAGCCGGCACCCTTCGACCGCAATGAATGTTTGTTAACTCCATTTGAAAAATTACACTTATTTATTAAAGTCATGCGTGAGAAAAGAATAATAGCAGAGATAACTCAAGTGGTAAGTGCTATTAGTACCATCATTCTTTGGTATAATGTGTTTGCAGACCTGCTTTACGTTACAAAATATCGCGAAGCTAAATATATTCCAAGTACTTACATTCAGTCAAAAAAAGATTTGGGAATGGATGATTTATTTATGGTTCCAAATTAAACATTTTGTTTTCTTTTTACCGATTTCACAAAAAGGAGGAGGTACTATGTTCGAATGATTGTATGTTTTTTATTTTTTCTATGTTTTTTCATCTCATACTCCGCCAATTGTCGACGGATTTTCAAAATTCTTCTTTTGTTCGAAAGTAGATAGTTCTGAGGTGGTCCCACAGTCACCAAGTTAGGATCTGATGATGGGATCTAAGAGAAATCGAGGGCAAACCTCAAATTTTATAGGCTTACTCATTATTTTTCGCATATATTATGAAGTATCTTGTGTATTTGCATATGGTTGTCACCATCTCAGGTAGCTGGGCTGATGATGGAAGGTACAACTCCTTAACAGTAGGTAAGAAGTTACTCGAACAGGCAAGGATTGTTTTAGTAAATTGTTTTGATGTTTGATAGGGCATTTGCCACATTTGGTCTCATGATCATCAAGTCATGACCTGATGCTGCAGAGTACCTAACTCCTCGACAACTAACAGCAGATATATCGTGTTTAGGGTCATTGAAAAGGGCTCGATGTGTGGATAAACGTATTGTTAATGAGGAACACCGAAGTGCATAGAGACCTGATGCTGATGCCAGGAGCATTTGAAAAAGTACAAACCTTGAATTTACAGCACCATAGTCGTGTTTGGGCTCATTTTAAACAGGACTAAATTTTAAGTTCAATGCAATGTTGACATAAGTCTGGCCTGATGCTGCAGCCTGGATTATCAGCATCTAGTCTAAAAACTAATAAATACTTCTTAAAGTGAGCTTCATTTGCGAATTTTCTTCTGTATAATTATTAACCGACTTCAAAAAGGAGGTTGTTAGGTATGGGGTACCACTAAAAAGTGAAAAATAAAAAACTAAAACCGACTTCCAAAAAAAAAAAACACTACAAAGTAAAAAATAACTTTAATTTCGGAAGTCGGTGTTTTTGTTAGTTTCTTCGTATTTTGACACCGAGTTCCGAAATTAAAGTTATTTTTTACTTTGTAGTGTTTTTTTTTTGGAAGTCGGTTGTATCTTTTTGTAAAAAGTTTTTTTTGTTGTTGTGGGATTGACACAACTGTTTTCCGTTTTGGTGTGGAGGTTGAGTTAAATTTGTAATTTAGATTAAATATAGTGATATTTTTAGCTATATCATATCTAGTGTGAACAAAGAGTTTGTCTTATTGTTATTATTTGCATCGCCAATGGAATTTCGTATGTGGACTCACTGAAAATGTTACAGAAGGCTTACGGGGAATCGCTTTTATCAAAAACACTTGCTTTTGAGTGGTACGAAATAGGTCGAGATATGATGGAAGCTTTGCCTCGCTCTGGAAGGCCATCAACGTATGCAACTGCAGTTAACATCACAAAAGTGAAGGAAATAGTGACTGAAAATCCTCATTCAAGTTTGAGAGAAGCCGAACTTTCTTTGTCTCACGAATCAATCATACTATTTTAGACCTGCATTTTTTTCAATAACTCAATCGCTTATGTGTCATGAAACGCATTGTTACTGGTGATGAGACGTGGGTTTACGAGTTTGACATGCAAATTAGCCAACAAGCTTCGGAGTGGCGCCCCAGCTGAACTGAAACCGAAAAAAACCACGCCAAAGTCGATCAAAAGTCAAAGTCATGTTGACTGTTTTCTTTGACTATCGCGGTGGTGTGCACTCGGAATTCTTGCCGGAATGTCAAACGGTAAATAAAAAATATTATTTAAGGGCTTTGCGCCGTTTAAGACAGCAAATTATATGAAAAAAGCCAGATTTGTGGAAAGAAAGTTCTTGGATTTTGAACCACGATTAAGCGCCTTCTCACAAGGCTATCATTCTGAAAGAATTTTTGACCAAAAACTCAACAAAAACCATCGAGCAACCAACTAATTCACCAGATATGGCTCCAGCCCTTTTTCTTTTTCCTCATTTCAAATGACCACTTCGTGGCACCCGTTTTCATTCGGTAGAAAATATAAAGGAGAATTCGCGGCGAGAAATGAAGTCAGTTCCGGAAAATACGATTAATGTTTTGATTGGATTATTCGTTAGCGTAAGTGTATCTTATTATACTTTGAACATGATAAAATATTTTTGAATGAATAACTAATACTTTGTGTTTTATTTATTGATATTTTCGTACATTCAATTGTTAAAGCTACATTTAGCGGTAATAGAATATTCAAGAATGAGAATGGTGCAGCGAAATTGGCAATCTACACTCGTACTATTGCAGCCTATTTCCTAGGCTCAATTCGTATTGCCGCGAGAAGATTAGAATATTTTTAAATTTCATTTTCGAGTTAATTATCGAACTTTGGGACTATAAACTCTATGTTATATAAAGTAATGTTTGAATTCCGTTGCAAGCCCGTTCTTTTTTTTGGGTATCTTTCAAACAAACTGTTATTAAAATCTACTTAATGTTCACAATGTTAAAGTCGCTACTTGATTTATCTGGATTGAAGTTGTCGCTAAAAGTAAATAGAAGTATCGATGTCTCTTCATATTTCTTAAAGTCGTCGTAATGTTATTAATGTAAGCAACGTTTCCAGCACTTGCAGCCATACAAGGTTACTTAAACCTTTAAAGCGCTTTAAGCTTTAAAACGCTTGAAGCATTTAACAAGGAACTCTTAAGAATCCTTTTTCATGTACGTTAGGTACTTACCTATTCATAAAGTGAACGTGTGCGCTGCATGTACGGCAACAATGCAGGAAAAGTTACTTGTTACCGCAGAATACTAAATAATAATACTGTTCCCATAATACTAGCGTTTTTGGTTTACTGTTCCTCGCTATAGTTACTGTTATTTGTAAATTTCCCGGAACAAAAACCCACGCGATAATCTGATATAAATTATTTAAAACTATGTTTTAGCATCTTGTGTGTGCATCTCTATGTATAATTACATGAACTACATAATACGGAAACTTTTTTGAAATTAAATACGTGTGCATTCGCGGAACAGCGTTAAAGCTTGAGGGATGCAAACGCTATGTGACAGTGCAACAACTTGTTTTGATAGACATTGATTAAACTCAATTTGCCTAGATTTGTCCTTATTATTTTAAGGTGGAATTTCAGTATTATCAGATGCAGCTAAGTACCAGTAATTAACATGGAACAATCACCTATACACCGTGTTTTGGATGATATAAATAAACCGGATGTTCAGAACATGGAAATAAGTATTTTTCATAATGGACACATTGGTCTTTTTTTGGAAATTATCATAAAAGCTTCACGTAAATTACCCGTTATGCATGCCTTTTTATCCGAATTTGCAACGAAAAGCAAATGAAATTCAAATAACATTAATTTTAATTGCACTAAGACCGTTTCATACTGCATGGCCCAATTGAATAAACTTACAGTACACCGATTAAACTTGTACCAAACTTGACCGACATCTGGGCCGTTCTTGGCCGCCTAACAAAATGTGTGTCACACGCATCGCGATCTTCCCGCTATTTTGGCAACTCATTATCTATCCGTGCCAGAGGAACCTCAGCTACAGATTCTGAGAATCTAGACAAGCGATTGTAAATGAATCGAGAAAGTACGAGCGATTATGAGCTCGCTACCTTTGATCGTTTATTAGATGGGAACCACCACATTCGAAATCGTATTCGGCAAGTGTACACTAACTTCTGATTTTAGAGGGTCAATTCTTGTCGTTCGCATTCGTGTCGCAGTCGAAAACTGTCAAACACTAATGCCCTTAATTTTTACTTTATTGTAGCTAAGATTATAGAGTGCAACTTAAACTTTAATTAATAAGTATGGGAATTGACTTTTTAAAGAAAAAATATTTGATATTGTCTCTATATATGTCATACTTTGGCAATAAAGTAAGATTTGACACGTTCCCAACTCAAAATCGTCAAATCAGATAACGGCCTTAAATAAACAAATAACGATCGCCAATTAAATTGAAAGAGACTGGGAATTCTAACATCTCGAAGCATTCGTTACACTAATCGATTATATGAATAGAACAATGTCACAATTACTCATTAAATAAATCCATCTGTTCTGGCTGTCTATTTTTGTTATTTTATTTATGACTTAAGCAACAAGACGTCTAGTTTCATAATGGTCGCTCAGCTAGGTACTGCTCAGCATAAGGTCCTAGATATGGTTCTCGGTTCGATAAAAGATTATTGAGATTAAACTGCCACCATGGTCGAGTGTTTTAGGTTAGCCTTGTGACCCGGTGGTCGAAGGTTCGATTCCCACAGGAAGCATACTTTGTAAAGTTGTTTTCGAGTTAGGCTAGGGCATTGCAGGCTTGAACATCAGCTGTCTGATAAAAAGGTGATCCCGTGCTTCGGAAGGCATTTCGGAAGCCGATGGTCCCCGCCGCCAAACGGCGGTCGTCAAATAAACCATGACACAGGCCCTTGAGGCGGATTAGAAACTCTGACACTTGGGTGTGTGGGGTCATTTGACCTTACTGCACACACGATAAAAAGATCTGTTTTGCTGCCTATTACTGATATCACTATCGCGCCATATCTATACTATATATAATATTATAAAGCAGAAGAGTTTGTTTGTTTGGTTGAACGCGCTAATCTCAGGAACTACTGGTCCGATTTAAAAAAATATTTCAGTGTTAGATAGCCCATTTATCGAGGAAGGTTATAGGTTATATATCATCACGCTAAGATAAAATGGAGCGGAGGAGTAATGGAAAATGTGACGCAGACGAAGTTGCGCGGGTCTGATAGTTTTAAAATAAAGTCTCTGCCGCGTCTGTCTGTTCGTGATAAACTCAAAAACTACTGCACTAATTTTCATGTTGTTTTCACCAATAGATAGAGTGGTTCTTGAGAAAGGTTTTAATATATAATTTGTCATGCGGGCGAAGCCGCGGGCATCAGCTAGTTTTATGAAATGTCCAAGGATATTATTATTATATTATTATTATTATTATTTATGACTTAGGCATCGAGTCGTCTAGTTTCATAGGGGTCGCATACACTACTGCTCAGCATAAGTTCCTAGTTTTGGTTCTAGGTTCGATTAAAGTGTTATCGGCTTCTTAAAATTACCCAGCCTCCACCCACAGACTGTATTTCTGTGCGATTTTTGGTAAAATGATCACCTTCTATAGCATGGGGCTTAGGTAATAGCTGGCGAAATGTAGCCTACGGCTGTGATATATACTACACGTACATCTCTGTTTAACTTTTAGAGAGGTACAGAAATGATGTCATGTTAGTCGTATACATATCTCCTCTAATCACTGGCTCCAAATTTACAGGTGCTTCAATTGTGGTACTGGTAAAGTTCGCCTTGAATCGTTCGAGTTTGCGGCAACGCGGTTAGTGGTACAAGGTATGGTATACCTATCCTTTAGAACATATTCTTTGACACGATGCTATGATTACAAATTCCTATAGAGGTACTTTGAACAGAATCTATGAATATATTACTTACGAGTGTGGCGTTATATACTGGTCTGCTAATCAACATATTTCATTGATGCGGTCACCTCAAGGGGTAGGATGAAAAGCTTATTAGGAGAAATTATAGGATATATGAAGCTTTGACTCTTGGATGCTGATAATATGTATATTTTAGGTTATATTAAAAAAAAGGTTTTTTTATTTTTCACTTTTAAGTGGTGGTGGTGCTTTTAAATTGAAATAAGCAAATATGCTCATAAAATAAAAACTACTGTGCCAAACTGAATAACTTTTTTACGGCAGCGCTAAACTGGCCGAGGAAATGGCCAGTATCCAAATCGAACTAAAAAAGGAATCACACAAATCGGATCACAAAAAATATAGAATTTGAATATAGGTTAGTCCCTTCTGGCGATCAAAGTAGAAAATTAAAAGAAAAAGTTTTTCAGCCTGTATTGTGTGTCACATAATAAAAGTATAATTTTTTATCAAATGAAAGTATATTTTTTTTTTCATAATGTTAAAAATAAACAGTTTGGAAGTAATTCAAGAAATTAGACCAAAGATTACAATCCCCCCCCCCCCCCGACCCCGATCTCTGAAACTACTGAGCCTAAAATTTTGAAAAAAATACAAATATTTATGTTCTTAACCTAAATATTACAGGAAAACCTGTAAGAAGTTTCTAGTGTTAAAATTAGGATAAAAAATATGAAATTGGCACGGAACCCTTTGCACACTTGTCCGACTCGCACTAGGCCAGTTTTTTTTATCAACTGACAACTCAAATTTCTTTTATCTCGGCATGAGATCGTAGGTTCTGAAACATTTTATTTACACTACATTTTTGTTAGGTAGTTATTAATGGGAAATGTCTTCGTGTATTAAAATAACATCAAAGCGAATGGTTTAAATTTTTTTCTCAATGGACATGGGTCATTTGATCGTCGATTTAATGTTCTTGAAGTGAGAAATACCTACATCATTTCAGTATAGCTTTGTGTAAAGTTTTCTCTTTCCTGTGAAGCTGTGATAAATATCGCCATAGCGTTAAGAAAATAACTGAACAATGTTCTTCTATGTAAAATTATCACGAAAGGGACATCACCGACACCACCATATTTGCCCTGAGGCTGGACTAAAACAAGAAGTACTAGCGTGCAGGATACGTTTTATGTGTGAGCAATTTAATTAAAACGCGTTTATCTATTTAATACAATATGTTCCACATTTATCTAGAACTTTGATGTTTTATGAGGAGGAAAAAACGTGCCAAGATCGATCTCGCAAACTGTCCCTGAAAACACGTCATCGTGTTTGATATTAACTGTCTATAAAGCTATAATACGAACACCAATTTAAACACCGAATTACAAAAATAACAAAGTTATACATCACTCAAACACGATTTTAAATTGCTTTAGAAGCTTCGAAAAGGTAATTATGTCCCTCGCTTATTGGGTCAGTCCCTTTGAAAAATGTCGCGCGGCCCAGTTTAAAGAAATCGTTTTGTACACTTTACATATTATAGCACTTTATGATGAAGGGACAAGTTTTGATTGTATTCACTTGCCGATCGCCAAACAAGGGTCTGTGAAAACAATTGACCGTTAAACTTTGAACACTGGAAACTGGAACCTTATTGAAACTTCTAAAACAAATCCAACTATAGGTACTCGTATATTCGGAATACATTAAAAGTTTAGTGAATGGTGTGAATACTCAAGTGACATTCTACACGGTTGGCAGCGCCGTGTCACGGCAAGCGTGAGCCGGTGGCCGGCAGCGGCACGGACGCGCGTCGCCGGCCCGGCCCGCATGCGTCCTCGGATTAATAATTCCACGGCACGCGTACCACTCATTAATAAGAAATTACGGAGAGGTGGTACAGCGGTGGTTAGCTTGTTCGACACGAAGGTTTACTTTACCCCTTTTTTCTGAATAGAAGAATAAGAAAATACGTGGCGAGGGTTCAGGGTTATAAGAAAGCGTTTTTGAAGGCATTTCTATTTTTCATTTCACGTTTTTGCGTAGAAAATTATTTACTTAACCAAATATTTTTTTTGGTATTCCACTTATATCTTGGAGCAATACCTTTGATTACTCCATAAATAAGTCATAACATCTTCTATTTCTATCTAAGGAGAGAGTAAGTATAATATTTGCTAAAGGCTCGTTATATTTTCAAGTCGTAACGTATTCAAATATGATTATAAACAAACTGGGAAAAGCGAACTAAAACATTAAATAAAGCTACCAACAAAACCATATTTAAATGATAATGGTGCAAAGTGCGAACGATACCATCCAAGCCATTGTTGACAAAGATTTCGTTACTCTAGTCAGATTTATAATCCTCAAAATTTAAGGTTAAAATTTTTTTTTATTTGCGGTATACCTATACGCTTCATGCCGTATTTATAAGGAAGTTTCTAAATGGTTTCTCTTGTTATTCATCAGTAACGAAAACAATATGGCTCCTGTTTTGTTCCGCAAACAAAAGCAACAACAAAAAATCTTTATAAAAACAATTCAAATTGGAACAATTTAAAAATACTTCGGTGAATTTTAAAGTTATTTGTTGCAAATGTAACTAACAAGGTGTGTTTGTAAAATGTAATTATTTGTTGTAATGTGCTACCTAAAACATTGAAAAAAAAAGAGAGCAATTTACGCATGTATTATTATACTTCTCGGACCGTGTTACCCTGCAGTCAATGGGTTATAGAGGTCTGGTCGGCAGCCGCTACCTACACGTTAAACACTGGTATTCAACTGAATCCGGTTTAACTGGAAGCCGACCCCAATGTAGTCGTAGTAGGGAAAAGGCTAGGCAGATGATGAGTATTACACTTCTCGGACAATTTCAGGGTTCCGAACGTCCGTAAAAAATGGAACCTTTATATTATCATTCTGGTGTCTGTCTATCAGTCCGTCTGTCTCAGCCAGTTTCCTCCGGATCTACAGCACCGGTCCTGTTTGAAATTTTTAATATCGGGGGTCACTTTTGGGGGTTTAACTAGAGAATTTAAAAATAAGTTTTTGAAACTGCTGCGAGAGTTCCAATTATATTATTTTCATAATTTTAAAATGTATAGTTTGGAAGTTACAAGAAATTAGACCAAAAATAACCATTCTCCCCGCCCTTTATTATCTCCGAAGCTACTGAGCCCAAAATATTGAAAAAAAAAAATGCAGATAATAGTTTTTTATACTTAAAATTTACAGCAAAAGTCAATAAAAAGTCTGTGATGTTTTAACATGTAAAAAAGTTTTTAGTTCGGGACAATTGGTTTGCACTAGAGTTCGACACGTACTTGTTCAGTTTTATTTAATAACATAATACAATGCCTTTGATTGAGTTGCAAGTTGACAATGCATTTTTCATTAAGTCTTACATTATAAAGCTGAAGAGTGTGTTTGGTTGAACGAGGTAAACTCAGGAACTACTGCAGTGCGATTCTGTAAATATGTAGAAGTGAAAACTTAGGCGAAGTGAACGATAAGTGAGCTGTCAAACTATGCAAACAAGATAGCATGAAACAAAAAAGGTAATAAAACAAATGCACGATGTATCTTATGTCTATAAAATTGTTTACTGCCTTGTTTGATAAAAGCTTGACTTATATGACTTGTACTGTACAAGTCATTTATGTCCAGCTAAACTAAAGTAAATAACACATTCGCCATTATGAGGCAATAATAAAATATTTTATAGCCACAGTAAACTTGCGCCGTCCCACCGGACAGATGTGCATTTAGTGACTTTTTTCACTTTCAACTAAATGTATTGAAGAAGTTGTTTTTAATTCCGATTCGCTTATTTATTTTTCAAACGGTTACACTTACGGATTTCACCAGTGAAAGTGTTGTTTAATATTTTGACAGTCTGTAATCAATATAAACTATAACTCGCGCGCGATCAGAATGGGATGCGACCTTTTGGAACTGAGACGTGCGCGGTCCGCCGGCCTGCCGTAGCGTCGGCAAAAGTTGTCAGCGGATTTTAAAGGCCACTTAGCAGAATCAACCAGCAATTCATACAACCCGAAACTATCAAAGGATTTGTCCATTCTCGGCTTCGCGTGCGATGCTCAAAAGGATACAAATAAATCAAAAATCATGTTTTGTTTTTAAATGCATATAAATATTTATTCAATACTTTTGTATCAACTTGCGCCTACGATGTGTATTTAATAAATTTTATTCTTCGACATATTTACATTACTCGTCCGTTGGTGTTGCCAGTTTCCAACCATTAATCGTACCTATATTTTGTAAAACAAATCGATTCAAATAGTAATTTCTGAAGTTGAATTTAGCCCTCCTTATTCTTAAAATATTTTTTTTTTATTGTTTTATTATAGCTGTTACTTGTAATCACTTACATTCATTCAAACATGTTTTATCCATATAATTGGAAAACAAAAGTATCGAAGATGGTCAATGAATTTCGATTTTTAATGTAAATAATATACTCGTATATCTAAACATTATTATTAAAAGTATTGCAACCATGAAACATTTCTGTATATTTACACAACCCTATGATGGATCGTAGAAATAACTAATTTATAATTAATTCAGAGTTTTTTCGCTAACGCTACTTGACTTGAAATCTGTCATTTTCTATTTACTTTGATAAAGTTCCATCCCTTTTTGATCGCACGCGGATTATACCTACTTTGCAAAAAATAAAGGGGTATTTTCGATTTCTGAACACTATTGGTAATAATTTAGTTCTAAAGAGGTTTTAATAGCCAAACTATGTTACTGGCACTTAAAAAGAGTCCGGGTATGAAAAATAGATTATTCCAAATTCAAATCTTTTATTTTTTAGATAATAATCTATTTTACAATTTGTCACTTTTTACTTACTGTTCGTTGATTTGCGGTAAAAAAGGTTATCAGGTATCTGCAACTAACTTCTTGTTATTTTTAGTGGAATAATTTAATGATTGTAACATAATCAAGCATCATTTTGACCTAAAACAGATATCTTTGTGTCTATTGTTTTGGCAGAAAAAGCAATGTTACCTCTCACAGCGGTTAATCGTGATTCGTTTAACCGTCCAAAGAACCTGGACTCAATACCAAGAGACAGGTTCTTTTCAGAGAATGCAAGATTCTGGGAGAAAACGTTGCACACAACCACGAGACGATCGCTTTTTAGGCGCTGATGAATCGCAAATGCAGTTACGTAGACTTCAAAAGAAGCCTTAAAGAGGTACGAGGAGCACAAGTTAGGTATTGGACTAAAAAGATTCTCATTGGTAATAAGAAATTTCTAGTCGCATACTAAAAATATTAATATTATCCATAGAAAAGCCAATGACTGGTAGGTGCCCGGTTCTTTGCAAAAACGTGTATTTTATGAAACTCTTCCGTTACTGATTGTGTGATTGACAGACAACGCACAGCTAAAACTACAGTTAGGTCGTAGAATCCTGAAATAGAATTTAATTACAAAAAAATATTATTAAATTAAGTATGTTTAGTTGAAACCTCGATAAGGTTATTTTTAATGTTTTAAAGTAACATTCATAGGATCAATCTAAATCGTTGCGTCTTGTAGCTGAAAAAAGTAAAAATATATTTCGAACTTTACCTATACGTATTTATTTTTCTATAGAACAAATTTCTTCGTATCGTGAATTCGTTGAATACTAGTTCAAAATTATAGTCAAAAAGCATTATAAGTACCACAATTTCACATTTCTGTTCCATGTACCTAACAAGATACGCTAAAACGAAAAACGAACTTATACTAAATGTATCCTCTTAAGTAACATGGTAGCTTTAAACCCGTAAACTGAAACCTACTCAAGAAGCGGTTCCGTAAATCTTCAGCACCACGACTACATCCCAAAGCAGAGATTCCACAAGTTTTTATTTACACCTGAAAGAGAAATTTGTTCACGAGTATTCAAACAGACATAAATAACAACGGTGAGCCTAAATCCTCCTTACATTTAGCGAACTCTAAACAAGTGTCCGAAAATGTAAACAGTGGCACTTAAGCTGAGGAGACCGGGTTTAAAATGGGGGCATCGCGTGCAATGCAATACTTAACCGAAACTTCTAAATTTGATAATATAACTTGCGAAATGAGGACATGAGGAGATGAAATAGACGGGCCAATTAAGTAAGCGACAACGGAAGTGTTAAAAAATAACTTTATTCCGACAGAGTTACAGCGAAACAGTAATTGAATTCATCTAACAAGATATTGATCTTATATACTAACTTAATTGCTAACGTAGTACATCCACAGCGTGATCAGATTGACGCATGTTCTAGATAATTATAAATGCTGATCGCGCAGTGGGGAAATTGAGAAATAATAATCTAGTAAATACTTATTGTCTGACAAAGCTAATATTGGTAGGTTGGGGTTCCTTAACTCCTCCCTCCCTAAGAGAGAAATTATCCGAAGGTGTCGCAGACGGTTTCGGAGAATTTCGACAAAAGTTTATGAACTGAAATTTATACATTATAAAGATAACTATTGCTATTACAATAACCACATACTCTAAGATGGTCCATATACTAATTTCTATTGTCACTGTTTGTGTCGTATCGTCTATTTCACTATCTCATCTCCCAATTAAGTAAGCGACAACGGAAGTGTTAAAAAATAACTTTATTCCGACAGAGTTACAGCGAAACAGTAATTGAATTCATCTAACAAGATATTGATCTTATATACTAACTTAATTGCTAACGTAGTACATCCACAGCGTGATCAGATTGACGCATGTTCTAGATAATTATAAATGCTGATCGCGCAGTGGGGAAATTGAGAAATAATAATCTAGTAAATACTTATTGTCTGACAAAGCTAATATTGGTAGGTTGGGGTTCCTTAACTCCTCCCTCCCTAAGAGAGAAATTATCCGAAGGTGTCGCAGACGGTTTCGGAGAATTTCGACAAAAGTTTATGAACTGAAAGTTTATGAGTTAAGGAACCCCAACCTACCAATATTAGCTTTGTCAGACAATAAGTATTTACTAGATTATTATTTCTCAATTTCCCCACTGCGCGATCAGCATTTATAATTATCTAGAACATGCGTCAATCTGATCACGCTGTGGATGTACTACGTTAGCAATTAAGTTAGTATATAAGATCAATATCTTGTTAGATGAATTCAATTACTGTTTCGCTGTAACTCTGTCGGAATAAAGTTATTTTTTAACACTTCCGTTGTCGCTTACTTAATTGGCGCAGCCGGTAGGATCTCTGTAGTCAGTTTGCCGTGTATACAATTCTACGTGGAGTAGCCGACGTCCGTGTCTACGGTTTAGCAGAGATAGCCGAACAAATAAATTCATTAAGGAGCCACTTCGAGTTACGGAAGAGGACCAGCCACAGCAGTAATTCAGGGAGCATGGAGCTAGCTGCGGAATTGTGAGTAAATCTTTTACACCTTCCTCTCAGCTCTTCCATCTATATCCCAACCTTGTAATAGTCTATGTGTTTGTGTATTATTAGGGATTGGACAACGCCGTAATAATATTTGCATAGATTTTAAACGTACTAATATTTTAGAATAGTGATAGTTTAGTAGCACATTAGTGTGATTTTTTTTTTCTCTCCGCGTTTGTTTCTTTCATAACTTTTCACAATGGAAAACGTAACCCGTGTCCCACAGGAATTGGTTAACATCATACCAATATTCAGCGGCGACACTAGAATGTTGCCTTTATTTATAAAAAAAAGTGAATACATTTTGTCTACGTTCTTAGGAACCGCAGCCCAAAATGAATATTTATTTCATGTAGTAACTAGTAGGTTATCAGGCGAAGCAGCCAGTTTGGTAGGCGAAAGAGAAGCTATAGGTACGTGGGACGAGCTGAAGAAGTTGTTAAACCAACACTTCGGTGATCCACGCACAGAGGATTGTTTAGCAATGGAATTAGAATCGTGTAGAATAAATAAGGGTGAAAGTTATTTAGATTTTTGCCATAGAATACAGCGGATGAGAAGTGTTTTATTTGCTAAAATATCAGAAACTATCATTGATGAATCTCTACGTAAGGCAAAGCAAATCATTTATAGTAACAGAGCGATGAATGCTTTCTTGTTTAATTTACCGCCATTTTTAGTTAGATTAGTTCGTTTGCGCGACGTCACAACGTTAGAGGATGCATTAAAAATAGTTTTAGAAGAACAAAACTTCCAGGCAGTCTATGAGTCGAAAACAAACGACAGACGTAATTTTAGCAGAAATAACAGACCCAATTTGCCTAATAACCAAAATGCAATTGAATCTAATAATCAAAAGAAAGATTCACATAGCATATCAAGTACACATGTACCGAATAGTGCTACAAACAGCACATCTACACCGAACAATTCGCATCAGCCCAGACATTATAAACAACATAATAATATTCAAAGAAATCAAGACAATTTTAATCGTACAAACAACAATAATGCGTCACCGCAGTCAAGTAGGTCATTTGTTCCGATTGCACAACCGAACCAACAGTTCGCGGCACATGCACCGAGCACGCCGTCTTTTGCAGCGCAAGCATCTACGTCGGGTGCGAATACTGATGTCACCATGCGTACTGCAAGGTCGCGACGTGTTAATTACATAAATAATTCTAATAATAATGAACAGAGTTCAAGTTATTCGTACAATGAGTGCCAAGAATTTTCTCCTGAAGAACCCGGGGCGGGAAATTTTTGCATAACGGCCTCTACCCTAGAGAACGAATAAAAATAAATTGTAATAAACGCTTAAATTTACCACATATAGTTATACCAGAATTAAAGGCAGTTTTTATGATAGATACGGGGAGTGTTAGATCGTTTATAAGCCCGTATATAGCGAATAAATATTTTAAAAATTATCTACAGTATGAACCCTTCGAAGTTGTTAGCACTCACGCATCGAGTGTTCATAGTGAAACGGCTATTATTCCATTACCGGTTACCTTTGGAAGTCAAGAGTTCCATTAGTTTTATGTCTATAGTGTCGACGATAGGTATGATGGGTTAATAGGTAGCAATTTGCTGAAGCAATTACAGGCAAAGATTAATATGGAAAATCAGATATTACATTTAAAAAATACTGATATTCCTATCATATATTCAACGCCTATGAGAGAGGTATATAATCTACCATCTCGTAGTGAACTTAGAGTAAGACTCCCAGTCAACTTACTGAACGGGGAAGCTGTGTTAGATTTTAAGCAATTTACGGAAGGGATTCGAATGCCCGCCGCATTAGTTACGTGTATTGAAGGCTATGCAACAACTGTTATTCAGAATTATAGCCATGAAAATAGAAAATTAGTAGTTACGGGACCTTTTCAAGTGGAACCATACATACAGGACCCATCTGTTAGTGTTAATTTCATAGATAATAATATAGAAGTGGACAGCTTGCTAACAGAGAATTTAGACAAATTGCAGTTAAATCATATGAATTCAGAAGAACGAACGGTTATGGAGGGACTTTGTAAAGAATACAAAGATATATTTTATTGTGAAAATATTCCGTTAACCTTCACAAATCAGGTTAAACATAGAATAAGAACAAAAAATGAAGACCCAATAAACATTAAGGCACATAGATTGCCACCTATTCAAACAAAAGAGATCAGTAGTCAAGTCGAGAAAATGTTAAGGGATAACATTATCCAGGAATCTCATTCTCCCTGGAGTGCTCCCGTACATTTAGTGCCGAAAAAATTAGACGCGTCAGGCCAACAAAAATGGAGGATGGTAGTTGACTATAGACGGCTCAATGAAATCACAATTGATGATAAATACCCTTTGCCCAACATTAACGATTTATTCGACATGCTAGGTAATAGTACATACTTTACGACCCTCGATTTAGCTAGCGGGTACCATCAATTAGAGGTTCAGGAGGAAGATAGAGCTAAAACTGCGTTTAGCACACCTTCAGGTCATTATGAATTTAACAGAATGCCGTTTGGGTTAAAGAACGCACCCGCAACTTTTCAGCGAGCGATGGATAACGTCTTACGAGGCCTTCAAGGCTTACATTGCTTAGTATATCTCGATGACGTCATTATTTTTTCTAAAAGCTTGCCTGAACATGTAGAAAAACTTAGGGCAGTTTTTGACCGCTTCCGTCAAACAAATTTAAAAGTTCAATTAGATAAGTCTCACTTTCTTAGAAAGGAAGTACTCTACCTAGGGCATACTATTACAAGTGAAGGTTTGAAACCAAATAATGATAAAATAGACGCTATTCTTAGGTATCCTATACCGGAAACGGTTACACAGATTAAAAGCTTTTTAGGACTAATCGGTTATTATAGGAAATTTATCAAAGATTTTGCCAAAATAACTAGACCATTAACAGCTTGTTTAAAGAAAGGTCGCAAAATTGTAATTAATGGGGAATATAAAGAATGTTTTGAGACATGTAAAAAGCTTTTAACAAATGCACCTTTGTTACAATTTCCTGACTTTAGTAAAACTTTTATTTTAACCACGGATGCATCCAATTTTGCGATTGGGGCTGTATTGTCACAAGGAACGATAGGCTCAGATAAGCCTGTAGCCTATGCTAGTAGAACCTTGAGTGACACAGAAGTAAAATATAGCACTATCGAGAAGGAACTTTTAGCCATAATATGGGCAGTTAAGCACTTTCGACCGTATTTGTATGGTAATAAGTTTACCATATTTACAGACCATAGACCATTAGCTTGGCTGTATTCATTGAAAGAGCCCAATAGTAAACTCACGCGATGGCGGTTAAGGTTAGAAGAGTACGATTTCGAAATAAAATATAAGAAAGGCCCTCAAAACACGAATGCAGATGCTTTATCTAGGATTAAGATTAATGCAATTGACGACGATTTAGATTCAATATTCGTAAATATAGGAGATAGGCAGGAACGTATACAAAAAATTATAGAAAGCGAATCGCAAGACCCCGAAACTCCAATAGAAACGATAGAACTTTCGGATTCTGATGATGGGGTCACTGCCAACTCAGTTTCAAATAGAGAACACGAAGGCATTCCTAGTTTAAACGAAGCTGTCGATACTAAACCAAAACAGATTTTAATTCATTCATGGTTTAAAAATAAATTAGACGTAAAAGATATTTCAAATAATAAACAAAAAATTCTCGAAGTTCACTTACCGACAAATAACGATATATTAGTTAAAGACTTTTTGAAAGAGTATATTGATCCAAAACATAAGTACTTTATATACTTCGAACACCCATCTTTTAGAAAAACTTTTTCAAACATGGTAATTAAGTTATTTAAAAAGGATTCAGTTAAGTTAACCGAGTGTACAGAAAGAGTTATAAATTTGACAGGATCTGAAGAAGATCAAAAAGAAGTTATTTTAAAATACCACGACGGGAAAACATGTCATAGAGGTATTAAAGAAACTTTAACCAAACTTAAAAGACATTATTGGTGGGCAAACATGAAAGAGACAGTCACGGCAATCATAAATGCTTGCGAAACATGTAAACGCATGAAATATGATAGAAAGCCGATTAAACCCCACATTCAGTTAACACAAACCCAGGATGCCCCTTTTCAGGAAGCTTTTATGGATTTATTATATATTGAAGGGAAATATTATTTAACTATAGTGGATGCATTTAGTAAGATAGCACAAGCCATAGAGGTACCGAATAGGAGTACACCAGAGATAGTTAGGGCATTGATTAAATATTTCAGCAGGTATGGTCTGCCTAGGAAAATTAGTTGCGATTCCGGTACAGAATTCAACAATACTTTGATTAAAGAAATGTTAAGCTTTTACAAAATTGAACTTCATATTGGGACGCCAAATAATCCCAGTTCAATGGCAATAGTAGAAAGGTTTCATTCTACCATTATTGAGATTTATCGTATAGCAAAATACGATAAAAGCGATTTAGATGCAGCATCAGTTATGACTTATGCCATCATGGCTTATAACAACACCATACATTCAGCAACAGATTTTACGCCTTTTGAACTAGTATTTGGTCACACTTATTCCGAAAATGTATTTAACGTAGATAGAGAGAAGAACTTAACTCAGAAATTATTGTTAGATCATAGAAAACGCCTTAAAATACTCTATGAATTCATAACAGAAAAATTAGAATCCGATAAAATTAAAATAATTAATAAAAAAGGTGGCGAAACGACACCGATACTCGAACCAGACGATAATATTTACATGAAAGACACTAGGATTAGAAAAGCTAAAGAAAAACCTCGATATGAAAAAGCGAAAGTAATAGGTGAAGTTGAAAGAAATATAGTCCCAGTAGAAGTAAAGAAAAGGAAAACTAGAGTAGCCTTAAAAAATGTAAAACGTCCTCCACAGATCGTGCCTGGTACTTCTGGTGCTAGTGGTGCCAACACTCACGCTGGACCTCCAAAACCTCGGTCAGAATCCGGGGATAGCAGCGATAAAGCGGGGTAGCAGTGAAGAGGAATAGTTATTGGACAATATACAAAATTGTAGATTTAGAATCATTACACTTACAAATAGATAATAATATTCGGGATTTTATTAACTTGAAAATTAAAATTAAGGAAAATAGTCTTAGTAACGAAACTATAGGAATAGAAAGCCAAATAGAATATCTTATTAAACTAACTAAGGATAGATTTTTTCAAATCTTACCTTTCCATTATAAAGAAACAAAAGAGCTTTGTTTAATCCATTAGGCTCACTTGTAAAAGCTATCACAGGAAATTTGGATGAAGACGATGCAATTAAATATGATAGAGAAATCCAAATGATACAGAACAAAGAGCATGTGGTCGAACGTAAAGTATCATCAATGCAAAAAGCTTTTGATAAATTAGTAAATGACTCTGAAATAATAAATTCAAATATTAAAAACTTGGGTTTACATACCAATGAAATGGAAAAATTAGTTGAACATGAGTTCAGGTTTAACAAACTTTTCCAAATATTAAATACTATGTATTAAATTTTAAATAACTTTCGAACCTGTTACGAAAACATACAAGAGATTGAAACGGCAATAGCCTTTAGCAAACTGAATACATTGCACCAATCCATTATAAATAGTACAGAATTATATAATACGTTAGAAGTCATTGCTAAACATGCTAGAACAATATACCCAGTAAACAAACATAATTTAATAAAATTAGAACGTAATATCATACTTAAATCATATATAAATAACAACAAGTTAGTTTTTGTTTTAGAAGTTCCCCTAATAAATAACGAAACATATAATTATTACAAGGTTATACCCATCCCTATATTCCATTCTCCAAATACCTTTACAATAATACCCAAATATCCTTACCTGATGGTGAATAGATTGAAATACATGCCCGTGGTAAGCCCATGTACTGAGATTGAAAATGGAAAATTCCTTTGCGCTGAAACTAATTTAGCCCAGTTTCCAACCGAGACCTGCATTGAACAAATAATGCTGATGAAGAACAACTACAAAAACTGCATACAGAACCATATTGAAATAGAAAAAACTAAGATACAGAAAATAACCGACAACCAATGGTTGGTTTACTCAGAGGAAAATCTCATCATCACCGAGAATTGCAATACAGAAATCCTGAAGTACACTATCCTTGGGACCTACATCGTGACACCTGGCCAACAATGCGAGACACAAATAGGCGAAGTCATCATTGCCGCCACCACAAACACTACAGTTTCCAGTCTCCAGCTGCCATTGATCCAGATGCCAGACCTACAACAGGACATCCAGAGAAGATCAAAGAAAGTGGATCTAAGAAATGTGGACTTCAGTGATGTGAAAGAAGTGTTACAAAGTGCAAAATTTAGTGAAATAGACGATACGACACAAACAGTGACAATAGAAATTAGTATATGGACCATCTTAGAGTATGTGGTTATTGTAATAGCAATAGTTATCTTTATAATGTATAAATTTCAGTTCATAAACTTTTGTCGAAATTCTCCGAAACCGTCTGCGACACCTTCGGATAATTTCTCTCTTAGGGAGGGAGGAGTTAAGGAACCCCAACCTACCAATATTAGCTTTGTCAGACAATAAGTATTTACTAGATTATTATTTCTCAATTTCCCCACTGCGCGATCAGCATTTATAATTATCTAGAACATGCGTCAATCTGATCACGCTGTGGATGTACTACGTTAGCAATTAAGTTAGTATATAAGATCAATATCTTGTTAGATGAATTCAATTACTGTTTCGCTGTAACTCTGTCGGAATAAAGTTATTTTTTAACACTTCCGTTGTCGCTTACTTAATTCGTACATATCACGAGATCTCCAAGAGATCGCGTTCCATTCTCGCTTACTGGAAATATAGTATTTTTCACTTTACAGAAATATATTTGCAACGTTGACGAGCTACCTATTACATGTTGCTGTAGCTGAAGGGAATCTTTACAAAGATAGATTTTGAAGCGGAGCTTTCGTGAAAAGGAAAATGGTTGTCTGATTTTGTCGCGAAATAGTGTAACTTTATTCAAAACAACTTAGACTACTAGGGTTGTGGAAAAAAAATCAGCTGAGGTGTATTTAATGTACTTACTTCAATTCTAATCCTACTAAGATTATGTTTGTGAAAGAGTGTTTGTTTGTTAGTTTGTAACGCTTTCATGCTTGAAGCCGAACCGATTTTTATGATTATTTGGTACGGAGATAAATTCTGATAGAGGCTATTTTTTCTTGACAAACCATATAAACATGAGTGAAGCTATAGGCAATGGCTAGATTTAAATAATTACATTTGTTAACCAAAATGAAATGAAAATACGTCACACTCCAGTACCATTGATGTAAGTGGCTTACCGGAAAGTCCACTATTCGGTAATAAGCTTTTAACCACAGCATAATGATGATTGAGTATGCAATGAAACCTATTAAAAGCTACCATAATAAATTACTCTGAGTGAATATTTATTAATATTAAAGACAGAAAAGTTACTAATAATTAATAAAAATCTTGGTGTGTGTCATCGAACTCGTCCGGCTTGACCGATTGTTATGAATTTATTTTGTGTGTTTTATGTGGCAATACAACGTTTGCCGAGTCAGCTAGTTATATCTATAAAATAATAGTTCATTAATCTTTTAGTCTGGTGTAAATTACAAATTTAGCCTCAAAACTTTCTTAAGCTGAATAAAACAGTGGTGTTTTAAAGGCAGTGATTGTCGTCTCCGTAAAGTTAGAAAGAATAGCCTTTTAATTTCTTTCTTATGCCTAGACTCAGTAATTTTAATTGATTCTGTGTGTCTTTCAGAAGAAGATGCGTGTTTTTGTAATTAATTTAATAAAAAATTGACTTTGGTTTGAACAGGTCTAATTTTAAAACTAAAATATGCAATGAAGCGTTATAATAGCGTCGTATTTCGAAAGAAATCGGTTCATCAAAGTGAAAATTTGAAAATTACAATAATTTATTTATATAACATTTGCCACACACAAATGTACGAGAATGGACTACTTCCCGTTTCGTCACATTCCCCTTTTGTCACTATGTCAAAACTTTTCAAAACAACTGAACGCGAGTGGTGTTTGGTCACGATTTTGATCTTCATACATTCTTTCCCGATTTGTCACCATTTAAGAATGCCTATATTCATTCCCGTTTGGTCACGATTTTGTTTTAAAAGTACTACAGTCATATACAGAAATGCCACCGTTCATGTTATATCCAATTACTAGCTTCCGCCCCGGCTTCGTTCGCGTGAAAAGTGTTTTTATTAGGTGCCTCACATGTGTTATTTAGAGAGGCCAACTATATGTCATATAGTTGGCCTCTTTCTTACCTTGGAATAAAACATAGGCTACTTTTTAACCCGATAATAGGCATGGCATTATGGAGGCGCAGGAGGAAGTGAAAATCTCAATTCTTCAGATTTACAAGTACCAGGAGAGCAGAAACATTTCGAAGTATTTATGGGGCTGACTTTGTGCGCGCTAAAGATATACATGCTTCTGCTCTCCTGGTACTTACCAGGAGAGCAGAAAGATGTCAAAGTATGTTTAGGCATTCTTTTTTTTACTGCATAACAGATGTATATAGAAGTTTTTTCCGGGCTGGGATTGTGAACGCTATAGATGCACAAGTACCAGGATACCAGAAAACATTCAATGTATTTCCAGGGTTGAATTTGTGAGCACTAAAGATTCACAAGAGACCACAAACATGTCGAAGTAATTTCGGGGCTAAAATTTTACTTTCAACTGCACCGCAAAGACACACTATCTGGATACCAGAATCATGAAGATTAATTTCCAAGGATGAGAATATGAGGATAAAAATGTTACGCCCCAGTCCTAAAGTCTACGCAGACGAAGTCGCGGGAAGAAGCTAGTTTGAAGTAAATGTAGGAGTTTTTGTTTTCTCAAAAAAATAATAAAAAATGTAGGTACTGGCCATGAAGTCTTCAAAACTTCGGATAAAAGCATGTGATCTATGCTTTTATCCGAAGTTTAGTTTAGCTTATAGGTAAGTATTTTAGATTGTTTACGGTTGTTTTATTTATAAAAGGCTGCCCATTCATGCAAATACGTTTAAAAATAAAAAATGGTCAACTGTGAGTCGGACTCGCGTCCAAAGGTTCCGAACCAATTTCATTTTTGTAACATGCTATTTTAACACTATCGACTTCTTATAGGATTTTCTGTAATAATTTTTAGGTAGAAGAACTTATTATCAGCATTTTTTTTTTCAAGATTATAGACTCAATAGTTTCGGAGATACTCGTATGGTGACGGAGAATGGTCATTTTGGTCTGTTTTTTTTATTTATTTAATTATTATGAAGAAACATAGTTAAAACACACAGTAAGCCCTTTCATTAGATATATCAAAAATTACCATTCCCCGTCCCCCATCATCCAAACTACTGAGCCTGACATTTTGAAAAAAAATGCTGATAATATTTCTATACCCATAGATCACAGGGAAACCTATAAGAAGTCTATAGTGCTAAAATAACCCTTTACACGCAAATCCGACTCGCACTTAGCCAATATTTTTTTGTTCAAATCAATAGCACAATTCCCTAAAAGGTAAACTTTTTATACATATTATCAGCTTACCATTCCGTGGCCAATGATTTATTTTGTTTTTATATGCGTTTTTACATAATGTAGATACTGTATATTGATCTTTAGTTTTTGTTTCAAGCCTATTAAATATGCCATTCCATTATTTTTCAATTTCGGTTCAGGTTTTCACGTTTTTAACGCCCCAGGCGGTTTATATTAGAGCTAATTGACGACAGTAACTAATTATACTAATACTTGGGGGTAAAGCTAAAGGCTTAATTAATGTACTAATGTATTTAAAACAAAACTTGAAAGACCTCTAACAATAATTATCTATTAATAACTATCTTTTCGAAGAATGGACTTTTTCATAGTAGTTTTTTTCTGATCTAAGAATAGCCTAAAAGCTTGCTGTGAAGTACAATAAAAAACAAGTCTTCGTACACCATGTTTTCAAAACCAGTACCTATATACCTACACACCTTTTGGTAATTAGGATATTAAGACTAATATTTCGATACCTTTGGAACAGGCGGCCCAAGTGACGCAAGTAATTTAAGGTTTTTACATCCACTAGAAAAACATTATACCCACCTCTGGGAAAGTCGGGTGATAAAAAAAGAGCTGAGTTTACCACACGAAAACTAGTTTTAAGAAAAGGTGACAAATCGGGAAAGAATATATGAAGATCAAAATCGTGACCAAACGCCACTCGCGTTCAATTGTTTTCAAAAGTTTTGACATAGTGACAAAAGGGGAATTTGACGAACGGGAAGTAGCCGAAGAATATTGTACAGACATTTTTGGACAGTTAAAAACTGGTAAACTTGAACATGCTGTGGGTAAGCTACGTCACCCAATCTGATTTATGTTCAGTTAGCTCGTTTACTGCTAACTGCCTTGTAATCTTGTTAGACTCGTTAGCTCATCTTATTTAGTTTACGTAGGCGACTACTTAGGTGCTGCTAAGGTAACAAGGTATACTTAAATAATTCATCGAAATGAGATTAAAACTAAGGCACATATTCAAAGTCAGCTTGAAGGACCTCAACTCGACTTACTCACTATGACAACCGAAAAAACACGTCAAATATCAAGTTATTATTTAAAAAATATAGCTGATTCGAGGTAAAGTCAAGTTGGAGGAAATTACTTTGTCCAATGCAACTTATTTGAGTACCATTGGTGTACTCTTTCTCTCGTTTATGCATACGCCAGTCTCCAATTTACCACAGTCGAGGTTGATTCATAACAAAACCAAAGTGCAATGGGTTTTCACCCACCAAACAAACATTGTTACACACATTTCAATTTGCAAAAACGTTTATAATTTACATATTATCAAAGGCCATCAATCCATTTCAGTAGATTGGTCGCATTGTTTGTATTAAACGACTTTATTTACGGCTGGCAACATTATGTGCTGCAATAACGTTCACTCATTCAGTAATTACCGATTGTTGCGGTAAACTCATTCACCTGAAGTTATGAATGATCACAAACGACCTCGATACCTCGTTACTGTTTTGTTAGGAACTTAATTACGAGTGAGGTTCATATAAATAGTCAGATGCGACTGTTCTTAAAAGCTCATTTATCTTATCGTTTTGAAAATCTCGAATTTTGTAGTTTGTAGCGTTAAGATTGACCTAGTCAAAACTTTTTCCTGTTGACTTATTTAGTACTATTAACAAGAGGGCCAATTCTACTAATTTTTAAACAACTTTCGCATTTGCATGTCAATTGCAAACTGTCAAAAAAGCATTGAATTGGCACTCTGTACCTACAAACGCAACTGCTATGGTACACGTTACGTTTTTTTTTTAATCACAGATTATTAAGAAAAGATCTAAGTATAGATACAAATGGGCAAATGCCACGTAAGTCAAAACAACCCAGACCAATAATCACTAGATGACAATGATTCAAAAGGAGACAAAATAATCTTTTCAATCACTACCACCTACTTGCAAAAGACATCTGAAGAAAAGCTACACAATATAAAGAAATCAATCCCACCTCAACATAAATAGAAATTTTATATCTGAGTAGACAAAACCAAAGTATCCAATAATTGTTATTGGATTACACATATACAAGACACCTACAAGACCACCTACGTCTCCCAAGTATTCGTTAATGTTCGATCAATAAATTACTTTGTTAGACACACCAGAATGTAAGTAAAATTGCCACATAATTTTTAATTGATCTAGAAATAATTAAACAAAGAGATCATAGTCACGTGCGAAGAATCGTGCGAGACTTTTACATTGTCTCATTATCGGCGGGTGACTGAAATAACTTTGGAGACAACGAACTCACGGTTCCTAAATATTGAGAGCTAAAAAGTTTCTTAATAGATATAATGGTATTATGATTTTCTGTGAATATGGAAATCAATAATTATCAATCTTAATAAAAAATTCTTCCCTCAACTGACTGACAGAGAATGCACAGCCGAAACTACGGTCATAGACAGCGGAAATTTTCAAAAGCCTAAAGTCATTCATTGAGATGGAAGTACTGAGAGAGGATTTCTTGAAATTATTACGAGTGATAAAAGTAGGTTTTAAATAACACTTTTACACGTCAATCTTTTTTGGTCATTTTAAACTAGATGAGGCCGGCGTTTAGTAGCTGACTGCTCTGAGAAGAAACACCGAAACAAACTCAGAAGTCAAAGTCTCTTTTAAAGTCCATACAATCGTACTGGTTAAATAAAGAACGGAGAACGGGCAAAACTGGGTATACGCCCACGAAGTCGCGGGCAAAAGCTAGTATCTTTGATTAATTCAGTATTGCGTAAATTGCCTACAATATGCCTACTTTCTTTCTTTCTTTCCTTTTCTTTATTACCAATTAAACAATAGTACAGGATTATTAGTATTACATAGCTACTAAAAACCACTAAGGTTTAAACTTGTGCTATTCTGAGTCTATCAATATGTATATAGGTACATATTTAAAAAAAAAAACGCTAAAAACAGAATGCTTACCGTCATTACAACGTAAAACTATAAAACTACAATTATTAACGTTATTGTTGATAACAATTAATAGCATCACACACAATATTTAGGTCTTAAATGAGTTAACAAACTTCTCTAAATTATCTAGATAATACTTAAATAATATTGTTTAAGCTTACGTTAGCTTATGTTGTGTGCTATATTAGTACTTGGTAGTAGTTTTTCGTGAACATATATTATGGTTTTAGGAAAATACTCTCACTAACAGATTGATTAAGGGCTAACACGATTATTTTTATGAGTAACGTTTTTAAGATTAATCCTATAGTCATTGAATGCTTCAGTAATTTTGTCCGGGCTTTTAATTACAGTACCATTTTCATTACGTTTTCTTTGAATTGCTTGCTCTTAGTACCGGCGGATAACAAATCCGCATTTCACCAGTTGTTTAGGTACCATGTGATTCTCAGGGATGAAACTGTCTGCCAGGGTTGCGGAATTTGTTCAAAAGAGTCAACGCGGCCCTGGAACGCAAAGGACATTAAGAGGTACATGGATAGTATAAGCCCTTCTAGTTCAATATGCAACCGCTCGATTGTACGCACTAACCACCATTTAATGACATGCGGTTGCGTATTAAACTGGAACCGCACGGTTGACCGCCCCCGCGACTGACCGCTAGTGCGTACGTAGGCTTAGTGCCTGTTTACGGAGACGCGGGGTGTCAAGCGTCCGCTGCCGCGGAAAACGCCACGTCGGCCGCCGCGGTACACGCCACGTGCAACGCCGCGTGCGTCACGGTGGTCGACGCGGCGTGCACGTGCGTCGCCTCTCCAAAAGACCAGACGTGGTCCGTCACTCCGATCAAAAGTAGCAATAAAGTTCCCTAATATCCGTTCGTAGATAACCGGAAAGTAAATCATGAACCGTTTTATCATTAGAAAAGTACGCAACGATCACGACAGAATTTTATTCAGGACTAGCTTCTGCCAGCGGCTTCGCCCGCGTGATCCCTAGGGAACATATTCCCGGGATGAAAAGTAGCTTATGTGCTATTCCAGACTATAATCTATCTTTGTTCTAAATTTCATTAAGATCCGTTAAGCCGTTCTGGCGTGATTGAGTAACAAACAACCAAACTTTCACATTTATAATATTACTCGTTTGGTGTAAAGCGAAATTATAACCATCTTCCCCTCGACATTATAATTATTAAAGGATATTGCAAACTGTCGTAAGCCGTTTTCCGAAGCTACTCGCTAGCCTCTAGGCGCCAAGCTGGCCGCCTGCCTGTGCGTTCGCGACCACAAAAATAATCCTTATAGCATGATTCAGTATTCACGCGCGATGGCTTATTATTAGCGTTTTTCATGTATAACTTTGGTGTTTCTATACCGATTTCTATGATTCTTTTTTTTTTGGAATAGTTAATAATGTTAACTTTTATTAATGTTAATTAGGGACCGCTGAGAGTTTTATAAACGTAAGAGTAGACAAATACAATCAGAAAGCTTCGAACTGCTAAGCTATCGGGAGTTACACGTGTTATTGTTCGTCAATCATAAAAGATAGACATATGCTGTCGTTGGATATTTTTTATATAGGTAATTTTAAGGAGAACATTTCCGTCATACATGATTTCTGTGTAGCTTTCACCATTAAGGTTGCACACGCGACGGAAGCTTAAAAAATGGAGTAACTTCTCCCGTTTTCTCAACATTTCCCTTCACTGCTCTGCTCCTATTGATTGTAGCGTGATGAAAAGTATACTATAACCTGCTCAGGAGTATGAATAATAATTGTACCAAGTTTCATTAAAATCCGTCGAGTAGTTTTTGTTTCTATAACGGTTATACAGACAGACAGACAGACCGACAGACAGACAGACAAAAATTGTACTGATTGCATTTTTGGCATCAGTATCGATCCCTAATCACCCCCTGATAGTTATTTTGGAAATATATTTCATGTACAGAATTGACCTCTCTACAGATTTATTATAAGTATAGAAGATAGTTTTATATCCTCATTTCTGTTTTTAATATTAAGAAAGTTAATAGATGAACGTGGATCAATGACCGTTATTGCACATTTATCTGGCACTTACCATAGTACTAACATTACTAACTAGCAAGACTTGTCTGTTATGGGACGCCCTGCGGCACGATGGACCGATGATTTAAAGAAGGTGGCGGGCAGCGGATGGATGTGGTCTGCTCAAGATCGGGATGGACCTCTTTGGTGGGAGGCTTTACGTTCAGCAGTGGACGGCAATTGGCTGAAATGATGATGATGGTGAAGACTCGTACGTTAGCCAATGCCATTTAAGTTTAGGTATAGTGCACTGTGATTTAAACCGCTCTTACTCGAGACGACTTTGATAGATTTAGCTTATATATTAGACTCCCCTTGACTGAATTGACGCCGCTTTGCGAAACTCAGCGAGCGCTATTGCGGTTAGACCCGAGTCTAAAGAGAGAGGATAGTCTTGCTGGAGGCAAAAGACCCATGATTTTATTCTCAACTAATGCGATAGTGTAAGAAGTAACAACTCACAATGGTTCAAACCTACTCCGAATTCTCAATTTTTCAGTCTGTCTCAGATTTTGAACCTGTGATTATGTTCATTCAATATCTAGCTAGGGAAAAGTGTTATGGAAAATGTCCATCAAGGAATCTCTTTTATCCCTTTTGCTAAAACAGGTGCGGTGTTACTATAACTAAATGATTGTATGTGGTAACATATTTTAACTAAAAACACCTTTTTTTTAGGGATGGAAAATCCTCAAATGACTTCTCCCGCTCTGGGTGGAGCGGAAGGGAGTGTCAGACTTTTACTGACTAAAACCTATCCATGTTCCTTCATTGCCCTTCGTGTTTCGGAGCCGCGGTATCTCTTTCGAATAGTCCCGCAACTCCGGCTGCAGGCGTCGGCCCTTTTGGGCCCCTCTTTGTGATGCCTCTCTTTGAGACGCGCGTGGAACACGAACGCGCCGTCGACACGGTCTGTCGTCATAAGACAGACGGACGGCGAGCTACCAATAGCTCACCGTCCACAGGCCGCCCGCGAACTAATAACACCTACTACCAAACAAAATTAATTCGCAATATAATTGGCTATCAGCAAACCTAATAATCATATCTCATCGGTTAATAGTAGTGCCAAAAACTACATTGATGACCACATGATGACCAATTTACGGTTAGGAAGATTGTAAACAGACTCGCAAGCTGCTTCCAACGAAGTGTATAAACACTTTGAGCGAATACCGCCAAGCAGTAAAGACAACAGAGTTGCAAAGATATAACGATTTGGGTCATTCGTCATTATGTAGTACTAGCTTTTGCCAGAGTCTTCACCCGCGTGAATGTCGGAAATTGTTCCAATTGAAGATAATCTCAGAATAAGAGTCTACAAGCCTAAGTTTAATTACTTCGACGCCTAATTATATCTTGGTTTTATATGTTCATATATACATATAGTTAGGTTTAGTAGCTTTTCTGTTTTAATAAAGGTTTTACATTAATCAATAGAAAAAATCCAGACTTTAAATCTGATCCATGAATGCCTAATTTTATCCAGATTCTTTCAGCCGTTCTGGCGTGATTGAGTAAAAATCATCCATTTTTCCAAACTATTGCATTAAGGATAAGGAAAATTTTATTTTCGAAGACCCTGTGGTCCCCAAAAATATTTTTCTCTGCAATCGAGGTCGGATTTTAGTGATAGAGGATTGTAAAAAAAAGATCGCTCTTAGCGATAAGGCCGCCCATTGTGTCACCCTATGTAATGTTTACTTAATTTATTTTTTCTGTAACTTATATGGTGTACATAATAAAGAGTATTCTATTCTATTCTATTCTATTCTATTGTTGGTGTTAATGATCCTTTCGTTTAATGTTTTATTTATTTAACTGTACTGCTAGTGTGGTTGTTACCCAGCACGTTTCATTATACATACGTGTATACCTACACTTTAGGAATTTCGATCACGTGTGGCCAAATTTCAGTAATTTGTGATGGATCGTCTGCGGTGTTTCTTAACAAAGTTTCAGACAGCGTCGGTTCAAAATTAGGTACCGGCTTAATTTGGCTTACAAGAGGTTCTTCAGTATATTTTCCTAGTCGAACATATTTCATCGTATTATATTTTGTTGAATAATTTCGTCAAAAAAATACATTATCCATCAAGGACACTGTGAAAGTAGCATGAAAATTTATATGATGTTGTGACTAACAAAAGTTCGCTAATTATAGGCAGGTTTACTCAGACAGCTAATTATAGCAACTCAGAAGTACAAAAAGATGAGCACACTAGATATTTTTACATCTCACGTGACATAGTAATAATGTAGGTATTATTATAACGGATTTAATTCGGCATAAAGGAGCTTCAATAAATTTAATGAAAAAATTTACAGGAAAAAAATTACTTTAATGATTAGCTCTAGTTTTCTTAAATAGTTTTAGAATTAATATTAAAAAAAAAAAAAAAAATTAAAAATATCTTTATTAGCTTACATATTTTTAGAATTAATATCAAAAAAAAAACATCTGTAATCTATACTTATAATAAATCTGTAGAGAGGTCAATTCTGTACATGAAATATATTTCCAAAATAACTATCAGGGGGTGATTAGGGATCGATACTGATGCCAAAAATGCAATCAGTACAATTTTTGTCTGTCTGTCTGTCGGTCTGTCTGTCTGTCTGTCTGTCTGTCTGTATAACCGTTATAGAAACAAAAACTACTCGACGGATTTTAATGAAACTTGGTACAATTATTATTCATACTCCTGAGCAGGTTATAGTATACTTTTCATCACGCTATAATCCATAGGAGCAGAGCAGTGAAGGGAAATGTTGGGAAAACGGGAGAAGTTACTCCATTTTTTAAGCTTCCGTCGCGTGTGTAACCTTAATGGTAAAAGCTACACAGATATCATGTATGACGGAAATGTTCTCCTTAAAATTATATAAAAAATATCCAACGACAGCATATGTCTATCTTTTATGATTGACGAACAATAACACGTGTAACTCCCGATAGCTTAGCAGTTCGAAGCTTTCTGATTGTATTTGTCTACTCTTACGTTTATAAAACTCTCAGTCGTCCCTAATTAACATGAATAAAAGTTAACATTATTAACTATTCCATAAAAAAGAATCATAGAAATCGGTATAGAAACACCAAAGTTATACATGAAAAACGCTAATAATAAGCCATCGCGCGTGAATACTGAATCATGCTCTATGGATTATTTTTGTGGTCGCGAACGCACAGGCAGGCGGCTAGCTTGGCGCCTAGAGGCTAGCGAGTAGCTTCGGAAAACGGCTTACGACAGTTTGCAATATCCTTGAATAATTATAATGTCGAGGGGAAGATGGTTATAATTTCGCTTTACACCAAACGAGTAATATTATAAATGTGAAAGTTTGGTTGTTTGTTACTCAATCACGCCAGAACGGCTTAACGGATCTTAATGAAATTTAGAACAAAGATAGATTATAGTCTGGAATAGCACATAAGCTACTTTTCATCCCGGGAATATGTTCCCTAGGGATCACGCGGGCGAAGCCGCTGGCAGAAGCTAGTTTTAAATACTTGTTTAAGGATATGAAATAACGATTCGAAAAAAGTGTGTTAAATTATCGATTAATTGCGGCATTAAAAAGTTCAGGTATGACATAAATATATTATAATTGTGTAACAGCACACATTACATTTTTATTACCTACTTATCATAAAATTGCCAGCACTTAAGGCGATTGAAATAAATAAACGAAATTGCAAACGTATTGTGTTTATTATGGATTATTTTATTACCCACCAACCAGTACACACAACAAATAGTTTCAGTACAACAAAACTGTACAATAACTTACAAAATTATTGCTCCAGTAGATCATGTGATTATTATCTTGTCGAAAAATTCCGTACACTTTCTTCGCTCGAAGAAAAAAACGGAATAACAATTATCATGACGCTAAATGCCAAAATTATGTAACGCTAATTTAGTGTGTGGTGTGTCGGATGGGCCAACAATTTGGAGTTGGGCCTTGGCTCGTGTTGGTGACAATGAACGCACAACGACTCACTGGCTAAATATAAGTGTAGCGGCCCACCTGCGGCCGGGGCTTGACGCTCAGCTGTTCATGACGTACTCTTGGCCGCTCAGCGGTTTCCTCAAGCCACGACCTTTAAAATCTCTAAGCGCCAGATGATTGTCGGTCTTCCGGATTGACACTAGAACTACATTAAAATAACCAGTGAAATTATCTCGGGTTTTTAGAATTAACCGTTCTATTTGCGATCTTCCGTTCGCTGCTTTGAGCTTCGCTGTACGAGTGTTCTTATATTTTTATTACAACAATTCACGTCAGACGTTTCGTTTAGCTGATAAATGGATTTACTCTAAGAACTACAAAGAAAATGATTTTGTAATTTATTCATGGGCCGTGGTTAAATAAAGCAAAGCTTGCTGAGGTTGGTCTGTGGATGGGTGACCATTTTAACATACCGAGTTTCCTCCGTGCCTTGGAAAGCACGTTAAAGCTGTTGTTACGGATAGTTAGAAGCCAGAAAATCTGACACCAGTCTTGCCAATTTAAGGAGTACCGTGTTACCCAGTTAATGGGTTGTAGAGGTCTTGAAGGCCACCACTCCACGTAAAGATACTGGTATTTAGATGAATCCAGTTTGACTGGAAAGGCTAGTCAGATGATGAAACAATTTAAACCTTAAACTTTTAAAATAACACTTTGTCTTTAGTGTTTTATCGTGAGAACGCAGTGAAAAAAAAGTTAGGAAAATCTGAAAAAGCAAGCGAGTGAAGTGGAAATATTAATGGAATCAATTTAATCAACTCATATCATACTGATCAGCTAAAAATAATGCAGCTCCGAGTTAAACGATTTTTTTCTTAAAGGGGTTTAAATAAAAGTTTACAGAGAGCGAGCCAAGTTAGGATAAAATTCTTTCACACCATTTTATGAGGCTGAGATTGAATTAGTGACGTAGCTAAGCTTTGATGTCTTTTTACGCACCAAGTCTCTAATAAGGATCATCTTATTAATTTATCAAGCCATCCCAGCGTTATAAAACTTTTCATACAAGAGCGATTTCAAATAGTGAAACTGCTATTAAAATATCATTCTACTTTAATAGCAGTTTCAGTACTTGTATAGCTTTAAACGAGATTGGTGCAACTAGGATAAATAAAGAGATGGCAGTATATGTAATGAAATAAGTATATAAATTATCAGTCAAGTGTTAGTCCGCACGCACACAAAGGGTTCTATATATCATAAACCGAAATAAAAACATGTAGCAAACATTTATTTTAGCAGCATGCAGTAGAAACACATGTGAAAAAATCTATTGTCTATATATTTCTTTGAAGAGATACAAGCCCGCTGACGAAAGCTTATTAATATCTAGTGTTGTGTTAGTTCACCTTATAAGCAAATTTATCTGTCTATACAGGGTTATTTGTAAAACACCGGCAACCTCTGAGGACTATGTTACTAACATAATAACCAACAACTTTTGTTCTATGACTTTTGAAAATTCAGCATATTTTAGTTCATCAGGATTTCATACAAATATATTATTCGAATGGAATAAAATCTCAACTCGTATAATAATATGAATATATATCCTTATAATAATTCCAAATAAATAGCATTACATTGAAAGAATGTAAAAATTCAAAAAAATCAAATGCTGTTCGTTTATCTCTGCTGGATAGAAAAGTCAGCCAAGATACTCTAAAAAGAAGCTACGCGGTTGCTGGTACTCTAAGAAACTTTCAAATATATAATTCAGACGGACAGTGGAGGACATTGGAGAAAGTGGAAATTCCAAAATCATATGATATGGCATAATTCTGCAGGCAGCCCTATAAAACCACCGAAAAGGTGGCATAATATACGCGCCCCCGGCCCGAGGGCGACTGCGCCGCAGTCGTCATTAATTGACAGTGACAATTTATTTAATTGAATATGTGTTTAATATTTTTGTAAAGTGTAAATATTTCTAGTATAGTGATTTTTTACATTGTGTTTTTATATTTGTACTTTATTTGGTAAGTTAAATATATTTTATGTTAAATACCGGCTGTAGCGATGCCGGAACCTGTGCCAGTCAACCTGCCACATCCCTCGACACACAGCTGGTGAGATGCCCCCATTGCTCCCAGGCACGCTTTTTTAAAGGCGAACGGGGGTTGAAGATACACTATGGCAAGGTTCACAAACCTCATAGTGTACCTTTGTGCCCCCAGAGCCCATCCACATCACAAACATCAACTCATTTGGAACCACTTTGGACAACGTTATCAAAATTGAAAAATTCAACACCTCTGATAAAGAGAGTTCCTCGGGGCGCGAGACGGTCTGTTGCGTTGAGTTTAGCGCGATGCGTCCGTCTTGCGACTCAAGAGAACACCCAAAGTGCTTGGGAGGAATTACTCACCTTCCCTTATAGGATTCTACATGTGCAAAAAAGTTTGGCTAAAAAAAAAACATTGACGACCCAAATTAAAGACAATTGCACTAATTCGACCTACACTTTAGATCCAAAATTGCCCGCTTTTAATAACGTTCCTCAAAAAGGCGTGTGTTCATATGTGGAATCCAAATTAAGTGAAGGTGACATTAGGGGAGCGGCCAGGCTGTTATTCAGCAGTGATGTGGTGGCGCCTTACTCTCCAGATACTATTTCAGCTCTGGAGAGTAAACATCCTGCGCCTGCAGATGACCTCAACTTCCCTGACCCCCCCGACACCACAAATCCGGATTCACCTTTTTTTCAAATTTCAGCCTCGCAGTTGATGGCAGCCGTGAGCTCCTTCAAAAGCGGTTCCGCCGGCGGCCTTGACGGTCTGACTCCTCAACATTTAAAGGATCTTTTAAGTTCAGGCGCCGGGGATGCTGGTGAGTCGCTGTTGAAGGAGCTTTCGGCTCTTGTCTCCCTAATGCTCTCCGGCGGCGTGAACGATGCTGTCGTCGATGTTTTGTACGGGGCTAACCTCTGTGCCCTGCGCAAGAAAGACGGCGGCATTCGTCCCATTGCCGTCGGGTGCACCTACAGGCGTATGGCAGCCAAAATTTGCTGTGGAATATACAGGCTTAAACTTACCAATAAATTTCAGCCCCTACAGCTTGGCTTTGGATCCAGAGGGGGCTGTGAGGCTGCCATACATGCCCTTTCAACTTTTTTAAATTCTGGGAAGAGTGAGGTTATCCTCAAGGTTGACGTTAAAAACGCCTTCAATTCTGTTAACAGGGACACCTTGTTGGCAGAAGCAAAAAAAGAAATACCAGAGATTTACGGCTTTTTATGGCAATGTTACAGGAACCCTTCAAAATTATTATACAAAGACAACGTTCTAGAATCTGCAGTTGGATGCCAACAAGGTGACCCCCTCGGGCCAGTCATTTTCAGCTTGGCTATCCATCCCATCATTGAAAAACTAAATTCAAAATTTAACGTCTGGTATCTAGATGATGGAACACTAGGAGGTGACGTAGACACCGTTTTAAAATATTTTATTTACCTGAAAAAGCAGTTCCAATCCATCGGCCTTGACCTCAACCACTCCAAGTGTGAAATTTTTATTTGTGACAATACCGACAGACCAATGACTCTACAGAAATTCAATTCTATAGCCCCAGACATCAAAATTTTAGATAACAGTTCTCTGCACCTCCTAGGATCACCAATATTGGAAGTCAGTTTTTCTTCATTCATTGACGACAAAATTAAACATTTTAACGATATTTCGGAAAGACTTTCTAAAATTAGTTTACATTCGGCTTTCACCCTCATAAGATATTGCTGTTTTGGGCCAAATTTTATTTATTTTCTCCGCTCTTCCCCTTTATGGAAGCAGTCACACCTTTTGGACAAAATTGATCGAATAATTCAATGCACACTAACATCTATCTTAAATGTGGCTCTGGATGACCGAGCCTGGCTCCAAGCCACACTACCCATTCGCTTTGGTGGGCTCGGCATCCGCAAAATTTCTAGTATAAGCCTACCGGCGTTCCTGTCTTCGGTCAACAGCACTGAAAAGTTAACCAAAAGGATTTTAACTCCAACTTTGGTTAACTGTGAAGTGCCTTGCTTGACCGATGCTGTGAACGCCTGGAAAGTGGCTTGCCCGAACACGGCGTTGCCCGATAACCCGTTTTCCCAGAGGCAATGGGATGAGCCGCTCTGCAGGTTGGTACGGAATAACCTCTTAAACACGACCACCAATACTGCGGAGCGTGCCCGCCTGCTGGCTGTGGGTGAATGGGAGTCGGGTCTTTGGCTACAGGCACTACCGTCACCCAACATAGGTACTATGCTGAGTGACAGTACTTTCCGGATCGCTACGTGTCTGCGTCTGGGTGCTTCTAGCGGAGCCCCACATCGGTGTCAATGCGGTGAACCAGTCGACCGCCTCGGACACCATGGCCTGTCTTGCAGTAGGAGCGCTGGTCGGCTAGCACGGCATGCCAGCATTAATGACATCATCCGTCGGGCTCTTGTCACCGCCGGGGTGCCAGCTGTTTTAGAACCCCACGGCTTGGCACGTGACGATGGGAAAAGGCCAGATGGGATGACCATAATGCCTTGGAAGGTGGGTAGGCCTTTGGTGTGGGATGCAACATGTGTTGACACCCTTGCGCCATCCCATCTTCTTAGCACGGCGGGCTGTGCTGGGGCGGCTGCTGCAGGTGCGGAAAACCTCAAAAGGCGCAAATATAATAACCTTATTGGGAGTTATATATTTGAGCCTTTTGGCGTTGAAACACTAGGCCCATGGGGTCCGAGTGCACATAGAGTCTTTCGGGACATCAGCAAACAACTTGTCGACGGTTCACGTGACCAGAGGGCTGGGCTTTTCTTCGGCCAAAGAATCAGCATTGCCATTCAACGTGGCAATGCTGCCAGTGTTCTGGGCACTTTTGCCGTTGACAGCGATGTGGATTATTTTTTTGATGCCCAATGATTTATTTTGTTTTTTTTTATGCGTTTGTACATAATGTAGATACTGTAAACATTGTACTTAAACATACTATTAATTATTATCTACTAATAAATACTCTAAATAAGCTTAAATATATTATTTAAATTGAACGCTCTAAAAGTTAAGAAGTCTATGCGAAGCATAAGAAAGCTCATTCTTTTTCTTTTTCTTATGCTTCCGTTGTTTTACAAATAACCCTGTATAAATAAAAATGAATAGGCGATTTTTTTTTTGTTGTATTCGTAATTGTCAGGACGAGGTTAATAAGAAAGGAAATTAAAACAAAAAATATATCCAGTCGAAGTCGAAATAATAAAAGACAAAACAAGACTTTGAAAAACAAGAAGACTAGTTTACCATGCGAACAGTGTTCTTAAATATACCTTCCTTGAATGCAGCCTATGTACGAGATCTTATTGCTTCTACTACATAATAACAGTTTCCCTCATAGCATACCACAACAAACGATCATATAGGTGTTGCCATAATAACGGAGGATCGTAGATATTAGGAGGCGAGGCGATGCGGCTCAGCCTCGGCTTATGATCTCGTTTACGACATGAGTTAGTATGGTGCTGTTGAATACAATCTTACTACGGTTTAGTAACACCTTAGTTAAATTAATATATTGGGTAGGTACGTAATTGCCGTTTTTTATGGCACTTTGAACTATGACAACTATGGTTGAACTTGGACTTTTTTAAATTGAAAAAAGCTTTATAATATGGTGCCTTTTCTGGTATATAGCTAAATCCGGTTTGACTGGAAGCCGACCCCAATATAGTTGGGAAAAGGCTAGGCAGATTATAGGTGCCTTTTCTTTTAAACCCGTTTGCAAATAAATAACTGATTTTAAGAAAGATATGGATATGAATGCAGGTATAATTTCCAATCAAACTGAAGTTGTAGTTTAAAAAGGACCGTTTAATATAGTGATTTTCTGTCTCATAAATAAACGAACTCTTTATGAAGAAGACAACAGGCTTTTTTAAGTATTCTCTGCAGGCACTGATCTGGTTAAGAAAATTCTTTAACTGATTAAAAGCTACAATGTCAATAAGTTTCATAGGTTTTTACTTTGTTAAATACAAAGATCTTCAGAAACGTTCTCTTTTGGTGTGGTTCCCCAAAAGTTTCGACCGTCAAATACAAACTGGAAGTAGTAAAGAAAAAAAAATACAGTCTCAATCTCAATATAAGTTAAGGTAGGTATGTACTTGTGTGCCCTCATCAAAGAAGCTTCTGTCGATGAACGATCACTGGAATGGCGTCACGCGTCTCATTTCCGCTGCCGATATCAGTGGTTGAGCAGATGTCGGTCTGACGACTATATGCACATTACCCAATTTTTGCTATCTTGAGATTTCTCAGATCTGAAAACTTAAGGGTGCCGAGAACAAACTCACTACTTCAGTCCTAGAACAATAATTAAGTTAGAAACGGGTATGACTGTTTCAGATGTTTAAGTAAGGCTATAATAGGCGCAAACTGGTGACTTTTGTTACGCGGCAATATATTTCTCTCTGTTGCACTTCACAAATGCGAAAAAGAGAGTAAGGTACTGTCGCGGTGATAAAGTAAGAGATAAGTCACCCGTACGCGCATAGGCTTAGATCATATGTAGATATTCTATAATGTCATCGCCAATTTGACGTTTCTCGACTTCGCATTGACGCGTATGGTATAAACGTCGCTTAACTAAAATTGTATCACATCTAGAACGAAGCGGCGCGGTTTCGTCGCGTTGGTTCTGCATCAAAATGTGCATACCTAAATGTTAGACGAGTGTGTCTATGGCTCGTAAAACCAACTTCAAGCAAAGTGAAATCATCGTATTAATATTCATATTTTCATCTCACGTTCATCTCACGGCTTGGGAGCATACGGTGCAACCGTACATATTTCCACGACACATGCAATATTTAGTACCTACAGTACACGTTCAGCTATCAAAGAAGCTGTACGTTCATCCATATATAGCCAAAAAGAGCGTGTGACACAACACACATAGCGTTGCGTTTTTCTTTTCTTATGAAACTCTAGTCGCAGGGCAAACTGACAAACGGCAACCTACATTTAGACCTACACTTCGTCCACACGACGTTCGTAAAGAAAACTAAGCGTTGCTCTCTCAATTTACTAGATATATTCTTATTCTATTTTATTATCTTACACACCATACAACCCCACTCGCACACTCACACCCACACTCACTCACTCATGATACACACACCACAATTACACGCGTGATCTTTTTTGTTTTTTGTTGTAAACATAACGCTCACTTATTTTCAGAGCTGTTTGAATAATTTACAGTCATGTCTACATTTCAATTGCTTAAAAATAACTAGTGGAAGTGCGGAATCTCCTAATACAAGCAATTACTTGCTTAAAAGGTGATCTCCAATAATATGTATCTAAATGCCAAATGTAATTGCATTAAATGTTTTTTATTTTATTAGAATGAACCTATAAGGTCTTTTTTTATCCCAGAGAATAAATTGACAAGTGTAAATGTCAAAACTGATGAAAATACTATTGTTACCTATCTATATCAGTTTGCCATTTGCACTTGTCAATTTAGTCTCCGGGATAAAAAACAGACCTTAGTTCTTATCGAAACAATAATTGAATTTAGTTTTTATATACTGTATGAGTGAATGAATAATGAGTGATGCCCTTTACCTTATTCTAGTAGTAGGTTATCCTTCTATTTGATTTTGAATAGATACGATAAAATTCTATAGACAACGCAGTCATCACATCGGTATTGCCACAATTTATCGTGCAACTTTAATGTCTAAACACACTATGTCGAATGTACGCGAGCGAAGATCGGTATGATTACGCCTATTATGCTATTTGAATTTTATTACTGACGACACGTCATTATGCTGAAATTACGTTGCGTTATAGCGTACGCCGAACTTTGGTCGGGCGTAAGTTCAGCGCCCATTCGGCGGAAAAAATATTCTATCGAGCACACATTATACGCGACCGATGTTCGGTGCGATTGCACCGATTGCGAATCCACCTGATTCAGACCCAGAGGTCCTGGGTTCGATTCCCAGCGTAGGCACATTTTTTGCTCGGTTTGGTTGGTGGTAGGACTTGTTCTAAGTCCGCCTGGCAAGCTACCACCATCATGTCTAAGTCTGTCGCCATAACAACTATGTTAACAGCATTGTAGTGTTCCGGCAGTTAGAGGTATGATAGCCAGTTCCTCTGTGTAAGAGGATTCCGGGTGAATCTCGCTTCCATCTTCGGCCTATTCATCACTTTCCATCAGGTGAGATTTGGGCCAAGAGTTTCCCCGTTTTGTATAAAAAAAAAACCTTGTTCGATTCAGAAAAAAATATTATCGCGGTTGAGTCGCGACCGTGTTTTTTTTTTTCAGCGCTATAGACATTGAATACACACAAAGTTGCGCAACACGTCGGAACATAAATCAGTCGCAGAACTGCATTTGCGTACCTTCGGCATAGTGTGTTTATTTTGAAGTACGTCCTAACTTTCCTATTATTACCTAAGATATGAATTCTTACTACTAACGTAGCGGCCATTTAATTACTAATTACAAAGTGTAATAGAATAAACGCAATACCTGAAAGATGGTAGAGGAAATCGAGTGCCCCATTTATGTGCGCACAACTCGACAAAATTTTCGGAACAGCTGATATTTTTTTCGCGATTTCGTAGTTGTTCCTGTACCTAGTAAAAGTTGTTCATAAAGATGGGTAAAATTCCAGGTATTGCTTTCATTATATTACACGTTGTATAATTCATCAATTAACCAATTACTAGATGAACGATAGATATTGCGACTATACTTGAGCGGACTTCACTAATGAAACCGATAACGATCAGTACATTTACACTGAGTTCAAGAGCTGTCAGCGTTAATATTCTTTAGAAAATAATGATGCGTTATTATTTTCTCGTAAACTTGGTTTATCTGTTGATCGCATTCAATTTCATTGATGAAATCCGCAGTTAATCTAATAGAAAAACTGTTTCTACAGGTATTGTTTAAACACATTCAATTAGATGTTTACCTTCGATACCGTGTTTTAATAGCGGTATGCAACTATGGCAATATTATTTAAACATTAATTGGTACCCCAAGGTTCTGCTTTCACAAATATTATGAAGGAACCCCTTAATTGGATTCGTGGTCTATGTTTTAATAATTAGTTTTTGGTAGTGCTACATTGAGTTGAAATACACACACCTCATACAGGCTAGACAGGCAGCTTTAAATTAATGTATGCTCGCATACTTAATATAGTTTGTCAAAGAATGATAGAGTAGAAAATACCTCAAAGGACGGAAACGAATGAATACCTGGTATTAATTTTCATCCTTTGAGGTTCTTTCAACTCTCCTGTTATAATTAATTTCAAAATTCCAAACTGTTCGTCCAAATATAACTTTCCAAGTAACTTCTTGTTTTATTTCTATTAATTTGTTGAACTAAATTAAAAATAGTACATCAAAGGTATAACAAGACTTTCAAAACCATACCTTATGCCTTAGTATCACGACTACTTAAAACGAAAACCAAATTATATTGTCACGTAGTTAGATCTGACATGGCTTTCAGTAACATAATAAGATTATTATGCTTTAAACAGAGAAAATGTTACGAAAACTTATTTCCTCCACTCCGTTCGTCATAACGCGTTGTCGTTTCAGCCTAGCAAGAGCCTCGGCACAGCACACATAAGACGAAATATTATGAGCACACATGATGCACATCGCGTGTTTGTAACATTTTAAGATGTACGCGGAAATATATGAGACAGCTATGACAGGACAGGTATCTAGTGATGACGCGGTAAACATATAACTACCATCTGGCGCGAACTGTGTACCTGTATGAACAAATGCAGTCGTATTATGCAACATTCCTTTTCTCACGTCAATCTGTTTTTTTTCAGTTATTGATAGAGCAGAGATAGTGTAAACTGTGAACAAAACCTGTTCAGAAGGCCAATTGTTGAACTTAACAAGCATTTAATGAAATGAAATGAAATGAAATAATTTATTTGCTATGAATGTAGGTACAAAAATATGGTGTTAAGTAAGAGAGGGATCCAGTACATTCTACCGTGAGGCATGCAAATTTTTTTATAGTAGAATTAATTATGAAATAATCTTAAAAAATTAAATATTTAACGAGTATCAAATTATTAAATAGTCAATACAAATATAAATCCTTCAGTTTGTAAGTTCATTCAGTGGTAAACAATGTCAAAAATAAGTTAATTGGTCAATATTACAATGTCAATAATAAGTTAATAATTAGTCAATATACTCGTAAGATAAAATAATAAATTAGTCAAAAAATCAATGAAGTTTTAAAATTAAAATCGCAAGGAAAGTCATTGTATATCTTGTAACAATCATATTGATCTGTCATTCAAAAATTCATCAATTGTATAATAACATTTTTCTAGTAGTAATTTCTTTAATTTCTTTTTGAATATTTGTAATGTGCAATTCTTTATAACATCTGGTATTTTGTTGTAAATCACCGGACCCATATGCATAATATTTTTTTTCAGCAGTGCTGTTTTAAATTTGCCTGTATGTAAAAGATTTTTATATTGAGATCTTAATAATGTTGGCCTTGTTGAGTGATCAATATTTGAACAAAATAAATTTTGATTACTTTTCACAAACAGTCCCATTTCCAAAATATAGAGCGATGGTAAGGTGAGTAAGTTAAGGGATTTAAACATAGGAACGCAGCTGTCTGTTGAATTTATTCCAGTCATTGATCTAATGCAATATTTTTGGGCTCTGAAAATCCTTTCTTTCTCACTGCAGTTACCCCAAAAAACTACTCCGTATCTTAAAACAGAAGCAACGAGACCATGATAAGCTATAACAATCGTGTCAGTGCTAACTTTTTTTGTCAAATTATATAAAATGTAGGCAGATTTGCTTAATTTCTTGCAGATCTCCTCCGCCTGTGGTTTCCATGTCAGTTGATTGTCAATTATTATACCTAGAAATTTTGCAACATTTGTATTGTCTAATCTTTGTTCATTGTAAGCGATAGTCAAAGTGTCTGGACGTAAACGCTGGTAAAAATGCATTACTTTTGTTTTTTTCAAATTGATAATTAAATTATTGATTGAAAGCCAACTTATTATATTTTTTAATGTGTTATTAATATCTGTTTCATAATCCGTTTTATTTGTACATTTAACTATAGCCGTGCTGTCGTCAGCAAATAATACCATTGGCTGTTGAATTTGTCTAGGCAGGTCATTTATATAAAGCAAAAACATTAAGGGTCCGACAACAGTACCTTGCGGTACTCCGAATTTGACTTCCCTACTATCTGATAAATATTTATATTGAATCTTACTTTTGGGACATATCCTAGTGATTTCTGTCTGTTGTTTGCGTTTGCTTAGGTAAGATTGAATAAGTCTCAAGACGTTTCCTCTAATACCGTACCTGTCAAGTTTGTGCAGAAGAATGTCATGTTTAACGAAGTCAAAGGCTTTAGTCATGTCAGTATATATCGCACAAACCGGTGTTTTGTTGTCAATATTCATCATTATATTATGTAGCAAGTCGTAAATAGCCATGTTAATATTTTTATTTTTTCTGAAACCTTTCTGCTCATTGCAAAGGATATTATATTTATTTAAAAAAGAAGTTATAGATTCATAAATCAGTTTTTCAAGTATTTTAGAAAATACAGAAGTAAGAGCTATCGGTCTATAATTTGACATTTCTTCTTTACTGTCTTTTTTATGTATTGGTATTATAATTGTAGTTTTTAAGCTATCTGGAAATGTGCCGTCACTTATGCACAGGTTCATTATATGGCTTAAGGGAGCAGCTATTACATCTGCAACGAATTTTACCACATTGGTTGCTATTTCATCGTGTCCGACACTTTTTTTATTTTTTAATATTTTGATAACTCTCACGTTATCTTCTGGTAGAACTGGGGTCATAAATATTGAGTGTGGGTTGTTATCTATGCCAGTAATTTCGTTTGTAGCATCGTCATTACTTAAGTTTTGTATTTGATCATTAAAAAAATTATTAAAGCAATCGGCCATTTCCTTAGGATTATTGATAACAGTGTTTTCTTTCTTAATTTGTAGTATAGGTTCTGCAGTTCGATTACTACCTTTTATTAATTGCCAAGAGGCTTTAGATTTGTTCTGGGATTTTTTTATAATGTGGTTGTTTTGTGCTTTTTGCGTGAGTTTATTAATTTTTTTAAATGTTTTTGAATATTGTTTGAATGCACTTTTATTTAAAATCGAATATCAATCTCAAAATCATGTAAATAACTAGTGGTGATTTCCACAGTTTTCAGCTGCACTTCAAATGCGAAAGCTTCTCGAAAATACGAGTGTTGCCCCTCAGGTTTTATTTTTAAGCAATCACTCACTAGGGTATTTGCGAAACAGTTTTGGGACAGAGAAAATTGGAAAAAATGTTTAAGACCGCATCATAAGAGCGGTGCAAAAAGAAATTTACCAAAGGCACCTAACCATCGTCTCTATCTACGCGTTAGTTCATCTAGTAATACCTGTCTATATGTGTGTGTACATGTGACGGTCATTCATAATATTATATTAGCTAAATCTTTAACAGTCGGGAAAATTGGTGAAGTTAGTTATAGGCATATCGCATTAAAGATGTTGTGTCTCGTAAAGAGGGTAAACAATTTATCGGACATTACGTCTGAACCACGGCAACCTATCCTATTTAATTATTAATAATTTCAGAAGGAAACCTCAACATTTTAAACGATTTTATGGAGTCTGTTTTTTTATTAATAATAACATAGGCACCTAAAAGGTGATAACATCAGCTCCAATTTTAATTATTATGATTCACTTTATTTACGTCCAAGGAAGCGCCTTTTTTGTATGCACACATTGCGAATTGTTGGAGACGAATAAACAGTGGCGAATGTGAGTAGGTCAAATAAATTAAGCAATACATGTGCAAGTGCCGACTCATTCGCAACATCAAAGGTAACCGAAAAGAGTTGGAGGTATGCCCGTTTTTAGTAACCCTAGTAGATATTTAAGTTTGTGCCCAAATAAAAACACCAGAACCTACAGTGAAATTATATTTAGGATAATAATTTGCGTATATATTTACTCATTTTGAACGCTGAGCAAACCTTGGCGCCTTTGGAATAATTGATGCAAAAAATGTGTACTCTATTATATAAAACTGCGTAATCTATTATATAAAAATAAGTCGGGTTTTCCTTCCTGACGCTATAACTCCAGAACGCACGAACCGATTTCCACGGTTTTGCATTCGTTGGAAAGGTCTCGGGCTCCGTGAGGTTTGTTGCATTAATGGAAAATGTAACGCAAATGAAGTTACGTAGGCCAACTAGTTTATTAGATAAATCAAGCAGAAAAAACATTATATATATTATTACGTCTTCATAACAAGCAATGTTTATTCACAACTACAAACTACAATATTGTTTAGTGAATCCTACAAGGACAGAAGATTAAAGTTAAGACTCAGTTACTAAGTTCAAGTTAACTGAAGCTTCGAGCTTGATTTCTATTAAAGGGAGATGGGTAAAAGTACCAACAAATGTTTTTTTTAAGTTTTCTTAAAAATAGTTTTCAATAGTGCTCTGTAATTTTTTAGTTTTTAATTCAAGAGTGCATAGGATACTTCAAGGCAGGCAACTGGCAAGGTATAGTCGACCACATCTAAGAGAGATTGTGATTTAAGGCAAGCCTATGAATATTAATAAAGTAATACTCACTTCAGGTCTACTACGTTGTTTTTAACATGAACACTGTCCATCTAAAAAACGGTATTGGTCATAAAACTTTTCAGTATCCTGGGTTATTTTTATTTTTATTCTTATTCAGCAGCTTACTTCAGTTACTTTTTTGGGTATAGCTTATAAGTGCTTCCACGAAGCCTGTTGCAGTCACGAAAAAATTTATACAGTGCACCTCACGGTACCTACCTACAAAATGTAACTACCATTTCACAAACCGCTGACCTACATACAAGTCACAGGGACAGCTCCACAAAGTTATCTTCCGACCAAACTTTATAGCCGAGAAGGAAAACAAAGACAAATCCTACACGTTAATAATGCATTCCTCCGTCGAGAGCGCTGTGAACTACTCTAAGTAGCGCCACCTGTCTTTGTCTACCTTCACAAACGATTGATTGAGTTCCGACACTGCAATTAACACTCAGGGGTAAAAATGTATAACTACCTACAACGACCTACAAGCAGGATATCGTGACGTTTACCAAATGGAGTTTTTCACGTTCGAGGCTATCGCTCTTTTGTATTTTATTTGGGGTGTCAACTTTTTCTGTGTTCCATTTTTGAATACTGGACGGTTTTCGTACCTTTCAACCTTTTTGAAGAGATTCAGACAGTTTAGTCCAGGATCCCTGGTACATTTTTGCACTTGATTACTATCAAGCTAATTTACCGTGAGTAGCTTCATTTTGATGAGACGCCCAACAATTTCCTGTTAAAAACTCTCGATTGTGGTAGCAGAGGTAGCGAGAATATAATATGACGATTTAATGATTCTCAAATATTTAATACTAACTGATTTTTCTTTGTTTAATCTCAAGATAATTACTATTTATCACTAGTCCGACAAAAAAAGTGATTTTTCCGTTTTCCGATTTGTAACATAAGATACAGTGGAAAAACCTTTTAAATGTGTATATTATAATAATATGGTAAGTAATGAATTTTTGAGAATCATCAAACTGACATATTTTATCCTTTCTGCCCCTGTTACCTACCACAGTCGAGAATTTTCGCACAGTAACTTGTTGGGCGTCTCATCGAAACGAAGCTATTCTCGAAGGTTCAGCTTGATAGTAATTATTTTTACATCAAGGATCTCTACTACTACTTTTGAGCGTAGGACCGAGATAACGTACCACGCAATTTGTAGGACAATATAACTATTAAATTATAAAAATATTAACTATTTAAAATAAAAAGAAACAGCTGGTCCACCTCATTATCGATACATGTTGGAAAGAGAGGACTCTGATCAAACCATAGATTTTGTAAGACAAATATTTTTTCGAATAATTTTGATTATTATCTTGAGATTTAAAAAAAAAAAATCAGTTAGTAATAAATATTTGAGAATCATCAAATCAACATATTGTATTCTCGCTACCTCTGTTAGCTATCACAATCGAGAGTTTCTCACAGGAAATTGTTGTACGTCTCATCAAAATGAAGCTACTCACGGGAAATTAGCTTGATAGTAATCAAGTGCAAAAATGTATCAGGGATCCTGGACTAGTTGATTTAAATCCCAAAGGAGCATTTGCATCGCATTGCAGTCGCAAATTGACAAAAACACCTCTAATTTCCCTACATTTTCGACATTGTTTGCATTTGTCATTGACTGTTGCGTAGATAATAATGTGATTTGTATTAGAAAGCTTTTTGAGTACCGAAAATGTTCCTAACTAACTTTTTAGATATGTAGGTATGCCTATGAGTATGAAGTTTCATTAATTTCAAAAAACAAGGACTTGATAGTTTGTATGAAATGCCGTACGTAGATATCGCTCTAAAGAAAATGTTAAGCTCTACTATAGTGCCAAAATCTTCATGCTAACAGAGATTTTGACAGGTTCTTAACTTCAAATTCTTAATTAGGAACCGGGTGAAAGTGTATGGAAATTAATAGGTAAGTTTATCGGCACCAGGTCAGTAAGAATAAATAATAACATAACATGGTCAAAATTTTAGCCTGCTAGCATTATGATAACTGGTTTATCGTCACTCGTGTAGGATATTTTAACTGTTTTAATAATTCTACCCAACTATTCATTTTATTACGGACATAGTCTCTCTACCACTAAGGGTGTAAAATCCCGCTACCTACCGCAGTGACCGCGGATTTAAAATGATTCATTTTAATAAGTGAGAAAAGAGCGCCACCCACATTTAAGACCGCTAACCGCACCCTACATTACACTGTGGGTGAAAAGCTAGAATAATAATAGTAGTTTATCTACTTTATTTGTTACAGTTCAGTCTTTAAACCCAAGAATATTATTTAAATACTTAACTGGTCTGGTATTTTATCTGAAGTTTTATGTTATTAGGTGTTACTTAAATCCTCATTTATTAATACATAAGTAATAACTAAGAAATATACGGAAATTAAACTCACTATAAAAATATATTGGATTCGGCTTCCAAACTAGCCTAAGCAAGTTTTCAAAAATCTTCTAGTTAATCTAGAAGATCAACCCATTATTTTTTAGTGACGTGCTCGTCTAAATCAATTTACAATATTTTTTTTTTGTTCCTCCAATAATTTTTTTACAATAATTTTTTTTTGTTCCAAACAGTGTGCCAATTCTACTAATTTTCACATTCGCATCGCATACGCATCTCAATCGCAAACTGTTAAAAATGTATGAAAATGAAGGCTTTTTTTACAGTTTGCGATTGACATGCGAATGCAAAAGTTTTTTAAAATTAGTAGAATTGGCCCCCAATCCATAAATTTAAAATAAACAAAACAAAAGAAAATTAAATTGAAAAAAAACTTTTTACAAAAAAATACAACCGACTTCCATAAAAAAACACTACAAAGTAAAAAATAACTTTAATTTCGGAAATCGGTGTTTTTGTTCGTTTCTTCGTATTTTGACACCGACTTCCGAAATTAAAGTTATTTTTTACTTTGTAGTGTTTTTTTTTGGAAGTCGGTTGTATTTTTTTGTAAAAAGTTTTTTATTTTTCACTTTTTAGTGGTGCCCCACACCTACCACACCACTGCCAAATCGCAGAAAAGCAAAATACGCAATTTCGATTATCAAAGAATCATCTAAATAGTCAAATTCCAGCTATTTCGATTTAAAATCCAAAGTTCGTAACCGATTTCGATATAATTTAAATGGGACCAATCTGCAAGCATATCCTTTCAGATGAAACAAAAATTTTTCAAATCGGTTCATAATTGTCGGAGTTATGAGGTAACAAACATAAAAAAAAAAAAAAAAAAAAAAAAAAAACATACAACCGAATTGATAACCTCCTCCTTTTTGGGAAGTCGGTTAAAAATACTAAATATAATAGGACGAATTGATGACAGTGAGTAGGCCCATGTCAGGGTCGGGCATAACAGTTAAGAAGTTTCTGTCGCGGTCACACGCAAGTTTAAAATTTTATACCCATCCCAAAAAAAAGTGTTTAACGCCGCTAAAGAACTTTTCACTTCAAAAATCGAATAAAAACATTATATAAACGAAAAAATACAAAACATAATATTATAATTATTAATATTTGTACGACCTACAAGTATTTGTTCCGAGTCTGGGTGTTTTTCTATCTATAATATGTATGTATTTACAAAAAAAAATGTATATAAGTAGTTTATCAGCCATCTTGTTACCATAACACAAGCATTAGGTTGCTTAGCTTGGGACTATATGGCGTTGAGTGAAATGTCCAAGGATATTATTATTATGGGTTCAAACTTAAAGTTCTCAGGTACAAACCTGGAGTTTTCTAGAATCTCACGGGCGTGAACCAAGGTGAGATCCTAGTTCATAATTTAAGATGGTAAATGGCTTTGTACTGGATTGTTATTATTATCTAAGTCCAGTTGTAAAAAAATCCTAACTATACGGCAAGTGTTCAATATGGCGGCTTTTTGCAATGTAAGGTATGTGTATTTCGATAGATTTAGGATATTAAAGCTATTGAATATTTGTTTTGGAAAAACGCCTGTTATTGAAATTACTATTAGGACTATTGTCACCCTGTTCATTTTCCAAACACGAGTGACTTCCTCTTGTTTATTATTATTATTATCATATTCACAAAATAATTTTTCTAGTTTAAGTTTAGATAACTTTACCCGCAAACGAACTCATTTAAAATTCGTTTTTTCTTGAAGAAGTATAATTTATTATGGCAGTTACATGAAAAACGTCTCCATTCCTTGCCTCTGTGGAAACTGTGGACAGCAATCCGAGCTCGACTAAGGAACCCCCACAATCTACTTACTTTAAGTTACCGACCGCACATGGGCTCCATCTTCTTTATTAAACCGTTTCAACGTACGTCCCTTTGGAATTGCTTCGATTAGTTTCCTTATCTACGATATAACGACTTTCTGATTAAAGTCAGAGATATTACCGTCTGATCTCACTAGTCTCCCGGGAAACCATTTTTTCTTAGTACTCAGTTTATATAGAGTTGATGATTTTTTGTTGCTCTCGACTGGACAAATATTAGTAGCCTGTATACCACAAGAGATGTGCGAGGATGTGTTTGTTAAGAACCAATGAAATCGCTTCATATACCTTGCCTCACCCAGCGCAAGCGATTCTATTGGTCCTTAAGATACACATCCCTCGCTACAAATTTTTGCGCATCTCTGGTTGAATCACACCCTTATGTACCTCACTGAATTTTCAATTTACGAGGTTGCAAAGAACTTAGACTACATTTTAGAAACACAGACTAACTCTTCTAAGTCTCGTACGAAAACTACATAGACTATCAGGCAAAAATAGTAGTATAAACGGCAGACCTCTTCCAAAGCGGGCTAAGTATAAAAATAACTTTTTAACAGACCAAAGTTAATCGTTAGAGACGCCCCATTCATAGGTAGATCCTAGATGTGTCAAACGAAAACTCCGGATATAAGCCCCTATTCTGGTTTTTCCTGGAATAAGTTCGAACGTATCGACCCAGCCACTTATGTTGCAAGATTAGATACCGACACCAATGTACAATGATAGTTTGATTGTGTGTTTATTTAGGATACTGCTATGTGTGACACTATTTTAAATAACGCTGGCCGGCCTATTGCCAAGTTCCGCATAACTAAAAGGTATTGGTTTTGCATTCTATAACAAGTGGACGCTTCGTTACATCTCTATCTACATGTCGTGATATATTTCTATAGGAGCTTTTATAAATATTACAGACGAATGTATCCCTATTTACGACTCCCATGGGAAAGGATAGAAAATGTTTATTTTAAGCATACCCAACATTTCTCGCTTACAACAATATTAGCCTGTGAATTTCCAAACTTAGAAAACAAATTGCTTGTACGGTACGAGCTAATATTTCGTAAGTTCTGAAATTTGGCGCTAACTCGTTAGTCAATAAGAACACATCCCACTGTTTCTATTGTGATCTTATTGGTTAAAAGATTGGGCTAAAATATTATACCTGACCGTCGAAGTACTCTACTGTGTTAAAAGTATAAGCCAATCTAGTACCAAAGCAATGTGGATCAGCCGAAGATGTGCTGAACTTATATTTTGGAATCGCTAACCGTACAGAGTATAAATAAAAATGCACTCAAAGAAATAAATAGGGTAGTTCCATGTTCTATGAAAGTCAGTATAATACGAAATGCATTCCGCAGACGACCCGGATAGTTAAAGGATTTATCGGGGAAGTTCGTGGAATGCATCGGCATTTTTTAATTTCAGTTCTGTTGAAAATCCATTATTCTCTTCTTTGAATGTGTATCATGATATTTATAAGATATTTTTTTTCCGGAATTATAATATTTTATGAAATTATATCTACATTTATCTATGAAATACTTCATTGGTAGCTGGTTAGAGTTGCTGAACTAGAGTGGAATGCACTAGGAGAGGTCTATGTCACGCAGTGGACTGCTAGGCTGATGATGTTACACTTTATAATAAGCACATACATTTAAGAGGAAGTAACTGGTGGGTGGATTTTTTAGCTTTACTTAATTCAGGGGAAGTGTTCAGTTGTTTAAATAGATAAAACCAAATATACTGAAGTATATCTTACTTACTAATTTATTAAGTTTAATGAACAATTTGAAAAAAAGTTAAATTCAGATTTATCTAATGAGTTATTGTATTATTAAAGCTAATATCAGCGTAATTCATAACGGGGAAAGAAGCAGTACGTGCAACTCCCTAAAAACCAGTTTACACAAGATGATTACTGTTTGCCTTTGAATTGTGCTTCTAAAAACAACATTAATAAACAACTTTCAGCTATTCTTTGAAGCACTTTCAACAAAATGTTTCTCATTTTTGTAGGTCCATGAAATTTGTCCCTTTTCAAACAATGTGAAGGTTAGCAAAAGAAATGAGACTCATTACTCGCTCGCCATCCGAGAACGTCTAATTGGAACATTATGTTTTATACAATTTTAAACTCAGTCTCGAATAAAATAAACAACCCAAATATATTTTTCAAAACAACGATCGAGGATTATCCATGAGTATTATGTATTTCCGGTCTAGATTGAGTATAAAAATAAACCTAGACAAAACAAATGATGTATTCTCATAGACTGGAAGAAACAGTTAAACATTTAGTGGATCTTATAAATCACTCCTGCGACGTTTTATTTTCTATCTATGACAGAAACCGCTCATCAAACTATCAAGTAGGTAAAGCTTCTGTTGATGCTCTAGATTGTCATTCTATCAGAAATACAGGTTTTCAAAAAGTATTATTTTGTATTATTAAAACTTCATGCACAAAGGTGCAATGGCGGTCTTAGTGCCTTAGGCATTTTCTACCAGTCAACGAATGGTGGTGAAGAGATAACATGGCAGTTACATTGATTTAAGCGTTTTTTTGTACTACAGGCATCCTTATTGCTGATATAATGACACTGTGTAGAACATCCTAAAAATACGCAAACTGAAAATTAAAAGCAGCAGAAATTTGCGTTTTAAAAGCATTGAGAATTCTATATAGATCTTTTTTTTTTTTGTGGCCTCTCACAGATCAACCTTGATGGCCTTTTACTGAAACTGTATAAATGTAAATACTTGCAGTCTTAGGAATAGGTATTCCTAGGACCTAAAATATTCAAGAAGGTTGATAGTTATTCAGTTTTGAACATACACATATTTATATTTTATGACTTCCACAGTAAAAAAAAACATATATAATATAATACAAGTTAGACATAATTTCAACGTCAGATTTAATTGTGTCTCTAATAAATGAAGTTTCAGACATGAAATCGCATATTCATGGAAATATAGATAAGTTTAGAAAGTAGAAGTTAATTTTTGAGCGTGAATGTTCTAGTTCCGAATGCCAGAGTGCCCAGTGGAAAAGATGATAAGAGATCAATATTTTCTGCAAAATAATCTACCGATAACAGATTCTTAAAAAAAAATATAAATTTAAGAGAATTAACCAAAAAATTGACTTGGCTTGATTTGGATTTGTCTCGTTAGATTTTAAGCACTAACGTGTAAATGCTATTAAAGGAACTTTTCCGGATAATGTTATAATTATCTTTTCATTTAATTTGACTTGATAAATTTTGAATAAATGTAGTCTCTTGCCTGTTTCTTTTCTACACAGCAGTCCTCTGCCAAAATCCATATGCCAGAGCACCCATATTTCGAATGTGCCCAGAGCTACCGATAGGCCAAACACCGCCCTGTAAGTATTGTAATTTTTTTTAAAAAGTCAGTGTTCATAGATTGTTGAATCTGGGGATCATTAAAACAAAGAGTGAACAGGTTACTTCTAGACAAGCATGCTCCATCTTCGACTACACCATCGTTTTCTATACAAAAGTTCTCTAACCACCATTTCCAATCCGCTCATAAAAGTTAACTGACGCTGACGATTGAAAATTCAGCACTTAGATGAGTTTTGCAACTTACAATTGAAAAGTCTGTTAGTTATGTCAGCTGCTACGCGACATTTAATTTAAAAAGCCGTATAGTATTCAAACTAATGTAAGTCGCCCTGATGTCTAACCTCCAAGACTATTTAGCTATTGTTATCTATTTAGCCGGTTGTATTTATAAAATGGCTGAATTCATCGGTTTGCAAATTTAATAGAGTGTAGCTTTTACTGCCGATTGAAATATTTGTAATTATCGTAATGCATTCAAAATGTAGTAACATGAAAACGTTTTCGTTTCAAACAAATTTCTTGCGAGGGTGCAATTTAGTCTGGTTCTGTTAGCGATGTAATGCATTAATAGAAAAACTTCATTTTGGAGAATTTGCGTGAATTAATGTACCACTTACTCTTAAAGCCACAGAAGGCGTTTGGCATTATAAAATTATTTTATAAATATCCCACGATGTCATTGGACTTGGCACAAGGCGACTAGATAGGTATTACGACCACTATATAAAACACCTACTTACGTGTAATGTACCACGCTTGGTTAGAAAACATAATCCTCTTTACGAGACTGCTTTAAAACATTGTCAAAATTACTTTTGAATACATCTGTATGACCTGATTTTTCTTACAGTTCGTATGTGTCCTCATTATTAAAAAAAAAATAGCATGCGAGTACTGGCACTCGCCCGAAAACAAATTTATTTTAAGATACAATTGTAAAATTTTGACTTCCGTAGATTATGCTCGTGTGAGAGTACTTAGTCTTACGTTCATTTTGAACTGTGTATGCAATGCGAGTGCACTGTAATTAAAAGTTTAATTTTAATGGTAAAGCAGTCACTTGTTTGACTGCACTTCGTCCGATTTAATTGCTTGAATTGAATACCTGTGGGCCAATTCTACTAATTTTTAAACAACTTTGGCATTCGCATATCAATCGCAAACTGTCAAAAAGCCTTAATTTCCATACATTTTTGACAGTTTGCGACTGAGATTCGAATGTGAAAATTAGCAGAATTGGCACTCTGATCGCAAAATGCTCAGTATTTTATAGCTGTTCAAGCTGTAAAGTATTCTCCATGTTTTCAGTCAATGATGTTGTGTACTTAGGTCTATTACAGATCTCATAAAATACTTACCAATTTAATTATGAAAAACCGTAGGATACGACGATTATATTTTATAAATACACTAACACACCCACTAATTAGTCTTACAATAAAACTAATCTATTGATAACACACTTAATTGTTTTTCTTTCAACACTTCTAATTAAGAAATTTAAAACGCACACTAATATTATGTTTATTTAAATGTCTTTGGTCATATTTGCTTAATGTTCTAGGGGTATTTTACGAAGGATAAAGTAATGTCCAAAACTATGTAAAACAGTGTAAATAGTTCATAAACCGTGTGTAAACTTTTCAAAGGTTGCAATCAGAAAATTTCAGTCGTTTCTTGTGTATAAATATGTTCCGATATAATTTTACTCTGAGAAGCATTTTTGAATAATAAAACAACTTTGAAGCGGGTTTTTAGCGGGTAATGACGATCACTAAGAGTTTTGGAAAGTCGACAAAAGTTTTTGCAAGTGACTTTTCATTGTCATTTTAAGCTCGTAGGATTCGTTCGATGGGTTTCGGAGGGTGCTAAGGAGGTGATGATAAAATAAAGTGTGAGTTCGCTTGGTCGATCGTAGTCCATGGGTTGGTGGCGCGCGAGCGAGCGCGGTTCGCGGCGGGCGGCGGGCGCGCTGGTCGACGACGGACTGGCTCGGCGCTCCGGGCGGCAAGGTGCGTGAGGCGAGCCCGTGCTCCCGAGCGCCCGACAACCCTGGCTGACATGCACTCCACTCAACCGACTCCCGACATGCAAACTCCGTGCAATCTCATAAGGTCGCCGTATTTTTGTTCTGTCGCCAATACGTAATTCCTACAACTCATTAGACTAAATCAATCAGACAATACAAGTTTACAAGATTAAATCTTTATTTTATGGGTGTGTGTTAATACATATAAAATCAAAGTGAGTGGATTACACTTTCTATTAATGAAGACATAAGTCTCATGTCTGCGTGGTCTTTTCTCAGCCAACTATGTTTGGGGTCGGCTCCAAATCTTATCGGATGCAGATTTATGAAACTTATGCTTTCCAGGCGTCTACAATTCTGTTACCAAGAAACTCGCGTAGTTTACATCCATCCACATCGCTTTAGACCCTGTGAGATATTGTGTTTAAGCCGACTGCGGACTTAGGTTTGTTGCTGTAAAAATAACCTAGACAAATGGGGAATTCTTCACCAAACTCAAGCCAATAGTAAATTAAAAAACGATTCCTACTGCAACGACTGCCACAGATCTACAAATAACAGCCCGGGCTTTTACATGAGAAAAGTCGCGGGAAAGAGCTAGCTGACATAATTTAGACAAAGCTAAACGGCGCTCAATCAAACTATTTGTTTACGACTTACGAGGGATCGACATCAATAAATTTCATGTCACGTAGGTAGACGTGTTTACGACTGCATATTTTTGGGCCTTCAAAGATAAATAAATATACAAGCTGACTTTGTCCTAACGAAAACCTATCAGATATATTTATAAAATAATAACAGTAACATAATTTGTTGTACCCAATTTCCTAGCATGAAATTAATCAACGCCATTTTCACAGCAATACACATGTTAAAGTACGGACGCCTCTCCATGTTCCGTGATTGAAGTTAACGGATAATAAATGACGAACATTACGCCAAAGTAGGTACTATCGAATCTCAGAATGTCACTTCGCATTTTTCAGCACGGCTGCTTCATCGACAGCAGCTTTAGTCAAAAGTATCATGAAAAATTATCCATAACAAAAGAGCTATTTCATTATTTTGTTCTTTTTATTGTAACTCGTGAAGCTAACAAAGGAAGTTAAGGCGCGTCCCCGAGCAAAACGCAGCGCTAGCCGTTTTTGTGCAGTTTTTTGGAGCTATATCTACTCTTTATCCAAAAGAAATATCAACTAATAAAAAATACATTAAACTTCTACATAATCTTGGCTTCAAAATGGTAGATTTATTTTTTTATTACTAAGTATAATGTTTAAGTAATCTCCTCACAACGAAACCACAGAAATGAGAAAAAATTACTGAAAACATGCATCTTCTCGAAAACTATCGATTATTTTGATTTTGTACTTACACTAATGGATAGGCAATTTAATTATGAACATTTTGGTAGAAGTATTTTTTTCAAACGACCAAAATTCGATTTTATAACGATTTTATTCAACATTCTGAGCGCATTCGCTATTGTATCTCTTGCGCTGTTATTGAGGGAAAAAATGCTTAAGGTTATTTGCTCAGGGTACGGCCTTAAATCTTTGTAATAGAAGAGGTACCACGTTAACAATGCAATGAGTAAACATCGTGCTCAAAATCTAACTCTTCACTTCGTTTGATAAACGTAATACCAACTAAAAATAAAGGAATAATTCAGTTTTATAACACCTGTCATAAAACTAATTTTGTTCATGATCGCCTACAAATGGGCGAGTTAACTCGGCATAAATTGCAGCGGAGTGATGTGGTATACCAAAATAATTTTCGGAAGGAAGATGTTGGAAAAATTGAGTATGCGCAAGAGTTGACGTGTCGTGAAGTGACGTCACGCCTGTCGACGTGCCGTCTATTCTCGTCGCGACATTTCCGCGGCCGCGTCTCCCGACGCACGCGCTTCGACGCGACAAAAGCCAGAAATATTTGACGACATTCAAAGGTCAATTTCACAAACAACTTTTGCCTAGTAGGTGTTTATTCGTCTTGTGCGAATAGATTAACTATTTGGAGAAGATTTAGTCGAATTATTTTTACTAATAATGACCACAGTTTTTTTTTTTTTGTAACAAAGTTTTTATATTCCACTGCAGGGTAAGAGGGTTTTGCCATACAGATAATGTACCTATGTGGAATCAGTCCTGATTTCGATTTCGTTGAGAACTACTTAGGGAACTTTGTGAGGAAAATTTGAATCAAGTGGTCATGATATCACGAAACTATTTTGTAAAAAACAGAGTTAAAAGATATATTTTTAAACCATTTTAAGGGTGTCTGTCCATTTGCGTAGAGCTAGGCAGGGAAGTGGAGAAACGGAGAAATATTAACCAATCATGTCAGTCAAAATGTCAGTGGCTCACGTGGTGCGGACACATTATGCAATTACCTAAAAGCAAAACATAGAATTGGATTTCATTGGTTAATATTTTAGTTTAATATTATCAGCGGGCTGTATCTCGAAAAACCGTAATAGGTATACAGTTGAATTTATTACAGATTGTGTATTTCTATTGCCGCTATTATTATTAGGTATGTATTCAATAATCAGATAACAAGATATGATAGCTATGTTAGTAGGAAAATATTTAAATTTTACTAAAAGATCGAACAATTAAATTAAAAATAATACATGTTTTAATATAATTCTGCCGTCCCAACTATGATGCAATGATTTGTTGTTATATAATAAATAATAAAAACTGGCCAAGAGCGAGTCGCAATCGCGTGCAAAGGTTTCCGAAACAATTTATTTTTTTTTAAGCTGATATTGTAACACTACAGACTTCTAATAGATTTCCCTGTAATTTTTAGGTATAGAACTATTATCAGCATTTATTTTAAAATTTTAGGTTCAATAGTTTCGGAGATAAGGGGGTGGGGGAATGGTCATTTCAGGTCTAATTTCTTGAATAACTTCCGAACTATCTATATTAAAATTATTAATAAAAAATAATTGCCGCCCATTGTGTCACCCTATGTCATGTTTACTTAATTATTTTTTTCTGTTACTTGTATGGTGTACATAATAAAGAGTATTCTATTCTATTCTATTCTATAATTAAAACCCTCACAGTAAGCCCTTTCATTTGATATGTTATACGTTACAGTTTGATAAACCTTTTTTTTTTCAATTTTCTAGTATGATCCTCAAAAGTAACCCATACTCAAAATTTATTTATTTACTTAACGGTGCCGTGTTTGGGTCACAGAAGTCCATATGTATACCGAATTTCATAAACAGCATCGGTCTCGTAGATCCGGTGAAAACTAGCTGTGACAGACAATGACGTATTACATATAGACACGTCATAAACCAACATCGCGCCGCTTAAAAATGGCGAAAATACTAGATAGCTACTAATACGCATGAAGAAAGGGAAAGAAAATATGTCACCGAACGGCGGGATACCTGTTGCTAGAGGGAGATAAATATACATCTTCAGTTACGTCACAGGATAAGTAATAGTCAAATTGACATCAAAACAAACGTAGTGTCGCGCGACAGGTTGGTGCGTAACCAAGCGCAATGTGGCCAATTGGCTTCATTTCATGTTGTCATTTTAGAGTGCGGACAACGTATCTATAGTTTTATATATCATTGGTGACAGACGGACAGACAGACAGACAGACACTCGAGTAATTCTATTAAGGTTGCTACGGAACCTTTTGTGTGCGAGTCTGATTTGCATTTGGCCGGGTTTTTTAACCTATTTCAGTCGGAGGTATGGTAGTAGCGTAGGCTTATGCGCTTATTAAATGACACGATATATAGGGCCCGGTGGCAAGGGTGGGCGTGGCCCCTGACTAGGGAGCCGCTTATTACACTACCCAGTCGATTCGGCCCTAACTCAGCTGTGAAGTGACCAGCGTTGCCAACGTGTAGGTAATGTCCCAAACTGCAGAGAATCTCAAGTTGATTGGGGATCGGCGGGAAAATGCGAGGATTCTAAATATTGATTTTATTCTTCTGATGTTATTCTAAATATCAATAATTCTGAGGGGATTCAGTAGATTTTTTGCCCCCAAAATGGGGGAATTGACTTGCTTTTTCGGGGAATTTAGTAAATTTCTGTAGGCAACACTGCTCCCTAACGCCCCTATCCTAAACGCTATTATACTGCCCGGTAGTGAGGGAGTCAGGGAGCTAAGTAGACTGGGCTGCTACGGTCACCCTAATTAGGGTCCCTAACTCCCTAAGTTTTGTTACACAACCCTAAACCGGGACTTAGGGCTGAATACCGTGTAGTGTAAAAAATAAGCCCTTTAATAATAAATGTAAAGTCTCAACTAAGTGCCTCCAGGGCATAGATTTAATTGCTATGCATGATGATCAAAAAATCATTTCAACACTATAAACTTAAATAAATTGTGTTTTTTGCCATCTATTACCAGAATGCGAAACTAACAACACAACGACGAAGCGATTGCAAAGTTTCGTAGAGGCCCGCTACGAGGATGCGCTACGTGGCTACGCAGCTACGAATTTCGTAACCCATTTCATTTTACAAACTATACACAGATGGCATAACACGTTCGAAAACCTACCGAAATAACTCTGCATGCGAATGACTCGTGTACATGAAAGTTTTCCCATGAAAATAAGTACAATTATAGTGTGTGATAAATTCGTATGTGTTAATGTGAATTTTATAGCTCGTACAAGTTTTTAACTGAGGTTCTTAGTTCGTGGGAACCTTTTTTTACCGACCGGTGGGACCAATTTGAGAAATTTAGTTTTTTTAGAAAAGACTTTCCAAATGCTCCCATCATCATCAGGTCGGAATCTGATGGTGAGATCCTGGAGAAATTGAGGGAACTCTTCATATTTTATTGTCACACTTAAATAAGATTTGGGTAGTTTTTGGACGAGTACTTTCTCGGAGTACCATTTCAATTTGGTGAAGATCTGATGAGGAACATCGGTGATAGATATGCAACGGAACTCCTAAATAAATAATAGCGATTGAACCCAGATAGCTGAAATCTCATGTCCATCTATTATTTACACCAGTTTATAACAATAACATCACGCCGGTATGCTGTGAAGGGGCACGCACATCGCACATGTGAATGTTAATTTGATTGTAGAGAATCACCACCAAAAAGGGAAAAAAAAAAACTTAAAAAAATAAATAAACAACTGATTTCAAAAACCAAAAACTTGTAGTGTCTGGTTTTTGAAATCAGTTGTATAGTATAGAATTATATATAGTATTATGTAGTATAAAATAACTTTATTTTCGGAAGTCGGTGTCAAAAAACAAATAAACAACCAAAAACATCGACTATACTATGTACACTTATAATTTAAATATAAAAGTTAGCTACTTTTTTAGTCAATGTTCAATTCTCAAGATCATTGGGGGCCAGTAGGCGTCTGTGTTAATTATTGCAGCATTCGTGGCACTCCTTAAATCCCCCACAGCACTGGTGTATGGATAGTGAAAGACTTCTGGACAGATTTTCAAACGCAGTCCTATTACCATCGCTAGCGCGATTATGCGTCCGTCCGACGAAAAAGATAGTGCGGCCGTGCATATATATGCGTTTTCTTTTTTAATACTAAGTATTTACAATGTATTTTATTCTTTATTACGAACAGAAAACATACTAAACCTAACTATGTACCTTAACCTAAGAATATACGAAAACAAGTTCTCCGCATCGCTCTCATCCGGAACCGTGCCCGGAAGACTGGTAGCATTGCCACGTTGAATGGCAATGCTAATTCTTTGAGCAAAGAACGAACCAGCTCCTTGGTCACGCAAACAAATACAACTAAATAAATATTACTCGTGAGAAGAACTCTGTTAAGAGCCATTTTGAGAGTGATCGAATCGCATCATCGTACAAGCGATGGCAATAGGACGACCCCTAATGAGCATTCGGATGCGGATCCCAAGTGAAGTTTTACTGAAAACAATAATTTAATTTTTTGGATATGGTTTTCAGTTGTTTTCAGGTAGTTAATTTAGTGGAATGTTTCATTAGAACATTCTGTTTTGTTCGGGGTTTTTGATTAAATTCTTGATTGTGGGCTCGTCACATACTTGTGTGTCCCTTGTCCACTACAGAATAATTAATACTGTCCAGAGGGAAATGTTTTTCGATGCTGATTTGATAACGAGGAGTATTTCAGCTAGCCTAGTGATGTGGTCACTCCTGAAATATTTAAAATGTTATATAATTATAGCTCTAATACAAGACAGAACAGCAGAAAGTAAAGTGAGATAGTACAGACAAATATTTAATTGAGCAGAGCAGCACAACTTGAGGTTACTTCTGAGCCTATGAGACAACTAAAGAGGCCGAGGACGACCTCCTTTTACAATGTCAACCAGTGTGACGAAATTTCTTAAGAAGAAGTAATCTGACCACCCTAGAACATCTTGGCATCGTGAGATTATGAAAGGTTTAAAAAAGCTAGGAATAAGATTAACTCTTGCTCGATCCAACGGACTTGCCCACCTGAGAATTGGAAACTATTCCATGGCAACTGTCTACGGAGATAATCGGGTAGACCATGACTATGACAGGTTTTTTTCTTAAATTTGCCACCACGGAACGGTTCTGTATGCAATCCAAATCCTTGAGGCGTGATTGAATAACAAACACACAAAAGTACAGACTTTTATAACAGCAGTAGACTCACATAATAACGTTGTGCTTTTTTCCCATTTTCAAAAAAAGAAACAGATTTTTATGTTTTCTACAGAATTCAGTTGAAAATTCTTAACAATGGGATCTCAAAAGCGTTCTTAGCTAACAGTTTTCCTGTACACGGAAGCATTTAGGTACGAGTGAGCATTTATCTTTTTTTAGAAGAAAGAATCACTGGCTTCAAATTTGCGCTTTTTGCTGTATGTACTTTAAAAGAAATTGATAAAAATATCATAAACAACTTTTTTTAATTCTCAAAATGTTAATGGCTATATTACGTTACTTTTTTTTGCTCCACTACACATCTTATTCCATTTCTCCACCATAAAACAGCCACCCTTTTTCGGGTTCCGTAGCCAAATGAAAAAAAAACGGAATTCTTTTAGATTCGTCATGTCTGTCTGTCTGTGTGTCCGTTCGTATGTCACAGCCAGTTTTTTCCGAAAGTGTAAGAACTATGCTGTTGAAACTTGGTAAGTAGAGTTCGAGTATCCACCGAAGGGTGGATAAATGGAATAAGCCACCTCCCCACCGTGGCTGCTGTACTTTGACGTTCGTTTATTCGACTAAGACCTTGAATTCCTATGCTAATTGTAATTAAAATATAAACCTATAATATTATAAAGCAGAAGAGTTTGTTTGTTTGTTTGTTTGGTTGAACGCACTAATCTCAGGAACTACTGGTCCGATTTGAAAAATTCTTTCAGTGTTAGATAGCCCATTTATTGAAGAAGGTTATAGGCTATATATCACCAGATTGCTATTGTACTCATACAAATTATACTTAGTATTTAATACAGTTGTTTTATAATTTTGCTGTGCAATAAACGACCTATATATTACATTAAAACTCAGTTTCCGCAAATGGCTTAATTAGGGCAGCCAAAACGTATCACTCTGCTGAAAATCGACTAGAGAGCACAAAAGCATTGGTTTCGAAAATCTAATTCAATCAGAGTTTTCACAAAAGACAAGAGTAAAGTCATACGTTTTAACTTTTGGCGTTCCAGTAACCTCTTCGAGCCTGGAAATTAAAGGGGAAGGAGCGGCTAATTAGTAATGATCCTCCTTAAGAGGTAGGAGCAATTGAGGAAAACGGCTCAATGTAGGTCGTCGAGACCGACCGTTTACTTTGAACTGTTTTATACTGAGCACTGGAACTTATCGTTTTATTCCTTTTAATATCATGAATGTATTTTCTTCTTCTTCGTTAACGTGTTCGTGTTTGTATGGATATTTGTTAATTAATCATACTTTAAGGGCTGAATAAATTTGGATGGAAATGGCGTCTTAATCTAAGCAGTGATCTATCCGGCGGCGGCGTAGAACGTAGGATACTTTTTATCATTGCAATACGTTCCAGTTGGATTTATAATTAATATATAGTTTAATTTTCGATTTTCACGCGGACAAAGCCACCAACAACAGCCACTAGTATTATTACATTTTTGTTCTTGAAAGTGGACTAGTGCGCTGTCCACTTCCGAAAACAAAAATGTATGTGTTAATTAATCGTGGTTCGATGTTAAAATCATTTAACCACTCCATCAATGTTGTATACTCATTTGATTTTATGTTTGTAAACTGACTGTTTAAATTGACGTTTTAAATTATTTTCTTGACCATGCATCCAGTTTTCCCTTTCTCGAAGAACAATTATGACAAATAGAGCGTATGAACCAACCTTATAAGGTGCTTACGATAGCTACGCAAAATGTATCTTCGAGATTTGTATTATTTCCCTTTAGCTACCACTTCATCATACCTATAAAATCCTTTGTAATATGATCAAGTTGAAGTACACCCTATTTACGTGGGAAAATCCTCATGTATGTTTTCTATATGGAGAGAATGGAGGATGTCGGATATAATACACCTTTTAGTAACACGAGGGGGAAATTCTCAGATACAGTTAACGTCTGACCCGTTTCAATCACCATATATGTGCCATGTCTCTGTCTAACTGTATAAATTAAAATCCTATATAAAATTCTACCATTACTGGTGACTGAGTGAGTAACTGAAAGACAACGGAATAAACGGAACGTAATAATAATAGAATCTCAAAAGGTTGTTAATTTTAGATGCTTGTTGTATATCTATACTAATATTATAAAGAGGTAAAATTTGTTTGTAAGTTTGTATGTAGGAGGTAATCTCAGGAACTACTGGTCCGATTTGAAAAATTCGTTCGGTGTTAGATAGCCCATTTATCGAGGAATGCTATAGGCTATATAATATATCATCACGCTAAGACAAATAGGAGCAGAGCAGTAATGGAAAATGTGACGCAGACGAAGTTGCGCGGGTCAGCTAGTGTAGAATATAATTGTTATCTACGTGTAGATTGCTTTTGCTAAGTTCGTGGACGGCTATATTTTGAAAACAGATCAGATATTATAATGCAGAGTCTCTACAAAGGGCAAGTCTAAATTATTATGGATAACCAAGATAAAAGTTTGGTTGGTTGCAAAAATGTGCAAATTACTACTTTATTGTACTCGAAATTCGAAAAATCATACAGAAAATCTTATACTAAAAACATACGATTGGCGGCCTTATCACATTCAGGCAACCAAAAATGGAAAGAGATATATACCTTTCGCACTTGACGTTCTTTTTCGGCTTTTCGCTGCTACCACATCGCCCAGTACAGAAAAATCACAAAATTGTAACAGTCCACTAAGTCATACAACTGTTTAGCATTCTCTATTTAGCAGAGTCCTATTACGAATCGTAAATGCTCGTTTGCAATAGACGAAGTTACGTTGGTCTGTGTTGGGGGTACATCTATAGTCCGCGAAACAATTTTGATACTTACTAGTCTGAATAAGATTATAGTTTATTTGGGCGCTCACGCGAGACTGAGGAGCGCGCGCGCTTAATTGACGCAGAATATATAGTACTTTAATTTTATTTATTGTAATTTTGTTTTATTATATTGACCAACGAAAACTATCGAAACGTATTCATTGTAGATTGAAATTTTATATCATATTAATTTATTTGTTAAAATTGTTTTTATTTGGAATGTAATGGACGCTGAATCAAGACATTTCTGGCTTAAATTAAGCTTTCTTTACGTTTTTTTCCGTGAAAACTCAAGGACTTTAAAGAAATTCTAGAACTCCAATAAACAAGTAAAACATTCAACTTAGGTACCTATTAGTAATTTCAGCTTTTAAAAGAGTTGATAGTAACAATGTGAATTTGACCGTCAAAGTTCCATCGCCGACATGTTTTCTTGCAAACTGCGTTCGTAAAATATTTTTAGTAAATTACACGAAAAGAAAAATGAAAATGTGTAACTCTAACTTACAAGAAAGAAACTGGCACTATCGTTATTCAGGATCAAATAATTAAAATATCTTACTGCTGCTGAAAACTACAGCGTCAAGAATCATGAATTTCCGTAAAAAATGTAATAGGACTCTTAAGAGTGTTGAGTGTGAATGGATATTACAGGGTTAAAGACATTCCACAAAATATTTTTGCGTAATTTCACGATTCTATGTCAAAGTATCTCCATAATTAGTGTATGTTTAGACCACGTATCTATATTAAATCTTGAAAGTTCATAACTTTAATAACGCATTTAGGTGCATATTTGGGTTACCATGGCGGTGTAGTGCGTCCGGCATGTTTTCGGAGAGCAGAGTAGATGATTTCTATGCTGTATTACGCAAAGCGAGGGCCTCCTTTATGAGCCGTGTACATGATTCTGACAATGGAATATTGAGAGCCCATGAAGCTAATTATTTCTTTGTATATGGCTGTCAGTAATCCTGCTAACAATTTTGATTTCGATTTGTGACATTTAATTTAAAATCTTTTAATGTTAAATTTATGGGTATATTGCCCGAAAAAAATGAATTTTATTTTTTATTCATTTAAGATTACATACCTATAAATCCATTTTAGCGGTATCTATCCTTTACTACATCCATTTAAACGAATCTGATCCTCGAGGAGGTACGCTTTTTTTTTTCTTTTTTTTTTCAAGTACATAGAAATAGCACCTAAGCTTGTAAACAGTAATAGCAAAGCGAAACAGTAATAGCACCTAAGCTTGTAAACCAATAACGCTCCGTAGAACAAGACAAGGAATCGAGGATTGTTGGTTACTTGACAATATAAGCATACAAATGGATGCTGCTCGCTTATTTCCTCTACTGTCTGGCACTGTCACATGCCAATGGAAATGGTTGGTTAGGTTTGTTTATTCTTAGCTCAGTAGTTTTGTTTTCAATTAAAATTTTATTGAAAAGTTGAACCGTTCCGAGCTTTTATTTTTAGCAAACTTAATAGTATTCAGTTTTTAATTAATTGAATGTTTGATGTTTAATGGATAGACGCACATGACTGGTTGTTGTGGCGATACTTGTGGGAGGTCTATGTCCAGGAGTGGACGTCTTTCGGCTGATATGATTATGATGATAAGGATATAATGGGTAGAATGAAGAATAAGAACATATTGATATTAAAAGAAAGAAGAACGCTTCATAGTTTAAAAATATATATTTTGACTGACGTTATCTATCTATCTTCTATCTATACTTATAATAAATCTGTAGAGAGGTCAATTCTGTACATGAAATATATTTCCAAATTATCTATCAGGGGGTGATTAGGGATCGATACTGATGCCAAAAATGCAATCAGTACAATTTTTGTCTGTCTGTCTGTCTGTCTGTCTGTCTGTATAACCGTTATAGAAACAAAAACTACTCGACGGATTTTATTGAAACTTGGTACAATTATTATTCATACTCCTGAGCAGGTTATAGTATACTTTTCATCACGCTAAAATCAAAGGAAAAAATGAAAAAAAAAAATGAAAATGTGAAAGTTTGGTTGTTTGTTACTCAATCACGCCAGAACGGCTTAACGGATCTTAATGAAATTTAGAACAAAGATAGATTATAGTCTGGAATAGCACATAAGCTACTTTTAATCCCGGGAACATGTTCCCTAGGGATCACGCGGGCGAAGCCGCTGGCAGAAGCTAGTACTTATAATAAATCTGTAGAGAGGTCAATTCTGTACATGAAATATATTTCCAAAATAACTATCAGGGGGTGATTATGGATCAATACTTATGCTAAAAATCCAATCAGTAAATTTTTTGTCTGTCTGTCTGTCTTTCTGTCTGTCTGTCTGTATAACCGTTATAGAAACAAAAAATACTCGACGGATTTTAATGAAACTTGATACAATTATTATTCATACTCCTGAGCAGGTTATATACTTTTCATCACGCTACAATCAATAGAAAAAATGAAAAAAAAAACATGAAAATGTGAAAGTTTGGTTTTTTGTTACTCAATCACGCCAGAATGGCTTAACGGATCTTAATGAAATTTAGAACAAAGATAGCTTATAGTCTGGAATAGCACATAAGCTACTTTTTATCCCGGGAACATGTTCCCTAAGGATCACGCGGGCGAAGCCGCTGGCAGAAGCTATCATTTATATATGCTTCGTAGTAGGTTATCCTGTCCTATCCTATGTCCTTACAAGCGTTCCAAAGTAGTATGTAATTTTACCCTAATAAAAACAGGATTGATAGTATTGACACGATTTGGTCCTGTAATTCAGCAGTAAATCAAAAGCATAACATTAGTTTGAACACAGCTTCAGTTGAAACTTCTCTCGAACTTTCAATTCTGCAGTACAAACATATTTAACCTGTAGGTATATAAACAGTGTGAAATTATTTTAAGATTTACTAAGCGACCACAGATACCCAAATTGCATGATCAATGTATGAGCCCCGATGTAGGTAATTGGGTCACGCAGGGGTCAAGGCTCTACAGCAGAATATTTTCTCCGAGCCTTGCATATCATGCGTTGATTTTTAAATAATATCAAAATTAAATTTGGAAATTGCGATACAATGTTAAAAAATAACGAAACATTTCCTCGGCGTACAAAATATGTAAATACGGTCAAAATATCCTTGTAGTCTCTAACATAAACTTATGAGAAAGTGGAGATAAATCGAATAACTGTCAAGACTGGGAGGCTTGTGATCCAAAAATAGCCTGGAAACATCGCGTGGACAGCTTTGTGCTTATGTAAAATACCTAAGTACCTACATCATTTTTTGCTTATATTTGTAACACAATATACAAGCATCATTCTGTAGCGTTGCCTCCTCCGCGCTTTGATTTATTCACAAAGAAAATTCCGAGATCTCCTAAATTCAATTAAAGTTGAAAACAAGGGGTTGCAAAGTTTTTTATCTCATCTTGATAATCAGAAGCGTCCTACATTATATAAGTATATTAAAATGTGATTCATAATTTAGATTCCTGGGCAATAACGACAGATTTGTTTGTGTGTAGTTTTGACAGGCTGCGCGAGCAGAGTGCGCGCGCAACCGCCCGCCATCTTGGCTTTCCATCCCATTCCCATTTCAATAGAAGAGGGAGCTCGTAACAGCTGTGAGCGCGAAACACAGCACATCCCTATATTAGGGGTTACTTTTTTAAACAATTGAGTAGAAAAAGCCACTTCTAAACGCACAGTTACAAAGTTAATGAAACAGAAGGAGGTCACGTTCAGTTCACGAAACAGTGAGTTACGAAATAACATTACTAAATTATCGATTTTGTATGTTTCAAATCGACAAACCTGGTAGCACGGTGGCTGAGGGTGTTTGTTCATATTGTTTTAGAAAGATAATCGAGTGTTGCATTGCTTGAGAAATAGCGGAGAAAAATCGATAAAAGAATAAGTTGCACCCGCTGTTGTTGCGTGGTGTGAATGTGAAGAGAGACAGCTACACAAACGTGTCCCTGTAAAGTAGCTTGGACTCGTTCGACCGATAAAAATAATAGTGATAGGCGCCCCTGACGTCCCTTACTCGGGTTGATACACGAAGACTGATAAAAGGTATGTATTGATATTTGCTTTACTTTTTATTGTTATCACCCAACAATCTGTGTCATTGGTTTAATGTATTTTATTGATTCCTGCTGTTGCATAGTTGTGCTATACGAGACCAGGTAAGACCTTCGTTTTAAATGTAGCCCATTGTGTGTTTACGGTTCCACAGAAATCTATAAAATGTACCTTAATGTAAAAGAACTAATATATGTATTATACATAAACAAGGTAAATACACGCCACAAGATTGATGTTCACTTCAAAGAAATCATCTCCAGGGAATTTCTTTAAGTAAAACACGTAGGCGTTTACATCTATAAGGCCTTGTCGACTTATTACAGGGTGAAAGCAATTTATTTGATATCTGCGACATAATTATTTTATTATCTGTTATACACATAATTCAAATGAATGAGAGACTCATATTCTGTTCGAGTCTCGTAACAAAGTTGATTGATTGAATTGAACCCAAGGTTCCTTCATTTCAAAGTCTCATGGACCTTCATTTAAGTATTTCCAGTTTCAGCTCAGTTCTACATCGCCGGTTGTTTCAAAGAACAACGCAGCTAGAGAAACCATCTAACCATAACATTAAATGATGTATTTTTACATAAGAACAAAAACGTATTGTTAAAAGTTTTGCCTTAAAGTTTTCTCAGCAAGTTATATGGTTACTAAGGAAAATGGGTCATTAAGATATTTATAGGCGTTGTTACTTGAAGCAAGTAATATAAGAGGATAACGAGTGGATGTTTCCAGATAAAGGAAGCTGCCAAGGATCCTTATTAGTAGAACCTTGTTGCAGTCGGACAGCAAGCGCATATTACTTATTCCCAAGAATACAGCTTACAAACTATTTTTACCATCATCCACAATTTTCCTAAGACATCCGACTATATTGAAAAATTATCGCTTAATGTATAATTTTTTATTGATTCGCAATTGGTGTAAAATCAAACTAAAAAAAAAGAAATGTTATCGAGGTTTGCAGCCAAAAATGTTCTGAACAGCGGTTTATTTTTTAAATAGGTCGTACGAGTATCTTTGACTTAATTAATGGAATTTAGATGGTGATGAAAATTCTGAATTTGTGTATCTTTTTTGTAGCCTTAAAATACCGAATAATTTCTATCTTTATCAAAAAACTTTGAAAATATACTGCTAGTTCAGCAAGCAGTGTCGTAACTTTTCTTATTGGCCGTCTCTCGTTTTAGAACTTCGCTATTGTCTGTGCAATACCTTCCTCTATACTTTACTGAACTCCTGGTTTATCATAAAGGCGATTTCATTTTTTAAGATGATAGTTACACTTCATATTCTATAGCACTTGTTTGTTTTCATTATAATACTATATGTAAATGGCTTATCTGTCAATTAAATTAGTTCTTTCTTGTAGCATAAATTGTTCTTTAGTTAAAAGTTTTTCAAATGAATTGTAGGTCATGATGAGCTTTACTCATACATAGAGTGTCATGATAAAAATATGGTCTCATGTTGAAAATGCCGATCAAGTAATATAGATGTTATTTGCCCCTTGATAAAAAACCCGCTTGTTAGTAATTGCGACAATATACCTTAGGGGAGACACCTACGGCTGGTAAAAGGGTGGGTTTTGCCAGTAATCACACGATGACTATATGTACCAACACAGCTATGTACGGACATAAATTATACTCGGCACTTTACTACCATAAGTGGCTACAAACGGTATTAACACATCATGAATTTATGCCTACCTACCACGGAGTAAAAGCTGTGAATAAAATATCTATGGTTGCCTACATACGAGCATACTACGGTTGTACAAACCTCCGTGTTGCTGCTACAAACTTTCAATGTAGAATGTGATTTATCTCGTTGAAGTATGCTCGAGGAAATTTGTTCTAGATTATGCAAGATATTTGTTATAGACTACATTTTCTTCGCGTTTCCCGTCGGCAGGAGTATTTTCTTCGTATATCTCGGAAACTAGGTGACCTAATGATAACATAAGTATTCTTTGGTTTTTATAACACTGCTGTTATAACTTCATTTTTATTTATATAGGTTGCAGCTTAACTGTAACACCTTGTATTTAGGACAGTCCCTTTTCCTATTACATTTGTCGACTCTTTTGGGACAAGAACGCTTTAATTGAAGAGCGTACAAAGGATCGCCCACGCGTCATCTTATTGATGTCATAACGGGAAGTTAATAGACGAAGTCGTAGATGAAATCATCTGAATATAGGCCAGTTGACGCCAACCCCGTCTTGAATAGAACGTACACTTATTTGAATATTACAGCTTCACACCACATTGAACGAGGTAACCATGCTGAACATCCTTGAATTATATATATTCCCACTCTCTTCGAACCTTTTTTCGAGTTTCTTGCAGAGCTTGAAAATTGAACTAATTGAATCAGCTTCTGTCTATTCTCTGTCAAGTTCTTGCTTTCTACTTTGTGGTCGGGTTCTTTTTATTCCTGGATAATTCCGGTGCGTCCTGGTTTCCTACAGCGCTAATTGGCACGATCAGCCAATTAGCGTACTTGAAATCCAGGAGTTGTGAATTTAGAACGGCCAAATTTATGTAGGACTTTTGTAACATATTTTTTTGTAATGTTTGACTGCCTGCTTACATAATACATAAACCAATCCTGTTTATGCTTATCTCTCATGTCTGTGTCTAGGACACGCTAAAATTGCCCTATCGGTAGGATGTGACGATACGGTGGCATTATCTAAAAGTCATTTTTGTTTCCCGGCTTTGAATAATTTAACAATAACGACCAACCTAAAACAAACGGTATTCCAAACAAAATTAAGTTTGATTTTGCATTTCATGGAAATTACTGATAAGACTTTTCGATGACTCGGAACGATGTTAAGCTAATGTGGGCTTACTTGCGTGTTAGTACCTATTGTAGCAAAGTCGATTTTTGCTAATCAATACTACGTATGGGAAACGTATCGTGTTTTGCATTTGCGATATATTTGTTAGTGCATTAAAGCGATGTGGCGGTGTTAGTGGTGACAACGTTTTTTAATTTATTAAATTGTGCTATAATGGAGACTATTCACGAACATTCGAATAACAATAGTGTTGAAGTGGAAGATGAGGTTGCTGCAGTTGTAGTTCATAGTTTTAATTCATATGAGGTTGTTCAACATTAAGTAAAACGATTTTGTTTTCTGAAACAGATGACTGGAGATGCAAAATGGCAGAAGGACGCGGCAGATCAGAACTTCGATTACATGTTCAAGTTGCTCATCATAGGAAACAGTTCCGTAGGAAAAACTAGGTAAATATAGTTTTTATTGTACTTAGTTTAAAATCAATACAGAACTACGTAGAATGGTTCACCAATGCACATTCAGAATAGTAGATAGGTTCGATTGGTTTGAAGATTCGATGATTTAAATAGGTGGAATATACAAAATACTTATCCGTTAAACTGACCCTTCAGAAGCATAATATGAAAACAGTGTTCAATGATATAAACGAAGATAAGCTGTCTGTATCTGACTTAGCACTTAGATACCTTACATTGTGAAGTTAGTTTAATTTATTTATAAAAGTGTTTTATAACCTTTTTCTCCTTCATTTGAAAATTATTTCAGTTAGCGGGCGAGGATTGGATTACGTAAATCTCTGACTTAAATAATAATTATCAGATAAAAGTGTTTAATTTATATTTTTGGCTTTGTCGTGTCGGGAATTATTTAGAAATAGAGTCTTCTAAAAATAGCCGATTTCAAACAGTATAACGGCTAGAAAGGGCTCATTACTTTGTTCCAACCTTCCAGTATCACTTAGGGGTTGTAGGGATTCTTTTGATACTCCTCTTCGCACACCTATTGTTTAAAGCATCCTTATATACGCACGTATTAACAGCTATCACGTTTTTATACTCGTCGGGCCCTGAAAGTATGACCACGCTTATCGAACGAGAAAGTTTTAAAATATGGCGGAACTGTTAAGACTTTAAGGTCACTTTTATGACTTTGTTAGTAATTACTTTCGTGTTTTCAAAAGGGACATAAATTAAGTAGATGTTTTTCTACTTATTGAACTGAAAGAGTTTTGTAACGAAGTATTTTCAACTGACATAGGTAGGTACTCCTTAGCGTGTTGATGGTAATCTAAATTAGCTAAGAGTTTTACATTGTCAGTAGTATCTTTATGTGTATTAGTTTGCCTTCTTTCAAAGGCCATCAGATTTATAGGACCTTTTTAAACCAAATGAAAGACCATTACCTAGTCTAGTTTTAACATATCTGCCTTACTTGCCTTACAAATTTTTACAAGTTTTCAGGCTACAATAGAGTTTTAGAAATTCTCAAATTCAAGTTTTCAATTCAGTAACCGTAGGTAAAGCGTATAGCTAGGGTCTACATTATAAAGTAGTTACCGAAAGTAAACCGATATAACGTGCATTTATATTTTTAACTAGCAACCATTATCGCCCTAATCTATAAAGTTAAAGCTTCCACAGACAGCGCGAAGCGACAAAACCATGCACTAGAAATAATAAAATCCATACAGCTTTATAAAATCACGATTTCGGTTAGTTGCCGCGTAGCACCTGATAGCAGGGGTCTTTGATTTATTTTCATCAAATAGCTAATACTCATACATAACTGTGTTAAAATTTTCAGCTTCTTATTCCGTTACGCGGACGACTCGTTCACTTCGGCTTTCGTGTCCACCGTGGGCATCGACTTCAAGGTGAAGACCGTCTTCCGCCATGACAAACGCGTCAAACTACAGATATGGGTGAGTAATTCAACCTGAATGCATTTGTTTCTATGTACAGACAGTTTTCAGACCAACCATTACATATAGTTTCGTCCGTGCTTCGGAAAGCATTTTAAGGGATTACTCACACTTATTCAGCTCCATTCGCGTTTCGCTGAACGATTTTCGTCACAGCTTCTATCAGCCGCGTACAGTGTCGTAAGTCAACTAGTAGTAACTCTATCTATAGCACTCGCATGATAATAACAGATTTGTCCTCTTTTTATACTTGTTTGCTGAACGGATGCGTACGCCACTCCATACAACATCGTGGTTTTCTGTGGGCATAAGCTGAATAGATTTGAATAAGACAATTGTAAGTAGTCCCTTAGCCATTAGTCCTGCCTATCATATAAAATTTTTGAGAGATGTTTGATAGTGGTTAGAAATGTTGTCGTCATTCTTGCCATATTACCCAGTTTCTGGGTTGAGAAAGTCAGATAGGTAGGCTGGTATTCAGCTGTATCTAGTCAGATTGGAAACCGACCTATAAAAGTTGGGCAAAAACTAGGTAGATTGATTGAAAGATAGTTTAGAAGTGTCAAGAAGGGGGTCAGTTAGAAGCTATTTGCCCTTCCAAAACGTATGTAGTTGTGTAAAACCCCATAGACCCTCTTTGACTCACAACAAACAACGACATAATTTTAAAGATTAAAGATAAGCCCTCGTAATTTAGAGATGGCAGGTGTCAATTGACGGCGCCCCTTCAAAAACATGACGGGTGGATTAACTCCATTCAGTTCAAACATTTTGAAGGGAACCCAGTGATCCAATCACCACGATCGGTCATTTGAGTGAACAACTCTACCTATGTCATTATGTTCAAGGCCCGCTCAGACAATTAGTTAATTTTTTCATTATTGATGGTTGAAATTCGGAATGTAGCCTTTTATCTTTAACTAACTTTTGCCTGCGTCTTCGTACGCACATGTCACGGAATTACGGGAAATCTTCTCTTATTCTTCTTTACACTCAAGCTATGTGTCAAGCTTGGCTTCTATAACCAGTAGTTTTAGTGCGTTGCCATAATGTAATAGTCGATACTAAACACAACAAAACTCTGTCCTACATAATATAATTTTGTTGGAGCTACTGCAGCCAGTGATACAGGATTTTATCCTAGGACAGGCATCTTAATTTTTTTTATACCTGCGTTGTTAATTTTAGATTCTTATTGTCAACTAGATGACCCGCGCAACTTCGTCTGCGCCACATTTTCCGTTATTGCTCCGCTCCTATTTGTCTTAGCGTGATGATATATGCCTATAGCATTCCTCGATAAATGGGCTATCTAACACTGAAATAATTTTTCAAATAGGACCAGTAGTTCCTGAGATTACCCCCTACATACAAACTTACAAACAAATTTTACCTCTTTATAATATTAGTATAGATACTCGTATACAACAAGCATCTAAAACTAACGACCTTTTGAGATTCTATTATTATTACGTTCCGTTTATTCTGTTGTCTTTTAGTTACTCACTCAGTCACCAGTAATGGCAGACTTTTATATATTTTAATTTATACAGTTAGACAGGGACATGGCACATATATGGTGATTGAAACGTGTCAGACGTTAACTGTATCTGAGAATTTCCCCCTCGTGTTACTAAAAGGTGTATTATATATCCGACATCCTCCATTCTCTCCATATAGAAAACATCCATGAGGATTTTCCCACGTAAATAGGATGTACTTCAACTTGATCATATTACAAAGGATTTTATAGGTATGATGAAGTGGTAGCTAAAGGGAAATAATAAAAATCTCGAAGATACATTTTGCGTAGCTATCGTAAGCACCTTATAAAGTTGTTTCAAACGCTCTATTTGTCATAATTGTTCATCGAGAAAGGGAAAACTGGATGCATGATCAAGAAAATAATTTAAAACGTCAATTTAAACAGTCAGTTTACAAAAATAAAATCAAATGAGTATACAACATTGATGGAGTGGTTAAATGCTTTTAACATTGAACCACGATTAATTAACACATACATTTTTGTTTTCGGAAGTGGACAGCGCACTAGTCCACTTTCAGGAACAAAAATGTAATAATACTAGTAGCTGTTGTTCGCGGCTATGTCCGCGTGAAAATCGAAAATTATCCAACTGGAACGTATTGCAAGGATAAAAAGTATCCTACGTTCTACGCCGCCGCCGGATAGGTAGATCACTGCTTAGATTGAGACGCCATTTTCATCCAAATTTATTCATAAAGTATGATTAATTAACAAATATCCATACAAACACGAACACGTTAACGAAAAAGAAGAAAATACATTCATGATGTTAAATGGAATAAAACGATAAGTATATAACGCACAGTATAAAACAGTTCAAAGAAAACGGTCGGTCTCGACAACCTACATTGAGCCGTTTTCCTCAATTGCTCCTACCTCTTAAGGAGGATCATTACTAATTAGCCGCTCCTTCCCCTTTAATTTCCAGGCTCGAAGAGGTTACTGGAACACCAAAAGTTAAAACGTATGACTTTACTCTTGTCTTTTGCGAAGACTCTGATTGAATTTGATTTTCGAAACCAATGCTTTTGTGCTCTGTAGTCGTTTTCAGCAGGATGATACGTTTTATTTGCGGAAACTGAGTTATAAATATAATATATAGGTCGTTTATTGTGCAGCCAAATTATAAAACAACTGTATTAAATACTATAATTTGTATGAGTACAATAGCAATCTTGTGGCCGCGACATCTACCAGACCACTACAACTGGAGTAGACGACTTAAAATAAAAAGGGGAGTGTAGTCAGTATATTATGTCTTGAAGGTTCTACAGTTAAGCTGTAATTTCTGGGAACCAATCGGCTGTCACTACGCGAACGAGTAATTTTTCTTGTAAGACACGAGAGTGTCGTTTCTTCGGTAGGTAATGACATCTTACCGAGCGCCTTTTCCGGAAAGGTTTCGATGAAAAAAGGCGGTCGGAAATTTTTTGTTACTTTGGAAGCTCTTGACACGATGGAACATCGTTATTTCTGAGGTAGTCAATTAATGGCAAATTACTTTTCAAACAGCTAGATGCAGTTGGTGGCATTTATTTCAGTTCAATTATACATTTGAGAATCAGTGATAAGTTTGGAAATTTTTAGTTGTTTGCCGTTGGGTTGGTTTATCAGAAAGATACAAATAAATTTTACTTTTAGCTGTAACTCAAAAGAAAAAAACGGAATCCTGATAGGATCTGTCGGTCTGTCAAGACATTTTATCTCGAAAATGCATGAAGGTATCAAGTTGAAATTAAAATCAAATACCTTCTCAAATTTCACAGTCCTTTGAAGCTGTGAATATCGAACTTCTAAGTTAAGGCAAAAAACGTTTTCGACTATCTCAAGGGAACCTAAATGTATAGGGTGTTTCCCGCTCAGCTAGAACAATAAAATTTGACAAGTAATACCGTCTTATACTACAAGGATAAATCTTAAAACTATACATTTGAAATTGAATGACAAAACATTTAGTCTTTGTTTTAATTAATATGTACCTACAAATTGTACGGCGCCCTCAGTGTGCGAGTCCGACTCGCACTTGGCCAGTTCTTTCTTTACCGGAAATAATATACTTAACATCTCTTTTAAATAGACTACGCAGTTCTGACCTGTATACGTACGATTATTTGATTTACACGTGTAAATTAAACTAATGATACGCGTTGACTTTGAAAATGATTGCTGTTATTAGCCTGTAATATGAATAACCAAATTATTGAGCGTAGGTATTGTGTTTCCGAAATCAAAATATAATTACAGTCGGTAAATTGTTCGGTACAGATTAAGTGGGGATTAAATTAATATGGGGGCCATTATTGTTAATCGTTTAAGGGGTTCCCTTTTAAAATGGACGAGTAAAAAGTTATCACACATATTTTTGATGATTTTTGGCCTGTTTCATTCCACTTCTGAACAGAGGTTTTGGCCACTGACTACCAGGAACTGATCCAGAAATTTGGCCAGCCACGTCTGCCTTATGTCAAATGATCTGTGGGCCAGAATAACAAATTTGGAGAGCCCTGGCCCAACTAGTAGGCGTAACAGCAGACCCTTTAACGGTCTGGATAATAGAAAGCATTATAAAAATATAATATTACTTTTATATAGGTACATCAGTCTGTAGACATCTCATTCTCAGTGTCAATTGAGTGTTCAGAATATCTAAGAAATAATCTAAGTCAATTTAATTGAGAATCAAATCAATGGAAAAATAAGCAATTGTATTCTTAAAATTAAGTTACTCTTTTGGTTTACAATAAAGAATATTATAGAGGTACTCTATTCAATTTCTGACATCTTCAGGACACTGCAGGCCAGGAACGCTACCGCACCATCACCACAGCTTACTACAGAGGTGCCATGGGCTTCATCCTCATGTACGACATCACCAACGAGGAGAGCTTCAACAGTGTCCAAGATTGGTAAGCAGTTATGACCTTCTACGTCCTTTTCTCACAGGGGAGGCGCCAGGATAAATGTGCAATAACGGTAATTGACCTCACATATAATTATATTGACTCTATTAATAACAAGAACAGAAATAAAGACTCAAAGCTGTCCTGGTTCGACTACTATTGTGATCTTTTACGTTTTCTTGTTATGATAAGTTCATAATTTATTGTTCGGGTATTTACGAAGGGTATTTAGAGAAAGGTCAATGTACTCTATTGCAAGTTTATCTGAAGCCTACCATTGTGTGCTACCACTCAGTTTTAATAGGTTTTTTGGCTCAGGACATGTCACTACAAATATCCAGTACATCATCATCTTCCTACCTTTATCACATATCACTTGGGGTCGGCGCAGCAATTTGTTTTCATGTTTTGTTTTGTCGACTGACACTCTGACTCCCTTTTCTTTCTTATCTCCAGCCACTTCATCTTTTCATTGGCCTCACTGTCCATATTTCAACATTTTGTATTTAAGTGGCCAAAAATCTAAAAGTTTGATCTACGAAAAGCCACACCCAAAATTAAAAGAATAAGACAAAATTGCTGGTGAAAAATTGTTAAATTATAATATTAACCAGGTGACAACTGACTTTTTCATTACAATTACTTAGTTAGAAGATTACAAAGCTAATAGTGTTTATTTTTGCTTTCTTCAACATTCATCAAATTTCTTATTCAAAGTTGAGCTTAAGTTAAGAAACGTATTTTTTTTATTAATTAACGTGTTTCTAATTCTCCGACCGAGAATCAGAAAGTACAAAATCCAAAAGTACGTACCTACACTAAAAATGGGGTGCATAATACGTGGAGTGGAATTCCCTGCCGGAGTCTGTGTTCCCTGATAGCTACAACCTGGGAGTCTTTAAGTCAAGAGAGAATAGGTTACTTCTAGGCAACCATGCTCCATCTTAGTCCGCATCATCGCTTACCATCAGGGTGAAATAGTGGTCAAACGCGTGCATATCAAAAATAAAAAAAATAAAAAAACACAATATGTACCTTATTTAGGTTGTTACATGATAAATGAAAGCAGTGTAATAACTACATTTTTCCTAAAAATAAAATCGTTCATATAACAATAGAAGACACCACTTAAAATAGGTTTTCATCGTTTTATGGATTCTGTAATAATAAGTTGGTCATAAAAGAAAATATGACGGCTCCGGATTTTCCCCAATTTCCGCAGGATCAAGTTATGACACTACCATTCAATATCTGACGCAGCTTCTTCTTGTTTGCTGGGAGCGATCGATTCATACAAGAATTGAGAAAACTATGATGTATTTTTGTGTCATGTTCATAAACATAATCTACAATTATAAACCGATAGTACTTAAATATTTACATTCTATTGACATCTTCAAATCAGAAATGCAGATTTTCTTAATTTTCTATTTTTGTTTTAAACCGTTTTAGCTTAAAAAATACAGTTTTTTATGAACAATGTGTATGTGCAAGTCAGACTCTCAAACGAAGGGAAAAACACTTTTCTTGTATGGGAGTCTCCTTTAATTTTAATGTTTGTAACAGGTGGAATATTAGAGTTTAAAATTAATAAAACTTTTGTATGAGGGCGGGTTATTAAGTTATTATCAAATAACTACCCCGTCTTTACCATCATTTTACATTTATTCAATATGATCTAAAATATGTTATCATGGGCATCGTGGGCGCTGAAACTTAAAACACGATTTTCTCATTTTGCAGGGTGACACAAATCAAGACGTACTCATGGGACAACGCACAGGTGATTCTGGTCGGCAACAAGTGCGATATGGAGGAAGAGCGTGTGGTTAGCACCGAGCGTGGCATGCAGCTGGCTGAACAGCTGGGCGTCGAGTTCTATGAGACCAGTGCCAAGGAGAACATATACGTCAAGGTATTGACAAACCTAGCTGTTCTTTAAAAACTCAAGTCAATCCGTTCAATCAAGCTAGAATGATGCTATTCTGTAAGAATTTCACTATGATAACTCAGATAAAGTGAGCTTAAGGGGAGCTGTCAATTCTAGAACAATCAAATTCTTTATGCTCCTTTCACCTAAGTTGTCATGGCAGGTTATTTACAAGAATCCACCAGCTAATTTTGAACAGAGACAATAATTTATTAATATGTTTTAGTAACCAGGCTGGCAGTTCGTTAATTCTTTGCAAAATAGATAAATCTTTTGAAAATAATCGATATCCAACTTATATACCCTGTAAACGCCAAGCTGTTCTAGATCATTAGCAGTTTACTAATTAAAGTATTCAAAGAAATGGAGAGTAGAGAGTGATGTCTTATGTTCTTCCACACTCTGATTTCTTGAATATTCAACTGAAAACAAAATATTTCCAACTCATAAAACTTTTGTCTTTCCAGACCGTATTTGAGCGACTGGTGGACATCATCTGCGATAAAATGTCAGAGAGCCTGGATTCTGAACCTGCCATGCTTGCTGGAGGCGCCCGTGGGCAGCGCCTCACAGAGCCGGCGCAAGGCAGCTCCAACACCAATTGTAACTGTTAATGTCCACACCAGGACAGAGTAGCACTTTTTATTCCTTTTACGTTCTAGAAAATTCTGTTGTAACGGGGTCGTTTCTTTAAAGAGCAATTTCGTATGTTTGAGCAACTTTCTATTCCCAGCTTTAGTTTCATGTTACGGTTAACGTTCTACATATTATTATTTGTTATATTTTTAATAAGTATTTTACCAAAAATTGGCAAACCCCGAGTATACTTACAAAAGTAACTCAACCAAATATTAACCTATGATTTTTATAAATTTTACTTGTTACGGTTTCAAGCATAAATTTTTATTTAAGTAACAAATTAAATAATTGTTAAAACATGTGTAACAATAAAAATATGTATTAGTATTATTAAATCTATAGGTGTTAGTTAGCTATCGACGTAATGCGAGCTGGAGTAGGGATCTGATACTTCTTATAGCTATTAAATTTTATCTTTAATGAATTTGTGTCGTGCATTCTTTACTTAAATGAATTTTAGTCGTAAATGTGTTACATTTATTTATTTACGTTACGTCATTTAGATATTATTTTGTAGTATTCAAGATTCACAACGAGATATTTTCATAAGGATTAAACTTATTTATAGTGATGTCCGAGTATTATTATGCGCTATTATAAGTTCAAAAAGATACCTATCCCAAAGTGTAATGTAACCACTTGGACCAAAGACAGATTTTAATATTTATTTACAAAAAAGTTCAGAAGGCGCAAATATGTTTAGTTAAAATTAAAATATAACGTATAATATGTTTAGTGGTTGCGTTTCATACGTAGGTGCATGTTTTCCGCCTTTTCATTGCTTCGTATTCTCTGTGTGGATGTATCGCAAATACACTAAAGTAAATAGAATTGTTACTTCATTATTAGTAGATTAAATTGATCAATGTTCGTTGTTATACTTTGGCGTAATCTTGAAGTTAACATTATCTTCGGTATATAACTTCATGTATGCTTGGATACCCCTTGGCCTGAATATAAAAGTTCGACTAAATCAGGTATAATCTATTACCTAAAGTGTTTGTAAATACGTTTAACAAAATGTATAAATAAATAATTGTATAGTATTATATCTACCTACATATAAATCTGTTTGTATTCTTGTTACCTCCTATGCTATGTTAATATATAACTATAGGTGTTTATTTCAATCACTATGTTTAGTAAGTAAGGAACATTTTACAGTTTTTGTTTGATCGCAGCGCTCGTGTAGCGTACACGTAACTACGTCAAACGAGGCTTTTAAAGTATTCATAGTGTCTGTCATGTACCGGCGACACTATATCTACATATATATCTGTAGACGACATAGACAATACAATTTATATCAAATTCTGTTGAAACATGAGCACATTATTTTTTTAGAATCTAATTATTAGGTAAATTAGTTAAGATATAACGTGTCGACGTCTGTTCGATCGAATATAAACTTATATACGTACACAATTTTATTACAATAATACCTAAAATTGAATCAGTAACTTGTATATTCATTGATTCTTCGGGACGTAAAGTATCAGCTATCACAAAAATTATGAAAAAATACATAAGACGCCAAATTTATTAAAATACGAATACTATATATCGGAAACTACAATTGTATTGTACTATAAGTGACTATGATTAACATAATATTTTGATGGAATTTGTCCCTAGACTTCATAAGAAGCTTATCTTCGCTCATGCTCCGTTTCATTAATTGCAATATACTTAAATTTCTAATTGAAAGGCTTTCTTTTCAATAACCTTGACTTTATAATTAAAAATAGTATCAAATTAGCGGTCTATTTAAATGAATATAAAAAGTCAATTTGACGTAATCAATTAAGAGCATCCTGTGGACCCAAAGTCACTTGATATAAAATTGTGTTAAAAATGAGGAATGTAAAATAGCTGTCTAGGACATGGGGACCGCACTATGGTATTGATATTGTCTAGTATTTTTAAATACCACTGAGTAGAACAACAACATTTGTAAATTAATTCGTAATTAACCGTTGAGTATTTACCCTATAAATGACTGCCCACCGGCTAAGTCAGTAATAAAACAAAAATATCACACACATATTTGAATTCTTATGATAAAGTTAATTCAATGAAAGCAGATACAATTACCGGCCAAAATATAAACAAAACGTTTGGCTTCAACATTTGAGTATTTTCAGGTATTCGTAATAAAGTATACTAGTATGAAAAGTGTGTCCCATGTCTATTGAATATAAATTATACTGGAAGGTGTACGTAGAGGTATTTGTATAACTAGCCGTGTGTATGAGCCCTGTAGGGCGCGGAAAGGCATATCGTAGTGACAGGCTTTAGTAGCATATGTTTAGCATTTTGCGTAGTTACCTTACACTGTTTTATACTTATTTTCTAAATCAAAGATGTTTGACTCGACTGGAGCTGCTAAAACGCATTTGATGTTTTCATCTCATTCCAAAATATTGGCTCACAAAACTGAAATTGTAATCGATTAGCTGTATGTAAATGTATGTTATAATTATTGTTGTGTGTTAAATAAAGGAATTATTTAAAGATACACCCATGTAAAGATTCACGAATATAATATATATTATAAAATATTATATGTTTGTTTTAATTTATTCTGTTTTAATTTATTATTTACAATATGATTTTTTTGCACCCAGATTTCAAATTAATAAAAACCGAACAAGTGCGAATTGGATTCGCCCACCCAAGGTTCCGTACAAATTTGTACTTTATTATAAATCAAAACTATATTTTTTATGTTTAATTACAAATAAATACCCAGTTTTCATACTTCTCCCTATACTTGTAGTATCAGACGATATATTACTTGCCAAATTTCATAATTCTAGGTCGACGGCCAAATCAAAATTTTATAGGGTATTTTCATCCTATAAATTTTGATTCTCTTGAGATTCTTGTAATATACCTAATTTATTTGCGGCATACTCGGTTGTATCTTATTTTGACGTTAACTAAGAAGTTGAGTGATTTTTTCACGGCTTCAAGGGACTATAAATTTGAGTCTATGATTTTTATTTCAACTCGATACTTCCACGCGCTCCCGAGATTAAGGGTCTTGACAGACAGCCAGATGGGCTGCATAACACGCAGTCGGAGGCAATGTTTTATTGACCAAAGATGTAAACTACCATTGCCTCCGACTGCGTGTATTGTAAGTAACTTGCAATTTTAAATTATTTTTTTCCTTTTCAGTTCATTAATTTTAAGCAGTCGGGTTTTTTGTTTTAATAATAATAATTTTATTTTTTTTGAGGTTCGGAACAGTGGAAATGTTTTGACCAGCCTTAGCTACTCCGCCATATGTGAGTATATTTCCAACTATTCATAGTTTTTCCTGTTATCATCCTAAAACGGGGAAAGTCGTAAACCGTTATTATAATGTTTAGTACGACAGTAAAAAAGAGTTTTACCACTATTTGAAGTGGGGCATACGATCGATCGTGTCAAGGTAAGCGGACGACCATCAACTGCTTTTGTATAATATGTCACGGGAAAGTGGCAGACTCCGTAAGATTGTAATAAATCTTGATTAGATTATAATTTCTCGAGATATTATGAAAAAATCGTTTTGTATATGATATATCCCATCCAAACTCAATATTTTCCAATAGCGTTTTCCATTTTCCGGTGACAAATACAAATAGAATTTAGGCATTTACTTTTATAACTAACGTCAAATGACATGACTGACAGTCTTTATTTGCATAGTGTTTGACATGTGCGTCCTTTTATGTTATACCCCGAGTTTAATAAATCCATTTTGTGCTGTGATTTTAAGCATTAGGCCACTATTATTTACAACACTGTTGTAAAAAATGGCATGAAATTAAACGAGCCATTATTTGGATATTTATATAATATAATTTAATAATAATATGCTTGGACATTTCACACAACGCCATATAGTCCCAAGCAACCTAATGCTTGTGTTAGTGTAACGAGATGGCTGATAAACTACTTATATACATTTTTTTTATAAATACATACATATTATAGATAGAAAAACACCCAGACTCGGAACAAATACATGTAGGTCGTATTATTCCGTGTATTTGTTCCGTGCGGGAATCGAATCCGCGACATGCTGCGCAGCAGTCAATCGCTCAACCACTGCGCCAACCGTGTCGTCAACAGTATCGGACAGCATTTGTGTATTTTACATTCATATATGATCATATTTTGTGATATAATTAATTTGTACATATTTCAAAACATACATTGACTATAAATACAGAGGTATTTCTCTTTTTTTACTGTTAATAGGCACTCGTTTGACCACTAACGCATCTGATGGTAAGCGATAATTTGGTCTAAGATGGAGCACGCTATCCTAACTAACACTCACTCTTTCTTAAAATATAAATATATTCGCTTTCTCTTTAAATAAAGTAATCCCTAATATTAAATTATATAAAAGCTGGCCTGAAATGCCCCAGATCTGCCAATTCCTAAGGAAGACATATACCCAAGACGTACCGCCATTTCCTTCGCAGTTTGCGCGCCCCGTCTCGCGATTAGGAACACTTATTTTATTTAAAACTAGCTATTGCCTGCTCCTTCGCCCGCTTGACAAATTATATTCTAAAACCTTCCTCGAGCACCACTCTATCAATTGATGAAAACAACATGAAATCAGTACAGTAGTTTTTGAGTTTATCGCGAACAGACAGACAGACATACCTACTCGGCGGAGGACTTGGTTTTATAATAATATGTAGTGATGAATTACAATTATTACATCTTTTGATAAAATAACTGGTTATACAAAAGTGTTCAAATGAGCATGGACTGTATATAAAGTATTTTGTAGCAAAAAATCATTTACAGTTTAGAAACACGCCAGCTATCTTAGGAACATTGGAAATAATGGCAAAATTATGTTTCACTGCAGACTAAGCTCTATGAATTTAAAGCCGGTCTCTAGTGTCCTGTTAGTTTTAGTATAGCGGTAATAGATGGCGCTGCCTTAACCGCATTCCATAAGTTATGAAAGATTAAGTTCGTGTCACAGCAAAGCTTTCTTTTAATAAAGCTTTCCTTCTATTAAAGCTTAACTTAGTACCTAGCTTAGTTTTGTTTCTGCAAGCTGGGATAAAGAATTACTTTTATTTAGGACTTCTACTTGGTATTTTTTATTGTTCGGGTTATTAATCCTTTTAATATTAAAAATGTGAAAGTTTCAATGTTTGTTTGTGCAACCTAATGCCCGCGGCTTTGACCGCGTGCATGTTTTTGTTGAAAGCTCCCATCAGAAGGCTTATTTTTTTCCGACTCCTCCATCAAAAACTTGATAAATTATATACTAAAACCTTAGAACCCATAAATTAGAGAGTAGGGAGTAAAAATACGCCCTGCAAGATTTTCGCTTGTGTCCTGAATAAGAACAAGGCCCGTGTGATAAGTTTCACCTTTAATAATACATGTTATTGTTTATTTGTTTTGTTGTTACGAAAATGTTATTGTTTTTATACTTATGTCTGTATTGTGTTTTATGGGCTTCAGTTGCCTAAATAAAGGCAAAATAATAATGATAATTATTTTACCTGATGGTCAAGATTTCTTCGTCGACCATCTGTCGAAGCTGGCTTTACGTGATTGGAATAAAGACTGATACAGAAAGCAGTACTCTTCGCTACGGCGCGCATTGTGAGGAAGTTCCTTTCTCTGGAGCCCTAACCACCGGTAGCTTGGACCCTGCTCCCGACACGAAAATGGTTTTTTAATGTTCTTTTTAAAGAAAAAAATAATTTATGGGTAGTAAAATAAATAGACAAAATAATAAAAATATTCTTTGAGCCGTGATTATTTTGTATATTTTGATAATTTTGGAACGACTAAAATCCGTTGAAATTTCTGGTTTATTTGCATCAGTGGATATGTTGTCAATCATTCAATTGCCCCTTGGTCAAAAATCAAGAGGACATATTGAGTTAATTACCGTGGCTGGCCCACAGATTTATCATTTTATACAGAAAAAAAATTGTTTGCGATTAACGTTTATCGCGTTGCTGTACAGATTAATGCGTCTTTTTATTTTGTATAGATAACCTACTGCATTTTCTTTGTATTATTGATAGTAATAGCTCTTTTTTAATTAAATTCTCTGTAACAATAATAAATTATTTGCTACAGGAAACCTTTACCAATAGGTAACTAGAATTACTATTGTACCTATTTCTTCGAACCGTAACAAAGAGATCTGCATTTCCTGGTACGCTGATATTTCTTGACTGTACAGAAGGTAATAATTATTGAGATCACGGGAAATATCTTAGTTATTTTTATTCTCTTCTAATTTGTCTTCGCCATTTATTCCGCTGTTAAGCTTCGTCCACAAACAGGGCACAATCGTTTCTTATTTTTTTTAGGATTCCAACCCCTATTTCTATGCTTCCGCGATCAGTCCGTCCGTCCGTCTGTCTGTCAGCGGTCTATATGTCAAGGACCGTAATAGTTAGACAGTTTAAATTATCAAAGATTGTGTATTTTTATTGCCACAGTAACAGCAAATAATAGAAATTAATGTTTATATGACTCGCACTTGGCTGGTTTTCTGTTTATCGATATTAAAATATATGTGATAACGATTAAAATAAGAGGAGCTCGTGGCTAGATAATAACAGACGGGTTTGTAAGTACAGGTCGATTCAAGGTTAAGCAAGGCTTGCCGAGGTTTTCCTGTGGATGGGTGACCATTTTAACATACCGAGACTCTTCTGTGCCTCAGAAAGCAAGTTAAGCCGTTGGTCCCGACTGCCATTTGTAAATCTTTTGAAGTCGTTACGGATTGTCAGAAGTCAGAACAACTGACACCAGTCTTGCCAAGAAGTACCGTGGTAACCAGTTAATGGGTTGGGGAGGTCTGGTCCGCTTTTCGTAAAATACTGGTATTTAGATGAATCTGCCATCCAATGTAGTTGTAAAAAGGCTAAGCAGATGATAACTATCTAACTAATTCACAAGAAGAAGCACTCAACATAACTGCAACAGTCACAGAAGCACGGAATGTAAGTTATTTCTAACTAAGTTACCAGGTTTCCCTGACTTTGTATGCGAAGTGTGCGGTGCACATAACACAAGGTGCGACTAACGCTCTAAAGCGCTTGCTTCATAGTGGCGACAAGTTGTCGGGGTTACATTATTAGAATATTTTAGGTGTCTTCACAGCTGCGCTTTTAGAGTCGAAGCATCCGGTTATGTAGACAGATGGCATACATCAGCTTAGGTCAATAAGTAATTGTTAGTTTAGGTGATCAAAGAAGACTTTTTAATCAAATCTGGGAGATAACCATTATTTTAGTTATAAAGCTTTTTCTTATGGTTCATCTCACAGAAACCACACTTTTTTCGGTTTGAAAGTGTAGATTTTTTCACATAGGGCCAATTCTACTAAGATTTAAACAACTTTCGCATTCGCATTTCAATCGCAAACTGTCAAAAAAGCCTTAATTTTCATAAACTTTTGACAGATTGCGATTGAGATGCGAATGCGGTGCGAGTTTGAAAATTAGTAGAATTGACCCTCTGAACACTATTCTCAGAGATTAACTTTTTTCGTTTGTTTGTTTGTGTCCTACAAATATACATGATACAAAACGACAATTAATATAAAACGACATTATAGCTGTTCAAAGTGGCCCGTTTCATAAAACAGCAATTTTATAGGTCCTTAGCCTAAAGCTCGGCGCAAACCGGCCATCGACCACAGCCACCGTTGGCTGTCGCGAGACACGTCTTTTGGTAAAGAGCAAACCAAGATGGTCGGTCGCTGCCACGAGATGAGTGGTGGGTGGCCGCCACTAGTAGTTGGAGTACAATTTGTGCCAACGGTGACATGTCGCGGACACTGTTTCACGAGTAGCCCGATGGTAGATAGTGGGCCGATTCCATTAAAAACATGTAAATAACGTAACGTGGGTGAATGGCGACAAACTACGCCATTCACCCACGTTGGCTGTGGCCTACTGCTATCGGGAAACCTCGCCATAAATGTATGCTCCTACTCTTCTACCCATACCTACTCCTCACTCTCTAATATCAATTACGTGTCGTACCTACTTATGTTTTCCAGTGATCGCAAGCACATCAGAAGAGGATGGGTACTGGAAATTCTATGTAGCAGCAATTCTGAGCATAATCATTCGATGAATACAGATATTGTGATGTTATGAGAAAATGTGTATATGTCACCGGAAAGTGACAAACCTCGTGAGATTATAAAAATGTGTATATGTCACCGGAAAGCGGAAAACCTCATAAGATTATAAAATAACTTGAGAGTTTGTAAACTGTCGATAAATTGTCAACTAACCATTCGGAATTGATAGTTTATAACTTCTCCGTTTCATTTCGAGAAATTGTGAAATGAAATAAAATGGCGGCCAATCAGATCACAAATCTACAAGAAACTAGACTCTCATTGGCTTGTTTAAATGTGACATCACATGTACGCCATAGAGTTACTTTCCGGTGACATATATACTTGCTCATTTATAAAAAAAAATATTTAAGTAAACAAAAGCAAAATTTAATATATTAGCACAAAAAGCACTATTCGAAGCAGCTGGAACACTCGACTTCCGCGAAACTGTTCGGGCCAGCGAAATCGGGAGGGCCCATTGTTTGGCTCTCGAAACTTCCTCTGTTCACAAGTGTATTGGAACAGAAATTGTGTTATAACGTTATTCAGTCGTGCTGGTAATCACACTTGGACAAATCGAGAAGTCCCATCAATTAGTGCATTAACTATAATACAAACCTTCAAGTTTTATATTTAGCAAACTAGATTTATTGTCCGCGTAACATTGACGCTACTAATATAGGTTTAAATTAGGTTATTTTGACTATTATTTCCTTCGATATTGTAGTTTGTACTAGTTAGAATACTGCCCTGTGCCTGTCAATACTTGTGTGTAAGTATGAAAAGTTCTGTTATGGCTGGTGGTTAACCGCTTTCATACTGCGTACCTACAACCTACCTACGTACCTACAGAGACATACTGGGGACTTAGCAAGCGCTTATAGTCTACACGCTAACTGTCTTCTAAGCAGGGATGTTACGGAGCTTTGACTCCGACTCCGATATGTTAGAACTTCCGATTGATCTTACACTTCCGCTTCTACTGGAAATGAAGTCTCATTTCCGATACTTTAAAATTGGAGGCAGCGGCGGCAGCGCGGGTGCTTTAAAGAGGCTGAATTATTAATGTTTGGACTATTTTATTTTATTGCGTGCCCTTAACACATCTTTCTTATGCCACCATCTCCAACTCCGCCTTCGACCCCGACTCCGACCTCGAAAACCAATCTCAAAAACCCCGACTCCGATTTCGGTTCCGATAAAACCACCTCCGTAACATCCCTAGTTTTAAGTAAACTATCCTACTCATGAAAGTCAGTATGTACGTAAGGATGTTTTTTTTTTTAAATAGTCACGCCGAAACATTATCATCTTCATCATTTTAGTCGAATGATACTAGGACTTCCACAAGTGTTGCTACAGCGAACGGTCCTGTACACTGTACCGTTTTAGGGGATTCTTCGGGCTATGTCGGTAACCTTGGTTCTCTCATGAATATGTTCGTTCCTGATTGGATCTGGCTTCCTTGCCTGATCCAAAACTCTAAGCAATCCTCTTCATAGCCTTTAGAGTGCTCGTAGGCCCATTGTGAAGGACGTTTTGCTTCATTTTCGTTTTGGTTCAATAGCTCAAGGGATTCGGAAGGGAACACGCAATGATTATGATGCTTATTCCAGTACGTGCGATATTTTCGCCATGAAGTGAACGAAGCTTATTGCACAATCAAGTCTTGACAGAATCAATGACTGAGTAAACCCAGAAACGTCAAATAACGTCTCAAAGAAACCCTTTCCCGTCGTCAACTTTTTGCAGACGCGCGAGATTTTCCTTTCTCCTCCAAATTAGTGTAGAAGAATAAAAGACATAATGTGCGTCAATTAATCTAACTCAGCGGGCGGTACAGTTGCTAAGTACAGTAGGCATTCTACTCCAATGTGTGGATAAATCAAAGATATTGTAGCCTAGACGTTGGGCTCCTACATAAATCGTTTTCATTATGAAAGGAAAGTGACGTCATTGTTTTGCGGCAATGTTAAGAAGAATTATTGTTACATATCTCAGAGGCGTGCATGGAATCGTTGTATTTTTTAATCAAATAGAATCTTCTGATCAATCCAGGTATTTCAGAATTTAGGACGTACCTACGAGTAAGCAAGGTCTTTTCTCATTCTAAATTAAAGTGACGCTCTATTCGTTTAGACCTAGTACAAAACTGTATTTATATCTATATTCCAATATAACTTTCAAACCCTACAATAATTACTGAAACGTAAACCACAACAATTGAGTTTGACCCCTCTATATAAGCAAAATTTTCCTTTTATAAGGTTCCCGCATCCCTCGCTTATACGAATCAACAGACATCCTCATTGAACCCCAACCTTTAAATCCTTTTATATCGCAAAACATTGTTGTTGAAGCAACCGCAAAAAAATTGACATGCCTTTGAATAAGAACCTAATTGGACGATGTAACCGGTTTTCTAAAGTCGGTACACGGTAGGTACACTGGAGCTCAAAATTTTCAAATCCTTCCGGCATTGTTCTGCTACGGGTCTGGGATACCATCGCGAGACCATATTGTCCCCACATGTCTCACGTCTGCTTTATAAGTTACTTTACAAGCGCAAGAAAGCTATAAAAGTTTACGGTACAAGTTTATGAAAGCATAACTTTTATACATGGCAATGAGAATCAATTTTATTTTACTATACAAACGATTTCAAATATGCTCTAACAATTTACGCCTTGTCTTTTACTTTATATTATCCGTAATGCATGAAATTCGAGTTTTGTACGATCAATTTACAAATAACTAAAACAAAACCTTTGTCTAACAAAGACAAAAAAAAAGAAAACATTAGAAAAATCGTCTAAAGTAAAAGGTCACCATGTATTAGTCTGACTATCAGATCTCCCTGACAAAAACCGGGATCAATAGAGCTAGACAAAAGACGGCTGACAACCCCTCTACCTACGCACTGTGATCTTATTTACATAACACGCGTAGAATTATGTACAATGATTGTAGTTTAGAAGTAATTCTTTGCCAGTAATGGTGGCTCTGCGTACGTTGTAAGGGACCTAAATGTTTTACTGGTTAGTTTATGCACAGTGTATAGTGGGTTAAGGCGCGTCCCCGAGCAAAACGCAGCGCTAACCGTTTTTTGTGCAGTTTTTTGGAGCTATCTACTCTTTATCCAAAAGAAATATCAACTAATAAAAAATAAATTAAATTTTTAAATAATCTTGGCTTCAAAATGGTAGATTTTATTTTTTATTACTAAGTATAATGTTTAAGTAATCTCCTCACAACAAAACCACAGAAATGAGAAAAAAATACTGAAAACAGGCATCTTCTCGAAAACTAACGATTATTTTGATTTTGTACTTACACTAATAGATAGGCAATTTAATTATGAACATTTTGGTAGAAGTATTTTTTTCAAAAGACCAAAATTAGATTTTATAACGATTTTATTCAACATTCTGAGCGTAGTCGCTATTGTATCTCTTGCGCTGTTATATTTAGGGAAAAAATGCTCAAGGTTATTTGGCCAGGGTACGGCCTTAAGTAACGTGGAATTACTTTGCCAACGCCTGCCGTATTCAATTAAGAAAAAAAAAACAACGGGTTGCACTCTGGGAGTGCCGCCAGAAGTGAAAACTTGAATATTAACGTTTCGCATTTTTGAATCTTCGATCAAGTCTCGCGTCCTGGCGCGAGTTTAACATTTTATACCCATCCCAAGAAAAGTGCTCAACGCCGCTAAAGCAGTTTTCACTTCAATAAAGCGTTTAGAACAAATCTTAGTGTAACGGATTAGGCCCAGGTCGACAGCAATATGTGTTTCACGCGCGCCTCAAAGAGATGACAGCATTATTGACGGTTCCGTAAGGGCCAGTGCCCACGGGATACCACTACCTATAATCAATGCCTGCCAGGTTAGAGGAATTGAGCGAAAGAATTACCACGGCCCTAGAACGCAAAGGCCAATTAGGGGACCACGGGGTGGGTTTTAGTCGGTAAGAGATATGACATTGCCTTCCGCTTCATTCAGAACGGGAGCAATCATTTGATGATTGCTTATGAAAAAGTTTTTTCGTACCACTTGCTCAAAAAAGTGACATTCTATGCCACAAAAAGCGAACATAACAATAATAGTCATTTTTAATCTGTTAAAAACAAGGAAAGAAAATTGTACTGAATTTCATTTATCCTCTAGGGGGCCAAATTTAAATCACATTGATTTAAATTTGGAATACTTACCGAAATTTATACTGAACTACATCTGTGTTTACACCATTGAGTTTGTATATAAAGCATTATACATCTTTTTGAAAAAGGAATACGCATTTATTATGCAGTTATGATTAATAAATAAAATTACGAAAACCGACGAGGCCGTATGAGCTTGATGCCTTTGCTTTTCCGACAAAAAATATTTGTCTAGGAATTTGCCGCGTGTTTGTTTTCTTCAAATACATAAACGTTAACTTTATTTTTATAAACTATCGGAATGGGAAATGTACTCCACAAGCCATCGGCAAAAATAAAATTAGCAATATGCCAAAGGAAATTGCTAAATATTTAAAACTTAAAGATGTTGAACTCCACACCGGTCACTGCTTTAGAAGAACTTCGGCGACTTTCTTAGCGGATTCAGGGGCGGATATTACGTCAATAAAAAGACACGGTGGTTGGAGCTCTGATAGAGTAGCTGAGGGTTATATCGAAAGCTCAATGGCGAATAAAACCATATTTAATTGTAATAATTTTTTATAAATGCTTATCTCATATTATTATTGTGTTTTATTTTTCGCATATTTTTATTTATTTATTTCAGGTTCACCAACAATTATTTACACTGAATGCTTAAATATAAACACATGCTTAATATAAATAAACAGTGTAACAATTACTTAAAGGTAAACACCACATGCGTACAACAACAAATGGTACGAAAAGTAGAGTATTTTCCTCGGTGATAAAGCTGTCTTAGTCTTTGGTGAACTTAAATACCTCGCTACACTCAGGACTCGTCTTAAATCCTCAAAATTTTTTAACCTCGAGTCCTTCGTTACGCTCGCGATTTAAATCGTCACCCGCGACAGAAGACACTGTTTTAACCCCTTGGTTAATAATCTACTATATTATGAAGTACTTTGTACAGGATACTGGTTTAAACAATGTGGAATTACTTTGTCAACACCCACTGTAAATATTGTGCTAACAAAATAAAGCATTTGGGATTTAAAAGCAGTTTTATGTACAACAATGTGGTCGACCATTGTTTTCTTTTTTATAGAGAATATAAGAACAAGGAAAAAACTAGTTCGATGTAGGACATATTTTATGAGAACGACATGACATCCAGAGTCGTAAACGAAGGTATATCCGCCACCCTGTTTATAGAACAAGATTTTTTCCATACATAATCATGATAATAATTATGTATGTACAAAATCTTGTTCTATAAACAGGTCCAATTTATACATACTCATGTATCTTCTTAAAAGGTCAAAGAATTAATTTGTTAGGATTAAAAATGTTACGGTTTTCCTTGGCAAATTAGGGATTTTTTCTTTTCTACGAAGCGAGCTAGTTGTTTGGTTTTTTTTTTTTAAATGCAATTGCTTTTTTATTATTTATGTATGTGGTAGTTAAAAAAAGAACAAAAAATGCGTTTCTGTAAGTACTAACGTTATTCAGAAAATAAAAAAGTTGGTACAAAAGGAATTTTGTTCATAAATGTTATAATATTGACTTTATTGCTTTTCGCTTTGGTGCATACTGTAAACTGTTAGTATGCTTCTAAAATAAATAAATATAATAAGGATTAAAAATACTTCATTGATGTATTCATAAACCAGTATTTGGGTGAACAATACAATTAACAACATTCTAGTTTTCGAAAATATGACCTAAACATATAACAGCTGCACTGTGCCGATGTTAGAGCCTTCGTTGATGGAGACAGTTGCAGATTAATATGCACAGCTTACGCCTCGTAGCTGTTTTTTTTTATTTGTGATGGGTTTGCTCTTGACCTTAGTCTTGGTCAGAAATGACAGAGACAAAGTCTATGATGGAGCGAGCTTACCCAGAAGGAGCTGTTTACTCTAACTTTGAAGAGATTAGGGTTGTAAGCGTTCGGAAACACAGACGCAGGCAGAGAATTCCACTCTTTTGCTGTCCGTATTATAAAAGACGTTTGGAATCGCTTAGTGCGAATTCGTGGAATAGCAACAAGGTAGGGATGGTAAGCTGCAGTGCGTCTGGATGTCTGATGGTAGAAGGGTGCTGGTGGAATGAGGTCGTGGAGTTCTTGGGCACATTCGCCGAAGTACAATCTGTTCTGAAGTGTATCTGTTTGTTTAGTATTTTACATCGATAACATTCAGTGTGGGTCTTCTATTGGAAGACTAGCGCTTAATGTTTGGTATTCTAATTGTCGAGTAGCTGAATATGATCTAAGTTAAGTCCTTCTTGTGTAAATTGAGAGCACCATGAAAAACTTTGGTATATATAAAATTGATGAGGGAAGTTTAACAACCCAAATACCTCAGTAGCTTGAAACTTGTGACTTGAACTCGATCAGTAATTATTACAACAAATTCTAGCTCTGTTCCTTGACCTTTATCTGTGTTCTTTTGCGAGACTATATTAGGTTTACTATATTTATGTAAACACTAGGCAAAAAATATTTATTGCCCAAATAAAAAAGTGCACTGAGGACGCACAAAGACGTCATCATTAAATTATGTCATGCATTGGTTATCCTTTCAAACGAAATTTATTTTTATCTAAACCACGAGTGTTGTAAAAATAATCTTATGACGGCCGACGCCTACAAAGCCGTGCGTAAAAAACCCAATTTCATAAATTACCTACCGCTCTGTTTTTGTCAACCAGCCTTCACTTAGTGATCGCGTGACAAGGGAAGCTGGCTAATCAGCAAAATGTCACTCAAAGCTCAGCTATACAGCGTGCGTACGTTTTACGATTCTATGTATACATATTCATATCACTGTAAATAGGCCAGGTTTAGAAATAAACACATTTTTATCCTCAACATTCTCGTCTTCTTTATTCCCCATTTTTATTTTGTGGATTTTGTGAAAAACACTGAAACAACGTAAAGAAAACTTTTATCTTCTAACAATTGGACTTCTAAGTTGAAATAGGAGTATGTCACGCGCGGGTATTATTACGTTTTATCACTAAGTTTTGAACTAAGTTTACACCGTGCATTCTATGCGGAAACCGGCTTTTCTCGGCATTATTCTTTTTTATCTTATTTTGTGCGATACCCCTGGATTCCTTCCATAAAGTTGGCGGACTTTATATCAGTCGTTTGTAACTTGTAAAGGTGACTACATTAAAGTGACGCGTGATTTTTTCGTATTTTATTTTTTGCTTATTCGTTGTTGTTTGATATGATAAAGTATTATCATCGATGACAAACAAAAAATATGAGTCCGTGTTATGCTAAGTAACTCTTCATGTATATGTTAATTTTATCCGCAGCTCATGCATCTTTTGGCTTGTTTGTTATTCGATACCCCATGCTAATGACCAAATGTATTAGGGGATTGTATGCTTTTTGTAACATGTTTAAAAGCTAGTTGAGAAGCAGGTTTCACCAAAATTCGTTCTAAAGATTAATAGAAGGTATATTCAGTCGCATTAAAATATACATCCTCGCTCTCTCTTGAAAAAAGAACGTTGCTAGAATCCTGGAAGCTTGCAAATGTGCAACCGGTGCCCAAAAAGGGAGACCGCGCGGACCCTGCTTATTACCGTCCGATCACCATTACCTCCACCCTATGCAAATTTATGGAAAGGGTTCTGAACAGTAAGTTGCTGACCTACCTTGAAGACAGTCATCTCCTCAGTAACCGTCAATACGGCTTTCGCCGGGGACAGTCAACTGGCGAGAGACACGGCGAAGCACTTGCCTCGTAGCTCGATATCTCGAAAGCCTTTGACAGAGTCTGGCACGCAAGTCTACTCAGCAAGCTTCCTGCTTATGGCATTGCAGCTGGTTTATGAAGCTGGATATCAGACTTCCTTAGCGAACGGTCGATCCGAGCAGTCGTTGTAGGCTACTTCTCTGACCTCATGATGGGCTATTGATGCCGGATTTCCTCAGGGGTATGTTCTTCTGCAACTCTTTTCCTGCTGCACATCAATGACCTACTTCAGGCTGTGGGTATGCAGATGACAGTATGGTTTCAGAGAGATCCTTGTCCAGCGCAGCAACCAGTGGGTGAAGTTCGTTCCTTGAGAGAGGTCAAATAGTTTTGACCTTAAGCCTTGTCCCCCAGTGGGGTGATGACAATCTGATCACTTTTAACGCCACCCAAACTCAAACGTGTCTTTTTACCGCAAAAAGGAGTCGTTTCGACTAAACTCCTGCTTTTCGAGGTATATCTGTTCCTGTGACTGACATCCAGTCTGTACTTTGGCGCCACCATTGAGTACAAAGCACAAACTGCAGCCAAAAATCTGGGCATCAAACACGAACGCGTTTTTTAATCTATACTTAATACTAATATAATAAAGAGATAACATTTGTTTGTAAGTTTGTATGTAGGGGGTAATCTCAGGAACTACGGGTCCGATTTGGAAAATTCTTTCAGTATGAGATAGCCCATGTATCAAAGAAGGATATATAAGCATATATCATCACGCTAAAACAAAGAGGAGCGGAGCATTAATAGAAAATTTGACGCAGACGAAGTTGCGCGGGTCAGCTAGCATATAAATATTATTATTATACAAAGTTATTTGTAATACACTAACAACCTTTTTGGGAGTAAAATTACACATGATTATTAACAAATTTTACTATGGGATCAAACCGAAATCAAGAAAACAGTGGCTACCTCCATACATGTATGAGTTCATGACTAGAAAAAATGTACTCATTGATCTCATAGTCTCGTATCTATACAGAGTTAGTTGTTTATTATCACTCTCTATACTAGGTTCTTAGTGTTTTACAACTAACCCTGTACAGATAGCAATCTATTTACCCTGTTAGCAGACCTACAGATTTTCTTGTAAACAGTCGTTTATTATTTGCGGTGTAGTCTGAACGGATTTCTTTGTTAAAAAAGTTAACGTAAACTCTCAGTACTTTGAGTTAAGCTCGCCTTTGTACATGTACTTTATTATGACTGTATCATAAAAGTTGTTTTGGTGTACAATTAAGAATTAAGAATTAAATTATGTAGTCGGGCACCTATCCAGTTTTACTTTGAGCTTACACATTTTTTCCAAGTACTCGTAGGTTCCACACAAAGCCCTAGGAATATTAGAACCTGCTACAGTATGATGAATTCCGATATTCGGTCTATGACTTGCATCAATCTTGATTTTCAGGTGCTCTAAAATGACCACTATAGCAGAATTGGAAAACACATCATGCTACCCGTCACTGTCAAATATCCCCAATCAACCTCGATGCGATAAAGCTGAAAATGAAATTTGACAGATTGTGTTTTGGTTAATATTATGATTCTGCTAAAGTGGCCTTTTTAGATACGCAGATTAATGCTTTATGCATTACTCTGCGTATCTAAAAAGGCCTTCTTCAACAATACTCGATATCAATTATCTGGTGTATGGGTGGGATACTTTATATGATAAAAATTACTTACACATTTTGTATTCATAATGCAATCATTTCATAATGCTACCTGCTGTTTAATTTCAACAACCCCTAAGGAAATCATTTTTATACATGCCCTCAAATCATGGTGTCCTATTCTTTGCCCGGAACCACGGTACTTTCATATATCTATCGAAACCATTGATTTGAGTTATTTTTGTATAAAAGGGTCGTCCTAAGTACACAAACTGTTTACAACCGACGTTGATTCCGACACCCAGAAAGGCGCGACGCCAGTTCGCGACGCGACTTTGGGAAATCCATTTTAGCGAAATGCGGAACGCGATTTTATATTACCTAAATAGACTAGAAAATCGCGGAGTTTCGATGCTTTTTGGCGACAGGCTTGTTTGTAGGTTCCTTAAAGGATTTCCGTCGGTCTGATATCGAGTGCGATATAACCGCTTATTGAATGATTCGTCGAAAGCCATGTCCTTAACTTCATATTAACTTCCGACCATATTGCTTACATTTGGCTCCGGGAGTTCAAAGAAAATTGCTGCATTCAGCCGCTTATCTGATTTATTTCATGTAATCTCTAGCGAGGAGTACCTACGCTGAGTTGAACATGTCATGCATGTCTTTGCTGGGATATTGTAAAATATGATGTGATTTATCAGCTGCATGTACGATTTGACTTAGGGCATGGTTTATTGCGCAAATATGCTTCAAATGTACGACAATTTTTCTATAGGGAACTCGGGGGTTCACAATTTGAAAAATATAAAAAAAAAAATAATTTCATTAACTAGTTAACACGGTACAGGTCGCGTCACATAAAAATAACACTGTATGAATGTGGAGCTCGCGCACGAAAGTCTCACCGCCAGCGTTCTTCGACAGGTGGCTGATTTTCTGGCTATTGATAAACCGTCTCTATTATCAAATATCTTCAAATAACAGCCGAGGCAGAAAGGAGTATCAGTATGTAACGGATGGTAACCCATCCACAGGCACATCTCGCCAGAGTTGCTTAGCTTTGACTATCGACGACGCGTCCGGCTGCAAAAATTTATCAACAAGCTCCTCATCCTAAAACAACTGGCCAAGTGCGAGCAGGACTCGCGTGCAAAGGGTTCTGAATCAATTTAATTTTTTTAACATGTTATTTTAAAACTACAGACTTCTTATAGGTTTTCCTGTACCTAATATTTAGGTAAAGAGCTAACATCTGCACTTTTTACAAAATTTTGGGCTCAGTAGTTTTCGGAGATAAGGAGGGGAATGGTCATTTTTGGTCTTATTTCTTAAAGAACTTCAAAACCGATTGTTTTAAAAATATGAAAAAAATAAATAATCAAAACCCTTTGAAATTTAAATGAAATTAAGCTCTGCCATTGACATGTCATACGATATAGGTTAAAAACTTAGGTACTCCAAATTTATTTATTTAAGTAACGCGTCCGCATTTGGGTCACGGAAGTCCATATTATTATGTGTCTCAAATTTCAATACAATCGGTCTAGTAGATCCGGAGAAAACTGGTTGTAACAGACGGACAGACAGACAGACAGACAGACAGAGAGACAGACAGACACCCAAGTGATCCTATAAGTGGTCAGAATTTTGTTCGGAACTAGGTACCTATAAAGTTGCCAAGCCGAATGTGACATTCAAATAAATGCATCCCTAAGAAAAATAAACTTGTTCTATCTACACAAAAATATAAAATGTTCCGATTAAAATTTTACGACATGCCATAAAAGTCTATTTTTAGTTAATACCAATTTAATGAATAGGTATGGAATCATTCGCCATTGGGGAAGGTTACAATCAGTTTGTTGAACCCGGTGACTTATGGTTTTTAGTTCGAAATCTTCTTACCAAATTGCAATTTGGGATTCCACACTTTTTTGGATTGTTTGAAATAGGTATTATAAATCATTGTTTGTTGTGCTTCTTCTAAATATTATTAGTTAGTTTTCATAAAACTTTGGAGATGCATATTGCGAATACGGTTAAAGATATGTTATTTCTCAAAAGAATCACACATTCACTTATTGAGAAAAGATTAATATGTTTATAACAATGTTATCTCCTAGTTGGCGTACATGTTTATTTTTGTTGAATTGGAAACTACTGAAAACTTTTAAAATCGAAGATCCGGTACATACTTATCATTGTAGTCATCCCTATTTCCATAATACTAATCAATATAGGTGTATGCAATTTTTCCGTTACTGGTGACTAACTGAATGACTATAACGCACAGCCGTAGAATGCTAAAATTTGGCATCTAGTTTCCTTGGGAATTGTAAGGGATGATTTCCCGAAATCACTAAGGGAGCATAATATTATGCGCGTACGAAGTCGTGGGCTAAAACTAGTATCTATGCTTAAGAGCGTGTATTCCGTCCACTAGCGCCGCCAATCGTTTTTTATTATTTGTGGTAAATATAAGACACGTAGATAAAAAACCGCTCTGTACTGTACTGAAGAAATGTATTTATTATGTTTTGAGAGTTATGTTTTGTACTTTAGAACATAAATAATTGCCAAAGTCGATATTTTTGCTAAAAGTGGCCACTTTTAGCAATAATTGCCGTTTGGGCTATTTAGCCATGAGTTATGTATTCAAAATAGCTGTCAAAAAATAATAGATACATTTCTTCAGTACACTACAGAGCGGTTTTTTATCTACGTGTCTTAAATTTACCACAATTAATAAAAAACGATTCGCGGCGCTAGTGGACGGAATACACACTCTTAATTTTATAAAGCTAAAGAGTTTGTTTGTTTGGCTGAACGCGCTAATCTCAGGAACTGCTGGTTCGAATTTAAAAATTCTTTTAGTATTGTATAGCCCGTTTATCGAGGAAGGCTATAGGCTTTTCAGGGTTGGTTCCACACCAAAAGTGCTTCATTATTGTGAATACAATGATCCCTTCAGAGGTATTGCGTTTATTCTGTTACACGTTGTATTATTATGTATTAACTAACCTATTCAAGATAATTTTTCTATTGTTCTTAAACTGAATGAGTCTGCAGGAGTTTGGTCTTCAGGTCACGTTTAATATGGGTCATCAGTAAGAAAATTCTCCGTAGTGACCGTGGTTGGAGCACTTGGAACTGTGCCCAGTAACAGCAATGGCTGCGTTGCCAGCTATGTATATTGAAACTTTATGCAGTCATTACGGGAACTACGAGTATGACAATTTAGTTTAAGCTGCTGTAACGTGCAAGCTGCTAGAACGTTTATATCTGTTTTGAGTTTAGCAAGCTGTGTTTCTTTCAGCTGAGATCTCTCTCAGTAATAATTTATCAGCCGGTCAGTGGCGGTTAGTAAGTACCTACCTAGATTTACGTCCATAATTCCAAAAACACTACTCAAAGGTCTTTCATTCTTAGTTTTATCCTCGTCGTAATTATTAAGAGTTCTCTTAATCAGAAAGATTTTATTAGTAACTTTTTGTTTTTGGATATTATTTTCGAAACAAAATTCTATTTATTCGTCGTTTACCTACCACAGTGCCCAACACAAAGGTTGGCTGGTAGAGAATGGCTTATTGCGTTAAGTCCACTCTTGTACCACTATTTTACATAAAATAAAAACATAATTACATCATCATCATCACATCAGTCAATTGTCATCCACTGCTGAACGTAAGTAAGTCTCCCCCAAAGAGCGCCAACCATCCCGGTCCTGAGCAGTCCGCATCCACCCGCGTAATAACATAATTAAAATAAATACATAAAATTACATTACGCTTACATTATGGTCAAATCAAATGTCAACGCAATTGATACACTCTGCCACTGTGTTATCATTTTGTTTTTTTGGAGCTCGTGGCCGATAACGACACGTGCTGATTCTCAAGGTTAAACTACGCTTGATAAGGTTTGTCCATGAATAAGCGGCCATCATCATTATCGAGACTCCTTCTCGCCTCGGAAAGCACGGGAAGCTATTGAACCCAACTGATATTTTCAGATTCAGTTTAAGTGAAGTCGTCAGTTGATTCACATAATATACGTCGCCAAATTAGCTGGGAAATGGCTCGATAGATTGGTACGACTAGGCGGGATATCGAACCTGCAGTACATCTGGTATTCCGGTAGTCAAAAGACTATGACGTGATCAGCTCGTGGAGGCACACTTTCCGGAGGTCACTTTGTGTGGAAAACGTGACATTTAGCCGATGTATCCGTCACTGTGTGCGCACAATCCATGCTCTATCACGTGCTCCGGTATGGACACCGTCCAAACTTTAAGATAAAGCCTTCTTTGACGTCACGTATTCAGAGCATGGTGATATTTAAGAGTTAGGTTTTGTATCTGATAAACAGTAATGAAAAATTCCAAAAACATAAAATGTTTTTTTTTTTTTTTTTTTCAAAAATCCGCCCGAAAAAAAAAGCAGCTTCGCGCAGTTTGCGGCATTATTTTTTTTCCTCACAGATTTGACGCTATTACTGCATCAAACTGCTTGACAAGTGGTTTTTGGAACTTTTGATAGATTTTTGCGGTCAGGTTTTTCTTTTCTTAAATGTATAGCAGATCTGAACAACACCCTTAAATATGAGCATGCACTTCTGGAACACCCTGTAAATCGTCACAACTGTTTCGAGAACAACAGGTTGGTACAACTGCTGAACGAGGTATTATGAAGTTGCAATTAATTTTCGTCCATGAATGATAGAAAAATGATTTTAGATGTTAGAGTTTGTCAGTTTAAAGAATACGTCCTGTGGAAGTTATTACATACACTTTTGTGTTCTTCCGTCAACTAACTTCTAACTTTAAGTATATAGCTTTAAAACTATGTAAATCTGTATTTGGAAAAATCACTCATAAGAGGTATAATTTTACCTGTGTACCAAGGTCTATAGAAAATTTGGCTTTCATCAAAGTGGAAAGACCTAGACAATGTACACACAAAACCACTTATTGGAGAAAAATACTTACTGATAGAAATCCCGAATTATGACTTTTTACTCAAAAGCCTGTCTACCCACATTTCCTTTTAGTTTATGTACTTTCCGAGGCACGGAGTTATTTGTCCCGTTTGTTGTGAACGGGTGTCCATCCACGGATAAGACCAACCTTGGAAAGTGAACCACCAGTGATTGTGTTCACGATTAATGGTTCTGCTTAAGACTGCCATAACCATAATGCATGGTTGCAGCCGAAGCAGAGGTTTCCGCAGTATATCTTTATAAACAGACAAGAAGACGTTTCTATAGCCATGATTTATATTTATCTAGCTATGGTAGGCGCCAGATAAATGTGCAATAACTGTCATTAAACCATACATTTATAACTTTTCAGAAATCAAGAACAGATCGACTTCTTTCGGGTGTAATGGAAAACGGTTAATAATAATTTTTTGTTCGGGTATCGCGAAGGTATATTAGAGCAAGGTCAATGTTCCTTATTGCAAGTTTATCTGGCGCCTTCCATAACGCTTGCGTCAACGTCCACGTGTTATATGTATTCTATGTCCTTCCCCAGGTCTTAAGCTTTAAGACTTTAATTGATATCGGCATAGCAGTTTACTTACAAAAAATTACAACAGAGTTCCAAGTAAAAAACACTACACCGTAAAAAATATTTTATACTTTGTTTTCAGTTTTTTATTTTTCGCTTTAAATAGTGGTACTCTACACCTAACAACACCACTGGAAAGCAAAATAGGCAATTAAACAATCATTTGGATGACAAAATACCATCATCCAAGTCAACAAATTCCAGTTATTTTGATTTAAAAGCCAAACTACTAAACCGATTTTGATTAAATTTAAATGGGACCAATTAGAAAGTATTATCCTTTCGCATAAAACCAGAATAGTTTCATAACTGACGGAGTCATGAGGTAACAAACATAAAAAATAACAACCGTATTGATAACGTCCTCTTTTTTTGGTGTTGGTTACAAAAGAGACAGATACAATTACTCACTACTGTTGATCAGATTATTAAAGCGTGACTCAGCAAAAATAGCCTACACCCTATTTTCAGACCCACTGAATACCATAAAAATCGGTCAAGCGGTTTCGAAGGAGCTCGATTATTATATATAAAGGTTAATTGAAGACTACTACTACTAGACCTACAAGCCCTGTAGTTTAATATAAAATATGGTTAATTAAATAAATAAACACACACAACAACGGAATCCGATATCCTGGGGAGAAATAAAGTCTCACTTAAATGAATGTCTTTTAAAAGGGGAGAACAATTACTTCATGATGCATAGATGCTACGCGGGGTTTCTTTACTCTGTGATAGATAGCATTGACTACACAATGCTTTATTTTGCTAGGACTTTTTTTAAAGATTGGAAATGTGTGACCTATTAATCTTATTCTGAGCGTAGAAAAGTCTAAAATCTGGATGTTAGGTTTTCAATTTATTGTTCTTAGCATGTCACCCAATGGGGCATTCTTCACCAAACCCAAACGCAATGCCAAAGCGGAGCCCCTTCACAGGACATGCTGCACCTTCTTCACCAGACTTAAAAGAAGCCAATGAGATGATGTGTGATGTTGTTTTATACTGGTCGGGCAAAACTTGACATGAGTTAATCGACACGAAAAGAGAAAGAAGAAGCACGTCGATGGCAATTTAAGTTAGTTGTAGAGTTCGCCCAGAGCTTAATTATGAGTTTGAGTGGCGTCCATCGGTTCCTGTATCGCGCACACATCAGGGCATGCCGAAATCAACGTAAGGAGTACCATCGTTTTTAAAACAGCACTTTCCAACCCTCTTTACACTAACCCCTCACTGACAAACTCACATAAACACTCCTCAAAACTAACAACCGTCTACGCTCTTTCAAAAAAATAATATTATTATACCAGAATATCATAGTAGATTATGAATCGAGGGGATAAGCAGTGTCTTATGTCATGGGCGTCATATTGAATCCCAAACCTAAAGAAGAATTAGAAAGTTAACGGGCAATAATATTGTACTACATTTCACGAAAACCCGCTGTAATAATGACTTTAGGTTGAAAAGAAATATTATTGTACTAACGAACCCAAATCAAACGGCACATTCCATACAAACTTGACATAAACAATATACAAACGGTGATTGTTTACATATTCCTCAAGGCAGTATTCGGAGTAATGAAGTTGATAGCAGAACCAAAGTCGCGGACACAGCACTTCACTCTAGAGCCTTTCAAGCACGTGAAAGGGCCGCCTATGAATGGACAACTGAAAGCCACTTTATTCTCTAGGTACTATCAATAGGGTTCCGTCTATAAATAATAAAACATTTTCAATTTATTTATTCTATGTACATATAATTTACATTTTTAAACAAAAAACATTGCAAAATTAAAATAAAATGTAAAAACATTTACAAATAAAGTAACTCACGGGTATTGGCAACGGGGTCCAAGCTACCGGTGAGCAGAGCAGGAACCTCTAGACACCGAGTTCAGAAGTACCTTTTGCTTTCTTGATCAAGCCATTGATCCCACTGCTCACCGACAAGTTCCATTGATTTGATTGAGGCTCTTGGAAATTATGCGCTTGGCCGTCACAATTACTGTATTCATTGGCCCACATGACGACATCCGAAAATTCTTCCATAATTATCAAAGCATGTTTGATTAAGATGCTCTTACCCTGAATTTTTTTCCTTTATGTGGTTTAATTCACTGTTTTCCTTTCATTTATGCAAAATTTACAGTTTCTCTTTTACATCTCTATTTTAGTACAACCCGTTGCTTTCTAAGTTACTTAGAAAGAAAAGTGAATCACATCATAAACTTTTCATTTTCACCTTTACTGTATTGAACCCTAAAACCTTTAAGATATTCTTTCTTTTATGGACTCTACGGGAGTATATTCTTTTATTACCTACTATCGAGGCAAGGGATTTATTTTAAAGTGTTTTAACAAAACGATTTTTATTGTGTAGCACTAAAATCTATTTTTACGAAAATAATTTAAAGTTTATCTAAAACTCGTTTTATAGACTTCGTGTCATTGTCCGTTATTGAGAAACGTTTAGAAAAAATTACAAAAAGCGTGCAAAAAATGCAGTTCAGCAAGTTCATATAAAGGACAGGATGATACATCTTCTACCACATAAACGTACCAATCTAAAAAAAAACAACTATATTTAAAAACTAGTTGAGTTTATTCAATTAATGCGACCTTGTTAGATTTCTAACATAATTATGCCGAATGTGGATAAAGAAGAGTACAAGGTCAACGGGACGAGCAACCTTTATATTTTATGTAAATCATAACTTCTTTGGTAATAGTAGCAATATTATGTGAATCGACATTTCGAATGTGAATGACATCTACAATGTTGTCGCCTTAAACCATTTCTTGAATATTATGACCATGTTTCCAGATAAAAACGACCAATTAATGATAGAAATGATAGGTAGGCATACTCAGTTCTTTACTATAGTAAAGCCATCAAGTCCATAATATGGTAGGCGCCAAATAAGTTTGCAATAACCTCACCATTACATATTTATTGATATTCTTTATTTCCAAACCGAAAATTAAGACATAATGCTTACATTTTCCAGTAGTGAAAAACGATTCCTAATTTTTTTTTTGGTTAGGTAACTACGAAGAAATATTAAGGAAAGGTCAATGTAAGTACTTATTGTGAAGAAAAACTAGATTTAAAGTAATTAACAGATTTATATTAGGAAAAACGTTACAAGAACCAAGTATAGAACGACATCAGCTGACAGATAGTAAGTACAGTTTTTATGAACACTAGAGGCGCGCGGATCTCTCGTAGAATAACGAAACACGGCAATGCATTGATGCGTTTTGTTTATTAGGTTATTGTTCTAATTCCATTAGTACTTTATTGCAAATTTATCTGGCGTCTACCACACGTATGTTTCAAGCGGGCTGTAATGGTGGAGAGATCGAAAGGTCATGACGGACTCTTACCGACTGAAACTCCTCAGTTCCTACTACTACCCTGAGTTAGGGGATTAGAGATGAAGCTATTTGCACGGTCCAAAGTGTAGAACTCTGTGGAGAAGAACGTGTAAGAAACTCCACGGACAGAGTGTCCGTGGAGTTTAAATCGTTTTGTTTTTTCAATAATGTAGTTTTTTTTTTTCCTTTATTTTCAATTAAACAGAAGAGTACAAGATTATTCGTTTTACATAGCAACTAAAAACCACTAAGGGTTAAACTTGCGCTATCGTGAGTCTCTCAATATTTATATATTGATTTAAAAAAAAAAACGCTAAAAACAAAATGCATACTATCATTACAACATAAAACTATAAAACTACAATCATACGTTATTGTTGATTACAATTAATAACATCATTAACACATAATATTTAGATTTAGATCATTAGTGTGGAAATTAAACAAACTAGCTGACTGGGCAAACGATGTTTTGCCCAAAAAAAAAAAATTGTATCCTACGACCTATTCTCAGATAGACTGTGTACCTACACAAAAAAATGTCTTAAAAATCGGTCAAGCCGTTTCGGAGAAATTTGATAACAAACACCGTGACACGAGATTTTGAGTAAAATGACAACAATTCAAAGGACAAGGTAGGTATCTTCCTTTCTATCTGCATGTTGTACGCTACAAGTCTCACGGTACTTCTGAGTGTCAAGCTAACATAGTGCCACTATTTACTAAATGCAACCCAACGATCGTAATTATTTACATGACCAGAGTAACTACCTCTATATATAAATTCAACCCTTGAAGAACCAATCCTAAATTTAAGATCTCTTAAAAGAAAATCCTCCAAAATGGCCATGAATAACACATTTAGACATAAACTGACTTTAACGGTGAAAGTTTTCAAGATATCTGAAATGAAAAAGCAGAGTTAAATCTTAATGAAAGGAAGTAATTTCCATCATGAAATCTCTCCGCATGATCTGATAAAGGGCGCTAAAGCAAACCAAATGAAATAAAGCCCATAAATATATCATAACGTGATGTTAAAAAAGACGTGCCGCATTTGTAAATAAATCCACGCTCTTAAATGTGTAAAACTTTTAAATGTGTTAAGCGAATTAATTTGCTAAAATTTGGAAGACGGTGTTCTGTATATTATTGACAGGGTGGACGAAATTGTACCTTAACACACATCTAAAGTGTTGAGTTTTGTTTGTTGCGTGCGTGCGTACCTATGGGACTCATGCCGACAGCCCAATCCAGCGAGACGATATTCAAGCTCTCGGGATTCGTTAGGCGAGCCCGCGCTAAGTGCTTAAACAATCTTAAGTTATTCCGATTTTGTTGAATGTACGGAGCAAGTGATCTGTGAAATGAAGTGCATTTCTTAGAATGCACTACTTTACGGGTTCTACAATGAGGATGTTGAAAGGTAAAATATCGTAGTTATGTTTCCTTGCGTCATGATGAAAGTTCAGCAAATTTTAAAAAAATATTGGCAACAGAAACTTTATCTTTGCATAAGAATTTTATACCAAACTAGCTTTTGACCGCTATTTCATTCGCGCATATCCCGTTTTCCCGTTCCCGTGGGAATTTCGGGAATTCCTCTCTTAGTACTCCCCTACACTACTTAAGGAACCAGTGACCAGTAGTTTCACCTGTACGTTGTGTGATGCTGACAAACTCAAGCAAGCAGTCCAGATGTCTTCATCAGGACTCACTGCTGACGAGCCCAACAAGCGCAAACCATGGATCACGGTTGTGGGAGCGCCGACTTCTTTGGCTGATGCCGTCTTCAGGTTCATGTACGAGCAGAACAACGTCGATAAGTTTCCAGCGATGTCACTGGGAACAATCAAAACAGTGGGTTTTTCGAGGTGAACGTACACCAAAGAAGGCCAAAGGGTGTTTGTCGGCTGAGTCACGGGACTATACGAAAGAGATACCGTGGCTCCGGAACACAAAGGGCACTGAAGGAACAAGGATGGGTTTTAGTCAGTAAGAGTCTGACACTCCCTCCCGCTCCGTACAGAGCGGGGGAAGTCATTTGATGAAAAGGGCAAAACGATCACTGGCAAACATTATTTAGAGCTTTGGGACAGATTTGATATTGATTTGAAGCAAGAACAACCGCATTTAGCGAAGTAAAATGTATTGTTCTATAACAAACATTCACGGGGGCACACATGTTTAGTCACCATGACAAAAAATCGTAATTTGGGTTACAAACTGCTACCATCTAGCATATTCTACAGATTTAGCCCCCAGCGACTATTTTCTCTTTTCAAACACGAAAAAATGGGTAGGTGGTAAAAGATTTGGGCCGAACGAAAAGGTCATCACCGAAACAAACCACCTAGAGCCTCGAAAAAACCTACTTTTTTAAATGAATATAAAAAATGGAAAAACACTGGACTAAATGTTTCAAGTAAAAAGAAATTTAATGTTGAGGAACACAACGTTTTTTTGGCGATATTTTTTTTCAAAAAGTCACAAATTTATCAAACTGCCCTATTACATGTGACGCCACATAAATATGAACAAACTACTGAGAACCTATTTTGTGTAGACTTTTGCTCTGATTGGTCGCCATTTTATTTCAGTTCACAATTTCTCGGAATGTTGAAGCGTAAAAAACAGTCCTAATGTCCAGTTGGACATTAGGACTGTTTGAAGTTTGCCACTTTTCGGTGACATGTACAATTCATAAGTTACATGATTGAGTGTAAGTTTAACAATGTTCGGTCGTAGGAAATTGATAAAGAAGGAACCAAGCTACTTTGAGTGGGTCGAGGGGCTTTTGGGACAGGGACCACGATTCCACCTTATTGTTGAGTAGTACTTTGGGACCAGACGAAAAATCCGCGGTACCGGTCCCAAAATCCCCTCAACTCCTTCAAGTATCGCTTTTGTAGCCTCTACTCAAACAACTATACAGTACTATAGTTATTTCATATATTTATACACTCTACATAACTAAATTAAGCATTTCAAATCTCAGGACGATTTTAACCCTTTTATATAAATCTATATATATATATATACATAAAACAAAGACGGGTTTGTTACAACACTTTTAACTCGAGATCTGCTGAACCAATTTTCATGGTTATTGATTCGTTGGATTTGTCTCCGACCCGAATAGCAGAATACATCTTAAAAACAATGAAAACTCGATATGTGCAATGAATTCTTAATTGACGGGAGTGAAGCCGCGCGGGACAGCTAGTAAATAAAAATTATTGAACTGGCGTTGACTTAAATTCGCAGAAGTCAATCTTTGCGTTCAGGAACGGTTTGAATATGTCTTCAAACTCTTGCCACGAACAAATTCCTCCATTGCACATGTCTAGTAATGGTTTCTCATTCCAATAAAACGATACTTTATAATCATAGTCCTGTCCTTGTTTACTGCATCTGAAAAAAAAAAAATATTTAAGGTAACGGTTGCGCAGGAGCTTCTAAGTCTACCGAAGGTACTTGGATTGTCTGCTTCACATATCAACATCTACTTAATTGGTTGCAAGCGGAGGAGTAGGATAAGGACCTTGTCAAACGCGACGATTGTCACGTTTTCGCGTTGTTTTTGTATTTACCACACCTAAACATAGACAAGCGAACTGGGCTGACCATTGTAGTGAGTCCACAGAACAGACTTTTGTCTAAATAAAAAAAACTGACACCCACATCTGTCTGCACTGCTTAGATCACAGACAAAATTATATAGAAGCTTATGGAAGTCTGTATCGTGTGGACCCACCATAAGTGTCATAAAATGAACTAATCTATAGAAAGAAACGAAGTGAATATGTGAAAACGTAATCATTGGGCACACGATTTACTGACTTTAATCACTTGACAGCCGAATATGGAACACTTGTCAGCCGAATAGAGAACGCTTAGTCTTGTTTTCAAAGTCTTGATTGTCATTCGTTCTTAAGCAACGTTTGCATTCGCATATCATACGCAGTCCGTGGAAACGCCTTATTTTTATAAATATTTACAGAAAGAAGTGGGCGAGACTCTATAATTTTGAAACATCTCCTTGTATGAGTCAAACATGCAATCTATACTAATATTATAAAGCAGAAGAGTTTGTTTGTTTGGTTGGTTGGTTGAACGCGCTAATCTCAGGAACTACTGGTCCGATTTGAAAAATTCTTTCAGTGTTAGATAGCCCATTTATCGAGGAAGGCTATAGCCTATATTTCATCACGCTAAGACCAGTAGGAGCGGAGCAGTAATGAAAAATGTTACGCAGACGACCTTGCACGAGTCAGCTAGTCTTTAGATAACCTTAATTTCGTTACATTAGTGAAAACAAAATGCATATAGAACCTAACAGGGCAACGTGAGGGCCAAGATTGAAGAGCTTGGTTTGGTTTGGTATTGGTGCACTGACAAGTGCACCAATTAACTTGTGATTTTTATTATCACGTTAAGGTTTCACTTGGTAGGTAATAATTATTTATTTATACAACAAACCTGTTTAATACAGCAATCATGTTGCTAGCGAACGGCGATAAAAATGAAGCTCTCCATTTTCTATTTATATCTCTATGGGCCCCCGTAAGTGGTTTCGTATCCTTATAAAGGTTAAGTACCACTAATATCATGTCCATCATTGTAGCATGAGTGAAGTATGACACGATTTTCTTGCCTTTGCCGTTCTTCGCTTGTTCGAAGTTTCTTAGCAAATCAGCTAAAGGTATTTGGCCAAACTTTTTGTTATACTGTGACTCTCCATAACCATTTCTGTAGTAATGTCTGAGATCTTCAACATATTCAAGAACTTGCAGGTCTTCCATGGAGAAGACGGCACACCACGGACTTGGTTTATTGTTGATCCCGTCCCATGTATAACGACATAAGTCGTACATGGCTGTGATGTTTTCGTTAGAGAATGTAAAATTGAGACCCAATTTTCTCTCGACGCGTTCTTTCATCTGAAATTCAAAGCATTTGGTTCAATGATTTCAAATATTCAATGATCGTGGTGATAGAATCTTGCAAACAATTATACATTAGTTCACTTAAAGCAAGAATAGTCGTCGGTGATCGTCACTTCTTTGAGGGACATAAATTTTAGTTTTCGTCATAATCGAGCTCGAGACTCCTTTCAGCGTTTTTCATTATTAGTTCCAGATTTGGCCATCCTTGCACATTTGTGATTCAAAATTCAACCTGTTTAATAGGGTATTCGACTACTATCAATAAACTAATTGAATTAATACTTATTTAAAAATAAATACTACGTTTTTTGTGAAAAAATGAACAAAATCAGTGAAGAATAGAGAATTACACGCTCCTAGAACGTGTATTCTTCTATCTTTGGAACACAAAACGGTGACCGGGGATCTCCCTGCGGCTGCGGACGCCCGGGGCGTCTTTTGTTGTGGTGGCTGGGGCGGAAGGTTTTTCCCTCTCTCTCAAACGCTCGGCCTTCTCCTTCGCTAGCATTCTGCTTCCCAGAAGGGGGTTGCCGCTTCCCATGCCTCCTCGCTCCGGGCCATGGATTGAACTGGGGCCGGTCGCGGCAGGTCGCCGCCACCGATCGCCTCTATGAGGAGACGGCGGTAGTCTACCCAAGCAGTGCACACTTCCACCATTTGCTCCGACATGTCCTTTGGGCAATCCTCACACTGTTGGAACGTGGGCGTGTTCTCCCGTCAAATTCGAAACAGCGTCTAAAAACCAAACAACCTTAGCAGAATCAAAAAGTAAATCACGCTACCCGTCCTTGTGATATTTTTCCAATCAACTTCGAACCGAATGCGTTAGAGATTAAAATGAAATTTGACAGATTGTTGTGTGATTAATATTATGATTCTCTTAAAGTGGCCTTTATAGCGGCGCAGATACCTTCCGAAATAAATAAATTGCGTCAGGCGTAAGGTGAAGGTGCCGTGGTACCGCTCTAGCCACTCCTCAAAGACGGGATTTATTTCTGCCATTGTGGCGTGGCCACTTGTCGCTACCCTAGATTTTTTTTAATATGATAATAAATTCAGTAAAGTATTAACTGATAATATATTATTATTATAATTTGTCATTACGAATCCTAACTCTAAAATCATGACCTAAAAAGGTTAATTAAAACTCACGTTTAAATATTCTGCAGATTTCTTATATTCTCCTTCTTCGTGATACAATTCTGGATTGCGCCTTACTTCAACTTCATATTTTCCACAAGTTGTATAGGGCTGAAATATAAAACTAACGCTACGAACGAAAAATCACAATAAATAAATTAAATTGATACGTTTTACACACTAGCTTTAACTTACTGCTACAATATGGTAATCATCCGTGCCATTTTTTGTAGCCAAGTTAGTCTGATTCAGACCTTCAATGAAGGCCATAGCGCTCTGTTCTAAGCGACTGTTAAACCCGTGGAGAAATAAGTATTCATTCTGTTGAAGTTCCATCAGCAAATCGGCAAAAGTCTCATTTATTCTGTTTCCAATACGCAATGATTCCTGGTATCCTTCCTTAATGACTTCGAAAGGGTTATCTAGAAGGCCCGTTTCAACTTCCCAATTTTTTAAATTCTCAATATCTTGCGCACACAGCGAACTGTTTCCTATTTCATAACTGGATACAAAAAAATCCTTATATTTGAGAATGTTTTTCATGTGTTGTGCAAAATTCTGACTGGGAGCTCTCTTTCCATGCCTTAATATAGCCCAGACACTGACTGCTCCGCATCCTAACCAAGATAAAAATAGTTTAGAAATGACACAAAACTAATAAAAATATGAAAAAACCGCATTAAATTTTTCATGGAAGCAACTCACAAATAAGTAATGAGAGTCCCAAGTAAAGTTCCAAAATCAACTCGAATGAAACCAGCTTACCTTCCCGTTTTACGATCGAATCCCTTAAGTCGCCTCTAACATTTTCATATGGAGTTTTACTGGCAAAGTATTTGTACTTGCATCCAGTATTCCAAAAACACTCCAATGTCAGCACATTTTGCAAGTAAAACCAAACCAAAAGTGTTGATTTTAAAAGCTTCATATTATAATCACAAGAAAGGGTTTTAAAATAGTAGACTACATAGACACTTCACTCAATACTGATTCGCGCACAATACAGAAAGACGCTTAATTTAACCTAATCATGTATCTACGCCTATATAGGCGCCTTTATAGGCGCCTATATAGGCGCGCTAGTGACCTTTCGCCTTTATCTAAAGGCGAAAGGTCACTCACTCGTGAATGAATCACGCACTAGGCAATCAAAATGTAGTCTTATCAAAATCTCTAAAACTACTTGACATATAATAAAGATAAAATTTGGCACGGAGGTAGATCCTGAATAGGAGTCATCAGTTATGAATGGGTTTTAGAAAACAGATTTAATGAAAAACTTAACTTTTCTGCAGTTACTGGTCATCTACGTCTGGTGGTCGTGGTCTGGTACGCTTTTAAGTTAAGCGTTTTATTTATTTAATTTCTCACAATCCTTTACTTGAAAATAATTCTTGTCTTTAGGAAAATAGTGAAAACAAATAAAATTTTGCTTAGCTACAAAGCAGTTGAGCTTCACTACTTACTTAGCTAAAAGGCAATTGTCGACTCTCGCGCTGCTTTCATTCCGGGAGCGAGCAGAGTGCGGCCTACCCACATCGTCCGCCATCCCGTCGGACTCTAATAATTAACATACAATACTATGCCCTTTTAGCTCGATACTATCGAGACATTGGTACATTACGTTTGATTTTAAGTAGCCACATCATGTGTTTGAGTATCTGCACCTGCAGCAGTAGCTGCCCCAATACCTATTATTCACCGTGCTAACAAGATGACATGGTGCAATTGTCTTCCAAACAAACAGCGATATATCTTGTTTAAACAAAGTTTCCCTATTAACCTTATCTTTCCACTTTTATTCTAATTCTGAAATCTTCGAAAATCTAAAATGAAAACATGTATGTCAAACACACAGATGAAAAAACTGAGACCCTCCTCCTATTTTTAAAGTCGTTTAAAAGTAGTTAGGTACGTGTTTAATGTAAGTATGTGAATTGATTAAAAATTGTATTAGTTGTAATTTTATGATCAATCGACTTCAATCATTAAACGTAACAGCACAGATTTTTACGATAAAAATACAAAGGTGAAGAAAGGGATAAAAATATAAGTATTTCCTAATGAAAGAAAGAGACTTTTCCAAAAGACATAAACGCGCGCTTCTCACAGTGTGCTCGTTCACCCAACCACCATTTTATATAGACCCCTGCAGTGGCTCACCATCTGATTCAAATCAAAAATATTTTGCGTAATCTTTACTCTCCGATGAAAAGTTATGCCATCATTTTTATAACAAGAGGTCTTGGAATGTTTCCCACACAAATTCACCGGGTATGAAGGCATTTTTATGCGTTATAAATTGCATAAAAATTAAATCGATTTGTAAAAACTTAGCGGGCCCGCAGGTCTAACACTTGGTCACAACTAAAATGGTTACTAGTGCCGCTGACTAACATATGAGCAAAAACACTAATAGTTTTCGTGCGTCGGCGCACTGTATGCGCAGTCAAGTGGTTTAATAGTCTTTGTAAACAGGTGACACTAACCGCCTCCGTGGTCTAGTGGTTATACCACCTGATTCAGACCCAGAGGTCCCGGGTTCGATTCAAAGCGGAGGCAAATTTTTTGCTCGGTTTGGTTGGTGGTAGGGCTTGTTATAAGTCCGCCTGGCAAGCTACCACCATCATGTCTAAGTCTGTCGCCATAACAACAATGTTAACAGCATTGTTGTGTTCCGGCAGTTAGAGGTATGATAGCCAGTTCTTCTGTGTAAGAGGATTCCGGGTGAAACTCGCTTCCATCTTCGGCCTAATCATCACTTTCCATCAGGTGAGATTTGGGCCAAGAGTTTCCCCGTTTTAAATACAAAAAAAAAGCAGTTTTGGACGAGTTCGATAACAGACATGACACGAGATTTTTATATATTAGATAATTTTTTTGGAGTTTCTCGTCACGAATTAACGACACTCGGCTACAAGCCAAACTTTAGAATATCTAGGGATCACTAGAATGCTAGGTAAGAATTAAATTTGGTTTCTGAAATAAAATTATATTACAGCCCATGGTATCAGGATATTATAGCATGATATTATCCTGGTACCATGGGCTGTAATATCATTTCAGGAACATTATGGCATGATATTAACTGCCTCCGTGGTCAAGTGGTTCGATTCCCACGAGAAAAATACCTTCGTTGTAAAGTTTTTCCACTTTGTCTATAACATTGCAGGCTTGAATCACCTGATACTCTGATAAAAAGATGATTCCGCGATTCGGAAGAAACGTATAAGCCGGTGGTCCCGACCGCCACACGGCGGTCGTCAATAATTAACCATGTCTGAGACCCTTGAGGCGGTTTAGAAACTCTGAGACTGGGTGTGTGGGGTCGTTAGACTTTAATACCCACACGATAAAAAGAAGAAGCATGATATTTTAGGGTAGGTACAGCGAATTTGTTCAGGAGCGTGAACACAAAAGCAAAGGAATATAGCCTATCCCAAACAACTATACAGTACTGTGCAACTGACTGACAGAGAGTTAGATATACTTGTCTAAGCACCTATGTGTCGGCTACACCGCTACACGAAAATGATTCTTAAAAACGTCGGAACAGCTGATATTAATGCCGAGGTTCCTCAGGGGTCGGTGCTCTCGGTAACATTGTTCCTGCTGCATATTAATGATTTGCTAAAACCCCTATCTTAGAGTATGCAGACGACAGCACTGTTACTGAAATATACGTGTCCGACGCACGAGCTGAGTCGCAGATCCGATCTCTCCGGAAGGACGGTTGAGCGCTTGAACTTGAACTTACAGGGTCTCTCTGAATGGTGCTAAGACCCAAGCGTGTCTTTTTTTCCGCTAAAAGGCCAAGCCATTCTACCCAGCTCCATCTTTTCGAGGTGCAGCCGTGCTGATAACGGATTGACTTGCGCTTCTTGGTGTTACGTTTCAATCAACCCTCAATTTTGGCCATTTATAAGAGGCAAAATCTCAAGTAGCTGCCAGAAAGTTGGGGTTCCTAGCAAAGGTGAGACGAGACGGTCCTTCACGCCGGAACAGCTGCAGAAACTCTATCAAGCGCAAGGTCGATCGTGTATGGAGTATTGTTCGCACCTTTGAGACTTAAACTTTATCATTAGTATTATAAAATGTGTATAGGACTAACACTAGAGTAAAATATTACACATGTACAGTTTAATGTTACGAAAAAGAACACACTTTATGATTTGGGATTTATAATTTTATCCTTTTACATTTTCTTTTTTGTTTGCTTCGACCGATTATTTTAATACGTTGCTATTTGTTACAATCCACACTAGTACATTTAATCACTATGTTGATTTTTCATTATGTTGGTAGTCATTTGTCTGCAATTATATTTATTTTTTTATTTGAGGTGAGGCTCTTGACTAAAGTAAAGGATAAAATAATAGTTTGTATTGTTGTAATTCTATGCTACTTCGTGTTCTTAAACCTCTACATATTCTTGAATTATTGATTGATTTAGTTACCTTCAGAAAAATGAACATCACCAATTTTAGACTTCCAAAAGTGCCATTGGTCTAGTTAAAATGCTTAATTTTTTTTTTACTTACATTCTTTATACAAACCCCACCACTAGAACCAATTAACCTCGGGTGCTCTAAAGGACTAAAATAATTTTTTTATTGTATTCCCGATAGAGCACCAAACAAAAATATTGATTGGTGCTCTAAGCATTGGTGCTCCTTAAAATGTTTGCTCTAAGGGGAATACTTCTCAAGCTTAGCGACGAGAACAGGAATTGAAATTGTATCAAAGACTTTTGCTAGATCTAGAAAGACGCAAAACACACTGCTTATTATCTAGATGAGATACAATGTTATTCGTGAGATTTAAAACCGCATTACTGGTAGAATACACAAGATATTATTATTATTATTTTAAGATCCTATTATTCATGATTATTTCAAGCAGTTTAGATAGGGTAGATAAGTTGAATATGGGCCTGAATTGTGCGGTTTATCTCTGTCACCGTATTTGAGTACAGGGTAGGGCATGAACCTCGGAATCTCGTAATATTGCAATATCGGAATCTCGGACCGCGAGTTACGATATTACAATTCCGATATTGAAGATATCAATATCGCAATATCGGAATCAGAACAATTTTCTATTTAAGTTTAAATAAAGTTTATATTTTACGAGAAAAGTGCTGTAAAATTACCAAAATATTAATAATCCGTAGAGAGGTGTTTGTTTGTCGCAAGCATACACTTATATTTCTATTTTGCCTCAGTGTTGAGAGTGAGCGTGTGTTTTCTCCGGCTGGGTGTTTTTGCAATAATACTTCCCTACCCGACAAAATGCTTGACACTTTGTTATTTTTGAGAACGTGTTTACAAAAAAAAAAACTGCCAATTGCGAGTCGGACTCGCGCACCGAGGTTTCTGTACAAACCTCTAGGTATATATATATGCAAAAGTTGCGGTTTACGATTTATGGCGTATTAAAAAAACTACTAACTAGATCTCGTTCAAACCAATTTTCGATGGAAGTTTACATGGTAATGTATCTATACTAATATTATAAAGAGGTTACATTTGTTTGTAAATTTGTATGTAGGGGGTAATCTCAGGAACTACGGGTCCGATTTGAATAATTCTTTCAGTGTTAGATAGCCCATTTATTGAGGAAGGTTATAGGCTATATATCATCACGCTAAGACAAAAAGGAACGGAGCATTAATGGAAAATGTGACTCAAACGAAGTTGCGCGGGTCAGCTAGTATTATATATTTTACTAGCTGACCCTCGCAACTTCGTCTGCGTCACATTTTCCCTGAATTTCGTTTGCTACAAACCTCACGGAGCCCGAGAACTTTCCAACGAATGCAAAAACCGTGGAAATCGGTTCGTGCGTTCTGGAGTTATAACGTCAGGAAAGAAAACCCGATTTATTTTTATACTATGGATTTTGTTTTATCATTCTCTTATTTTAGAAGTTACAGGTGGGGGCACACATTTTACCACTTTGGAAGTGTCTCTCGTGCAGACTATTCAGTTTGCAGTTTTCAGAAACCTCAATATCATTTTTGAAGACCTATCCATAATTATATATTTTTTTTAGTTTCTGAGTATGGGGAACCCCCAAAATGTATTGTTTTTTTTTTCTATTTTTGTTTGAAAATCACAATGCGGTTCACAGAATACATCTACATACCAAGTTTTAACAGCATATTTCTTATAGTTTCGGAAAAAAGTGGCTGTGACATACAGACGGACATACAGACAGACAGACTGACAGACATCGCAGTATTTTATTTGTTTGGAATGTGTTTGTCACATCAAGATTGTTTACCACTGTTTGGCTACAATTATGTAATGACTGTATAAGGCAGGCGCCGGCCGGCCAGACTGGCATGCGCGCGCGGCGGCGTGTTGCAGTGTTGTTGTCACGTAATTAGTAATCACGCTGCCAGTCTGGTGGGTAGGACGACTTGATCCCCTCGTAAGTTATTTGTAGCCTCTTTTATTATTATTGTAGCTCTTTGGAAATTGTATACCTAGTATCCACGAGAACACAGCCGACAAACTGAGCAGCAGTTTGGCAGAAGATATGAAGATGTTTTGTAAGTTAGTTTACTGGAATAAATAAATAAAAAAAAAAAAAAACATGACGAATCCATAAGGGCTACGGAACCGTAAAAAGCGTGCATTTGAAAACTAGAGAAGGCATATTTTTTTACTAATCACACTCTTTGTTCCTTCCTATTTACTGTGATTGTGCATTTTTTATTTTATTTGCTACTTTGTAATTGGACGTTTTATGTAACATATTTCAGAGTTTCAAATAAACCTTTTATTATTTTGACCTTCCTAAGTTTAAAACGATAAATGAGAGAATTAAAAAAAAAATACCTAAATAAGGAAGTCAGTATCCGATATTAATATCGGAATTCCGATACTGACTTCCAATATCGTAACTCAGTATCGGAATTGAAAAGCTTACGATATTACATGCCCTAGTACAGGGTGAACCATTGCCAGCTTGAATGCATCAGGAATGATCCTTGTACTGAATGTCAGGTTAAGTAATTTTTTTTATGATCCTACCACACAGTGTAAGTGCGTTAGTTAAACATTCAATCTCAAAATTGTCAGTAGTCTTTGTACGAGGACAAAGGTTTTGTGATTCTGGATTTTATCCGGTTGTAAGAATGCAGGATTATAATGTCTATTGTTTACTACCTGAGAGTCTTTGAGTCAAGAGTGAAGAGGTTATTTCTAGGTATGCGTGCTCCATTTTCGACCGCATCATCGCTTACCATCAGGTGAGATAGTGGCAAACGTATGCCTACCGATATTAAAAAAAAAAACTGGCCAAGTGCAAGTCGGACTCATGTGCAAAGGGTTACGAAACAATTTCATTTTTGTAACATGTTATTTTATTTTAGTACTAGAGACTTCTCATAGGTTTTACTGTAATCTTTAGATTAAGAACTATATCTGCATTTTTTCAAAGTTTTAGTCTCAGTAATTTTGGAGATAATTTCTTGAATAACTTCTAAACTGTTTATTTTAAAATTATTAAAAATATGTAAAAATCTCACAATAAGTCCTTTCATTTGAAACGTCACACGATACATTTTAAAAACTTTTTGTTTAGAAATTTTATATTTTGACCCCCAAAAGTGAACTTATTATTCACAAAAAATTCAACCGACTTCCAAATAAAAAAAAAGTTGTTTTTGTTAGTTTCTTCGTATTTTGACACCGACTTCCAAAATTTAAGTTATTTTTTACTTTGTAGTGTTTTTTTTATTTGGAAGTCGATTGTATTTTTTAACCGATTTCCCAAAAGGAAGAGGTTCTCAATTCGGTTGTTTTTTATGTTTGTTACCTCATAACTCCGTCAATTATGAACCGATTTGAAAAATTCTATATAGTTTTATTTGAAAGGATATACAAGTTGTAGATTGTTCCCATTTAAATTTTATCAAAATCGGTAACGAAGTTTGGATTTTAAATCGAAACAGCTTGAATTCGTTTACTTGGATGATGGTCTTTTGTCATCCAAGTAATCGAAATTGCGTATTTTGCTTTTCTGAGATTTTGCAGTGGTGTTGTTAGGTGTGGGGGGGTTCCACTAAAAAGTGAAAAAAAAAAACTTTTTACAAAAAAATACAACCGAATTCAAGCTTTTTCGATTTAAAATCCAAACTTCGTTACCGATTTTGATAAAATTTAAATGGACACAATCTACATTATTATAAATTATTATTACATTTATTACATGTCAGGCGTTATCTTAAATTCGCAGAAGTCAATCTTTGCGTTCAGGTACGGTTTAAATATATCTTCAAACTCTTGCCACGAACAAATTCCTCCATTGCACATGTCTAGTAACGGCTTCTCATTCCAATAAAACGATACTTTATAATCATAGTCATCCTGTCCTGGTTTAGTGCATCTGAAATCAAAAATATCTTTAGGCCACGTTCTCGTAGGGCTTCTTAAATGCGATGATTTTCGCGTTGTTTCTTTACATAAATAACAACGAGAAGGGAACTGGGCTGAGCATTGTAGTAAGTCCACAGGATACATACTTTTACATACTTTTATCTGAATAAAAAATATGTCTGCACTGCTTAGATGAACTGACAAAATTATATAGAAGCTTATAATAACATCCAACCGGGGATTGTCCTTGGGAATACTTTCAGTGCATACAGGGATAATCGCCGGCTGGTGCCCCATTACATTTGAAATGTCTAACGGGGCCTCTGCGAGTTGGATTCGGCCCCTATTATGCCTACCAAAGGACCGGGTCTCCAGGGACCCGAGAAAGTAAAAAAATAAAAATAATAATACTTTATTCATACAAATCCTTACAATATACTTAATATCTAGCAAAGTTCACAATAGTTAAGGCGTACAAAAGCTGAAACCGTCAGGGTTTCAGCTTTTGTACGCCTAAACTAGGAACGTCCTAAACTAGGAAAACCTGTGACTTAGGAGTCAGTGTTCTACTGCCACTAGGACACAATATACCTTGTGGAGATTGAGAGCTAAGCTGAGGTAGCGGATATTATTTGAAAGAGTATATTATTATTTAGTGTTATATAAAAAAGTATAGTAAAAGTTCTAAGTGAAAAGGATTATAAAAGTTGTAAATTTATTTAAAAATTTATTTAAAGAGTATAAAATTACTATGTAGAGTGTGTATGTTGAGTGTCTATATGTGTGTATCTGTGTGTTTCTGTGAGTGGAAGATGAGTGTATTTTCGTGGTATGTGAGTTTGATATGAGTGTTGCCTCAGTATACGAATATGGTGGTGTCAATAGTAAGATTGAACTGTGTTACGCGTTTTGTATGGAATGTTTAAGTTATGTGTAAGTAGTTAATAGTTCCTCAATTTGATCATAGTCTAAGAGGTGCAGCATGTCTTTCAGCTCAGTCTTTGCTTCGTGTTTGGTAAACTTTGCTATTTGAATGGTCTTACTAATATTTATGAAGACAAGAGATCTGAACACATACTGCTGTCGTCTGGCGAAGGTAGTTCTATGACCAGGTGTAGGGCAGACTATTCTTTGACCACGTTTGTTTGAGTCTGGGAGAGGAACTTGCCTATATTTCCAAAGGGTGGTTCTGAGTACAAATAACTATTTGAGATTAAGAGAGAGAAAGAGTTTGAGCTCGGTGTAGAGCCTAGGCTACAAGTCGAATAGCGGAAAGGCTTTTGCAACATAACCTTAAGTACCACCCTTTGAGCATGCTCCAGCTCAAGGAACTTTGTTTTGGCCGATCCACCCCAAGCCAGAATACTGTAGCCGATGATGGACTGGCACAGTGCAGTGTAAGCCATCTTTAGTGTCTCTAAGTCACCAGAATGCCTAAATGACTTGAATAGATGGATTGCTTTCCTGACTTTGCTGGCAGTAGACTCAATATGTTTGTTCCATTTTAACCCATCATCGATTATTACGCCCAAGTATTTTAGTGATGTAACTGAGGGGAGCGCTATACAAGAGCAAGTTGCAGTGTCCAGACAGGTGTGAGCTCTAATTGAGTATATGGTTGGGGGTTTCGTGCTAGGACTAATAGAAAACGGGATGAAGATTGTTTTTTGTAGGTTCAGGGTGAGGAGATTTTTGTGAAGCCATTCCATGACTATTTTCAGGGATTTTTCAGCACTATTTTTCACCTGGGCCCAGTTCTTCCCGTGAACTACAATGGCTGTATCATCGGCATAAGTAAATATATTAGCAGATGGAAGAGTTAGAGAGCACAAGTCATTGATGTATATTAGGAAAAGCGTTGGGCCGAGAACGCTACCCTGCGGGACTCCATATGACATTATCTCATCAGCACTAATATGTGATCCTATTTTCACACAGATTTTTCGGTCTATCAAATAACTTTTGAAGAGATCATGAACAATGCCTCGTATGGCCGATGTTATGCAACTTGGATAGAAGGGTGGGAACTGAGACTGTGTCAAATGCTTTTGTTAAGTCGAGGAATAGACCCAAGCATTTATGTTGACTATCTAATTTCCATGCTACATGTTCAGTTAGGTCTGGCACTGCATCTTCAGTAGATACTCCTTTTTTGAATCCGTACTGGTTATGCGCTAATAAGTTGAACTTGTGTAGGTATTTTACTAGTTGTTTATTTATAATTTTCTCCATTATCTTTGACATAACGTAGAACAGCAATGGGTCTATAGTTATTTACACAATCTCTGTTCCCATTCTTACGTATTGGGTGGATTACGGCTTTTTTTCACGTGTTAAGGAACGTACCTGAGGTCCTTGAACAATTTACTATGTGTGTGATAAGTGGCACGAGGATATGTCGACAAAGTTTTATGAGTTTGACGGGAATACCATCCCAGCCAGTGGCACAGTCCTGTCTTAAGCTTGAGACAATGGAGTACACTTCAGCATTAGCTACTTCGAGAACAGCAAAGGAGCTAGAAGGGCATGTGGTCTGGGAGAGAAGTGATGGGGTAGGTTGGGCTGTAGTATTTATAGACTTATGGACCTATCTGGAAGTCTGTAAGGTGTGGACCAACCATTTGCGCCACAAAATAAACTAATCAGTAGAATATAAGGAGGACAATCACTTGAACGCCAGATAGGAAACGCTTAATTTAGTTCGCAAAGACTTCATGCGCTATCGAAAAGAGATGTTTCAAATCAGGCTTGAGGGGCAATTTTTCTTACTTTTAAGCAACTTTCACAATCGTATCTCATTCGTAGTCTGTCAAAGATACTCAATTTTCCTACATTTACCCTATGAAGTCACCAATACTCCATTACTTTGAAACCTCTGGCACGAGTGATCTCTAAAATTTTGACATTTCAACTCTCACGATCGCCTACAGAATGTCACATTGTTTAGAGCCCAAGTATACGCTATGACTGATTTTCAATACCGTACGTATAAGAAATACCTGAACTGTAATCAGGATCAAACGTGCAATTTTTAGATAACACCGGTCGAATAAACATCAATACCCGTCAATGCACCATTTCCGCAGTTTGACATGTTTCGACCGGGCTCACGAAAAGTGGTTTGCTGGCGTTTCTATTGTCTCGTCATATAATGTAAACTGTTTTGGGTTTCTGAATAAACTGACCATAATATAAAATGCAATAATCGTATTACGAGAGTTTTAATATGAACAAATGTTGTTTTCAACGAACTAGCTGAATCAATTTACACGAAATTTTGCATGTTACACTATGAATAAATAAATAATATAATAACAGCGATTTTTTTCATAATATTCATACTCAACTAACGCACTCGCAACCACAGGAGTTCCAAGCGTCTATTTAACATTTTTTCCCAGTGTTACTGACATATATTTCTTCGGAATTTATGGTAGATGAACAATATTTGTTCCCGAGTCTGTGAGCTTCGCTTCAGTTCTCGTCTCGCAGACCTTGCATGCGTGAGTCAACCGGTACAAATTTGTACCAACGGGGCTTGACGGTAGCGTGCAACTGGTTAAAAATTTATACCGGTGGGGCTTGAGAGGTTTGGTTACCTACACTAATGAAAGAAACCGATAAATAATAACTCATCAAGTACATGCTGAACAAAGAACCTAATAGAGCAACGTGAGGGCCAAGTTTGAAGACCTGTCAGTGCACCAATTAACTTACAATTATAATTATCACGTTAAGGTTTCACTTAGGTATTAAATATTCATACAACGAACCTGTTTAATACTGCAATCAAGTTGCTAGCGAACGTCGATAAAAATGATGTCCTCCATTTTCTATTTATATCTCTATGAGCCCCTGTAAGTGGGTTCGTATCTTTATAAAGGTTAAGCACCACTAATATCATATCCATCATTGTAGCATGAGTGAAGTATGACACGATTTTCTTGCCTTTGCCATTCTTCGCTTGTTCGAAGTTTCTCAATAAATCAGCCATAGGCATTTGGCCAAACCTTTTGCTATACTCTGACACTCCATAACCATTTCTATAGTAATGTCTGAGGTCATCAACATATTCAAGAACTTGCAGGTCTTCCACGGAGAAGACAGCACACCACGGACTTGGTTTATTGTTGATCCCGTCCCATGTATAACGACATAAATCGTACATGGCTGTGATCTTTTCGTTAGAGAGTGTAAAATTGAGACCCAACTTTCTCTCGACACGTTCTTTCATCTGAAATTCAAAGCATTTTGTTTATTTATATTTCAATTAACTCAATGATGGTGGTGGTGGAATCGTGCAGGCCTAGCATACAAATTATAAATGCTCACGCAAAACAAGAATGGTTATCTTCTGTGAGGGACAATAATCCGATGTTCTTCGCTATTCTCATAGTTCTAGATAAGGTCATCTTCACACTCACACACTCTCTTGGAACTGTAGGACCAATATATTTAAAATTTATTACATTCCCAGAGGGTTCAAAAACCACCGAAAACGGGTACTTCAGCTTTCGCGCTTTAACAATTAAATTGATTTAAAAATATTAACTACCAATAAAAATTACCAATTCAAAAAAATCTGATACTTCCTAGACAGATGAACAATTATTGTTCATCTATCTAATAAGTTTCAGATTTTTTTATCGAGTTGCTAGCAGTTTTGATTTATCGAGATTTTTCAATTGGTTATGCAACAGTTACCTAACAGGTTTGTTCTGCTTAGCATAAAAATTGTAAATGAGAAAATAGTACTATAAATCTGAGATTATTTTCCTTCAATTTAGCTATTCTTAAAAGGCTTCAGAATATATCCCCGTTGGGAATACAAAAACCACATATGAAAAAATAGTTATTTATGATACAAGAGCGGTAAGTTGGTCTTTACAAACGAGTAGACAAATGTAAGCCCGAGACGAAGTCGAGGGTTTACCATAGTCACGAGTTTGTAAAGACCAATATCCGCTCGTGTGTCATACAACGTTTTTCGACACATTATATAAATAGATAATTAAACAAACTTTTTCACTATCTATAAAAAAATATTGTCAATCATTAAATAGCGTTCTCGCGATTTTGGCGGCAAGAGACCATTTTCTGCAATTGGCGCCTGATTCAAGATTTCAGGTGGAATAGATTCCATATTTATATCTGATTCCTCGCTTGAACACATATTCTAATTAATATTATAATTAAGACACAACTATCTTTGACGTTTGTAATTGAAAATGGCGCGAATTTGCAAATGGGGAGTGTGTGTTTGGAATAGTGTGCGTTTTTAAAATAAGAACGCGCTTTCGTTTGCGTCTGCATGAAACATTTTAGTAGAATTATATTATATTGTAAATTGTATTATATATTGTACCAATCGGATTTTTTTGACAAAATCATTTATTTAATAAGTTACATTTTTTAAATTGTCTCCTCGAGCCTTTATATTGAATCCCCACTCGATAGGTTAAAAAAGCTGTAGGCATTAAAATGGCACCGAAGCTCAGATATTTTAATTTTTATATACCTATACAGTATCATTCTCACTATTTAGACGAATCTAACGACACCTTTCAAGCTAAAATCTATGAAGCCACAGGGTTAGGCTACAGTGTGCCAAAGAAATGACATCATACATAAATACACTCGAAAAAAACATATTGTGTAACAGCGTTGCGTAAAGTCGGGTAATTAGAACTACATCTATTGTCTCAGTTTTTTCTTCAAAATTAAAGTGCGACAAACCTTCTGAGCAAAAAGTTCTTCGCAAAAAAAAAACGCGTATGGAACGATTCCGGAACGGACGCAGACGGAAGCATTTTTGGCTGACGGATGCAGATGGATTGAATTCTTATATTGTTTATGGACATTAAAAAAATACCGTAAAGAATACGCACGGCGCCATACATCGGAGCGTGCGGTAAAGTAGGTATTTAGGTGAGAGTACCTACTTTACCGCACGCTCCATTGTATGGTCCGTAATTTTTAACTTTCGAACAACGTATACAGGCTTCGTAAATGCATTTTATGAGAAAATGTGTCGAAGAAAATACTAACAATCGAAGTAGTTTCAAAATTAAAAATTTAAATTAATTATTAAAAAATAAATAATAATTTTAATGATTCGTTTTGTATTAAACAAAGCTGCATTAAAACGATTGTATAATAAAAATCAAATTTTTCAATGATTGCTTCAAATTTTTAATTATTAAACTTTCTTTTTACGATGTGGTCTAAAATGGAGTACGCTTGTCTTTCAACTACGTACTTTCTTAACACAAAATTGAAAAAATATGTTTATTTTGTTTTCCCAGCGGGGATATATTCCTCTGAGGCCTTTTAAGAATAACTAAATTGAAGGAAAATAATCTCAGATTTGTAGTTTCGGTTTCAAGAACTTTATTTCTCATTTAGGAAATGGGTATCATTTTAGCTATCGCCGATTTAATTAGTTTTGTGTTTCTTAAATTATAGGGTTTGCCCGCAAAATAGTAGATTTGTCACCAAAATGTAGTCACCAAACAATATAAAATCAATTCCACAATAAATCACCTAAAATCATGGAGATATAGGGTCTAGTATCAAATGTTTTTGAATGTATTACAATAGGTTTTTCCTCAAACTAATTTAAAGAGATCACCAAATAACCTCTTTTTTCCATTTTTATAAACAAAAAAAAGTCAAACAAAAACAAACTGGTTTCTTTAAGTACCTATGCAAGTCCTAGACCTAGATAACGCAAACGAGAGCAAGTACTTCGCGTGCCGATTTTTGTACGTAACTTACGTACAAAAATCGTAAGTGGCCACTTTCGCGCTCAGTCTGCATCGGCGTATAGCGCTAGTCGGACGTCGGCTGGGTGAGCGTAGTGTAAGGCGGGGGGTGGGGCCAGGTTGGCGGCGTCTTTGAGTCGATTTGATTTTCCTATCACTAAATAGAGCTTGTGACGTCTTATAGTAGGTAGCCAAAAAATGGCACGCTTGGTTTTCATACAGATCGTGATACTTGCGTTATCTATATGGTTGGCGCTGTGCACGATACATAACCACTATGCCATGATGATTCAAATAGACGGATTGCAATCAGCATTCTATGTTAAATAGCCTGGGGCTTTGGCTTCATGCACTCACGTCGTCGAACCTAGGCATTTATTTCGACGACACCACCACCTTACGCCTCGCTGCTTCTTCACTGTGGGGAAGTTGTCAACAGCCTCGGGCACCACGGCCATTTAAATGACATTATCCGACGAGCTCTCGTCACTGTCGGTGTTCCAGCCGTATTAGAACCCAATGGTTTGGCATGTGACGATGGCAAAAGATCGGACGGCATTTTTTTGTTTCCTTGGAAGATGGGTAGGCCTTTAGTGTGGGACGCAACCTGTGTCGATACTGATGCGCCATCCCATCTTCCTAGTTCATCGTGTTGTGCTGGCGCTCCTGCTGCGGCTGCCGAAAATCTCAAGCGGCGTAAATATTGGTAACCTTATTGGTAACTATATTTTTGAGCCGTTTGGGGTTGAAACAGCTGGTTGACACTTCCCGTGGCCCATGATCTAGCTTTTACTTTGGGCAGAGATTAAGCATTGCCATTCAACGTGGCAATGCCGCCAGCCTCTTGGGTACATTACTAGCTGACATTTTTTGATGCTATATTTTATTTTTTTATTAGTTTAGTGTATTTGTTAATTTAAGTTTTTAAGAGAAAGAATAAAATGGTTTTAAAGAATGGACCAATTCTCATGCTGTCGTAAGTACTATTAGGGTCAATAGATTGCATTATAGGTATTTACATTACTTGATAAGTTGGTTTCATGTAAATTGCCAAAATTCCTAATAAAGAAGACTAATCAGAAGTGATCTATGAACCAATAGCGATACTGTTGTTGCATTTCTGTCGGGATACTTCAACTATACGCTTGAAAACGGGCATCAAAATCTGACCGGATAGTTTTGAGAAATATAATATTTTAGAATACATTATCCGCGTTTGAGTGGTTATGGAACATTTTTAGTGGAGTGTGCGACGGAATTGCATAATTTAATTCCACGAAGCGCGTTCCACCATCGGACCACAAGACGTACGGCGATGCGCCACTGGTACATGGTGGAGATTCCACCTATACGTACAAAACGTTTTGGGAATACATTCATTGTGCGTACAGCTAAAGAGTGGAATTCCCTGCCGGAGTCTGTGTTTCCTGATAGCTACAACCTGATTGTCTTTAAGTCAACAGTGAATAGGTTACTTCTAGGCAAGCGTGCTACACCTAAGACCGCATCATCGCTTAACATCAGGTGAGATAGCGGTCAAACGTTTGACTATAAATAGTAAAAAAAAAGCGGTTCAGCGGGTGCTTCAGACTAAATAAAAAAAATATTTATATGTTTTTCTGATAACCAAAGTCACTTGCTACCTCAATAGTACTGAGTTTTAATACTTTTTTTATTTTATTTCACCGACTTAAAAAAAGGAGGAGATTTTCAGTTCGTCTATCGTTTTTAAATATTTTATTTCACCGATTACTCGTACACGGCTGGACCAATTTAAAAAAATCTTTATTTGTTTGAAACGGTTGTTATTAAATTGTTTTTCTCAAATTTTTCCAATGTCATCAGATCAGGATCTGATGATGGGATCTTGGAGAATGTAGGTTTTTAGAAGCCCGATTGCACAAGTATATTCGCTCGCTCACTCGCTACTCAAAACTAAATAGGGCCCACCATGTTTTTCTGCTGCAATTTAAAATTGAACCTAAATATTTGGTTTTTATGAATACTCAAGTTTCAAGTGAGCATTCAAGAATACTGTAAACATAAACAATATAAATTTTTGTCCATTTCGTTTAATAAAAACATATAATAACAGTTTTAGCAAAAAAAAAAAACACACAAAATAAAGGAAAAACGTAATCTTCTAAAGCACAAATAATCCTGAAAAAAAAAAATGGTGCTTGTTATTTTTTAATAACGAGTGGGTCCTCCTCGTCTGCTCCGTATGCACTCTCTGCGCCTATCTAGGACACTTTCAATCAAGTGAGTCACGTTTATTTCCGGTATTTGTTCCCAACAGACTTTCAGGGCGTTAATGAGTTCCAGCTGGCTGTTTACGTCACTGTAATGTTCTTTCAGGCATCTTTTGAGCTGATCCCATAAATGTTCGATGGGGTGAGGTCGGGACTCATGACTGGCTATGGCTGTGTGTGCGCGAGCATTGTCATGCATAAAGACAAAGTTATTGCCCACTCTTTGTGAAAATGGGATGACATGAGGTCGGATTACTTGCTCGATGTAACTGGCGGCAGTTACGGTACCTTCATTCAAAATAACCAGCTCTGTTTTGTGTAAGCTGATTCCACCACATACAATAACACTGGGACCCCCAAATCGGTCTGTTTCATGGACGCATGGTTCAGAAAAAGTTCCCCTTCTCTTCTCCACACGCGTATCCGTCTGTCGTCACTGTAAAACTTCACCTTACACTCACTTTACTATTACTGGAATCAACAGTAGCTCACAATTTAGGACCCATTAGTTTCAGTGTTAATATATAATCTGTGGTGCTTGGCAACTGGGCTTAACCCAGTTATATATGTCCCTTTGTGCCTTTTGGCCTAACTCAAATTTGTCTCCTGCTTGATAAGGAGGGAAGTGGAAATTATATTAATTTTTTCGTACTCCTCCGCTGTACTCTTCTGATTAATTTCGTTGCGAGATAGACAGTTGAATCATTTCATGACTCGTCGGGTTTCATTAGCTCGGCGTTTATCTGGTGGTCGCCACTGTTGATTCTGGCTTTCAGGAGTTGCAGTGGTTGGGAATTTGTGGCGGGCTTGATTACACTCGTCCGTAAAAAGCACATCCCTCCAGTTATCTATGGTCCATTCCAAATGTTTTCGGGCGTACCTAAAGCGTGATGCACGATGAGCCCTCGTCAGTTTCAGTCGAACAGCACGTACTCTGGAGCGTTGCCCATCTACGTGAAGCCGATTCCGAATGGTTTGATCGCTGACTCTCGTTCCTGTAGATTGCCGTAGTCGAGTTTTTAAGGTGCAAGCAGTTACAGTACGCTCCCAACATGCGGTAACTCTTAGGTATCGGTCTTCCTGGGCAGTTGTAGCCCTAACTCTTCCTGTACCAGGTCTCCTAGCTACACTTCCGGTCTCCTGATACCATTCCCAAAAGTTTCGGATCGCGCGTCGCGATACACCGAGGTGTATAGCCACAGATCTCTGAGACTGTCCCTCTTGAACCAAGGATACTGTTCCATGTCCATATGTCGGCGAGAACCAGGCATAGTGATCACAACTAACACAGGAACAAAACAAAATGGTTAAAAACGTGACTGGCGGAGCTCGTTCAGTGCGCTGCGCGCTGTGACGGCGGCCGGACGTGTGATGCGCTCGTATGAATATGTAGGCTACTACACCATAACAGCGTTTAGTGTAGACTGAAAACTTAAGTGACTGAGTTTGTGCATTCGATGTTTTTTTCGAGTACTTTCCTTTTTTAGCTACCCTCTTGAAACCAAAATGAATGTTGTCATAATAAACATTGATAAGGGCTCCTAAACATGTCAGCTTGACGGTTCAATACATGACATTGTCAAAAACTATTTAGATGATTTGATTTAGATCAAATTAGTGACAGATTCGAGGTGGGCCCTATTTTGTTTTAAGTAGCGTCTTGTCTCTACCCTAGATTTTGTTCCTAAAAAGATAGATATAAGTAAAGTATCTATAAGCTGTTACTATTATTTATCGTTACGAATTCTAGGATCATGATAACACTTGCCTAAAACTTACGAAAAACCACAATTAAAAATAGTTTAATTAAAACTCACATTTAAATAATCTGCAGATTTCTTATATTCCCCTTCCTCATGATACAATTTTTGATTGCGCCTTACTTCTACTTCATATTTTCCACATGTTGAATAGGGCTGAAATATAAAATTAAAGCTACGAACAAAAAATCACAATAAATAAATTAAACTGATACATTTTAAATACTAGCTTTAACTTACTGCTACAATATGGTAATCATCCGTGCCATTTTCTGTAGCCAAGTTAGTTTGATTCAGACCTTTAATGAAGGCCATAGCGCTTTGTTCTAAGCGACTGTTAAACCCGTGGAGAAATAAGTATTCATTCTGTTGAAGTTCCATCAGCAAATCGGCAAAAGTCTCATTTATTCTGTTTCCAATACGCAATGACTCTTGGTACCCTTCCTTAGTGATTTCGAAAGGGTTATCTAGAAGGCCCGTTTCAACTTCCCAATTATTTATATTCTCAATATCTTGAGCACACAGCGAACTATTTCCTATTTCATAACTGGATACAAAAAAATCCTTGTATTTGAGAATGTTTTTCATGTGTTTTGCAAAATTCTGACCAGGAGTTCTCTGTCCATGCCTTAATATAGCCCAGACACTAATTGCTCCGCATCCTAATAAAAAAATACTTTGAAAATGACGCCATACTATAATAGATATTTCTTTATACAAAGAAAAGTTCTTGTTTTATTATTTTTTAAAAACCACATAAAAATTTTCATGGCAGCAACTCACAAATAAAGAATTAGAGTTCTTTACTTTAAAAACCTTATTCAGAAATAAAGGTGCCAATCCAACTCAAATGAAAACCAACATACCTTCCAGTTTTACTATCGAATCCCTTATATCGCCTCTAACAATTTCATATGGAGTTTTACTTGCAAAATATTTGTATTTGCATCCAGTGTTCCAAAAACACTCCAACGTCAGCACATTTTGCATGTAAAACCAAACCAGAACTGGCAACGTTAAAAACTTCATAATTAAAATCACAAAAAGGGTTTTAAAATAGAAGACTTCATAGACACTACATTCAATGTTGATTCACGCACAATAAATAAATACTAAGCTTCCTAATTTCAATTTAACCTGATCTGTGTTAATACCTCTATATTAAGGCCAAAGGTCACTCACTCATTCACGAACTGATTAATCAAAACGATTCCAAACAAAATGTCGAAATCTACTTGACATAATTTTTATAATAAATGAATGGATTTTATGAAACAGAATTCCTTGGGCCGACATAATTTGTCTTTCAGGTTCAAATTCTGACCTCTTTTTTTAAGGATGGGAAATCATAAGCGAATTCTACCAAATGATTTCTACCTACTTTAAAAATTAATTCTACCTACATAAATAATAAAGGTAGTTATTGTTCGTTTTACAAAACTATCCGCTAAAGACGATTTAGATGGTGTTAAATTTACTATAGAAGAATCTTATTCTTTGGGTTTTTTAACTTGAAACTTGGTCCGAATACTGACTTGATATTAATTAAATAATTTCACATTTATTTTTTATAAGCTACTACTAAATAGTCGTTTACGAGACGTTAAACTTTGTAAGCAAGAATCTTTACTGTTTGTATTGTATTTGTATTTATTTATATTTTGTTAACATAGGTAAAGAAAATACAGATCTTATTTTTAATAAACAGATCGCTATGTTATGCCAGGAAGCGTACAAATATTGTGTGCATATCTAGCTTAGAATTACAAATTTAAATGTATTAAAAACTTTTGAAAAATCATGCATAATTATTAAATTAAATTAAAATTCATTTATTTCAGGCCATAAAAACCCATAGAAAATTAATACAATAATTTCACACTCTAATTACAATACATTAATTAAATTATTATTATTTCTCACATTCAATATTATTTTGAAATTTTATTGGATACATTAATTATATATTTATTAAATTAAAATTCATTCAATTACACACACAAGATTAAAAAAACATCCATCCTCCACATCCTTCCGTACGTGAACCATGCAGCCGTGGTTCACGTACTGACAGTCAAACCGTTCAGCTAAAGCGCTCAGGATACTGTTGCGACTGCCCCGCACCCTACGCACCAGTGATGTGCACCGCTTACGCATGATTGTGTAGAAACAATCCACGCGCGCCTCGGCAAACATCCCCGACGCGCTACAGTAACGAGGCAGCCCCAAGAGCACCCTGAACGCGTTGTTGTATTGGACATGTAGAGCACTGTACTATTTCTTCGTGTAATCTAGCCACAGACTGCCCGTATAAAAGGACGTGCAAAATGCCGTAAATAAGGCTATTTTGACGGCCTTCGAACACCGAGCAAATCTGCGGGCATCATATTCGCACAAACAGACAGCGCCCTACGCTCCCTTTCAATGTCTGCATCGTCTTTCAGGTCAGAGGTCAATATATGTCCAAGATACTTAAACTTATCAACTCTATTGAGTGGGCATCCGTTGAGCTAAGTAATCTGGACACGCGCCCCTGGCTCGAAAGACCATACACTCGCTCTTGTTCGTATTATACAACAAACCATGTTCCGCAGCATAGTTTTCACAAATGCCAATCAGCCTTGACAAACCACAGACAGAAGCGCTCAGCAGCACCATGTCATCAGCATAACTGATGTTGTTTAGGCACACATCTCCAATATGGCAACCGAAATGCGTGCTGCTGAGCCTCTCTATCAGCTCATTAATATACAGGTTGAAGAGCTTCGGTGAGGTTAGCGCCCCTTGCCTCACGCCGCTCTCCAACCTATATGGGGTCGAGTAAGCCCCCGACCATCTAACAACATTGACCTGATTGTTGTACCAGTACTGAAAGATCCGCATCAGTTCCTCTGGCACTGACGCTTTCTGCAGTTTTTGCCACAGCAGATCATAGCAATCCAAGTCAAATGCCTTCGACAAGTCGAGGAAGCAAGCAAAGACAGGTGTTCTTCTATCAGTATAGTACTTGACAGTCTGCTTTAAACACAATATAGCTGTGAATTATGTTGAAGTAGAAAATAAATGGAACAATTACATATTATTGAAAGCTCCAATTATGTCAGACCCAAATCATCATCTTCCTGCCCTTATCCCATGTTACTTGGGGTCGGCGCAACACGTTTTTTCTTCCAGTCTGCCCTATCAGCCGTCAAACTTTCACTAACTCCTTTTTCTTTCATATCACTTCTTACACAATCCATCCATCTTTTCTTTGGCCTTCCTCTCCCTCTCCATCCATCCACATTTATGTTCATTACCCTTTTAGTTAAATGCGTTTCCTCTCTCCTCTTCACATGACCATACCAAAACAAGCGATTCCCTTTTAACTTTTCAGTCACTGGCGCCACTTTTAAACTACCTCTAATGTAGTCATTTCTCACTTTATCCATTCTTGTTACTCCACACATCCATCTCAACATTCTCGTCTCCGCCACATGCAATCTATTTTCATCCGTCTTTTTCACAGTCGAACATTCTGATCCACACATTACGACAGGTCTTATTACCACGGTCTTGTAGATTTTGCCTTTCAACTTGAGGGGCATCCGTGGGTTGCAAGTTTTCCCAGTGACCTGTCGCCATTTCATCCATCCCGAGTTGATCCGGTGCGTTACGTCTCGGTCTATATCGCCATCCCCCTGAACAAGCGACCCGAGGTACCGAAAGTCGGAGCAGATCGTCATCATTTCATATTTTTTTTTAAATTGTGCATAATTTAATTTTCTTTTGGCGTCTAGAATTTTATTTATGGTTCAATTAAGTTAAAAATCGGCATTAACTTACCAATGATCGGCCAAATTGAGCTTCTTGAGGTTACAATAACATCTACCTTCAATTTTGGCCCTTTCATTGAGGAAATATCTCAAGTGGCTACAAAAAAATTGGTGTTTTTTGTAAAGGTGAGACGGTATTTCGCGCCGGACCGCTGCTCAATCTCTATTAAGCGACTTCAATCGTGTATGGAGTACTGCACTCATCTTTGGGACGGATAGCTGCCAGGAACCAGCTTGATGCCCAACTTTGAGTCAATTGAGAAACGAGCCTAGAGGATCATCGGTAATGATAGGCTCGTCGAGTCGAAGCTGTGAAGTCTTGAGCATCCAAGCCAAGTTTTTTGGGTAATGTGCAACAGATTTGCATAATTTAGTTCCGCCTAGCCCGTTCCATCATCGGATTACCTGACGAACGGCGATGCGCCACTGGTACATGGTGGACATTCCACCCACATGCACAAAATGTTTTGGGAACACATTCATAGTGCGTACAGCTAAGGAGTGGAATTCTCTGCCGGAGTCTGTGTTTCCTGATAGCTATAACCTGGGAGTCTTTAAGGCATGAGTGCATAGGTTACTTCTAGGCAAGCGTGCTCCATTTTCGACCACATCAAAGCTTTCAATTGTAAAAAAAAATACAATTTTAATAAAATATTAAGATAACTTGTCTTGTAGAACTTCATCACTCCTTTACATTTTTACCTTTTTAATTTTTAAATAATGAACTCCTGAATTGATGATGAATTTTATATGGGTGAATATTACTTAAATGTACTTGGAAAATCGTTTGAATACTTTATAATTGGTATAATTGAAATAGATCTAACGATTCCTTCGTAATGAACCCCAAAGGGTGAAGGGATGATCCTGTGGTTTCCGCAGCAAAATGGCTGGGTGTTAATTAAACATCGATGCACTGAACTTTCTATTAATTAAGCATCTTTTAAAAGGGGTGGAGGGGGTGTTGAAATTCGTCCATCACTTTTTTTCGACTCTCCTTGCGCAAGTATGCTGGAGGAGATTATATACCTCTCTCTAGAAATAAAGCATCATCTTTGTACCTATTTTCTTGTTTCTTTTGCTTGTCAGTTTGTTAGATGTGTGTACATTAATTTATAAATAAATCCGCGAGGACAAAGTCGCGGGCGAAGTGCTAGTATGAATTTCATTCAAATCAATCAGTTAACAGGTTGGGTGGTTGTTTAAAATATTCATCAAGGTTTTTAAAAATATCAAGTTATCGTGAAGCTAAGTTCTTAGAATGTGATCGTTTCTCACTGCGACAAACAAAATATCGTAGCATATTCCAACGACGACTTTTGTTGAATGGCCATAAGCTGCTTCCGTATCTATAAATGGACCTAAAAACTTTGACTATTAATAATATAAATGCCTAATTTTTTATCAATGCATCAGATGGTCGGTGGAGCCGAAAAGTTCTAGAATTGCGCCCGCGTCCCAGAAGACACAGAGTTAGAATGCCTCCCACAAGGTGAACCGATGACCTGTTGAGGATTGCGGGTACAGGCCTATGTCCAGCAGTGTACGTCTTTTGGCTGATGTAATGATGATGAAGATTATTTTTTTTATTTGAGATGGGTTCGCTCTTGACTCTAGTCTAGTACAGAAACAAAGTCTACTATGGAACAAGCTTACCCAGAAGATGAATGATGAATGTATCAAAGAATAACCGTTACTTTTTATTGTAGAAACAAAAACCGCCCAAGTGCGAGTCGGACTCTCACAGTACAGTATGAACCCTCATACTGTACTGTGAGAGCCGATCCTTATAAGGGTTCCGTACTAAAAACCGAAAAGAACACCTTTCTTTGATTTTTGTTTTATTTTAATTTTTATTATTTATTGTTAAAGCGGCAATAGCAACCGATCTATGAAAATTTCAACTGTCTACCTATTTCAATTCTTGAAATGCCGCCCGTTGACAGACAGACGGACGGAAGGTGGAGGCCTATTAATAAGATTTCGTTCGTTACCCTTTGGGAAAAAGAAATTTTTATGGTTACTTATCAAAGGGATACCAAAAGTAAGTCATCATCGGCCTGCCTTTTTCTCAACAATATTTGGGTCGACTTCCAGTCATACTAGATTCAGCTGAATGCCAGTGTCTTACGTGGAGCGGCTGCCTACCAGACCTCAACAACTCGTTAACTGTGTAACAGCCGGGACTGACGGCGTAACGTGCTTTCCGAATCACGAAAAATCTCGGTATGTTAAGATGGTCACCCATCTACAGACCAGCCTTGGGAAGCGTTGCTTAACCTTAAATATTGACCCCTGTGGCTGTTATTATTTAGCCACAAGCTCCTCACCAACAGCAAAAACAAAAGAAAAATAACTCCCAGAGGTAGTTTATATTGGGTTCACTTAGTGGGCCACCTTTGTAAGACGACTAAAATGGCACCGTGTATAAGTGAGAACGATGTTTCTTTTTTTTAAATAAATTCATTTATTTGCAAACTACTGTCACTGTTATATTATAAAAGCTCTGCCTCCTGAACTAGTTTGTTAACATGTATCTCAGGAGTCACTTCTAATCCTAGTTCCTTCCTAATTACATAATACAGTTTGCTTACATGCTAAGTACAGTGCAAATCAAAACATAAAAGAATAAGCTATGAAGCGAAATTAAAAATAAAAACTAATCAGATAAAAAATTATTAGATAAAAAATTAAAATAGAAAAATAATATATGATTGCCCATTGTTGGTGTGTTTTTGTATGTAATTACGGCGTTGGTGTGCATTATGACGGAGAAAGTACCTCCAGAATGTTTTTTTAAAAAGTGTGACGTCAGCATTGCTGACGTCTCAATTGTTGTCTTCATGATTACTCATTCTGGGTCTTCGAAGGAAAACTTCACAAGTACTTGAAGGCGTCAGCGACGGCTGAGCGCCATCATCGTTTGGGTTCGGTGGTATCAGGATTATAGTAGAATAAAACATTCATTACAGTACTAAGCTCTCTTTATTAAATGTGGCTGAGTGCTAGTACTTTGCAAATAGACAGTCCCTGAAACGCCCGCCCGTACCACTTCCTAGTGTTTTAGCTGTGGAGAAGAAGTGGCCAACAAACTCCAAAGTAACACATCTGTCTTTTGAGTTAGAAGAACTCGCATTTAGAACATTATTAAAGAATTCTGTTCAATTTAATTAAAATAGGTAAACCGACAGTTTCGTTCTGGACGAGTGTCCTATCCGGTGTCTCGAGCCAAAGTGCGCTCGGCAAAGTCCCCACTCTCCAATACGACTCTGTCCACGTGCCGCCATTACAACTGTCAACTGACGTCACGGCGTTTACCACTACCCACTACTACAATACTCAAATCAGCAACTAATTATTATTAAATGATATTTTTATCTACGACATACTTTTATAAGCTTCGTTTATTCAACGGGCAGCGTAATGACGTCACTGAGAGGTCCGTACTGTACGGCGGCTCGAGGGCGACCCAGCCCAGCGCCTTTTTTTTTGTCGATGGCCTCTCGCAGCTACTAACTCTAGAAAGTTGTAGCTACTTAACCGGACTTGCCTGTAGTGGCCTAGGTGAATTTAAGGCCCCCAGCCAAGGCTATGTACTATATACTAAAACTCCGCTCGCTGAGGGCACCCCCTGTGGGGTACGGACCTCGACTCAGCGGCATCGTTTGGGGGAGGGCAGCAAGGGACTGGCTGGGTCATGTTTCCATTATTTGGGGAGTTTAAAGCTATTGGCTCAGCTTCACGGGCTGGCTCATTTGGCAAAAGACGGGGGGGACCAGCCCAGCGCCAACAGTGCGGCCATATTTATAGGACTCGGCACACGTGCACGAGTTTACAAGTTTGTAGGTTAAGTATTGAAGTTACAATCTTAACATTAATTTACATCGTAATCAACTAAAAATAATCAACTGATGGTTTACTTACTAATTTTAGGACAATCAAGTTATTGATCTTAATTATTCTCGACGAACTGTTGTAGTTGCGCCGCCGCAGTCCTTTTATTTGTATGGATTACTGTTGAATCAGCGAAGTACTCGACTTACGTAGTGTTTGCGGACCGATAGTACTCCACTGCGATTGTTTAAATCCGTTGTGGGGTGCGGGTACGGCAGTGACATTAGCTGAGAAAGACGTGCACGGTAAAAGCGTACAGAGTATAAAAGAAACAGTTCAAAAAGCAAGTAAATAAAATAAACCGTGGCGTTACCAGTCTCAGCTGTCACCACCATCAGATAAACTTTTGAGTGAGCATGACCGCCAAGGCAGATTGAAGTCAAAGACGTACCCAATTTTTGGACCTCAATCAGAGCAATCTTAAAATTTAAAGAAGTGATGTCGGCGTTGCAATAAATGGAGCAAATCATTCGGCTCGGTTACTTAAAATAAAAGCTGTCTATCATTTATAAAAAGATTTACCTAAGCTTAAAGCTGTTTTGCCCAGTCCCGTATGCTCAAGTTTCAAGAGTAATGTTTCGTGATTTAGGCAATCAAGCAGCCTAAGCTTGTGCCTCTTCTTACGCTTTAAAGTTATGTTTCAATAAGATGACTTGTGTCAGTCTTGACGTCAGTTGTACAACAACGTTTGGTGAAACTGTTTATCATGCAGATGTTATTCGTTTTAAAATGATAAATCATTTTATGAAGCATCACCTTTGCTAACTACTGGCAACACGATTACTGGTCTATGATTTCTATTTGTGTCTTTACTGTCCCCGGGTTTAGAAAGAGTTATAACTTTATTGAATTTTATTAGGTCCGGAAAGACTCCTTGATCGACACAAAAATTAAATATTTTAAGCTAAGTAAGACGTTAAAATCTCAGTGAGCTACAAACTTTGATGGACAAGATTGACAATAGGACGATTTTCGAAATCTGCCACTAGGCCGATTTGCGAATATAATGTTTTGTTAATAGGACATATTGATACGGATGCAATAGGAAACAAAGGGCCTAATGTCTAAGCCCTAAGTCCATAGTTCCGTTTCCTACAGCGACTTTTTTGGTCTAACATGTTAAAAATACGATGCGTTCGGAACTCTATGCGCGAGGGTCCTACTCGCACTTGGCCAGTTTTTATTTATAAAGTCTTCAAGCACTATAAATGCCAAATCCTCTGTGTAAGAGGATTCCGGGTGAAACTCGCTTCCATCTTCGGCCTAATCATCACTTTCCATCAGGTGAGATTTGGGCCAAGAGTTTCCCCGTTTTGCATAAAAAAAAAAAAAGATTTTAATGGAAAATTTTGTGGAAATCAGTAGTTTCTTACAATTTTAAAGAAAACGTTGTTGATTGGGCATGAACTTCAGGTATAACATAGTTTCTATGTTACGGCGAAGAGCTGAGAGCTGAGAAATTTAATTTCTAAGCTGTATCTAATTTTTAACGAGCCCTTAAGAAGTATTCATGTGGATTACAGCCAGACACGCTACTCGTTTCTTTGATGAAAATGGTTCCAACAAAGACGAATTGAGATTATTGATTTGTAAATTTTAATTAATGTAAAAAAACCAGTCCATCGTTAGTTCCGTCAGATACTTTATTTTAATACAATGCTAGTTAATATCATGTTCTAGCTTAATAAGACGATCAGCATCAATGATGAGTGTAGTGCGTGTTTTATAGTTTTTTTTTGTGTATGTCCGTACATGTGCGATTAATCGTTAATAAATCAGAATGAAGCTCTCAATGTTAATACCAGTGCTTGCTAGCTTGATTACAAAAAATGTTGTGTCCATAGACTGCTATTGGAGTACTGAATGCAAATACAAATATTTTTCTAGTAAAACTTCATATGAAAACGTAAGAGGTGATATAAGGGATTCGATTGTAACTGATAAAGGTAAGTCGTCAATCCTTCTACATCATAACTTTTGTGATAGTGAAGGAGGTTTGTTTTTTAACAGTCTTTATGCTTTAGAAATGACTGCAAGAAATTCCTCTTGGCTTATCAAAACGATGTCAAAATATATAAATTCACTAATACAAATCTCATTGTTTTTCATTAGGATGCGAGCCAATAAGTGTTTGGACAATAATGAGACACGGAAAGAAAAATCCTGGTTTAAAATTTTCGAAATATATAAAGGAGGTCCTTTATATCAAAGACTATATTATATCGAGTTACGATGAAGGAAACAGCTCTCTGTGCGCTCAAGATGTAGATAATTTACGAGAATGGGAAATTAAATCAAGTTTTATTGATGAGCCGAACTTAATTGTAAATGAAGGTTATCAGGAAATGTTTAGGTTTGGCAGCAGGTTGAAAGAGGCTCTTCCAGAGATGTTTGCCGATCTTCATGAGGGAGAGTATGCTATTCTTCCAACATTTGGGCCTCGTGGTGAAGTCTCTACAGAAGCTCTAATTGAAGGACTTGGGTATAAAGACTTGTTAATAGAAAAAGCTCCAACAAACGTTAGCACAGGGAGTGTAAGTAAGCAACTTTTTTTTCTACATTTTCTCCACCATGCTTTGTAACAGTCAATGGTTAAAACAATATGTGTAACAGTCCATAAGAGCACTTTTTAACCGACTTCCCAAAAAGGAGGAGGTTCTCAATTCGGTTGTATGTTTTTTTTTTACCTCATAGCTCCGACAATTATGAACCGATTTGAAAATTTTGTTTTGTTTTATCTGAAAGGATATACTTGCAGATTGGTCCCATTTTATCAAAATCGGTTACGAACTTTGGATTTTAAATCGAAATAGCTGGAATTCGTCTACTTGGATGATGGTTTTATGTCATCCAAGTACTTAATCGAAATTGCGTATTTTGCTTTTCTGCGATTTTGCAGTGGTGTTGTTAGGTGTGGGGTACCACTAAATTTAATTTCGGAAGTCAGTGTCAAAATACGAAGTAACTAACAAAAACACCGACTTCCGAAATTAAAGTTATTTTTTTGCTATTTATATGTTCTCAGTGTCTCCTGTACTGAAAGTGCCTAGACCCCACGACACAGGGAATTCTAGTGTGGGGCCTAGGGTTTTTATGAATAGTTGGAGAACTGACTTTTTGGAATAATAAATAAATAGAAAATAAAAAAAGCAATTCAGTACAACTAGTACCTGCGCCAAAATTCTAATTATGGATTATTTACAATTATACTTCTAGAATTTTAAACATAATAAGGTAAAGGTATCAAGGTAGATTAACAATTTTGTTGTCTCATCTTTTCCTACTTATAATACTAATCTCATACAACCAAAAACAATTAGTAGATATAATATTTTTTTATACCTCCACCACACTACTCGCTAAGTTGATCGAAGTTGAGCGAATACTATAGTGTAGAAGGGCACTTCTCTTCGCTTCGTCCAATCTCGCCTCGCTTCGAGTGACTTCCAGTCGTTGTCGGTTTTTTTGCCCGAGTCAAAGGACTCGAAGTGTCCCGAAGTTTGAACACGAAGCGTCTTACTATATTACTCGGCTCACTTTGGTTCGCGTCGTGCTATCTATACTAATATTATAAAGCAGAAGGGTTTGTTTGTTTGTTTTTTTTTGGTTGAACGCGCTAATCTCAGGAACTATTGGGTCGAATTGAAAAAATCTTTTTGCGTTGGATAGTCCATTTATCGAAGAAGGCTATAAGCTATATAACATCACGCTATGACTAAAAGGAGTGGAGCAGCAATAATAAATGTCGCAAGCGGGAAAAAAGCTTCCGTTGCGTGCGCTGCGTAAACGGTTTAAGTTACGCAAAAATCAAGTATGACGAAATTATTTCTCTTTAAATATTCTAAAAAAAAATCCTCAACAACATATGTATATCTCTTAAGGTTAACTCACTATAACCCTTTTTATGGAAATCAAATTTGTTCTAAAATGATGCATTAATTGCGAGGAAGTTTTTATTAACATGGTATTAATCCTTATCCAAATAAATACGTTAATCAACATAGTATTTAATTTTGAACAAAATTGCCATTGACATTATTTAATTTCAATGAATATCTTGAGAGACATCATCGTTTAAAATAACTCCACAACAAAATATTATAATCGGTGCGCGGGCGGAGCGTGAGGCGGAGGGCGCCTGACGCCCGCCGATTCTTGTGTTTGTTATTATCAAGAGAAGGCTTTAATGTTAAAAAAAAAGTTGCCAGTTGACGGGAGCGAAGCCGCGGGGACAGCTAGTAGTAAATAAGCACATAGTTTTGATACGCGAGAGTACACATTGCAACGGCAGCTGCCACTTGAACGCGAAGTTGCTCGAGTGTGTGGACACGTACTTTGGACTTCGGTCAACTTCAGAGAGTCTTTCGTCGAAGAAATTTCGAGAGTTGTGTGGTGGATGTTTTACTAAAGTAACACCCACAAGTGACACATGTAATTTTTTTATTACTGATGACTGTACAAGCGAACTGCTTCCATACCAAGCAGAGTGGGACTAGCACGAACATTTTCCTTAAAGTAATCGCTTATAAATATAACACGGTAGTCATAAAGTTATTCGTCCAAATTTAGTTCAAATAAATTGTCAGCCTATCCTTAAGGCCGTACCCTGACCAAATAACCTTGAGCACTTTTTCCTTCAATAACAGCGCAAGAGATACAATAACGAATACGCTCAGCATGTAGAATAAAATTATTATAAAATCTAATATTGGTCGTTTGAAAAAAATATTTCTACCAAAATGTTCATAATTAAATTGCCTATCCATTAGTGTAAGTACAAAATCAAAATAATCGTTAGTTTTCAAGAAGTTGCATGTTTTCAGTATTTTTTTCTAATTTCTGTAATTTCGTTTTGAGGAGATTAATTAAACATTATACCTAGTAATAAAAAATCTACCATTTTAAAGCCAAGATTATGTAGAAATTTAATGTAATTTTTATAAGTTGATACTTCTTTTAGATAACTAGTAGATAGCTCCAAAAAACTGCACAAAAAACGGCTAGCGCTGCGTTTTGCTCGGGGACGCGCCTTAACTCGAACGAAAAGTCTGTGTGAACTTTTAGCACAACAGTGCATCACTTTTTGCTTTTTTCTAGTACGAGTTCAAACTAAAATAATTTATAAAACACTAGCTGACCCGTGCAACTTCGTCTGCGTCACATTTTCCATTACTGCTCTGCTCCTATTTGTCTTAGCGTGATGATATAGGTATAGCCTTTAACCTTCCTCAATAAATGGGCTATCTAACATTGAAAGAATTTTTTAAATCGGACCAGTAGTTCCTGAGATTAGCGCGTTCAACCAAACAAACAAACTCTTCTGCTTTATAATTTTAGTATAGATGTACTTAATCAACAGTATATTAAAGTCGACACTTATTCTCAGACTATCTACAAAATATGATTTTAAAACTGATTTTTTGCAGCCTTACGGAACATGTAGCACATATCTTAAAGAAGTTCTTCACAATCCAGATACTTACAAAATGTCACTTCAGTATATGGAAACTCCAGAATTTGTAAACGTAAGTCGTAATTTTAATTTATTTGTACATTATTTTGAGCTTATTAACTACCTATACATATCTTTATAATTTTTTTATTTAATTTTAGGTGAAAGAAAGAATTGAAAAGAAGTTAGGCTTAAGTTTTTCTTTGACGAACAAAAACATTATAGCAATCTACGATTTGTGCCGATACACTTCAGATGGAATCGCTAATGAATTCAGCCCCTGGTGTGCCGTGTTTTCTGAAGAAGATCTTGAGATTATTGAATACGTTGGAGACTTAGAACATTACTATAAAAGCGGCTATGGAGCAGCAAAGTATTCCAGCTCTTTTGGAAAGATAACGTTAACAGATTTATTAAAAAACTTGGAACTAGCCAAAAATAAACAAGGCAAGAAGGCTATTGTACACATCACCCATTCTTCAATGATGGACATGATCCTAGTCGCCCTTAATGTTTACAAGGACGCGAGCCCACTTACGGCGGCTCGTAGAAACCTGAATAGAAAATGGAGATCCACATTTTGTTCCACTTTTGGCGTGAATTTGATTGCAGTTCTGAACAGGTCTGTAGTATCATAACTAATGTTATACATTTTAAAGTTATTTATTTACATGTTTATTGTACTGATTTGACGGCTAAATTACCAAACCAATTTTAACGAATTAATTAGATTACATTTAGAGAGATAGATGAAACCCTGGACATAGTTATGGGCTACTTTAACGCATGCGAAACCGCGGGCAAAAGCTAGTTAAAAATAAAATGTACTCCGTTGATCTCGCGATCGCTAGCCTGCCTGCTGGGTTTGGGTGACAATTTGTCCAACCTTGGAGCGCAGGACGCGGAATTTATCTGTGACTGTCCTAAGTTGTGGTACCCCTGTATCACGTGTCAGATTGCCGTCCCATTGGAGTGTGACAGTTAACTACTTGTCTCACCGCTGGCGAGGAAGCGATTTGCTCTCGACTATTTGCTCGCTGAGGAAAGGGACAAAAGATATAGATCTCATGAGCGTTAAGACCGCATACATGCATAGTCGATAGCTGGCTGTTCACATTGCTGGCCAGCGACTCTTACCTCTAGTTGCATCGCATCGCAGCGACAAGAGCTCTCAAAGATTTTACTCACTCAGCGATGCTCGCTTGGCGGTCAGAACTCACCAACCAGCGGTAATTTTTACTTATAGTGCGGGCTGGAGGGAGTGGTAGTGCGTGGTTGTCTCCTGTTTATTTGTTTTTTTATTGAATTCTTAATTTAAATGTGTAAGTATAGTATGACATTAATTATAATTTAATGTGACTGTGTGTTTTCGAATATTATTCTAATTTTGATGAATGCAGAGAATAATATTCATATCAGCCAACGGCGTAATAGCCACGAGCCTCGAACATCACCTCAGGAGGCTCTCATTAGGCAGCTGGATCAAGGGATTGATTCAGAAAACAATATTTCTAGACACGGCTTGCATTGTTAGGAGGTTCCTTTTTCTGGAGACCTGACCGCCGGTAGCTTGAACCGGAACCCGGTACTGGTGGGCTACTATTTAAAAATGTTAAATGTATTTTTTGTTTAAAAATGTACAAAGTTTTTCTGGTCTGGCTAACGGAGACTATGTGCACAGGCACAACCTTGTAGCCAGCAACTTGCCCTTTAATACTATCTTGTGGAATCGGAAGTACCGAACTATAGGTATGTGCCCGACCTAGTTCTCGAAACTGGCAATTGCACGTTGTATTGGAATCGATCTATTAGTGGTGATAAACCGACTAGAGCGTCGCGCAATGATTGTTGATATAGCTTTCTCCGAGAACCTCGTGAAGTCTCAGGAAGAGAAACAAACGAAGTATCTTGACTTGTCTCGCGAGGTTCGACATGTAGAATTTGAACACAGTAGTCATTGTGCCGATAGTCGTGACAGCCAATGGTATTGCCAAGAGCCTCGATCAACATCTCAAGAGGCTCTCGTTGGGCAGCTGGATCAAGGGCTTGGCCCAGAAAGCAGTGTTCTTGGACAAGGCGTGTATTGTTAGGAGGTTCCTCTCTCAGGAACTCTGAACTCCAGTAGCTTGGACCCTGTTCCCGATACCGGTAGGCCACTATTTTTTAGAAATATTTAAAAATGCAAATTATATTTCTATAAAAATAAATAAATGGAATGATAATGTAATATAAACATTTATTTCAGAATTTTTTCCAAATTTTGTTAGTAATAAGTAAAGTAGTGTTTTTTTTTTTCTTTATTGATACTAAGGGATTTTTGTACATAAAAATGACGATGACAATCCCATCGTACCTTATACAGTCTTATTCTATTAAAAGTTAAAATTAACACTTTAGTTAAACATAAAGGAGTATAGTATTCTAGCTGCATCCGAAGTTGGCGAAGCTAGAATACTATGAAAGGCACCAACATCTAGATTATTTAAGTTAAATTGCCTTGCCAATTGATCTCTTTTGTTTGCATTGCGCTACATTCCATCAAAAAGTTGCACGTCGTCAATTTTCTGACATATTATGTCGCAATTAGGTGAGTCGACTTTTCTCATTAAAAACTTTTATTGGGAATGTGTCCGGAACGCAATCGACATGAGGTCACTATATTTTGATGTCTACTCAGTTGAGCATTGATGAACAAGGGACATGAAGAGGTTCGCATTGTATAATTTTGTACCATATTCCTTTAGGTTTAGACCTTTCATCAAAGTATTCTTTAAATTTTTTGAAACATGTTGATTTAAAAATAGAAAGAAATTCTGAAAAGTTAGGTAAAATATTTAATTCAAGCCCTTCAGAAATGGCTTGTTTTGCGAATTTGTCGGCTTCTTCATTTCCCATTAGTCCAATATGGGATGGAACCCATTGCAGTGCCAGGGTTATGTTCTTTTCACTTGCTAATTTTATTTGCTCTAATATTTTATATGCTGTCGATACTCCTCCTCTGATACCAGAGGCGCATCGAGCAATATGGAATAAAGCTCTTTTACTGTTCGTTAAAATTAGTATATATCTTTGGTCCTCTAAATTGACAGCAAAGGACAAAGCCTGTGACACTGCAAGTAGTTCCACCGACATTATAGAAAAATGTTTGTTTAGTTTGTAAGTGCCATGAGTCTTGGTGAAAGGATCATAGTACGCTGCACCAACACCAGCAAGTGATTTAATTCCATCGGTGAAAATAGTCTAATACAGTTGGGGATATATGTTCAAAGTTAAACTCAATTTGGCAGGCTAAAATGTTCGCTTTCAATAATTCAACAGAAAGTGAGGGCGAGGAGTTTAAGGTTTCAGTACCTAGTTTTGATTTGAATACTGCTAAAGAAATTTACAAATTCTTCAGCGACTTCTTTGCTTATGAGTCCAATGAATGCGAATGTTCCACATATTCGATTCGCATCCAACAGGGGAAGCCTCGCGTCTCCAGGATCCAGACGTGCAGATTCCGCAAACAAAGAAGCAAACAAGTTCGCTTTCTCCTCAGCAGAGGATCCGTAGGGTCTCAGCAGTGGTGGTAGTGAGGGGTGGTAGAAGTTCGATTCTATCGACTTAGCTAGAGACCTAAAAGCCTTACTGCCTTACTTACTTTATTTGGCAAATTCCCTATTCGGCTAATGTAGTCAAACCGAGCCCTCCGCAACACCTTCTTGCAGGACTTGGTAGCCCTGTTGAAGGCTCTCTTCTTCTGACTCACAGCATTTGTTTTGCGCTTACGAGCCATGCCAGCTACGCCGAGTGTTTAATAGCATCAGCGCAATTGCACTCGGCATCAAACCATGGACGAGCGTCGCCAGACATAGTTACGTCAGAGAACGGAATGTAGTTCTCCATCCATCTCCGCAATACATCCGTCAGTCGAAGAAAAGCAAGTGGGCTGCAAAGGATAACATGCGAAGTAAGCTCACATGCCATCCCAATCTGCTGACCTGTATCGCCATACCCGATGAGTGCCTCTCAGGCTGGGATCAGGCCGGGAGTAAACGGATACAGACTTCACCAATTTAAAAGCAGTTTTGCTTGACAAAGATGTCGTCTGGGTATATTTTTATTTGTAAAAAAGTATTTTTCAAAGGGACGTTCGAACAAAACTTACTTCATTTCGGCGTAAATTTTGAGTACTGTTACTGTACTTTGAATGCAGGTTCAAAGCAAATACTAACAGTGCTCTATCCCACAGATTTTTTTAACTTAGAAAAAAAGTAATGTCTGCTTTAAAAAGGGTATATCACAATGTTTTTCCGTCTATTTCAGGTGCAAACAATCTGATGAAAACTTATACGACCACAAGATCTCATTTTATTGGAATGAGAGACCATTTTTAGAAATGTGCAATGGTGGAGTCTGCTCGTGGCAAGAGTTTGAGGAAATATTTAAACCCTTCTTGAATGCTACTATAGATATTTGTGAACTTGAAAAGAAATATTAAAAAAAAACAGCAAACCTTTGCATTTAACGATCTTTAAATTACATCTACTGAATAACTTTTTATTATGATTTTGTACTCTGTGTATTGGACAAGTTTTTGTACATGTATAAAATAAAATACTCTTCCATTCCTCGTTTTTTTTTTTAAATTGATTTTGACTGGTTTTTGAAAGAAGTTTCTGTTTATTTTTTTTTTAATTTTAATATTATGTATTAGAAAATCCAAAACTAAATTAAAAGTCACGTGTCATCATCTAACTACACTCCTTTGCGAAAAAACAGGCACCTTACAGTCATTGGCTTTTCTATGTATATAATGTTAAAAATTTAGTAGGTCTAGAAATTTCTTATTACCAATGAGAATCTAGTTTTTAACCCTTATATCCTGAAATCTGTGTTTTGGTCTATATAAATAGAGAACAGTGTCTTAAAGGACTTTTGTATGTCTATAATGAAATGAAGACTACGAGTAGGTATTTTTATGGTATTTAAATCAAAAAAAATATATTTATAATTAATAACGTGTATGACCTCCCCTTGCAGCAATTACGACATAATTTGGCATGTTTCATCATGCCAACATTTCTAGAAGTTGTTCTGTGTCTGTGTAATGCAGTGTCTCTAAATATTCAGATAACATTTTACTACTTTTTTATACCTTACACAATAGTCACAACAAAGTTAAGAAAAATAAGGTGAAACAACGGCTTTACTTCCTCCCAATTAAAGTGCACCCCACTAACATCAGGGGGTTGCACTCCAATCTCGATCCGGGCCATCACCACCTAGAGACCGAGAAGCCACACCGGTTTTTCCTAACGCAGACGAAGATAACAACCCCGTCAGACGTAGCGTACCTCAACTACCCAGGCTACTCTCTAGAACAGAAATTCAAGAAACAAGCTGAGGTCTGTGTGTACGTCCACGATGACATTTGTTGTCGTCGTCTCCGTTGCTTTGAGTAATCGGGTTCTTCTGCCATTTGGCTGCTTGTGGACACTGGCGTGGAAAAATCTTTCTACATCGGCGTATACCGATTGCACAGCAATGTTCAGGAGACAACTGCTCTATTTAATTCCCTCGTGGAGTCGACAGACGTAGCCCAACAAAGGTACCCAACAGCGAAGCTTATTTTTCTGGGGGACTTCAACGCCCGCCATAAAGAGTGGTTGTTCCCGTTCCAGAAAACTGACCACGCCGAGTTAGGAGCACGCAAGTTTGCTTTAACGCTAGATCCAACCCAGCTGGTGAATGTGGCAACGCGGGTACCGGATGTTGACGCTCATACACCCAATTGCTTGGACCTTCTGCTGACAACTGATCCGGACAGTCATTTAGTATCCGTCTCAGCTCCGCTGGGAACGTCTGATCACTGTTTGGTGAAATCCGTATCGAACTGCTCTCCTCCTGATTAGAGCCTGAGACGAGTATGGCGATACGAGTCAGCAGATTGGGATGAGATGCGGCACTTTTTTGCGTCTTATCCATGGCGGCAAGTGTGCTTCTCCTCAGGTCACCCCTCATGATGTGCTGACGTGATTTCGGACGTGATGCGGCAGGGGATGGAGTATTTTATTCCATTCTCCGACATCCCGCTTGGTCACAAATCGCGGCTTTGGTATAATGCAGAATGCGCCCACGCTGAGGCCCGTAAAGAGTCTGCTTACCAAGCGTGGATCAAGGCCCGCGACCGAATGGTCAAAGCACGTCGGATTCGCACGAGGAAGGGAGCCTTTAATTCTGCCACTAAGTCCTGCAAGCGGGTTCTACGTAGGGCACGCTTTGACCATGTCGCACGTATTGGGGCCTAACTAGCATTACACCCCCCGGGTTGTAACCAGTTCTGGTCCCTATCGAAAGTAGTCGAAACGAACTTCTGTCGACCCACTTTGTCTCCAATGTTAAAACCTGATGGGTCGCTGGCTCACTCTGCAAGTGAGAAAGCAAATTTGTTTGCATCTCTTTTTGCCAGTAATTCACGTCTAGACGCTGGCTCTAAGCAACCACCAACTTAATCTCGTTGTGATTCTTTGATGCCGGAGATCGCAGTCCACAATATAGAGGTCCGAAGAGTATTGTGCAGACTAGACGTGAATAACGCCAGCGGGCCTGACGTCATTCCAGCACAAGTGTTAAGGCTGTGTGTGCCTGAACTGTCTCCTGTGTTGACACGCCTGTTCCGCCTCTCTCTTGAAAAAAGAACGGTCCCAAAATCCTGGAAGCTTGCAAATGTGCAACTGGTGCCCAAAAAGGGTAACCGTGCAGACCCTGCTCATTACAGACCAATCGCCATTACCTCCATCCTTTGCAAGGTTATGGAAAGGGTATTGAACAGTAAGTTGCTGACGTACCTTGACGACATGATCTCCTCAGTGATCGTCAATATGGCTTTCGCCGGGGACGGTCTACTGGCAATCTTCTTGTGTATGTCACGCACTGTTGGGGCGAAGCCATCGAGAGACACGGCAATGCACTTGCTGTTTCTGTCAATATCTCGGTCGTCCGCTTTTGACAGGGTCTGGCACGCAAGTCTGCTCAGCAAGCTTCCTGCATATGGCATTCCAGCTGGTTTTTGCAGCTGGATATCGGACTTCCTCAGAGAACGGTCGATCCAAGAAGTTGTTGACGACTGCTCCTCTGACCTCATGGCTATTGATGCCGGTGTTCCTCTGCGGTGGGTCTGTTATCTCTGCAACTTTTTTCCTGCTGCACATCAATGACCTACTTCAGCCTGGTCTTGGTGGGTACGCAGATGACAGTACAGTTGCAGAGAGATACTTGTCCGGCGCCTCAACCAGCGGGGATGAAGTTCGTTCCTTGAGCGAGGCAATGATAGAGCGGACAAAGAACACTGGCGAACTCCCAAACAAATTTTTGTTGACATTTTTTTTTTGCGTCTGCCTATAGAAAATATGTTAAAATGTAGTGTTTCAATTCCTGAACAGTTTTGTCTTCAGGTATACTTTTATAGGAAGTCAGAAATTATAGATATTCCTGTTTGAAGTTTTAGAAGTTAAGTTTTTTCAACAACAGATCATCTAAAAATAAATATAGAAATACCTGCCTATCACTTAAAATATCATTGATAGAAATGCATTTATACAAAATAAACTACGGACTACGTACTCACAATCGACGTGCGTAGGTCTGCTCATGGCCCACATGAGACGTAAGTAGGTAGTTATCTACTTAAATAGATGTTTTGTGGCGAACTGTTGGGCAGTAGCGACCCCACGGGCCTGATCTCCTGGGAGAAGTCTTGTTCCTCATTCCACTCCGGCCAGCCAGTAAAGGCAAGTTGGGAACTTGCCTTTACTGGCTGGCCGGAGTGAACACTGACGACGAACAGAGCTCCCACCTCTTTCTTGCCTTAATCGGCCGGTCTGAGTGGAGATTCGCAAGAGCAAACGTGCTCGGGAGAATGATGTATACCTAATCCAGTAAGATGCTGGTAGGGATCTTGACCATACTCTAGGATTGAACTGATAGCCGTGGTATACCTCTCCACTCCTCTAGCACCTCAGGCTTTGTTGCCTTCGTGGCGCTACGTCACTTTGTGCTAGCGACCGTTTTCGGGGCGCCCATTTATTGAGTGTGCAAGTCACCCCCTGCCATTTTAAAGCAGATTTAATTGTTAGTGGCAGGAGCCAATAGTCCTTCCATAGTAAACGCTTATCAGTCCACTAAACCACCTAAACCCATAGCGTTTCATCTTTTGTTTCCATATTCTGCAATAGTCCTGCTCTAACCGGGGATTGTCCTTGGGTATACTTTCACAGTGCATACAGGGATAATCATCGGTTGGTGTCTCATTCCATTTGAAATGTCTAACGGGGCCTCTGCGAGTTGGCTTCGGCCCCTCGTACGCCTATCAAAGAATCGGCTCTCCAGGGAACCGAAAAAATAAAAAACACAAAAATCAAATAAATCAAATATTTATTAAATAATCATCGTTAATTATATTTAGGGCAGTTAGTTAGGTAGGTACTATTTTCAGAATCATATAATGTATCCCAAGAATTATTTGTCAAATGATGACTGCATACACGAGCTAATTTTGGTAAATAATTGTGATTATGCAGAACCGTGGCTCGTAACTTATCAGAGATATTATGAAATGTGGTGCTGCTGCAATTTGGACAGACACAATTGTGTGTAGAATTGGCTGCTCGTCTATAATCGGCTAATTCCACTGCTTGTGTTGACTCAGATTGGGTTGATGGCTCTAGCCGGGGATCACGGAAGTCGGTTTAGTTCCCGCGGTCCCTGGCGTAGGTGAGAGATGGAACACCGGGGTGGTTTTAGTCAGTAAGAGTCTGACAGACCCCTCCGCCCGCCCCAGGGTGGAGGACATCCATGAGGATTTCCCCACGTAAAAAAAAAAAAAAAGGTTGGGTTGATGGCTGGATCAGATTTTCTTCTGGTTGCACATTCTCAGTTGGGTCCAGTTGAGGTCTGCTTTCATCTTGACGATTCATACGTAGAACCTCTCTTTTTTTGCGTAACCTGTATGCATGGCAAACACGATCTGAAGATGATATCTGAAATTGAAATAATAGATTAATTGGGATAAAAAATGGCTGTTTTTAAAGGGTGTAATGTTATCAATCTTTAACTAAACAAACCTCTCGCGGTGCCACTTTGCTCTCATATTAATCATAGATTGCTGCATCTCAGTAGGGTTTCCCCTTTTTTTTTTTTTTTTTTTTTTAGTGCTGGGAAATCATCCAATGACTCCTCCCGCTCTGGGTGTTAGCGGGAGGGAGTGTCAGACTTCTACTGACTAAAACCCATCCATGTTCCTTCATTGCCCTTTGTGTTCCGGAGCCACGGTGTCTCTTGCGAATAATCCCGCGACTCCGGCAGGCGTCGGCCCTTTCGGGCCCCTCTGTGTGCTGACTCTCTTTGAGGCGCGCGTGGAACACTAACGCGCCGTCGACACGGCCTGTCGTCTAACTAGACGGACGGACGGACGGCGAGCCACCCATAGCTCACCGTCCGCAGGCCCGCGCCTACGGTGGCCGGAGGTCACCAGTGGCGGCCCCCGACGCCCGCGGCGTCCACCACGGCGGCCGGGACGAAAGGGTCTCCTCGCCCTCCCCCCCGCCTCCTTCGCTAGCATGACTGCTTCGCAGAAAGAGGCAACGGCGTCCCATTCCGTCTCGCTCCGGACCATGGCTTGGACCAGGGCCGGAAGCGAGAGGTCGCCGCCGATCGCCGCTTTGAGGACACGGCGGTGCCCCGCCCAAGCGGGGCACACCTGCACAGTGTGCTCCACCGTGTCCTCCGGACGATCCCCGCAGGGTTTCCCCTTAATATGATGTCACTGTCGTTGAAGAGTTGAACAGCCACATAAAAGGCACACATTTTAATGCCCCCTCGTACTTGGTCCAGCATCATCACCGCTGCACTGCATGCCTCACAGACATAGTCATCTTCCAAAATCTAACAACAAAAGGAAATAGAATGATTTATCATTTTGTGACCAATGTAATTTAAATAAGACATGATTGAAACTTGCTAATAGTCCAACTCATGATGTCTATGGTAGACACGCAATATGCTTCTCGCATAAAAAGTACATTTCTCTATTTAACATGATTTAAACAACACAAACAAACAGAATACAGTTCTAGGAAATAAAGATAATCACTATCTCGTAACGGGACTAGTCGTCAGTAATACTTACTATTTGAGGGTATACCCAGATGCAAATTAAAGCGGTGACTCTTGAGTCAAGATCCAACGCCGGGTAACGGCGCATTTTATTGACACATATGTTGCAGTTGACACACATATGATGCGTATAGGCCTTACACGGCTACCCATCGTGATTTAAACAAATCGATGAACACAACAAAATCCAAGGTATCAGGCAGAATTGGAATCCAGAGTCACAGATAAATGTCGTCGTATTTAAGCAAACAATCAGAATCCTTTGGCAAGCACAAGTCACACAGGGAACAGTAAATCTCAGAGTCCATAAGCAGAAGCAGTCGATGAAGTAGAAAATCACGGAAAATCGATGAGAAAAAAATTAACGAGACGTATGCGCGAGCAACGAATGACAAGTTCAAGTTGTCAGTTTATGTCAATAGACTGTTGACATGTAACGTTTTTTTATTGAGGATGTTGCCATACTCGAATTGCTCTACGATATCATTATTTTGTGTGTTTTAAAAAGTTATGATCGCTTTATTCTTGGCAAATCATCATTTAATTTTAACATTTACATTCTGATGAAGAAATGGATTTTCTTAGTACCTACTTTAATGCAATACGTAAAGCCAAGCATTTTATATAACTTGACTATGATTTATATTACATGGCAATATTAAAAGCATAGCACAGCCAAAAATCATGAAGTCAAGCCAAAATGAAAAAAAAAAAACAACTAAGCCATGTACCAATCGCAAGCACCTAGTAGTCAATTAGGCTCTCATTAATGAGGATTTTTTTTTCAGACTTTGATAGGCCTTAAGTTTTATTTGATAATTCTTCGTAATTTATTTCGTCAGTATCTTTCACAGTGAAATATGTAGACGCTCAATAATTTCATCAACAATTTCCTCGCCGGTGTTCTTTGACCTTAAGCCTTATCTCCCAGTGGGGTGACGACATCTGGTCTCTTTTAACGCCACCAAAACACAGGCGTGTCTATTTACTGCAAAAAGGAGATGTTTCAACCAAACTCCTACTTTTCGGGCTCGCTCCATCATTGACTTTGTCTCTGTCATTTCTGATCAACAGCAAACCCATCTCAAATAATTAAAAAAAAACTGTTCCAGTGACTAATCGGCTCGAGCTCCTAGGCATGCAGCTGTCATCCAGTCTCAACTTCCGCTCCACCGTTGAGTGCAAAGCCCAAACTGCGGCCAAAAAGCTGGGCATCCTAAATAGGGTGAAGTGATCTTCAAGTCTGATCAGATTTTAACCCTTTACAAAGCACAAGTCCGATCCTGCATGGAGTATTGCAGCCACCTTTGGTATGGCTCAGCTAAGTATCAGCTTGCCGCGCTTGACTCGGTGGAACGCAGAGCTAAGAGGCTCATTGGCGACGTAAAACTGGTGGATGCCAAGCTACACAGCTTGGCTCATCGCCGCAAGGTTGCCTACTTGTCGGTCTTCTACAGATTGTACTTCGGAGAGTGTGCCCAAGATCGCATCCCACCAGCCCCTTCCACCATCGGACATCCAGACGCACTGCAACTTGCCATCCTTACCTTGTTGCTATTCCACCAACTCGCACTAAGAGCTTCCAAGCGTCTTTCATAATGCGCACAGCAAAGGAGTGGAACTCTTTGCCTGCTGCTGTATTTCCGAATGCTTACAACCCTAATCTTTTCAAAGTTAGAGTGAACAGGCTACTTCTGGGAAAGCTCGCTCCATCGTAGACTTTGTCTCTGTCATCTCTGACCTAGACTAGAGTCAAGGGCAAGCCCATATCAAGTAAAAAAAAAAGCCCTAGCTACTGGTCGTAGAAAGCTGAAATTTGGCAGGAAGCTTCTATACACTCTGTAGGATTTTGCGAAATTTATACGAAACAGGATATGCACGTACGAAGCTGCTGACAGAAGCTAGTATAATAATATAATTGTATTGATGATTCCGTAGTTTACCACTTAATTAATTATGTTGACATTTATGGATGATAATTGAAGTGACAAGATAAGTGTTAAAATCCTAAATTGTGTTTATTAATCGTACGAGGGTCAATGTTGACTGTAGTGTATAGATAGTGTACAATTTTAAAACCATTGCTTGTGTTCCTAACTATGAAGTTTTTAATCTCTACAGTTCTAGTTTGGTTTTACGTAAAAAATACACTAACCTTAGAGTGTTATTGGAATACTGGGTGCAAATTCAAATATTTTGCGAGTAAAACTCCATATGAAATTGTTAGAGGCGATATAAGAGACTCGATCGTAAAACGAGAAGGTAAGTGGTTTTCATTCGGAGATTGTTCTGACATATTTTGACACTTTTATTTCTGTGCAATATCTCAATCTCAATTTTTTACTTGTGTGTAGTTTTTTTTTTGTTATTGGGTAGAAATACTAAAATACGGGTATTTTTATTTTGAATGGGTAATTTCAATCACAGTCACATTCTTTGTTTTTATATTTTTTTTCATGTTTTGTTTTTTTTCGTGATTTGACATTTTAAAACACTTTTTTAAAGGATGCGAAGCTGTCAGTGTCTGGTTAATTATGAGGCATGGGAAGAGAAACCCTAGTCAGAAGTACGCACAAGACATGAAAAACATTCTCATACTTAAAGATTTTATTGTATCTAGTTATGAAATAGGAAACAGTTCGCTGTGCGCGCAAGATATTGAAAATATAAAATATTGGAAAGTTGACATGGCCATGCTGGGTGAGCCTTATGAAATTAATAAGGAAGGATATCAAGAGGCATTGCGTATTGGCAACAGGATCAATGAGTCTTTTTCAAAACTGCTGAAGGAGCTTCAAGACAAGGATTACTTTTTTCATCCAGGGTTTAACCGGCACTTGAAAGAGAGTGCGAGAGCCTTCATTGGAGGTCTGAACCAGACTAACTTGGTTTTAGAAAATAGCACAAATGATTATCAGATTGTTGCAGTAAGTTATAATAAGTGTTTTGAGATTAATCAGTTGAATTAGTTTTGTGCGATAGGTATAGCGATTATGACTATAGTTTTATATTTCAGCCCTATACAACATGTGGAAAATATCAAGTAGAAGTTAGACGCAATCCAGATCTTTATCATGAAGTAGATGAATATAAGAAAACTGCAGACTACTTTAACGTGAGTTTCAAGTTTTTTGTTAAGATAAACCAGCCCGGAATTCATTACGATAAGATAAATTTGTTATAATTATGTTTCACTGCTTATTCCCCCCTAAAAAAATTACGCGCCTGTGTTTGGTTTCATCATTTTTTTATTAAAGCGGGTTGTACAAATTGCTTTGATTTTCAGATGAAAGAACGTATCGAGAAAAAGCTAGGTCTAAATTTTACACTCTCTGACGAAAACATAACAGCCATGTACGACTTATGTCGTTATACATGGAACGGCATCGACAATAAACCAAGTCCGTGGTGTGCTGTCTTCTCCGTGAATGACCTGCAAGTTCTGGAGTACATTGATGACCTTAGACATTACTATAGAAATGGGTATGGAGTGTCAACGTTTAGCAAAATACTCGGCCAGATGCCTTTGGCTGATTTGCTAAGAAACTTCGAAAAAGCGAAGAACGGCAAAGGCAAGAAAATCGTGTCATACTTCACTCATGCTACAATGATGGATATGATATTAGTGGTACTTAACCTTTATAAGGACACAAACCCACTTACGGGGGCTCATAGAGATATAAATAGAAAATGGAGGACTTCATTTTTATCGACGTTCGCCAGTAACATGATTGCTGTGTTAAACAGGTAAGTTGTAAAGCTGATACCTAATTGATACCTAGGCTTATTATTATAATCGCTGGATAATTGATTCACTGGCAGGTTTTCAAACTTGACCCTCCTGATACGTTCTTTTTGTATCGTGTTGTTTATTATTTATTACTGTTCTACAAAGTGGGTACTTGATGGGTGTTTATCGTTTTGTTGAATGTAAGAAATACAAGGTTATCTAAAGATTGCACGCTCGACCTCGAACAGTGTTATACAAAAAATGTGAAGTAGGTTCATATAAGTATAATATCTAAGTGGTCTTATTCGAACAGGACTTTTTAAAAGATGACGTCAGAAAAACGTAAACTACAATTTGAAATATCTGCGTTGAGAAAACAAAGCGCATCCTTTGAACAAATATAGGAAAAAGATTGCCACAGAACAGACATGCGGCAAATTATAAACCTTAACAAAAATTGCGAAACGATAGTATTCAGCGAATCCATAGGTGCGATACTTCCTTGTTTGACTGTGAATACGGCCAGACATTTCTAGTATTGTCTTTTTCTTAGCTTTTGATTGTTGACTGAATGTTACAGGCTGTCAGTATCCGACTTTTCTAGATACAAAGTGATTAGTTTGCTATTTAATACATAAAGACTGGTAAATTTAAATAGTGACTAAACACTTTAGATAGTGTGATAAATTGATTACATTATCTGGATATTATTCATAAATAGCTGGCCAAACGTTATAGTCAAAGTAATATATACAGTCTCCTTTAATGACTTGCCTAGCTATATAGTGGAATATACGGCACAGCGAGCCTGCGCTGTACACGGATAGATTAGGTTAGTATGGTATGACGGAAGCTAGTGTGAGGAAGTGAACTTAGCTATCGGGCTATGTCGACCTCGCCTTATTATCATTATTGCCATAAGTATGAGGCCCTACCCTTAACTTTTTAGCGGCACCTGGAAATTATTTGCACTTGAGAGCCGCATGCAAGCCTCGATTTAGTCGATTTCAGTTCAGACAACATACATATAATGTGAAAGTAGACGTTCAATAAATGTAAAGAGTTTGGTACTAAAATAATTGATAATTGAATCTGCATCCGTGTAACGAATAATTTCATGTGGGTATGAGTCACAGAACAACAAACAACACCGTATCGCACTATATTCGGTTCAAACCGATTCGGGTAGGTAGGTACTTACTTGAAATTGTTCACTACCGTGGAGACTCCGATACGCGCGGGACTTCGTAGAGTGTAAAGTTACAAATAAAAAAATAGAATGATGAATAGGTAAATCGATAAAAACTGATACCTAAAAATCATAGTACCTGATCTACCACTTCCAAGTTCCACATAGATTCAGCCAATAACATATTGAAATATATGACTAGCATTCGTGTAAAAGCGATAATGCCCATCCCTAGTGGTAAGGGTGTTTAATCGAATATTTCAACGTCATTCTGAGGTTTATAAATTTTTCGCGGGACTATTCGAAAGAGACACCGTGGCTCCGGAACACAAAGGGCAATGAAGGAACATGGATGGGATTTAGTCAGTAGAAGTCTGACACGCCCTCCCGCTCCACCCAGAGCGGGAGGAGTCATTGGATGATTTCTCATCCCTAAAAAAAAAAGGTTTATAAATTAAACCTTTTCTGACACGTTTTGATATTGCATTGTAATAATAATCAATATTCTTTGTCTCATTTAATGGAGCTGCAGATCAAATTATAATACAATCTCAATAGATTTAATTTTTTTGTTTTTTTTTTTTATATATTATTATTTAAATTGGCTGGATGATTATATAATTAATCAATTTTGTGTTAATATTCACTTTGTCCAAATTGAGTAGATAAAAATAAAGTAAAATAAAATAAAAACATTCATTTCAATTATATTTGGCATTTAGATACATATTATTGGATAGATATTATAAATAATGGCTGGATAATATTTATAATATCCATCACTCTGTAACATACATAGATAAATGAATTTTGAGACATTTCTCAGTCTAGTTCTGCATAGGTTCGAGTCCCAAAACTTTGGATCTTTCGACAGTCATTATCACGAAAAGAATATCCCTTTATCTCGAACTTTATACCGCGTTAAAACCCGTCGCGTCAAAAAATCGCCCCTGTGAACATAGGCTAAAAATATTTTTGCTTTCAGATGCAGTGAATATGGTCAGGACAACTACGATTATAAAGTAGCATTTTATTGGAATGAGAAGCCTTTATTAGAAATGTGTGATGGAGGCGTATGTTCGTGGCAAGAGTTTGAAGACATATTTAAATCTTTTGTGAATGCTACTCTTGATTTCTGCGAATTTAAGTGGACAAACGTGTCTTAATACTGCATTTTAAGATTTATTTATGAATTGTATTTAAATCCTCCTGTGATTTTATAAGTTAGAATTTTTATGTAACTATAATGTGGAAGTAAAAGTATTTAATCTAAATATGGGTTTAGCTCTCTGTTATCCACATTAAGTCCTCAAGATAAAATTCCGCCACATATATTAGAATTCCATCATCAACATTTCAGCCAATTGCCGTCCAACAATCCTGGCCTTGAGTAGTCTGCATCGATGCTGCAGGGTGTCCCACACTACGTTTTCCCATACCTACGCGGTATCCACTCTAACTCATGTCTGCTACATCGAACGTCTGCCCGACGACAGTCATGTCCGGCTCACTCTCTCTTCAGCACGCTGATTACGCGCAACGTCGGTGACTATAGTTCTCTGACGAATGACTACGTTACAAATTCTAGCCATCAGAGAATCCCAGAGCATTGCTCTCTTCATTTCACGCTGAGCAACCTTGAATCTAGGGACCAGGCCTATGGGGAGTTCGCGCGCCTGCATGATTGGCGCGCGGAGGTACTACGCCGGGGGGAAACTCCGCTGACGCGGCAAATTGTCGCGCAGCGGACAGACCTCCGGCGTGATCTCATGGAGACGACGACTGTCGCAACCCAGTGCAGGGCACGCCACGATAGTGGCGATAAGTCCCCTCTTTGAGGAGTGACTAGAGAGGCGCCACGGCGTCCTCACCTTCCGCCTGACGCAGGTCCTCACCGGACATGGATGTTTCGGGAGGTTCCTGCACCGAATCGGGCGGGAGGAAACGCCCGGGTGTCACCACTGCGAGGATCGACCGGAGGACACGGTGGAGCACACTGTGCAGGTGTGCCCCGCTTGGGCGGCGCACCGCCGTGTCCTCGAAACGGCTATCGGCGGCGACCTCTCGCGTCCGGCCCTGGTCCAAGCCATGGTCCGGAGCGAGACGGAATGGGACGCCGTTGCCTCCTTCTGCGAAGCAATCATGCTAGCGAAGGAGGTGGCGGAGCGGGAGAGGAGACCCTCTCGTCCCGGCCGCCGTGGTGGACGCCGCGGGCGTCGTGGTCCACCTGGTGACCTCCGGCCACCGTAGGCGCGGGCCTGTGGACGGCAAGCTATGGGTGGCTCGCCGTCCGTCCGTCTAGTGACGACAGGCCGTGTCGACGTCGCGTTAGTGTTCCACGCGCGCCTCAAAGAGAGTCAGCAACACAGAGGGGCCCGAAAGGGCCGACGCCTGCCGGAGTCGCGGGATTATTCGCAAGAGACACCGTGGCTCCGGAACACAAAGGGCAATGAAGGAACATGGATGGGTTTTAGTCAGTAGAAGTACATCTATACTAACATTATAAAGAGGTAACATTTGTTTGTAAGTTTGTATGTAGGGGGTAATCTCAGGAACTACTGGTCCGATTTGAAAAATTCTTTCAGTATTAGATAGCCCATGTATCGAGGAACGATATAGGCTACATATCATCACGCTAAGACTAAAAGGAGACGAGCATTCGAAAATGTGACGCAGACGAAAAATAAAATATTATATTTATATTATTCATATCGTTCCACGAGAAATGAGATGCAGTTTCCAATTCCACAAAAAGATGCAGTCTATTATTCAAGGAATCGTAGGATGTTTAAAAATAACCTAGAAAATCGTATTCCAACGGTAAGAATGTATTCTTACATCAGTGACAATGAAACGGTGAGCAAAGGAATCCAAGTGTTCACGGTCCTACAATATTTTTAATATTTGTTAACGAAACGTAGAAAAAATAAATATCGACTGCTCCATATATATTATTCTATGCTAGAAAGATCACGGACCCAGAGTTTTTACCACAGCGCGACCGTGCTAAGATCTCTTGATTACTAAAACCACATACTGACGTCTGGGAGGAACTTTTATCCGAATGGCAATGTAGGTGGGAAAATTCCATCAAAGGTCGACACCTCCACCAGTTTTTTCCATCCGTTCGTGAGCGGCTGGATAGGACATGGCTGGAGGTGGATCACTGTGTTCCCCATTTTCTGGTTAAAATTTCCATTATAGCCCGCTGATTTAAGGGTTGGGAGGGGGTGGAGGGGGAGCCCCCGGAGCCCCATGGTTATGGAGATATCCATGGTTAAAGTTTCGAGGTTAGAATAGCATTTGAGTTAGAAAAAGAGGTAAAATTGAGTATTGTTTAGCAGGAGGAGGGAAGGGGATGTGCCCCCTGTGCCCTAGCACCACTCCCATGTAAAGGCGACAAACCGTTCTTGAGAAAAACTAATTATAGTAACCTAACCTCAAAACGTTTTATATTCGCTCAACATTGCACAGTCAAGGGAGGCCCAGTCGACGGAGCCCCGCTTCGCGGGGCTCCTACTTCTTAGTTTATAAAAAAATAACCGCGAAGGGAATTCGCCATTCCCTTCTAACCTAACCTGTCCGAGTCGGGGTGCCCACAAGTCCAGAGCTCGCTTCGCTCGCTCTTGCATCCAATGGCACTTCACTTGGTTCACATTTATTACATACTGAATATATAAAAATTATTATATTTATGAAAAAAAAAAAACAAGACATAAAGTTGAACAAAAACACTTCTAACGTCAATGGAACGTGAAATGTCAACTTTGACGTCTACCATGACAATTAATCTAACCTAAAAATTTGCAAATGGCGTACTATTTTCCAATTTTTATTGAAACTTTAATGAATTTTATCTCGTAAATCGTGATTCTCCGCATCTTGAAACTTTGTAAAAAGCTTTCTATTTGTGAGTATTAACTACAAAAAAATTACGAACTTCCACAGCAGCGGGCTATAAAGGAAATTCGAGCCCATTTTCTTACAGGTTATGGCAACTTTAAGAGTAAATTATTTTCCTTCAGGCTTATGGCTTCACCTTTATGTCAATGTTCTACAGCTGACCTTGAATACGAACAATCCGCACATCACGTTTTATGGGAGTGTATTCTTTGGCAGACTGAACGTAATATTATGTTAGATAGTATTTAGGTTACATCTGGAGTAGTTTACTATACGGACCTTGTAGAAACCAGAACAAATTTCCGTGCGTTCAGGTGATTTTGCCATATCTACCTATTACTGGAATCAAAAGTAGCTCACAATTTGGCCATCCCATTAATTTCAGTGTTTTAATATATAATCCGTGGTGCTTGGCAACTGGGCTTAACCCAGTTGTATATATCCCTTGGTGCCTATTGGCCTAACTCAAATCTGGTTCCTGCTTGATAAAGAGGGAAGTGAATTATATTTATTATCTGCGCATCATCATATCAGCCGAAAGACGTCCATTGTTGAACTTAAGCCTCCCTCAAGCGTCGCCACAACGACGGACCCTGTGCGTCTCGCATCCATCGGCTACCCGCGACCTTCTCCATGTCATCGGTCCACCTTGTGGGAGGCCTTCTAACGTTGCGTCTTGCGGTACACGGTCGTCACTCCAGAGCTTTTCGGCCCCATCGACCATCTGTTCTGCGAACAATGTGCCCTGCCCACTGCCACTTTAGTTTGGCGATCCATCGTGCTATGTCAGTAACTTTGGTTCTCTTGCGAATATCATCATTCTATTTATGCGCGTGAACAGGTGATTTTTTTTTGATTTGGTGTTCGTCAAATAGTAAAAACTGATTGTCATCATGATGATTACAATGGTCCTTTTTCGGGTATTGCGCTCATTTATTTACACTTTTGGTTAATAACAGAATAATAGTTCACAGATTTAAATAACACAAATCCTTGAAATAAAAAAGAATATAATCATCATAATGGCTTTATAATATGTAGATTTTTAATTATTAATTAAATTATATGTACATAATCAGGTATATAAAATGAATTTATAATTTATCTAAAATAGGTAACAAATCAGACAGTGTTGATGACAAATATTTATTTTATAATCAACACTGTCTGCATTTGTTTAAATCTATCCACAAAAGTCGGTATTTGTATTAAGGAATGGTGACAGCTTCTCTTCAAATTCTTTCCAAGTGCACAGTCCTTTTTTGCAAATTGACTGTAAGGGTTCTTCGTTCATGTAAAATACAACATTATATTCTTCGGTCTCCGTATTGCACCTGTTACAAAAATAAAAAATAAAAAATTAAAACTGGGCAGAAATTTTATCCCACACAATAAAGGTGCATCCACACCGCAGTCACTTTTTGCGGAGCAACGTTTCCAAGTGTAAGTGGGCAACATTCGATAGCAAAAAGTGGCCAAAAAGTCAAAATTTTGAAGAATGTTACCTAATGTTATCGTGTTGCATTTTGTTGCTCCACAAAAAGTAAAAGCGGTGTGGATGCATTTCAGATATCAACAAAAGATTAACATAACGTGAATAAGAATGAACGCAATATCTTAAAAAGGACCATTGTGTGTTCATAATTGCGTTCATTTTGACACACGGTGTATAATTTGACTTTTTCACCTTTAGTTATAGAGCTGCGTTGAAGAATAGAAAACCAATTAATACTTACTTGTTCAAAACAACTATTAGATTGGAAGACAACACTGACAGTTTACTACTTCTCCATTTCCGATCAGGATTTCTCAGCGTTCCAGTTAAAGGGACATCGTCCTTGAACAATTGAAGTGCAGTATACACCATGTCCATCATAGTAGCATGAGTAATATACGTCGTAATCTTTTTTCCTTTCCCAGTTTTTGCATCTTGAAAACTTTTCAGTAAGTCAGTCAGTGTAATCTGGCCAAACAGTTTGTTTATGGGTGTTCCGTAACCACTTCTATAGTAATGTCTCAAGTCAGCTACATACTCCATAACTTTCAAATCTTCGGTCGTAAATAGCGCACACCAAGGACTTTGATTCGTTGACCCTGACACAGTGTAGCGGCACAAGTCGTATAAAGATGTAATGTTTAAGTCTGTTAACGTGTAATCTATACCAAGACGTCTTCGGATCCCATCCTTTGACTGAAATAGAATTCGAAATTATTTGCGTTACAGATCACAGAAATAAAAATATAAATAATGTTGAAAAATATGATAGTCTATCTTACAGCAAGATATTCTGCAGAGCTCAAAAAAATATTCGATTGCGCATACGTTTCTGGATTTCTTTTTATATCTTTATATTTAAGGCAGGTGTCGTAGGGCTGAAAAAAATGTAAGGTTTTTAGGGTATAAATAAAGTAGCGTACAAAGAAGACTGGGTAATTTTCTAGAATATCTGGTCCAACCAACTAACAGAGTCGAAACTAGTATTAACGGAATCGTTAATCTTTTAAACATTGTAATACACATGATGAGAAATGTGTCCAGAATGTGTCTGTTGCCGAGTCACCCGCGTCCGTAGGAGAATACCCTTCAGCGAATCCCTACACGTGGTCCCTGGGTGGTGCTAAACAGGTGACACTAACCGCCTCCGTGGTCTCGTGGTTATACCACCTGATTCAGACCCAGAGGTCCCGGGTTCGATTCCCAGCGGGGGCAAATTTTTTGCTCGGTTTGGTTGGTGGTAGGACTTGTTCTAAGTCCGCCTGGCAAGCTACCACCATCATGTCTAAGTCTGTCGCCATAACAACAATGTTAACAGCATTGTTGTGTTCCGGCAGTTAGAGGTATGATAGCCAGTTCCTCTGTGTAAGAGGATTCCGGGTGAAACTCGCTTCCATCTTCGGCCTAATCATCACTTTCCATCAGGTGAGATTTAGGCCAAGAGTTTCCCCGTTTTGCATAAAAAAAAAAAAAAAAAAAAACGATTAAAAAAAATAATTTGAAACTCACAGTGATTACGTCAAAATCAGTTCTGGATGGTTGTACAGTCAATTGTTTATCATTAAACCCATCAATGAAACCCTTAGCACTGTCTTCAATCCACTGCCCACGGGCAGAACGTATCAGATAATTATCATTTTCAAGTTTTTCCAATAGTTTTGGGAAAGCTTGTTTCAGTCTTCGCCCTATACCTTCCGATTCTTGGTATCCCTCTTTAGTCAGTTGGCTAGGTTTATCAAACATATCCATATTAACCTGCCAATTCCGCAAATTTTCCACATCTTGAGCGCAAAGCGAGCAGTTGCCTTTTTCGTAGCTAGATATGATGTAATCTCTTATTAACAAAGCTGATCTTATGGGCTTTCCAAAGTCAATACCAGGATTCCGCTGTCCATGGCGTATAAGTGCCCAAATACTAACTGGTTCGCAATCTGAAATTTCCATTAAAAAACATTTCTGGAATCTACCTGGAATCTTAAGTTTTTTATAAGTATAGAATGACATGTATTGCGTGTTAGTCCATTTTTTTTTGGGTTTCTCGCATACTCGGAAAAGTAGGAACATGGTGTTCTGAACATCAAGTATTTTAAATACTAAAGTCTATTGCACCAGTCCTCTGGCTTTATTCACATACAACATTCTTTTATTGGCTAGATTTCTAGTAGTAAATCGTCTCCTTCTGCTCAGAAGGGTCAATTCTACTAACTTTTAAACAAGTTTCGCATTCGTATGGCGATCTCAAACTGTCAAAAAAGCCTTAATTTTCATACATTTTTGACAGTGAGATCGACATGTGAATGCGAAACTTAGCGATTGAGATGCGAATGCGATTCGAATGCGATGCGAATGTGAAAATTAGTAGAATTGGCACACAGATGACACCACAGTTGGCGCAGTTGTTGAGCGATTGGCTCCTGCGCTGTGTGTCGCGGGTTCGATTCCCACACGGAACAAATATTTGTAAGGCATACAGATAGGTGTTCTGGAACTGCCTGTTTGTTTAATTGACTTTTTATATTTGTGAACCCACGATACATGAGAAATTCCAATAGATTGTTAAAGCAAAGTTTAAAAAAAAATGCGCGAATTTTCTCAATAAGTACTAAAAGTCAAGAACACACCAATACAGTGTGTATTGTTATTTTACTTTACTTTATTATATAACTTTAATAAAAACAGATAGTGTGTTGTTATTTTACTATTATTAAGAAGCCATAAATAAAAAATTATAAAAAGTATTTTTTTATGTTTGTTACCTCATAACTCCGTCATTTATGAACCGATTTGAAAAAAAATTGTTTTACCTGAAAAGATATACATGTCGATTGGTGACATTTAAGTTTGATCAAAATCGGTTAGGAAGTTTGGCTTTTGAACTCGAAATAGCTGGAATTCGTTTACTTGGATTATGGTTTTCTGTCATCCAAGTTAATGAAATTGCGTATTTTGCAGTGGTGTTGTTAGGTCTGAGGTACCACTACAAAGTGAAAAATAAAAAAAATATTTTACTAAAAATACCACCGACTTCCAAATAAAAAAAAACACTACAAAGTAAAAAGTAACTTTAATTTCGGAATTCGGTGTCAAAATATGAATTTAAATGTATTATTTACTTTGTTGTATTTTTATTTACCTACTTTGAAGTCGGTTGCATTTTTTTTGTGAAAAGTTTTTTTCAATCTCATTTTGATTTCGTTACAATTAAGTCAATGATATAATAAACATGGCCACCAATGCTTATCTACTACAAATGTGGTACATTGTTGCTAAACGATTACTATCATTTTACTATTATTTTATTTGGTAATATGGTAGCAGCGGTTAGTTGATGCGTCTGTTTTGATTAAGTTAGAGATATCTACATATTTAATACAATCGGTTTTTGAAGAAGCTCTGTGTGGAAGCTGTGACAACACTTTCCGAAAGCCTTTTACATACTGTTACGACTAGTGGCTCTTTTTTCAGAAAGGAGACGATTCTTACTACCTAGTAAATTAACACAACGCTGGCGCAAACGTTTTGTATTCATATTACACCTACCAGAGAGCCTACGTTTGATGCTTCCAAATTTTCATAATTCAAACTTCCTAACCTACTGTCACCGCCTTTAGGATTCTGATTTTCGAAAATCCAAATATTCTTTTATTTTTGTTTTTTTTATTAAAATCACTAGCCGAGTCTTAACTTCATCGAACCAACCGGAAACAATTCATCTATAAAACTTTAGCACTCTCATAACCACACAAACGTTCGTTATTTATTGTTTACTTAGTTCAGTATTCGTGCCAAGTTTAAGTTTAAATAAGATTCCTCCAAACAAACTTTAATGCCCCTTTAAATCGTCTTTTGGGGATTGTTGCGAGAAACTATTAATCAAAACTTTAATCAATTACTTAGGCCAGTATTTTTTACCAAATTTCAAGTATATTATTTATGTGGTATTAACGTTTTTATGGAAGAATTTCGATAAATAATCTTTTGGTGGTTGTTATGAAAAATCAATAACAAAAACCTTTATCATTCACTTAGGCCAGTATTTCATCCCTTTACAGGGAGAGTTTCTTAAATTTTAAAATGCATTAACTGCCACGGGCTTTACACAAGTAATTTTGGATGTACAGATTAATGGAGATCAAAGGAGTTGGGGTATTGGTAGAAAATTCGTTGATAGAAGCCAAACCTACCTTTCTGTTTTACTATCGAATCCCTTATATCACCTCGAACAAACTCATATGGAGTTTTACTTGAAAAATATTTGTAATTGCATCGAGTATTCCAATAGCAATCCAAACTCAGTGCAAATTTTACGTAAAACCAAACCAGCACAGTTCGTAATAAAAACTTCATGATTATTGATAACCACAATTAAAAAGAGAACACTACTTAAGATACAAACTCAACGTTAAAATAATGTAGTTTGTGTGGTACTCTACCACGATCTAAAATAAATTTGTTATCTGCTTAGTTGAAATATGATAAAAATAACAAATTAACACAGTCACAGTATAAATATCTGCCAGTATTGTGATGCGGCCCTTTCCTTGAAATAATTTCCTACAGCCGCGCGGTACGTAGATATGCGATAGGGCTGCCCGCCTCCAATATTTTAATTTCTTTCTAGAAACTTTGAGTTTCTTTCTAGTTTGTGATTTTAAATATAGCATTTATCATAAAAAACTGCCGTCGTTGAAGGGTTACCAAACTCCAATAATTCTTACAAACTTCAATGCATGCTTACCTACTCAACCAAATTGCAAGCAACCGGGCGTATAATTATAATATCTTTTTAAGGTGAAGGTTCTCAATTCAGCGGTATTTTTTTGTTTTATGTATGTACACCGAGTTCTTCGAGGTTTCGGATCCAATTTGTGTGATACTTTTTAGTTTAATGCAGCATACTCGCCTTTTGGTTCTTTAAAAATTACATTCAGTTTGACTCAGAAGTTTTCATTTTATGAGCATTTACCGTATTTCAATTTCTGCGTTGACGAAGACATCGTCCAAGCATCACTAATTTTTATTACATTATTACATTTTTTTTATTTTAATATACATATATACTTAGATTTTTAAATATTTATATTTAAAAATATAAAAACTAGTAGCCCACCGGTATCGGGAACAGGGTCCAAGCTACCGGTGGTCGCGCCGTGTCCAGGAGTACTGCTCTCTGGATCAAGCTCTTCCAGCTGCCCAACGAGAGCCTTATGAGGTGTTGGTCGAGGTTCGAGGCAATTATGCCATTTGCCGTAACGACTATCGGCAAAATGACTATTGTATTCACATACCACATGTCGACAACCTCGCGAGCAGGCTTATTGGCAACAATAGTCTTGGCAGTGATGATAGACCTATCCCAATAGAACGTGCAATTAATAAAAATAATAATTCTCGGGTCTCCAGGGATCCGAGAAAGAAAACCAAAAATCAAAATAATAATATAACCCTACCGCAGTATCTCTACGTTGACGTCGTGGTGGGGCTTGCGCGTCCCGATAGACCTTAGGTCATACCTAGGGTGAGGGGCCAGACAAAGAGAGATACAATCCGCAGGACACTTTTGTGGCGAACTGTTGGGCAGTAGCAACCCCACGAGCCTAATCTCCCGGGAGAAGTCTTGTTCCTCATCTCCGGCTTGCCTTTATTGGCTGGCCAGAGTGAACACTCTTGCCGAGGAACAGAGCTCCCACCTCTTTCTTGCTTTAATCGGCCGGTCTGAGTAGAGATTCGCTAGAGCAATCGTGCTCGGGAGAAGGATGCATAATCCAGTAAGATGCTGGTAGGGATCTTGACCGCACTTCCGGAATTGTCCTGATAGCCGTGGTATACCTATCCACTCCTCTAGCACCTCAGGCTATGTTGCCACCTTGGCGCTACGTCACTTTGTGCTAGCGATCGTTTTCGGGGGCCCATTCATTAAGTGTGCAAGTCACCCCCTGCCATTTAAAAGCCGTGTATATTGTTAGTTGTCAGGCAGGGGCCAATAGTTCTTCTATAATTAACGATTATCAGTCCACTAAACCGCCCAAACCCATAGCGTTTCATCTTTTGTTTCCATATTCTGCAATAGTCTTGCTCCAACCGGGGATTGTCCTTGGGAATACTTTCACAGTGCATACAGGGATAATCGCCGGTTGGTGCCCCATTACATTTGAAATTTCTAACGGGGCCTCTGCAAGTTGGTTTCGGCCCTTCGTACGCCTACCAAAGGACCGGGTCTCTAGAGACCCGAGAAAGAAAACATATATAATAATATCCTTGGACATTTCACACAACGCCTGTAGTCCCAAGCTAAGCAACCTAATGCTTGTGTTATGGTAACGAGATGGCTGATAAACTACTTATATACATTTTTTTTGTAAATACATACATATTATTGATAAAAAAACACCCAGACTCGGAACAAATACTTGTAGGTCGTACAGATATTTGTTCCGTAAATACCTATAGTACGGTACTTCCGATTCCACAAGATTGTATTTCAAAGCAAGTTGCTGGTGGACAATTCTGGCTACAAGGTTGTGCCTGTGCTAATAGTATCCGTTAGCAAGACTAGAACAACCGGAAACAATGTTACGAATAGATTCCCCGGGTCGGTGACATGCCCGACGTATGTCAACCGCAGGTACTGTTCTTCACAATGTATTTCCGGTAGTTGTTCGCCATCATAACTTAGTCCATGATCACACAGACAAAACCTTCGGTTTCCCCAAAGAGGTCACCAACACGCAGCCAGGCTACGTCGTTAGTATCTAATACCGCCAGTTCTTGCTAGCTAAGGAGAGCGCGGTAAGGCCTTTATTCACCGCTAGTACATCTCTCGATGCATACCCACGTCGGCCTCTAGAAAGTTATCAACTGTATACCTTGCGGTTTTGCAGGGTCTTAGCATTTAAGAAGCCATGACTCCCGCACTTCCGCGGGATATACAGCCTCATCATCGATGACCGTGGGTGATGTATCCGATTTGCGGTAAGCAGTGAGCGTACCCTATCCAGGGCATCAAATTCCTTGAGTCCATTTGAGTATACCGAAAGAGTACATCAAAACCGGCATGACCAAACCGTTGAAGGCGCGCACCCTGTTTTCGTCTGATAAAAGACTGTTAAGTAATTTGTTCAGGCGGCCAAAGAAGCGCTCCCTCAACGATTGTTTCATATCAACAGCACTGATGCCAAACGCTTCCGACATACCCAAATAGTTGTAAGTTTCGGTTGAGGAGAGGGGCTTAAGGTGTATGGAATCCAAGAGTTGCGTTCCCACGGATTTTATCGTTACGCCGCCATCCAATAGGCGCGTATCAGTCACACCTGGGTCCGTTCGGTTCCAAACCCTATAAACCCCTCCCATTGCTTTGAAATGTGCGATTCTGAGTGTATCGCTGCACTCGCCGCTCGTAAGGACGAATACGGTTAATATATTATTATCATATCGGGTGCATTATTGATGAGTCCAAGTAATTCAACACCACCATTTTTCGTGTCCATTTTAAATAAGTACTTGTACTTATATACTAAAAAGTAAAACAAATCACCGCTTACTGCTTACAAAACAATCACGTTTTTGGTTCGTCACTGCGGCGCATTCGCGTCTGGTTACGGAGAGCATATTGAAGTCGGGGCGCGTAGGTATGTCGCGTTCCGACCGTTTGTATAAAGATAGAAGAATACTGTAGAGGTCTTTACCGTGGCCAAACTGTTTCAAATAATTGATATTTGTTTTCTTATCATGTATTTGAAGTCAAAGAGATAGATAAGAAGAACTACATATTTAATTCAGCTGGACGTACGGACGAACAGCACACTATGAATGTTCTTTATGTTTGTTTTTTTTTAATTGCCTACTTGATACATTGACTTCACATGTTTTTCAATACTTTTCATATTGGTTCTGATGTTTTCAAATAGCGGTTGTGCATTTCTGCCTGCGCAGGTACTTAAACTTACATAACTATTACCCTTACCTCAATCCGACCAAATTTCTACTGGGTTACCTCGGCTATAACTTATTAGAGGTAGGGCGAGCACGTGACCAGTTCACTATAGCCACTGAAACCATTGACTCTTTTTAATGCGTTTTCTGTTTTCCTTTTTTATTATTTATATTTTTGTATGTGTTAATTAGTTTTTGTACTTCCGTTTCTGTAATTGGTTTTCAATCGTTGTAATTAAATAATAATAAATAAATTACTTACCCTACCACAGTATCTCTACGTTGACGTCGTGGTGGGGCTTGCGCGTCCCGATGGACCTTAGGTCATACCTAGGGTGAGGGGCCAGACAAAGAGAGATACAATCCGCAAGGCACTTTTGTGGCAAACTGTTGGGCAGTGGCGACCCCACGAACCCTAATCTCCCGGGAGAAGTCTTGTTTCTCATCTCTGGCTTGCCTTTATTGGCTGGCCAGAGTGAACACTTACGAGGAACAGAGCTCCCACCTCTTTCTTGCCTTAATCGACCGGTCTGACTGGAGATTCACTAAAGCGTGCTCGGGAGAGGATGCATAATCCAGTAAGATGCTGGTAGGGATCTTGATCGCACTTCCAGGATTATCCCGATAGCCGTGGAATACCTCTCCACTTCTCTAGCACCTCAGGCTATGTTGCCACCTTGGCGCTACGTCACTTTGTGCTAGCGACCGTTTTCGGAGGCCCATTCATTGAGTGTGCAAGCCCCCTGCCTTTTAAAAGTCGTGTATATTGGTAGTTGTCAGGCAAGGGCCAATAATGTTCTTCTATAATAAACGATTATCAGTCCACTAAACCACCCAAACCCGTAGCGTTTCAACTTTTGTTTCCATATTCTGCAATAGTACTGCTCCAACCGGGGATTGTCCTTGGGAATACTTTCACAGTTCATACAGGGATAATCACCGGTTGGTGCCCCTTTCATTTGAAATGTCTAACGGGGCTTCTGCGAGTTGATTTCGGCCCCTTGTACGCCTACCAAAGGACCGGGTCTCCAGGGACCCGAGAAAGTATTAAAAAAAAATCTGTGTTACATTTTGTAGTAGTTCGGTTTAATTAACTTTACAACTGCACTATAATACTATACTATACTTTATTGTTAACTATGGAGGCTTGTAAATGGCTTGTTGTGAATGAACTTAGTTCTACCCCAGTATCAAAAGCAGTAAACAACCCAAACATAAAAAATAAATAATTTATAAACTGTTCTGAAGTTTTATTAATTAGTCGAAAATGCATTTAACGTAACAATCTCCCAGACTAATCAGTTCTTGATCAAGTAGGTACTAATTATAGCCAGAGAGATTATTATATTAAATGCACTTTTCGACAAATTTTTAGATTTAACTGATATTTATGTATTTGTCCATTGATCAAGCTAAATATGGATCGATTAACGCACACACACGAAATTTAGGTGCGCAAAATTGATAACCATTGGGGAACTACGGATCCAAAAAGTCACCCTAGCCAGTTGTTCGTAACGGACCCTGAAGTTACCTAGAGGACCAGATAGGAGCAGGTTCCGGCTTTGATTCATAATACAAAACAACTTTACTTAATAATAGATTTAATTTACATAACATATGTCCTCGAAAATATTTAAATTATGATGGGATTTTATAGCGATGTTAGCTGCTTAGAGATTATTCTTTATTCACAATCATTAATTAATTTACCATAAAATATCATGGTTTTAATAAAATAAATTACTCTTAAGTAGGTAATAAATCTCACAATACTTTAAATAATTTCCGGGATGTTTAAAACTATAATTCTACTTTAGCATAATTATAAGGCAAATTCTTGGAATAATGCTATCCGCAAAAGGTAGTGTTTGTATTAAGGAATGGCGACAGCTTATCTTCAAATTCTTTCCAATTGCATACTCCTTCTTTGCAAATTGACTGTAACGGTTCTTCGTTCAAGTAAAATACAACATTATAGTCGTCGGGTCCCTTGTTGCACCTGTAAAAAAAAAAAAGTTTATCTCGCAACTCGACTGCCTCCTTGGTCGAGTGGGCGTTTGCCTTGTGACTTCGGTAGTCGTGGGTTCGATTCCCACGGCAAGCATGAAGCATACTTTTTAAAGTTTTTTTCGAGTTTGGCTAGGGCATTGCAGGTTTGAATCACTTGATTGTCTGATAAAAAGATGATTCCGTGCATCAGAAGGCACGTATAAGCCCGTGGTCCCGGCCGCTACATGGTTGTCGTCAAATAAACCATGTCAGAGGCTCGTGAGGCGGTTTAGAAACTATGATGGTTTAGACACTAGGATGTGTGGGGTTGTTAGACCTTACTGCCCACACGATAAGAACAAGAAGATCTCACAATTAATTATATCAAAATGACGAACAATATGGTCTTCACATTAGCTGATGATATAATCTAAAGAAAGAAAGAAAGAAGAAAGAGGAGAAATAGGGCATTATTTATCCATCAAACATCCGTTGAAAGTGCGATTAAGCCGATCTATTCTATCAGCATCTCACCGTGAACACTAAGGTGGAGTGAGCATAAGCATGAGCTGTTATTCCATCTTGTATGTAGGTGTGAACTGACAGCTCACTTGATGTTCACTTCAAATATGTTTTCACAGAATTTTTTAGATAATCGCACTCCAGACTATGTCCCATTTGCTGGAATATACCAATTGCCCAAACACGTATATCCTAGATGACTCAAACAATGCGTCCATCGAAGCAAGAAACGTGGCCAACTACTAGATCCAAACAGTATATTCACATAATTCCTGTAGTTAAAAATAAGCTTACTGTTCCGAAGCTCAATTTTTGATTACTGTTACTGAGATCAGCCAGAAATAATTATAGTTATCTGTCGTGTCAGTAACAAAAAATGTAATGTATTTGTCTAAAACCGAAACAAGAAGATTTCTGGTTTGAAACACAACTAGCCTTTTCTCAACTATCCAGTGTGAGTCTTTATAATGTCACATACGAAAATGAGGAGAAAATATACCTAATTTTACCGACGGGAAACGTATTTTTTTTTTTATTATGAATATTTTAAAAAGTTGTGCAACTGCGACCCCAGTACAAACAAAACTGTATAACTTTTAAACTAAATGATCTATCGCAATGAAACAAACAAAATGATTGGCGTCCGTTTGTCTGTCAGCGGGTTGTATCTCAAGATCGTAAGTGGTAGGTGGACAGTTGAAAATATCACAGATTGTGTATTTCTATTGACTCTTAATTGGCTATTCTCATAAAATGAAAAAAACTACCCTCAATTTAAAACAAACCTGTTATTTGCAAGAATTTGTTTATTTTTTTCATCAAATTTTACAAAAATCGTAAAATGTCTCAAAAATATGCGTGCCTTTTAACTGGCCTTTTTATTACTTTAAGTTTTTCTTCATCATATTAGCTACTTAATAGTGAAAAAAAGCATGTATTGTTTCCCTCATTTTCGTATGTGCACATTATAAAGACTCACACTGTATTGGGGAAAGGCGTCTTTTAGTTAAACCGAATTCAGATAAATACCAACCAGTATTTTACGTGGACCAGCCTATCTGACCTCTACAATCCAGTTATTACTTTAGTCACGAGCTCCTCCAACACACAAACACCAACTAATTAAGAGGTGTATTTACTACTCATAAAAGTGTTTGAATACACTTAAATGAGAAAGACTTTTAAGTACCAAATAAGCTTAAAAACCAGCCAAGTGCAAGTGGAACTCGCACACGATGAGTTTCGTACCATGAATTTATTTTTTAGGGTTCCGTACCACAAAAGGAAATCACTTTATTGTCCATCGTCCTTCCGTGCGTCTGCCGGCCTTTATCTCGGGAACGCGTGGAGATTCGAGTTGAAATTAAACCATATTATCAGCAAAAAATCCGCAAAAATTTACGGTATTTATAAGAAATACCGTCTTTTACTACAAGTATAGGGAAAGATTTGAAAACTACAATTGTAATTATATCATAAGAAATATAGTCTTCACTTAAAATAATAATTATGTACCTTCACATTTGTATGGAATCCTCGGTGGGCGAGTCTGACACGTACGTGTCCGGTTTTTATTATTTGTTGGTATAGCAGCAATAGAATTACACAATTTATCGGTTTTTGAGATACAGCCCGCTGACAGACAGAAAGACGGATGGACAGTATAGACTTGGTAATAGAGTTACTTTGGTTACGGAGTAGAGAACCCTTTGAGTACGGAACCCTAAATTTTTTTTTAAAATCAACAATGTCTTTGAACTATCTCAAAACAATGTTACTTTTCTTCTTTCCGTTGCAGCGGTGCGACCGTGAAAGAGAAATAAAACTTCAACTGATACTAACTTGTTTAGGACGACCATTAGATTGGCGGAAAATACTGCTAGTTTGCTACTTCTCCACTTCCGATCGGGCTTTCTGAGAGAGCCAGTTAAGGGGGCATCATCCTTGAACAATTTGAGAGCAGTATACACCATGTCCATCATAGTAGCATGAGTAAAATAAGTCGTAATCTTTTTTCCTTTCCCAGTTTTTGCATCCTGAAAACGTTTCAGTAAGTCGGTCAGAGTTATTTGCCCAAAAAGTTCGTTTATGGGTGTTCCGTAACCACTTCTGTAGTAATGCCTCAAGTCAGCAATATACTCCATGGCTTTCAAATCTTCGGTCGTGAACAGTGCACACCATGGACTGAATTTGTTAGTGAGACCCGATGAAGCGTAACGGCACAAGTCGAATAAAGCCGTAATATTTGTATCTGTTAGAGGTTGATCCATACCAAGACGTCTCTGGATCCTGTCCTTTGACTGAAAATAAAATGAGAGTTTATTAAAATTCGTAAAAAAAATTATAAATAAATTAAAATAATTACAAACTTACTGCAAGATATTCGGAACTGCTCAAAAATTTTACCGATTCCTCAAACGTTTTTGGGTCTTTCTTCAAATCGATATACTTTTGGCACGTCTCATAGGGCTGGAAAATAATATGCATTTTCTTTGTAATAATAATACATAAGTAGTACTAGTTAGGATTAGGGCGGGTTGTTTCACGTACACTTAACGCACGCGTAAACGTCAAATATGGTGCTAACTACTGTTAAAATCAGAAAATGTATTGTTTCACAGTACGTAAAGCAAGCAGGTTTTTTATCTACGTGTCTTAAATTTACCACAATTAAAACAACGATTGGCGGCGCTAGTGGACGGAATGCGCCCTCTTAAGTGTACGTAAAACAACCCACCCTAAGCTTTGAAACAACGCTTCTTATTTAACGAACGTCAAACATCGTCCGTAATCGTAACTTTTTGACGTACGTATGTTACGTTAACCAACTGTTTGATACAACCCGCCCTTAGAATTGAATACGAATTTAGGCCAAATCAGTTGTAGCTTAAAAATTAAAAATACAAAACATCACTTACAGATACTATATCGAAATCAGTCCTGGGTGGTTGTACAGTTAGTTGCCTATCATAAAGACCATCCACGAAGGCCTTTGCACTATCAGCCATCCACGCTCCAGGCGCGGGACGAAACTCATAGTCATTTTTGTCAAGTTTCGCCAGTAATTTTGGAAATGCTTGTTTCAGTCTTCGACCAATACCCTCAGATTCTAGATGGCCTTCTTTGGTAAGTTGGAAAGGTTTGTCGAACATATCTTTAACTTGCCATTTTTGTAAATTTTCGACGTCTTGAGCGCAAAGAGAGCAATTACCTCGCTCATGGCTAGATACGACGTAATCTTTTATGACCAAAGCAGCTTTCATGTGCTTTCCAAAATCTATACCAGGATTTCTTTGCCCATGTCTAACGAGTCCCCAAATGCTGACTGGTTCACAACCTGAGGAGATTCCAAATTATTTTTATTCATTTAAAATAAGGTGTTTATTCATTTTATGTCGGTAACAATAGAAAAACTAAGTCATGACATTGAAAATGTCTTACGTGACTTTTGCAAAATAGCTTCAGACCCTCGCTTACTTTTGCAAAATTGACATAAGAATACAATTTAAGGGAAAGCCAAAAGTTTGTATGGAAAAATCTGATTCCAAAGGCCAATTTACTTGAAATTTGGAGCAACTACTAGACCTAAGTGAACAAATAAAGTGATTGTTAGAAATAAGTGTCAATAAAGATTGGCTTTCTCCATTTTCCCACAACTACCCTTAAGGGGTTTATTTAAAAAAAAAAACAAAACCCTGAGTTTAGTTTTTGTGTGGGTGATAAAATTTTTCGTGAAGCATACCTATAGCTTGCCTCAGTTTACTTGGATGTCTTAACAATTTAAAAGTGAAATATTTCAAACGGATCCATCCATCGGGTAAAAGGGAGTAAAACTGGAATGTATGACAAAGCTCATACTTTTTTTTTTATTAAGTAAAGAATAGTAATATCGCGAACGATTCATATTGCAAGATTACTCTTTACCCTTCAAAGAGGATCGAGGCAGGGGATATCAAAGTTTGCCGAGGAAAGTACTTAATCTGCACGGCTGAAGTCGCGGGCGTGCTAGTTATGTTAGAATATAGCACGGGCGTAGCCAGGGGGAGGGTTTTGGGGTTTCAAACCCCCCCCCGAAAACTTAAGATATCAACTGTTTCTTTTACTCGTTCAAAGTTGACAAAGAGTATCGTCATCTGTATCAAGAAGCAAAGGTGATGCTCAAAGAAAATGGTGGTATAATACAAATGCCACGTTTCGTTGGAAAGCAACTGAATCGCTCTAACATTGCGTCGAATATATGCCCGTATTACAAAACAAATTCATCCCATTTCAAGAGCACACAATTCAACAATTAATCGAGATGTTTGCGAAACACCGTAAAGTAGTATTGGCATTATCTGGTGTGTTACCTTCGAACTTTTCAGTCAGTTCTGAAATTGAAGACGCAATTTTTAAGTATTCGGCAGTGGAAAGCAGCTATGACTAAGTATCACCTCCCTTACCCCAAAATCTGCTTTGAACTGCTTAGACTATGCGATCATAAAATATATCCAAATATTTACACGTTGTTACAAATATTGGCTACCATATGTTGAAGTCGACCTTCTTAGCAGTCGCTATTTGATGTACCTATAGTTTTTCTTCTTTATATAACTGTCGTTTGTGTTTGAAGTTAGAAAGACTTTTGTTTAGTTTGTCAACGTGATCGCCAATGGCTACACTCATGTATTTGTCTTATGTGATTTTATTTTACAATATACTTTCACTGTGTATAATCTCTGCCTTTGATTGCTTTCACAAAAACCTCTACAAGAAGTTAACACCATACCTATTTCCACTGCTACACCAGAAAGGACTTTTTCAAGCCTACGGAGACTTAATAACTACTTGTGGAACACAACGAGTGAAAACAGACTGAACGGCTTGGCTGTCATGAATATTCACTTTCAGTAGTTTAATTTTCTTGAACCCCTCCCGATACTAAAACCTGGCTACGCCCGTAGAATATAGTATAGATAAATATATTTAAAATAAAACTCATGTACCAATAGTTACTGTTTTTTTTGTTCATAAAACTAGTTTTTAATCAGTTATGTAGACCTACGTTGCTATGGTGTGTTGTTTACTTTAAGCATCGCAAATATTTAAGTAGTTTTAAAGTTCAAGGTTATTTAGCTAATTAAAAAATAGATCAGAACTATCAATCACTACAGAAAGAGGGCATTATTCTAGAAGTGATATAGATGATGGCGTGTTAGTATTTCATTAAATAGTGAAAGTGATATTATGTGTAACAATTAAAAGGTTTTTACTTACCAGTAAGCTTGACTAGAGAATCCCTTATATCACCCCTAACTAAGTTATAAGGGGTTTTATTTGAAAAAAACTTATATGGACAGCCAGTGTTCCAAAAACAGAAAGTCGATGTCACAATTTGTACAGAACATAATGCTACTGTCACTAAGAGGATTTTCATTTTGATATTTATTTTGTCTTATCTTGCATTTGTCCACACCTTGTGCTCAGACTTTGACTGAGGCTTAGAGGCGACTAAACTAAAATGTTTCATAAGCGATGCTTAGCAATACCGGTTGCTACATTTTTATTTGTTATGCATTAATTTTGTTTACTGCATCGATGATACAGGCGGCTTCAATCTTAGCGTTCGAGATGCATGACTCAACTATGTTCTAACCTTTAAAATACGATTTTAGGTTTTTAGGTTAGTAGATTCTTGAAACAAGTGATTTTGTGGTAGATTTGTAGTAGTTATGTTGTTAATAATTATTGTACTGAATACAATATTCAACAGCATATTTATGTATAGCTTCGTTTGGCATATCATACAATATGTTGTTGAGGTAGGTACATATTAATACCTCTTTAGTGTTTAATGTACTTAGTAGACAGAAGTTATATTAGTGGCGTGCGAAGGTATAGCAGTTTTTTTTTTTTTGAGATGAACGAATACTTTCATGATTAATATTTTCGGGTTTTGACATATGAGCCATCTAGTAAACAGCTTTTCCACGCTGAGTTCATCTGTATCCTTTGTAGCCAATGATATTATAAGTAAAAAGGTGTAGATAGGTTATAAGCTCTCAGCAAGCGACACGTTAAAATGTGGCTAACTAGCCACACTTGACCTGTGTCGCGTTGCGCCGTCAACGGACACACGTCACGTAGGTTTCATGTTTTTGAAGATCGAATGTTGTATAGGTAACCTATCTACACCTTTTTACTTATAATATCATTGTTTGTAGCAGACAAGGAACGAGCTGAAATGAATCCAACTATACCACATACATGTTTTTAGTTTTCCGAACATCCGTAATAACCGGAACCCTAAAAGGATCACTCGGTTATCTGTTTGTTCATCAGTCACATTTATTTATTTAATACTTTACGCACACACATGTACAGAGGCGGACATAATGCCATAGGCATTTTCTACCAGTCAACCTTTTACACATCCAATTTTCTCCGAACCTTCTGTTTATATTTGGTAAACAAATGAAAGTTTGTAACCAAGACACGTTAAATAAATACATTTGGAATATTGGTAGCACTTTTTGGGGAAAACCTAGATCAAATCGAAAAAAAGTTTTTCAAACTGCACCGTTTGACATTGAATGAAAGAACTTATTGTGAGGGTTCTAATAACATTATTATCAAACTTTTTTTTTTTTTTAATTCAATATTTTACATGAAAAATTACCATTATTTCCAGACCCGCCTTATTACCGGAACTACTGATCCTAAAATTATAAAATAACATCCACATTATAATTTTGACGTACATTTGTTTATTTATTTTTTGAGACAAACCCTCCACACATTCCTATCCACTGAAACTCCTGAAAGCCAGAATCAACAGTGGTGACCACCAGAAAAACGCCGAACCAATGAAGCCCGACGAGTCCCGGAGAAATGATTCGTGGTTTTGTATCCCGCAACGAAATTAATCAGAAAATTACAGCGGAGGAGCAGGTAAAAAAATACAGGAAATCCTTCAAGAAATCTTTAGTGTTAAATAACATGTAATTAAAATGAAATTCATTGGGAACCCTTTGCACGTAAATCCGGCGCACTGGCCAGTTTTTTACTAAACTTTAGATAGTGCAGATTGAGTTTAGTAAATTGATTCTTACTACTTTTGTACATTAGTAACTAAGGCTATTTGGTATTATGGTACATGCTATATAGTATTTCCAGCTCGTGTAATTGTCATGTCTTTTGACGTTTTCACGTCCCTTGAGTAACGTAAATGCGACTAATATATTATGTCAAGTTGGTTTACAGAAACATCCCCCTGTATGTAGTATGTGGACTGATTATGTTGAAACAGATCTCGCCTGATCACAGATGCAGAGGTGAAAATTGACGTGTTCCGATCAATTCGATAGTTTTTTTTTTCTAGCTTATTGTAGGTAGTCTGATGGGAAGAATATAAGATTTCGGCTTCGGTATTGAAATAAAACAAACAATGTTGGCACAAATATTTTATTTTTCTCAACTAAGTATATAATAATCATTTTATGTATTAATAGGACAGTAATATTTTTCTTATAATCTACCAACATACTTTAAGAATTTCTGATCTCGCTCTTTTAAGAACATTCATATTATACACATCTACACAATTTATGTTCTTACTACGGTTTTTTTAATATCAATTCCTAACAGCTGAATAATTATGATCACACGTGAATAGATAACACATGAGCAAAGATGTTTCAATAATTACTTACAATTATTATTTTTTGTAATAATTTTTCATCACTGTCCTATTAACGAATATCGGCCCAAAGTACACATTAATTTTAATTTTAATATCTATTAAGTCATTCATATATTTACAATAATATACAGATAAAATATTGGATAACTATTCAATTAAAATTCTATTATTAAATTGGCGTCTTCTTAATATACCAAATAAAATAAAGGTGGTGACTCACTCGAGTTATTTCATTTTGTTCGTTTCAAGAAGCTTTCTGGTCGTTTAGCTGGGAATTACTGGGTTTAATTTGAAAATCACCCGGATGCCTCCCTTCAGTTCATTATACTCGGATTGTGATATTATTTCGTCTGGGGAAGTTGGGGCTCTATTTTTATATGGAATAACTGAATTCCCAAGAGCTGCCAGTAAAACATTTGAATTGGATTTTATTTTCAGCTTTGTATTGTAGTAATTTGAGATAACAATAGTGGTGTTATTTATAATAAATATTATCATTCATTTTGTCTCCCAAATTGCAAAAGAGGAAAATGGAGTCGTTACTTTTTCTCATTCCTTTTGCTTTGTTTTGATTAAATTGGTAGCGGCTTCCGAGACAATTTAGCTTATCCCGAGATACGTAGCATTATTGCTTATTCCTCTCAATACGGACCACTGTCAACATTACTCCAAATTTTTTGCATGTGTCGCAGGCCGCGTCTAAAAATATAGAGAAAAAACATACGAAGACTGATATAATGTTTTAAGGAAAATATACTATGTCATCGTAACTCTGAGGTTTCGTTGAATATTCTTTTGTGGCTAGTCCATTTCAAGTCTAGGTAGTTCCACAAACGTATATCAAGTTGCTGAAGCACGTCAAAGCGGCCGGCACCAACGTCCTACCTGTTTGATACCATGACTGATACAATCCAACTACCTTGAGCTATGATGTCTGATATGACACATGCCATGTCAGATGGCTTTTCAAGATGCCTCATCTACGTAGTGACTTTTTAAACTGTGCATATCCATTTTTGGGACACAACCATTACAACCAGGGTACATCCTTTTACACTTCTGGATAAGTTTTTGACTTCGGAAACACTCACAGTATAAAAAGACAAGGGGACTATTTTTCTTTTTAATTTTCTGGCTATTCAACGTTTCCTATGACATTTGAATGAGTAAATGTTAGTTATACATAGGTCAAGGTGTAAGTACGATACCAAAGTGACCTATTCTAAAATTTGTTATTACTTATATAAAAACTGCTTTCAACAACAGCACAAGTCAATCACCACTTTTATTCTAAACCTAAGAGGACAAAATCTTTATCAGAATAAGCAAATAAAAACAATTTTTATCTATCTAATTATTTTCAATGATCTCAACTAACGAGCTCGTGCTAAGTCGTACCTAATATTCAGATAAACATGACAAATAAATATTGGCTCTCGACAGCTAATACGTCCCTAACGATTACCATCAAAGTGTTAATAAGAATAAAACTCTGATGTCCTCTGTTATCTTTTTTTCTGCAATTAAGTACAATATTTAAGCAATAAAAAAGACATAACATTTATAAAATACATCATTGACCACAAAAACAATTATTTCTTTCAAGTTTAAACCAACTTATGTCCGCTAAGATTATTCATTTGCGTTCATATTTTTTTTCTTGTACCTTAAATTAAATAATTTGATAGAGCATGCCCCTCCGAGTTTTTACAAAATGTTTTAGTACTTGCTACCTAAAAATAATGTTATATTGTTACTTTTAAATTACACGTAACCTACACTTTACAGAGAGAAATGCATAAGACTTTATTTATCACTAGATGACTCACATCCAATAGATTTAATCCATTAATTTATTTCAAAGAATATATATGTTGGTCCGAAATTGGAATAGGTGTTAAAGTTTATGAGAAATTAATATTTCATTGTTTTTTTCGAACATAAGTAACGATGAGTGAATTTGAGATTAAGTAGGTATTGTGTTAAAGTCGGAAAGCCGTGAGGTGAGTGATTTGAGAAGTATCTTTGTTGGTGCAATAAAAAAAATCGCAACTTAAGTGATGCGATTGGCTGTTGAAAACGCATTCTACCAATCGCAACTACGCACGTTTGGAAAGTCACAATACTTGTTTTTTTTTTTCGAGAATCTTTGGCTAACTACTCTAAACATCCAAATTAGATTTCTTTGCCTACGAATGTTGTTACCTTATGAGCAAATTACAATCAATAGGTGCAAGTGATTACAATTTTATTGTTAGTGGCATAATGTGGTTGATCACATAATAAAACAGGGATGGATAAATACAGCATTCTACAAAACACCAAAGTCGAAAAACATTCACACCAAAAATGTTCGAACGACTTTGTTTGATCCATTGAAAACTGGATAGTTAAATTGGCATCTATGAAAAATTAAATGGCTACCCAGTTACTTATGAAGGAATAAAAGTTACAAGGGAAAAACGAATCAGAAAATCAACATTAGATACCCTAGAGTAAGTATAAAAATCTATTCGGAAAATATTGCTTATTCTCTTCAGTAGGTATAATTTGTTAGACTTAACAATTAGGGAATATTAATGAAAGATATAAGACAAAGGATAGGATAAATATAATACACATATGAAATATGTGTGGGTATAGGAAATAGAGAGAGAAAATTCTAAACTAAAGGCTACTAGGGTGCAACTCTAGGAAGAAGTGAATTCTAATATTAACAGCTAACCCCATGTTTGGCAGTATTTCATTCATTTGATTAAAATCCTAACTATAAAATATAGTTTTACTTTGAATTAATTTAGAGAGTAAGGTATCGTTAACATTGATTACGAAAAGGGGATGCTTTAAACAAATTAGATAGTATTTAAACAGGGTATAAGGAAACCACAAAGCCCCACTTGGCTCCGATCATGGTAACCCACATCGTTCGCTCCGCTCATTTTCCCCATTTGCTTTTACGTAGCTTGTTCGTAAAGTAACGTTCTAAAGAGATGTTGATATTCGATAATCATTTATCAAACTGCGATATTGCATTGCTACTAAAAGATGGATCGAACAAATTCCGAGCCAATCAAATTACATCATAAAATGAAAGACATTTCATAAATTGATATCAGGATCGGGGAAATATAATAAAATTACAAAGGGACTACATGGAAGAGGGTGGATAAGGTTATTCTTATCTTTTGTAAACTCATCAAACCTTATGAACAAAGGAATTCTGACTTACTTTCAGACCACACTATACTATCTCATCCATTACCTACTGGTTTCTTATCCTTCCCTTACCGAATTAATTTGCTTTTATTACACAGACGCGGGCCTATTTGCTTCATAAAAGTATGTTTTACGTACTACATTAATAAATAAGTCTCTTTTGCTTTGAATTCCATCAATATCTTTGTTTTAATAAGTTAGCTACAATAAAATTAGGAACGTTAATTTATTTACTAATAGGTTTTAACCACAATTGTAGTTTTGTTATTCCATTCAACATCCCGAGATTATATTTTCAATTACTAAACAATTTTTATTCCCGTTATGACGAAACCATTTGATATTTGAAATGCTTAGTTTATGACTCTAAATTTTTACTAAATGTCATCGAATTAAATATCTAACACGATCTAGACAATAGGTTAAAGCACTTTAAAATGTCTGGTCATAGCTATTTAATATTCTTCCACATATATAACATTTACAATCATTAATACCAATTCTACAGTTTTACCCATACATAATAATACGCCTAATAAAAGCTTATATCAATTTACTGGACGTCAACATCTCCGTACTTAACTTACTTACCGAGTACCATTATTTAAATTGTTTGACGCAGATCCAATATTGAAGAAGCAATTTAATGTAAAGTAAGGCAGCCTTCCAAATGTAATAATAATATCAAGACACTGAAATGAACACCGATTCACTAACTAACGCCTGTGAGACGTGTCCGCATCAAACAATGTAAAAAAGGCACTAACTCAACCACTACGGGCGTATTCTGGTCGACACTCCATATCGCTCCCTCGCCGAGCGGCAATGAGAGATGAAAAGTGATTCTGAACAGACCTATTCCTTTCCAAATGCGGATTATAGCCTTCCGTTCATCCTGGATCTTGTTTAGGATCTAAATTAGCTCTCCTTTCTTGAAGTGCCCCCAATAATGCTTCCCTGACTTCTCGTTCAGAGCTGCGCCATAATCTTATTAGTTCTTCTTCCGATAATAATGACAATTCCGACCTTCCTCCCACCGGGGCTACCCTCGGGTACGGTGGAGCTGGTGGCAAGTCGGAATCGTCTTGAGAAACTAAAATCTCGACGCTAGCTCGTGATGTAGGGCAGTCTGTACTGAGATAGTTGTCAGATCTATCTGAGACATCTTGATACGATCGAGTGGAAGATCCTTCCGCTCGCCGGACCATCGGCGATGGTGTTCGAAGACGAGTGTTTATATCAGGCGGGGAACTATTCAGGACATCTCGGCTGAGTCTTCTGCCTATATTATGACTTGTGCGTTCATAGATATTAGAAACTGAGTCTGAGTTTAGAACTGAATCGGTGCTAAACCGTCGTACATTGAGGCCCGCGAGATTACATCGTTTTCTTCGGCCTTTCGGTGAGCGCAGCTGTCTAGGGGATCGTCCAGGTCCAGGTCGCGGCGAGCGATTGGACACGTCGGGGGACGGAGATAAGAACTTACACTCTGTAACCTCTTCCGATGCTTCAGTTTCTGTCTCTACTGGTTCTTGTTCCTTTATAGAGCCTAAAGAGTGATCGCGTTGCTGGACCCTGCTAACAATAACAGTCTTGTTAAAGAAATTCATGGATAGGTTCTATCTTTTCAGTCTGGATAGTCAGTACTCAAGGGTCTTACCTTCTAATCGCCTGAATCATTTCATAAAGTTGTGCTTTACTTTTTCGACGTCTACGCTGTTCGTGTTCCTTCTGAAACAAACGTCCATTCCTATCGTAATCTGACCAACTTAGATTATAATTTCATAGTTTCTATATTGAGAAGCAATTACCCTTTTTACACTTTTTTGGAAAAGTGAAGTGAAATGTCCTTGACGGATAGTATTGACAAGTTCTCGAGCCGCGTGATGAGGTGAAACTAGTTCCACGCAGTTTATAAATCGATAAAGTTTCTGTAACAAAAGATGAACATACACCGCATGAGTTTGAGAAAATGACAAAAGAAACGTAGATAACAATAGGTGCAAGAAGACTCGACTCAGTGAGACAATGTGGAAAAAAAACGCTCGTTCTGTGTTAAAAGCCGTTCAGAACAGTGGCGCGGTAATCCTAGAAGAAGCCATGATGCCTTAGCGGTTGAGTAGGGCAAACAAAGTGCCCTCAAAGTGTGGACGTCGCCGCAAGCGAACTTACGATGATACGATAGCCTTTGACTTACACAGCTCTACACATTACGTACAGTTTAGTTAAGAGGATTATTATAGGTTGTAACATTAACAGCAGCGTTATAACGAACATTTTACGTAGGTACCTACTTACAAACACGTAGCGTAAAACGTAATGGCGTTGTTTGTGCTCAAGTTTCACAGAAAAGGCTACTTATTTATTACGCAGAGCTAGTAACGGCATTATAACATAGTTCTTGGAGTAAAATGAGGCTTATTTTAAGAAAATGTTTTCCTACCGTAGGTATGTTAGAAATTAGGTTTTATTTTGAAACAAAACGAAAACAGCTCCTTAATTTGTATTCAAAACCGTATTGCGATAAGGCCATTTTCTTATTTAATTTCCACATAATTATCCGGCATAGTGCATCCTGTGTAGTTATAATGTTAGACAAGCTTCCTCATTAATTACAAACATGCTCCACGGTCCAATTACATTTTGATGCGATTTCATTTAAATCTTAGCTTAGTTTATAAGCAACAAACAGTCAGTTTAAAATGGTCTTAAAAAAATAATAGAAATACGATTATTTATAATCCTTGTATGGAATCTTAAAAAAGCTTTCTATTTCCTTATTTCCTTTATTTTGAGACATTTTCAATAAAGCGACTTTTAAGTTAATCAAACGTTTGAAAATACGAATAGGTAATTGAACTTTGAAAATTTTTCACGGTTTATACCAGCTTTCAACGGATACAAGATGTAATTGAAATAACACAAAACCTGAGACAATTTTGTTCAGAATAGCGGTTAGTATAATACCTAACATTTCTTTGAGAGTGAGAACACCAAAAATAGACAAATAGTATATATCTAAAAATATACCGAAAAAACTAGATTCCAAAATGTCGAAAGTATTGAATTATTTCACTTACTTTTACTTACACGTTGTTTAAAATTGCAAATCACATTTTCGGTTGTGTGTTTATATTCAGAAATATAAAAAAAACAACATAAAAGTAACTCACCTGACTAAAAAACATGATATTCCTACTCCTCCATATCGTTCCTTTAGGCTGGTGTCGTAGAACGGGCAGCGTGTATTTATAAAACAAATGTTCCAGGATCAAAATGAGAAATCCCACGATCATTCCGACCCCCAGTAGTATGAACACCCCCGCGACAGCTGCCACACCTTCGGACATAGATATTTATAACTTAATTCTAAATACAAGTTAAAATGATATTGCCCTAGGACAAGAAAAATAAACATGCATTACTTTTGTTGTTTACAAAATAAATATGACAGACACACTTTTGAGATACTTGAAAAACCAGAGTTTATTATAATTAATTATAACTCTACCAAAGTTAAAGTATGACCATTAAAATGGTAAAACTACCAATTTCTAAAGGACGGCTAGTTCCATGACCAATTTTCACAGTCAATAAAGAACGATAATTTCAACTTTATAAATTAATGGTTAACCGTAAAAGTTAACCAGGTGGTTTCTTCAGGACTTCCATTCTTTCGAATAAAACTAATTTTAAGTTATTTGGAAAGAAAAGTTATATTTCACGGACTGTTTAATGTTCCCGTACTTATTATTTTTGTTTAAATAAAATTAATAAGACCAGGAACCATTTGGGTCAGGTCTTTACAAATAAAAAAAGGCTCAAAATCCTATCCTACTAAACTAAAATAATCCTACTAATATTTTAACTGCGATAGCTTATAAGGAAAGATGGATGGATGTTTGTCACGTCAGAACGCCTGCAGGGATCTTCATAAAAATTGGCATAGAAGTAGAATATAGTTTGGAATAACACATAGGCTTTTTAACCCGAGAGTATGTTCCCTAAGGATCAGGCGGGCGAAGCCGCAGGCAGAAACTAGTAAATAAACAATCATCAAAACAAACAAACTGTGGCCTATAAATATCAAACATTCATTTTATTATGATTGTTTGTTCTTCGAAACCGTAAAAACTGTTTCTTATTTAATTAAACACGAAAACAGCAAAAGTTTTGCTCGGAATTATAATTTAAAGCAGACATTATATCAGTGGAATGCTCCGGGCTATTTAATTACTCTCTGTTACTTTTATATTAATTTCGTCAAGGTCGAACGTTTTCAAAGTGATCTTTCGGAAAATTTTCGTATTTAGAGGTATTTAATTTACTCCATGAATTAAACATAACTTCTTAGTTTCGAAGTAGGCTTCTATGGTCGTTTGATTAATTTAAAACATTTTCTTTTTATAGAATTGTCTTCTGTGCTTCTCCTATGAGCCACTACTTACTAATTTAAAGTTATGTAAGTAGGTAGTTAGAATGCTTCTTTGATACCAAAAACCGAACTATAGTGTCTGCAGGGTAAAATCACCCTATGCTACCTAATGGCTAATTTATTAATTCATGGACCTTTAATAAGATTTCCAAAATGTACAACGAAAAATAATACGGGCAATTAAGCAAACAAGATCAAGGTCTTATTCGAACATTAAAAAGATTTTTATCAAAATTATACATAAATTTTCCCCATTTTTCTCTCAGATCTGTATCAAAGAATTGATCTATTATGGTTGAATTCTTTCGATATTAAGTTGATTTCGCTCTTGCCACGATATATGGGTTCCATTACGTAATCTATCAGATTGGCAATTGGACCATGTCCGAGGGGGCTTGTTAAATTGATCGATCCTTTATAATGAGAAAATGGAGTAGGTTTTAGCTAAAATGATACGTTATTTTGCCGTCTAGAATTCTAGATATAGAAATACCTAGAAAAATGACTGTCGGTACCAAAATACCTTTTATATGACGAAGAAACGTCTTATAATACAGTCTGTATCGTATACAAACGTACGTATATCGATTCAGATTTTTATTTGCTTAAACTTAAGCACTTATACATTCATCCATCTCAAAAAACTCAATTCAAGTTAACATGAAATAACAACAAAACAACTGTTTCAAACACATGTTACATTCACTAAATTATTTACGATCTAGTTTCCTATGTACGTAAAATATTGTATAACAAAGTTTTCCTGTAGGATTTTAGACATTTTATCGCTCTTAGATATTTGTTGAAATTGTAAGTAGAATTCCTAGATATTACGTTAAATTTTGTGTAGAAACTTTAACAATATCGAATATAGATACGAAAACTTGAGTACCCAAGGCTTCGTTGTGAACAACCAAAGCGAACCGTGATGTTTTATAGCTTTCTGAGATATACTCCAAGTTAGCAGATCACTTGGCTCGCACAATGGAGCTTACCTTAGTGTTATGTAACTTTATGACAAATAAAATTAATTTCAAAAATGTTTAGATATACTGCGCTACCTTTTTCCCGCGACTTAGTACGCGCATAGTTTTTTCGCCGTTCCCGTAAGAATTTTGGGAAATCGTCTTATAGTGTTCCTCTACTCTCTCTAAGGTGTGCCAAATTTCAGTTTTTTAAGGCCAGTTATTTCAGTTTTCAGTTTTGGCTGTGCGTTATCTGTCCATCATTCAGTCACTCAAGAGTAACGGAAGAATTTTATACATTAGGATTGGTAGCCAAACATATAAAGTTGATAAAAAACGACTTCGACTTCAAAGACGCCGAAATTCGAATTGAACAGCTTAATAAAAAAGGTACGTTAAAAATTTCATAACATACATTATAACCCAACTCCCTCGGTCCACTTTACTTTTAATCGCGCCTTCGAGAGTTTATCCCAAATAAGAGATAAACACACTGTCGGTGTCAGCTCAATTTTTTCAAACGATAAATCCCATGTTTAATCTTTTAGGTCGCCTGGTGGCAATGCCTCTCCCTTCACTGCGCGTCGTTGAGGGGTCGGATTAACATGGGGTGGCGATAAATTCTAATGAAATTTCCGCCAGAGACGAGCCATCCGACTACGTAAATGTTACGAATACACATTAAAATAGTAATACACAACGCTCCGCCCAAATCGCGGCGCTAACAAGATTCTCGTAGCATCTTTCACAGAAACTTGCTTAAACAGAGTGACACGTAAATATTTAAGAACCCGAAACAAAGCTTTCTTAATTAGACACTTTCGAATATAATAGCTTCTGTCTGCACAGCTGAAAAGTTCTTGGAAACAAGTGAAACTATCTCTTTAGAGTGAAGCTTACCGAGTGGCTTTGGTTGGATTCCATAGTCTGGGCTGAGTTTGAAACAAGGCAAGCCGCCGTACCACTTCTCAGTTAGAATGTCCATGTAACCATTGGACGAGTACTTAGCTATCACAGCCGATATGCTGTCCTGAAACAAACAACAAAAGTGATTTTTAAAACCGGACACGGGTGTTGCAAAATGCAAATGTTATACAAGTGGTCATATTTGTAAATGTATGAACAATCAGGCCGCACCCGGACGATTACGAAAAAAAACAATAGCGTCACATCTGCGTCGATTTTTCTGTATAACAAAGCGTCAAAAATAAAGGGAAAATCTCAAAGCGTGTCACGATTCGAAACAAAAAGTCTCTTTCAGATCCGTTGATTTATGTCACTGATTCGGATAAACCTCTGGGGTATATTGAACAACGTCAAGATAAAATGACGTATAATCGGTGGAACTGGAGCTACATGACACCCGACTATCGATCACACCATTAGGAGTTCGTGTGCGTCATCCATCAATCTTTCGAGCAAAGATCCGGAGTTGCCCCTACCACTCAGGACTCCTAAAGTCCTCCAATTCATGTAAATCTACGCTACATTTCTTCAGAAACGTTGCTTAGTCACACTCCACGTAAATTAGGGCGCATCAGCTTTGTGGAATACTTTACCTACCCAGGCATGGTATATTTTACATACATCATCGTAATGTTAGTGATCCTACCTTCAAAGGAAATCCTTTCGCCATGCCGATGGCATAGGCATCTTCAGCAAGCGGATGATCGCCAATACGCTGGAGCTTACATCCGTGGTCGGTGGCTCGGTAATAGTCCAAGACAGGAGAATCAGCTATTAAAAGATCTAAAGTACCATTTCTGCAACAAAATAAGAGCGACGTTTTTTGATTTTTATAGGAAAACGATTTCTAAACCGACATTGCTCATATAACATTTACAGGGCAATGGAAATATTTACAAAGTAAACAGACGCCCGTCCCGTCCGTAAGCGAACCTGCGGATCGCTAAAACTCGGAGTGGGATAATAGGTAAATATAATGCCTGTGACAGCAATAAAAAATACAATAAAAACACATACTTTTACAGAGTAATGTTATCTTAATCCGATGTCTGAATAAGGTACAAAATATCTAACAACAAAGTACCTCACGTGACACATTGCAACCACTCTGCTTTTAGTTGACAAAGTTCGGGGCTTTTTCGGTCTTAAAACCCTCTCTTTGTTTTGACTGGTGACAGTTTATAGCTTAATTGGTGAAATACGAAAGCGGGTACTAAATCTGACCATAAAACAAATGTACTAAAAGGTATTAAGTGGCGATCGGAGTACTGCGGGCTTGAAAATTTTACGAGATAATAAAAATTCAAAGCGTTTTTTGAATCAAATTACTGAGTTCGCTATCGATATTTGGATTCCTTTCATTAAAATTAATGTTTCCATTTGAGTTAAAAACAATTCATTGAGCTAATTACTTCTGGAGGAGTTACAATCGAATTTATAATGAATACTTAACTACTTGTGCTTGTTTCACATGCATTTCAGATTAATTGATATTTGCGGCGTGGGTCCTGGCTCCACAATATAGAGGGTTAACGGACTGACAATCTCATTGACTGCGTGCGATATTGACTGCCTAAGCAATGGGTATATACTAAAATCAATCTATACTATATACATAATAGTAATAATATTATAAAGCTGAAGAGTTTGTTTGTTTGAACGCGCTAATCTCGGGAACTACTGGTCCGATTTGAAAAATTATTTCAGTGTTAGATAGCCTATTTATCAAGGAAGGATGATATATTTATATATCATCACGCTAAGACAGCAGCATTAATGGCAAATGTGACGCAGACGAGATAATTCCTAACTATATCATTAAATCAACTTCTCCTAGATCGTGGTCAGGTAAAAGATAACTTCCAGAGTTTTGCTAATATCAACAAGCCGCAATCAGCAATTGATAATCGTGTCAAGCGTGGTAATTGTGGATTCTCTCTATTGTTCGTTCATTATAGCACTTGCCCGCGTGCAGCAGTGAACGTTTACATGTTCTCAATTCTCCTTACTCAAAAGCGCTTCATCAGTGTCGATGGAATAGTTTCAGACATTTGACATTCAGTTACTTATTAAGCATCATTAGGCTGATTTTCCACTGAAAATCTCCCAAAGATACCTAGCATCGTAACAATTTAAAATACTAAGTTTAAAATTCACCGTTAACGTTAAAAGCAGCAACTTAGCGATTTTATACGCGTATCTTATGTCTGAACTTATAACTTGAGCTGAGTTAAATAATAATTTAGAAGCCAGACGCACGAACTTTATTACACCCGCCTGCGTCTATAGAAAAGGTTCGTATAATATCTTACCTGAGTCGCTGAATGCCTTCTTCAACGTCTTGAAGGGCGTAACGACGCATTTGTTCCGCCAGCTGCGGATTATTTCGCTGAACATAGTACTCAGACACCGACGACCTGGCCGTCCCCACTCGTAGAGACAGCCACTACAATATAATTATACCTATGAAAAACTCTCCAGACACCCAACTTATACTTCACTTATTTTAATTTACTTACGTTACTTCGCCCTTGGTAGTCATCAACCGCATTGTGAAAAAACAATCCAGCAATCAGAGCGGCTATGTTGGCAGTGTAACTTGCGACGAATATCACAGAAAATCCACCCCAAACGTTTATCAGAAACTTATTAGGCCAACTCTTAGGAGCTTTGAATGCTACTAAATGTCCACATAAAAGTCCCCACATAACCCACAGCGCACTAGAGATGCTAAAGTTCTTTGATCTTTGTCGTCCCCAAGGGTTTAAGCCAAAAGGTGAGAGCCATTCGTAAATGGCCACAGCTATAGCAGTTACGTTTAGAGAAGTAAATATTGCAATCCATAGCTCCGGTGAAAATGGTAGAAGGAATGCAAGCAAAGGTATGTCCGGTCTTTGATTTGGGGCGGCTAGTATTGACACTCCGCTGAAGAAGTAAGGTTGACTGTAGTCTATGACTTCTGCCCTAGCTGCGGAAACACTCAGAGCTGCAAATGACATATGAGCCGCCCCGGACACTAAATCCCCAATAATACCATTCCATTTTTCAATGCTTTCATCTGGCTCAATATCAAATAGGTATGGCGTTTCTTCAGCGTCCTCCTCCAGTGATTTGTAACCGTTACGGTATTGTGAACGATAACTCTGGTAATTTATCGGGGCATATTCGCTCGCTACCGTTTTGTATTCAAATATTCGGTGAAACGGTTTGATAAGTTTTCTGGATCCGTATAATCCGTCCTCTACGATATATAAATGAAAATCGAACTCTAGCTCTTGAGCTATGTTTTCCAGAAGATCCATTGCAAGTCCGTAACAACAATGCGTTTCCATTTTAGTGAATACGGGTTTTGACGTGGGGAAGAAAAAATCGTCTTGATCGCTTTCCCTTTCCAATTCATTGAACGCGAGGGTCAGATTATCTCGGTCGGACGTTTGTGGTCGGTGACATAGAAGGCCTCGGAGACATTGACCATCCTCGTCGAGCTCGCCTTCCATGACAAAAGGGGGAGCTAGTGCCGTGACGATGCGGAATATTGTGCGGGCACCGTCTGACTGTCCGTGAGCTACTAGCCTGCCTCCTGGCCACACGATGGTGTGGAGTCTTACACTACGACCGAGTATGCGGCCCACTTGTCTCCACATATTTTCCCCTTCGATTCCTGATGGTACTAAGTTTAACAGAGCGAATGAAGCCGTCAGTGATCGCTCCGATTGCTCTTTGCCTCCGGCAAGCGCCGCCGCTGCCGATATCCGTGTTTCTCTGTGAACAATGTAATTTAATTACTATTATATTAAAGACATTCAATTCAATAAGAAATCTTTGAAACACTGATTGGACAACAGGAACTGGCGACGCGGTAGGCTCAGGAGGACATGGCGTGACGAGCTCGACTTCTACCGAAAGGATTGGCTAAATCTGGCAAAGGATAGAAAATACTGGAAGAAAAAGAAGGCCTTTGCCCTGCAGTGGGACACTACAGTTCAATAATAAATAAAAAATGTTTGTTTTGAAATTAAGTTACCTTGAAATATTTAGTTAAAACTCCTGATGAAAAAATAGAACCAGTGACATTCTACAGATGCTCTAAAACAGATAAAGTCAGTGGATTTCCAAATGGAACTTTGTTCCCAAAATATTGAAACAATAAACCCAGTAAATTGCCAGGAGCACGAAGGCTTTGTTTTCGAGATCCGAAGAATCGACAAGAATTAAGGGCTTATATATAAAACGGTGGCATTATGTTACAAAACACTTCGAAACCACCATGAAACGAAGTCAAAACAACCTCAGATAAAGATAATAATAGATTTAATATCAGTTGGCGAATTTCAGTGGAGCAATAATTTTTCCAGGGATAAAAATAATAGTAAGTGCTGAATGAGGCACATTTCAAAATTAATAGAATATGACAGCTTGGATTAAAACTAGCAAATCCAATTTCCTGTTATTGTTAAGGTTGCAGGAATTATCCATTTCATATCAGAAGCGGTGACGGGAATAATATCGTGGTGGTTAATAAATTGGATGAATGTTTCAATCCTACAGAAGGATTATATTGATAAATGAATATTGTTAATCTTTATTGCCATTGCACAGATACAAAACGATTAGGTAGGTAACTGTAAGAAGGTACTTAGGGAAAATGTGAAGGTTTTCTCAAACCATCAGTCACAAACGGTTGACACAATATTTTTCTTTAATTCCGAGCTACCACGCGAGCTTGGAAATATGTTTTTATACGTAGATACATAACTAGTTAAGTTACAAAATTGTGTGGTTTTCTGCCCTCAGTCGAGGAAATGGGTGTGAACATGCAATATCCGCGTCGGCCCGTCGATACCCACATTTGACCCAAGCCCGGCCCGACCAAAATGATAAAATAACACTACCCGCACGACCCAGGCTCGTTTCAATATTTTAATGTTCTATTTTAAACACAAATCTTCTTAAAATTGCCCACGCAGGAACGCCTTTTGACAATACTATTTTAAATTGGAAAATATCCAGTTTCGATACTGCAGATACTATAGTTTAAAAGAAGCTATACAATTCGGTTTATATAAATTCGTTTTAGGAAGAAATTTATATGGCTACTTAAATTACACACACATCACAAAAAGTTATAAAAATGTTTGTGTATGATACTTTAACAAACAATTTATTTCCAGTCTCCTGTGAAATGAGCGAGTGGCACGCTGCCGCCGCTTGTGCATGCCATGGCTTGTAATCGGTGTCACTCGTTTTTACGCTTCCCTGACGCATCACAATTTCGTGACATAATTTACATGCATGTTATTACAAGATTTAAAAATAAAAACAAATTGCCAATTACAGTAAGACGTTAAACGGTCTCCGCCAAAGGCTGTTGAAAGTTTCACTCATCTATAATCCGGGATTTAGAATCAGGGCAAACGTCCCGACAACGTCTCCCCAGTCAGCCGGCTCAAAACACGAGATTCCCAAAGCCAGAGCATCAGATGTCTACCAACCATTATTATTCCTTGTGCGTATAACCAAAGGGATTTTCCGGTACATGCCTAAGAACTTTGTTTCGGAAAAAGTTAAAATTAAAGGCATTATTTATATAGTAATACTTTCCTCACTCAACATTGCGAAGGTATCGGGAGCTGATCAACGTTGCCTCTTTCGACTTTTGTTGGTGAGCACATTGTTTGCGTACCTAGTTAAATTTTATCGAGTCGAACAAATGAGCGCCTGTGCCACTCTTCAGAAAATCCCTGCACGTAGAGGAAATAATGAAGGTTTAGTTTTTAACAAGAAACAGTTAAGTTGTCAAGACATGTGCAATAAAAAAAGAGGATGATTGCGGACAAGGAAGCATTGTAATGGCCGCTAAGCCGAGAGTGCGTAAAACTGTTTTCACTAGTGACCTGACCTATTTAGCTGCCCTAATTTCTGAATGAACTAAAAAGGGAACTATCTGCGTCAAGTCTTGTCAATAGATGGCGATCATTTCGTCGAGTCAGCGTGCACAGCCTGGCCGGCTGCCAAAACTTGCTGCCGTGCAGTTCCGACCGATTTATGATAATGTGATCGACTTGGATTTTACCCAAATTTATTATGAAATACTTTTACTTACTTTGTATCTCTCATTCAGTCGCGTTAGTTTTTAGGTAATTTTGATAGGCACGAGTTTTACCACTATCTAACCTTATGGTAAGCAATGATGCGGTCTAAGATGGAGCACGCTTGCCTAGAAGTAACCTATTTACTCTTGACTTATAGACTTGCAGGTTGTAGCTATCAGGAAACACAGACTTAGGCAGGGAATTCCACTCCTTTGCTGTACGCACTACGATGTGTTCCCAAAACGTTTTAAACACGGATAAGATTTATCAAACAAGATGGCTGTCAAAAGGCAAGTGCTTCAGTGTTAGATTTTTTACAAAAACAGTCATAAGAGCAGGCAGCGAGGGAAGGTACCTATGGCAGCGATATATTGCCGCAAAGTGGCGGATTAACCTTAATGACTGCGCTGTCCGGCAACAGAAATTAATAAAACGGTTGTGCGCAGTCTAATTATTTGGTTAACTCCGTATTTGAAGGATTTAATTAAACGAATTGGTGTTTCGGACAGTTTCCATTTTCATCAAATGCCCGTAGTAACTACCTTGCTATTTTGATAAACATCTAGAAATATCTAGGTGAAATGCTAACTTAAAATCTAAAGTTCCTAACAGAAAAGGAATGTTTAATAAGTTCAGTGATTTAATATTAGCTGCAGCTAAGGTAGACGGAATTCGAGATAATTAGCTTCAAATTACGAACGTACGAATACAAGATAGTACGAACTTATTTAACCGCCAGTGAATGAAGGCAATGTTATTAGTCACTTGTCGCAGCGTAAGAGCAAACTATCTCAGGAGTTCTCCTTATTTTCTAATGTTTTAAAGTAACTCGGTGATTTCACATTAATTAGAAAAGTAAAAACCGAGCAAAACCTTGCCGCTAAAACATCCATTTTTTACAAGACGCTGCCTGGCCAGAAAACAATTCTAACGATGGGAAAGTTTTAAAAGTACTTTGAAATGTACGCTGGAGAGTTTTAAATAAAATACTTACTTTCAGTCTTGTTTGTTGGTTCTAAAGTAATTTCAGAAAAGAGTTGTAAGTTCTGTATTTAACCTACGAAAATATAATCTACTGGGCATCGCCTGCGACTTCGTCCGCGCTACAATTTTCTTATGGTTCCCATATTTTTTCAAGTAATACATTTTGCCTATGTTACTCAGGGTATCAGTGATAATGTAACATTCTAATGGTTCGAAATTTTTTGAATTTTGTACACAATTTTCGGAATTTATTCGGTACAAACAAACAAAAAAATCTTTCCTGTTTGTTTATATTAGTATAGAATAATATAAGTAAATCGTAATATTTTTTTACATTATAGGTAAGCATAAAACACACAATATAGCTAGAACCTTATTTACATTGCTTCATAAATCCACATCCTTTTCCAAAATAAAACGCTCACAAACGGTTGTATCAGAATGAACATGATAATAAACGTCCAAAATGGCGATGATATTCCGAACAAAAAGTCTCATCAGTATCATGCGAGCTCATGATTTACAAAAAGAAGAGAATTGATTCGATACAAGCTTCATTTATCATTTGGTGGATCCCGAGCATTTACGCGCTTCTTCGAGATACATTACAGCAATCTCTGGGACTCTGAATAGGGTTAAGATCGGATGCCGATCACGTATTTTATTGAATAACGTTCCTCGGAGCGTGTGCCTTCCAACGCCGCTATTAGGGGGTCAAGAGCGGGGTCCTTGAAAGTCTCACCTAGATACATGACCTGATTTTAGGTTGTGTGTTTTATCAATACTAGATACACTAACGTTGTCACAGACAGAGCTGGATGGTAAACTAATTCTATTTATAATGAAGAACGGAGACTTATTTTCGCGATTAGAGTTTTCATGTACAATTTATTTTACTAGTTTTAGTTTGATGCCTATGAATAAAATTTTTAAAACAGTATACCTACCTTTACAAGCCATAGTGCCTGATATACGATATTTATAGGCAGTTGAAATTAAAACAATTCGTCAGTTTAAGGAATTTTAATATACATAGTTAAATTAAATGGATTAGAATTGGTAATACTGCGAAATTATTTTTATTCATTGTATTAAATTATACAATGCCTTGACGGTGTATCCAAGACACATATTTAACATACTTATGAAATAAATTGTAAAACAATAAAAATAAATCTTTATAAGTTTTTCATTAACCTTTTTCAATTATTTTTTGTACCACTCTTACAAATCTCCGCAAGTTTTAACACAGGTGAGCGCTGTGAGTACTAACCTTTTATTACTTCTTTAAAAAGAAACGAATAAGAATGAACTGCACAGTCATATCTTTGGCGAGTACAATGGGTGTTGGGATCAGACCCTTAGAGATAAAGTAATCCTAACGTCTAACGAAGACTTTACCAATAACAAACGAGACGTGCCGATAGTTTATATAAGAAGGGAGACTGGGCCCACTGAGTTAAGCTTATCTGAGTAATAAAAACAAGGGTGAAAATAAATTTTAAGTAAAATCACCACTAAAAATTCAAATCAAGCAATAAACTCCGAAATTGTGTCATGATAGTGGCCGTTATTCAATATTTATGGACAATATGCGCAAAAATAGTCTGAAAAGCCTCGTATCCTAACTAGCTCTGATTTAATAAACTGTGCTTTACAGTAGCTTGTACCTTTTTGAATTACGTCAAATTGTTCAGAGTTTAAAAACTATGCTTTGCATTATTAACTAACGCGCCGCACTGATTTTGCACTGGCACAAATTAATATAATGCATTGCATAGTTACATTGTAATGCATTGTATATTAATACATTGCATTTCGAAAATCAAACGGTATAACCTGAAGGCCAACTCTGCTAATTTAAAAACATTCACATCACATTCGCTTCTCAATACCAAAGTGTCAAAACAGTTGAAGTTTCTTGCAATGATGATATCGCCAGTGAAGTTCTAACAGTGCATAAGTAAAAAAAATCTACTTTACATGAGAATAATAGAACTATAAAATATTCTGTGTTTGTGTGGGAAATAATACTAAACGTGTGGGTTCAGCCTGTGGAGGAAACTCCTTGAAGACGGTGAATTTGTGGTAATACGACGTAGAGAGCGCAGCAGACGCTGTTCTCAGTGTTGTCGGCTACGGCGTCTCACATTAAACGTATATTTCACAAGCGGCCTTGCTTTGTAAAAAGATTAAAGACTCACTAAGTCTTACCTAAATGGAGCTGCTTTTCCAAAAGGATAGGCTAAGAAGTAGACTGGGTCTTGCAGCCAAGTTAACAGAAATTGAATCACATTCGCATGTCAAGATTTTTGCGTGACACGTTTATTAGTAGAATTGTCTTCCTGATTTTGTGTCTTAGATTTCCCGGTAAATCTGTTGCTCGATGATTCAACGAGTCTCCTCATTCTAGATTAAATGCGACGTATCCAACAGAATCCTTACTGGGAAGTTTACATCATTGATTTTGCACTCGAATCACGTAAGACCTAAATTAGAGCCAATCTCTTCTATTCTATTTCGAAGAATTGGGTTAAGGTGGTCTCTATGTTTACTTTGGTACGGCCTTTTACTATAGGCATAATTACTTACATACAGAGATTTTATCGATAGTTTATCCTTACACATTTTAACTTTTATTTTGAACTAGCTGTCCCCCGCGGCTTCGCTCCCGTCAATTAAGTATTCATTGCACATATCGAGTTTTCATTGTTTTTAAGATGTATTCTGCTATTCGGGTCGGAGACAAATCCAACGAATCAATAACCATGAAAATTGGTTCAGCAGATCTCGAGTTATAAGTGTTGTAACAAACCCGTCTTTGTTTTATATATATAGATATGCATTTGGATAAATTCGCACTATTGACCAACTACAGTCCACACCTACCAGGAAGTTAATTTTACCTTCGTGACTTCGAGCCCTACCAAAACACATAGAAAAGTTCCTAACCAATTATTAAAACCGTCTGTAACTTCAAATTAATAAACAGGCTTAAATTGGATGATGAAGAGAGTGTAGAGACAGTCTAGAGCTAACTGAACAGCGTAATCTAAAGTTTCAAGCTCACAAAGTTCCAAGTTCATTGATAAATGAAGTGGGACGGCAAGAGTAAAATATTGTATCCCATTGATTCTCCGAGTGGCCTTCCCTAGGCCACATGAAGAGACATGTTTGCGAAATTGCTGTAACTCTCTGACCTCAGCACATATTGGATTCAGCGGGAGCTTGTGGGAACACTTCGAACGTGTTTGCAGTTTTATTATTATATTTTTCTTTTGAATTGAAATATGAAGGCTACTGATATGACGTGAACGTGACATGTCACGCGCTACTCTTTTGTTTTTACTCGTTTTTCACACGCTACGTCTACCGTGTAGCTTGATTCTGGATTACATTTTTAACCGTACCTGCATGAATTTTGCATTATATAAATGGTTGATTTCTTTGTTGCTTTGAGCTTCACTGTTACCCAGCCTGTTTATTTCACAATATTAATTCTGCAGAATATAGATAGAAAATCATAATTTCAACTAAAAGATGCCCATTGCTGGACGTAGGCCTCACACAAGTGTCACTACGTCGACTGGCGATGTGCATCTCCCATGCATCCAGGGGATTCCCGTGACCTTCACCAAGTCATCGGCCTACATTGTGAGAGGCCTTCCAATACAAAAGACAGAAAATACGGGCAGTTAAACTATGGCAAGCTAATTAAAATTTCTCAAAGGAAGCACATGTAGTGAAGTACCGTCCGTCTACCTGTACCCGTCTCAATTACCAGAGTCCCTTAGGGTCGGAAACTAAAACCAAATTAAAATGAAATATGTTAGAAACTATTGCTAAACTCCATGGAATACCCATCCCTTGGGGCTAAAGGTCAAACATGTGTCGGGGTCGGTGATATGTTAATTGAGATGGATAGAAAAATGTGCTGGAGGCGGGTAGTTGTATGGCTACACGACTCTTCTATTTAAAAGGCACCATAAACTTGTGTGTCTGCGCAATTTGGAGGTCGTAACACCCTCGTCACTGTCAGGTAGAAATGCGACGCCACGCGACGGACCGCACACCGACGCAATAAATAAGCTTAAGCAGTTTCATATCAACCCCGCATTTATTTGTCTTAATACTGCTTAACACTCATGAACTTTAATTGAAGGATAGTTGCAACTTTCTCTTTCACACTCTAAATAGATTCTGCGAACGATGAATAGATTCTAGAGCTCTTTAATCAGATCTTTATTAAAGAAGTGAATGGAGTCGGTGGCAAACTCGGCTAGAACAAAATAAAAGTGAAACGATTGGAATATGCCAAGATTTTTTCCAAGCGTATTTCAAGCGTATCCTAACCTATTGCAGAGCTAGTGTTCCCGTTTGGCATCAAGTGGAATGCGGTCAACTGCGGTCTGCTAAGTTTTATTTTAGTTTTCTTCATCATTTTCATTGGGCATGGCAGTACGATGCATGGATTTAGTTTGTGCTTTTTTATGTTTTTTTTTCTTGTGCGTACAGCACATATCACAAAACTCTTTTGAGTTGTGTGTGCCAGTGCCACTTTGTGTCGGGCGCGTTCTCATCGCCTGCGCCTGCGCAACACCACATTTAAAATGTATATTTGTCTTTCTTTTTTATTATTACTTTTTTGTTTTTGTTTTTATTTTGGTTTGTGTTGCCTCACATGTACAGTTTTTATGCTGCCCCGGCAGACGTCTTTCTGTCAGTGACGGTAGTCACTGAAAACCAGCGCTGGGGCTCTGTTTCGCACACGAGTCCCAGCATAATGCTGAGCGATGACCGTTTTACGTAAAGGTGACGCATATTGTCCCAGTTTTTTTTGTTATTTTTAGTGTAGTGTTTGATTCCTATGCGTCATGCTTCGCGTAAATAAACTATTTTTCTTTCTTTCTTTTCTTTCTTTCATCACATAAAAGTTTTTGATTAGTACCTAAATGGTTTTACATGAAAAAATACATTTACTGATCAAAATATAATAATTTGGAAAGGATTCGGATAAATGTCATTTATAAATAATAAATTACATGCTTTGAAGCACTTTATGAAGTATTTTATTTGGATTCGGCAAAATATCTCTTCATAACATCATAAAATAATTGTATTGCCTGACAACCACTTTCTGGGAAAACTGTAAATATTGAGGTACGATTTATTCGCATAAACCTGAAATTTACTGGAAAAAGTTAGCAATATACTAAGGAATAGCATTCAGTGTTTCTTGGTCCATTTTCTGAATCATTCTGCTAAAGCGTTTACTGTTAGGTACTCAAAGACTTTTTTTTTTGTTTTTTACAAACGTATTTCCTGTTTTGTTATGAGGTGTACAATAAAGTATATAATAAATAATAATAATAAATAAATAAAAAATTTGATTTCGATTCTAGTTTGGATTTGCAAATTTTAAGAAAATAACAATTAGGTACATATTTCCACCACGACAAGCTACTCAAGCGGCAACTAAACGATTTAGGATCTAAACTCACACGACGGAAGTGTAGAACATTTATGTAACAATGCCAAGAATTGGATTACGTTACACAAAACGAATAGTGTAGGTTACTGCGGGTGACCAACGATGTCTACCAGATAAGGCTTTATGTAGCGTAATGCGGCCACCGATATAAAGCCACGAGCTGCTCTTTAAGATAGAGACACTATAAAAGTAATCTCGCCTCGTTCTTGGACCCGCTAGTCAATTTGCTTTTATGGTGATGTTCCTCGCTTGTTACCCTTCTATTATCATTCGTAGCTCGAATGTCTCAATTCTTAATAACTGTAAAACGTCTTAATTGTTTTCCTAAACCACGCAATGAAATCTAATTTTATTTACATCCACATTCAAAACTAATTTACCGTCTGTTAAGGTTTAACGGTTGCCTAATTAAGTCGTTGGTTAAGTTAATGGTAATTGATAGAACGTTAAGTTTGTTCACAACACAGCGTCGTTAGAGTGTCAATTAAAGTATCGATTCAATTGCCAACTTAATGCAGACACGACGTTATTTCAGAAATGGCTTGATTATATTCAGAGAGAAAATGTTAGCGAGTAATTCTTGAAGCTAAGCTTTGGATCAGATGGGGTACATAATTATGTTCCCATATTTACCACCAAGGGCAAGTCTTGACTTCATAGGCGCTATCTTATTGTAATCTTCTATTATCACCCTTACAATTGCGAGCACAAAAGAATCCACATCCATTAATTTGCGGTTCAGAACCTCTGGCGTTATCAAAATTAATATTTTAATAAGGCGCTGGCAATAGCAAGGATCCGTCATGGTATGAGCAGCGATCACTCACCGCCGGCGCCGCGACTGCTCCCGATATCCTCAAGGCTCTTTCTCAACTTAAATCGAGGTCATTAGCAGCTTTCTAACTTAGCGCAAAGTTCAGCAGTTGACAAAAGATATTTCTGCTGAATAATTTCGGAACCATTATCTATTTTATTGGGCGCCGCCGATGAAATTTTCAGTTTTTAACAGTCATTATTTGAAATTGGTTAGCGTGTCGGACTGTCGGAATAATAATTATTCGTAGTAGTAACGTTCGTTTTATTATTAAAACTAGCTGACCCCCGCGGCCTCGCTCCCGTCAATTTTTTTCTCTTTCATAAGAACTTACTACTCATAATCACAAACACAACAAAAAAAGAATTAGCGAAATCGGTCCAGCCTTTCACGCGTGATGCTTGGACCAAGGAAAAAGGGATTCATTTTTATATATAAGATAGATTAAAACGATGGAATGCAGTACTTCTCGAGTACTAAAGGGTATTATGTTCGCTTTCAATGGATGCAGCAGCGCTGCTATCTGTACATGAACAATATCGAACAATTGTTTGTGAAGTTAATAATTGATTCTCGGAACAATTACCTGTTTCGGCATAAATCGGCTTGTAGGGTATTACGCAGAGTGACACGGGCATTGAAACGGTGTATATATAAATCGTGAGTAATGATAACGGTTTAAAAAAAAACCCGTAGACAGATTACCTTACAAATTCCGTAGAGAAGTCAGCGGCAGCATCGCTCGTTTCCTCCCAACAGGATGCAGTGGCATCGCTCAAGAACTGCGCTTGGGCAGACCATGCGTCGCAAGCATGTAGCACTCGTCTTAGCGCACCGACTGTCATCCGCACTGCTGCACGTATAAACGCCGGATCTGTACATAACAATACAGTCGTCTTTACGACGTCTAAACAAAGCTATCAGAGTGCCAATTCTACTTACAACGCATGTTATTAGTAGAATTGTCAGAGCACACTAGTATAGTCAAATACTCATAGTAGTCGAAAATCATGCCACACATTAGGCAACACGAAATTAGATAGCAGAATCATTTTCAGCGAACATTGACCTCCAATTCTTTAAGTTGATCCTTAAATCAACTTTGAGCAACAGAGGTTGACGTCCGCTGAAAATGTGTGAGTAAAAAATGGCAGACAAAACTTTCACGCTCGAATCACAGTGGGCCACAACAAGAACACGACACCATGGCATCCCAATAACGTCACGTATTGTCAAGCCTTCACGCTAAACCTTTTATGTAGTGCCCTTTGTACAAACCTACGTTAATCTAGAGGACCATTCAATTGAGTCCGGTACAACTTTTGAAGTACAAAACTTCGATCGTATCAATCTAAAGTTAAATCTCGCTGGAAATCGAACGCTGGATATGTTAGTCCAAAAAATAATGGGTTCTACTGATTTTTTTATTTGAACAACCTTTTGAATTTCAGTCGAAATTTAAGAGTAGAAGTCGCATATTATGTACAATTTCTCTAAAGACAATTTGATAACTACCTAGTACTTAATTTAAATGTTTCACTGGTCGAAACTTACCTATTTTTACTGGCTGTGGATGCAGAGCCAAAAGTCCGACTGGAAGGCTTTTGAAGATCACAGTTATGTTATCTTTAATATTTGCTCTTTCTTTGTCCAATACTTCATCTTTCTTTAAACGTTTGTCACTTCTTTTTTCAGTTTTGTCTTTAAAATTATGCACCGAAGACGCATGCACCTTGGGATTCATTATGAAATCACTAATATCACTTGATAAACCTATCCTATCATTTATTTTTCTAATATCATCATTGCTATTTCTATCATCTCGTCCCAACGTTACATTTTTAGCTACATGCACATCTTCTACATCTATGCTATTTACATATTTATTAAAAGATTCATTTTTCATTTCCCTATAACTATTACGTCTACTATTATTTCTATTATGAAAGGGCATTCCCTTCGCAATTGAATTGTTTTCGATTTTAGAAGTTTCAACGCCTTTGTTATTTACATTATCATTTTTCATACTTCCCGAACTAATATTTCGATTACTAACATACGATTTACTAAAATTTAAATATAATAATTTGTTGTTTACACTGTCTGCTTCTGTAATATTTATATTTCGATCTATACGACGAAATTTTGAATTTAAAGAACTATTTTTTACATAAATTTCATCACTGACAAAATTTTCTTCTACGACTTTATCAGTTTTCATCAAAGTTTCGGGGTCTTTTTGATCATCTATCGTATTATTGTCAGCATCGCCTCGTTTGCTGCGGTCAAAGCGTTCGTATACTAGTGCTTCATCATTATTCCTTAAGCTTTCTATATCTTGATCGTTATCTTCGGTATAAAGGGTTCGGTTGCTTATGTTGTGGAAGATATCAACATCTTTTGAAGCATCTAGCCAAAGCCAGAAAAAGTTTCCTTCGAGCATGTTAAGACGTTTGGCCTCATCCATAACAAGCTTAGCGTAATTGACATCACATATCAAGACAACGACGCCTCGGGTCAGCCTTGATATCTCAGCCAGCCGCCTGCACACACAAAATAAATTGAAGTACTATGATTGCTCAGGCTGTCGCAATACAACCAATAAAGTTTTATTGTTCTTCGATATCCAATAGTTTGAAGCTTTAATTAAATCCATATCAATTTAAAATGTTCTCAACAATTTTTTTAAAGAATTCCTCTCAAATAAATTCAATTACCTACCTGAAAAGAACGTGGCGAGAGAACTTTTTTGGAAGCGATAACCATTTCGGATCTAAAGGCGGAGCTGTTACTATTGAAGACAAGTCTTTCCGTAGGGACAGTGTGGTGTAGATATCTTCTTCTGCTAGCAAAGTAAAGGAGTGCCAGTGCGTGTGCAGCAATGTTGCTCTGAAAATAAAATTTAATTTTTACTTTTATACTATTTCATAAAATTCTGTATTATTTTAAAACCTATAAAGAAGTTTACCTGAGTGCATGTAAAGTTTCTCGAGCAGTGATTTCCAGTCGAATCTCTAGTGGAAGCAATTCCTGGGAAGAAAACAATCTTACATAATTTTACACAACAAGTCTCTGCATTACATTAATAACAATGTCCGTACCCCAACCCTCATCATACTTAATTGTGCACACTTCATGTCGTCAGGATTTGACCATAATCAGTATAATTTGTATTTGAGTGGTAGTATCCTAATCGTGTCGCGCTTTTTGAGGTTATTATTAGTCTACGTCGAGTCGTAATCGGCACGAAAGTGGGTAATAAATGGCCATAATTTACCGCGACACCCGTCCCTCGTTCACGGCTCCAATGCGGGGGATATTGCGAGGAATATCTCACCTCAGGAAAAAGTTTTTCAACAGAACGGCGAGAAATATATGTCCGCACATCAGGAATATTATGCACCTCATAAAAATCTGATTTGCTCCACATGTGACAAACTCATCGTGTTACTACTTCTTCTACTTCTCGCATTGTCTGTTCTTATTTGAATGGCAACTTATTTTAATAACACTTCTGGAGAAAAAGAACTCCTCTTTGTTAGTATGTCGTAGCATAAATAGTTTTGTGGAAATTATCCGTTATTATAATATCTGTTGGCATTTTAATCAATTCACATGCTGCGTAAGTCTCTTAATACATGGGCCTATTGAATATATCTCTGATACACTATAAGCTCACGCCTACTTATGAAAATCATCCACGTCATAGAGTTAATTGGAATCCAATTCATTAGGCCTGTCATTAATCTGATATACACAGAACGCTGTACGTAATAATATACCTTAATAATATCCCACTATACCTGCCTAGTGTTAGACCTCGGACTTGACGCTTGTAAGTCACATTAAAAGTTAGTGACTAAGATGATATGGGCATTCCTGACTTCGCTCGTGAGAGAATAACTGGATTCCGCAAGCTCAAAACGTCAACTTCAGGGAACTCTGCATAAACCCACGTCCGCATACAGCTTAAACGACGGTGGCGGACTAATTTGCGTACGTTGTCAGAGCATTTTAAACACCAACTTTGAATTTAAAAGTCACATTCTCTTAGACTCTCACAATTGCGAATGAACAATATTTCCTGAAGCCAACAACAGTAATATGCGGTTCTGCATTTATTTACGAGCAAAACGTAGAAAGTGTATTTGTTAAAAGACAAAAGAATTTAATAGTTTTTCTAGACGTGATTTTGTTTGTGCGTAATAAAACGGTTCGCTAACACGCAAAAGGTGGTCCCGGGAATATTGAGATAGAGAGATTTATGTTGAAAACTAAGGTTCATTTACGAAGCTTAGCCGTTCGCTAGGAGTTCAAAGAAAAGGTAAGGAGAGAGATATCTAATAATGTCATCAGCATATCCTATAAATAATGTTGGAACGTGTCGCGCGCACCGTCACTCGGTGCGGTCGTCACGTAGACGCATTATTTCACTGGCTGGTTGGCTATTCCCGACTTTATCATAGCAAGGACGATTAATAGCTCTGCATAAATGGAACCGTTGGCAGTCTACTAACCACCGACACCGACGACAACCCGTGTTTTTATGATACAACCGTATAATTTTTGTTTTATCACGTGTTATATATCTTAAATTTAGGCCCATGTCGGTTTCAGACGGAGTGAAAGGATTTATTATGTGATTCCATATAAGCTCGAGTCGAGTAATAGCATCGTAAACTTTTGATAATAGCGGTGACTATCATCGATAGTCTGCTTGCCTGTGCTTTACGCTGAATTATTATAATTTAATGTTTCAGAAGGATTGACTTTATGGGCACATTTGCTTTTCAAAAAGGTACACTAAAACCTAATTTATAATGGAACGGGTTCGTAACACCAACGCCATTATTTACTCACGAAACATTTTCCTCAAACAACGACGCCTTAGTTAAAAGTCTTGAAGGTTGATGTAGTAGATTCCATTTCTCAGAGTAAATAAGCAGGCGCCGTACATGGAGGCACGTTTGCCATCAACTGTCACACGTCACTGCCGTTGCGGTGCGGTTTAAAAGATAGCAGAATACTTTGGCTGGGACAGACTACTTAACCAAAACTTTTGTTTGATTTGGAATTTTAACGCACATACCTATATGTTTTTTGCCTACTTAGTATTAAGTAGTTGTGGTTTTTTAGAGTTCCGTACCCAAAGGGTAACCAACGGAACCCTATTACTAAGCCTGCGCTGTACGACATACAAGTATTTGTTCCAAGTCTGGGTGTTTTTCTATCTATAATATGTATGTATTTACAAAAAAAAAGTATATAAGTAGTTTATCAGCCATCTCGTTACCATAACACAAGCATTAGGTTGCTTAGCTTGGGACTATATGGCGTTGTGTGAAATGTCCAAGGATATATTATTATTATAATAACCGGCTTGAGGCGAATTTAAGGATACTGCTGTACTATAACGCGGTCTGAAATCAGCTTTTAAGTCTGAAAGTCGATAATCATGAGTAATCCGGCAATACCAACTTAGTGCATTAAAACTGATAAAACCACCAAATACGTCTCAGCGGTTTTAAATGGCAACACCAGCGGTGGAATATTGTTCGGCCAGTAATATTTACGATACTAATAACTAATTCCCCCATGGAGAGAGGCAATTACAGAAGTAGCCCTCAGGGCAATTTGTTGTTGTGGGGGCGCAAAATGTTAACAAATGACTGAAGCCAACAGTCCTTTTATCTTTATAATCCCTTTATTATAAAAAATACAATTGTAAGGTTTTTGCGCTGTCGTGAGAAAGGTGATGGATCGTATCGTAAAGATCAAAGACTGCTCGAAATAGTTACGGGTAGAAACTCGTTCTTTAAATATTTTTCTCACGAATGATTTTGCTTTTAACGATACAAATTAAATCAGTCTCACCTAGTTTCCAGTTCTCTAAATAATTGGATATTCAACGCAAACTACGTATTGATCAAAACAGAATATAAATATAAAGATCGTCCCCTTTTAAAACTTCTATCATAATTGTTGTAAAATACACCTTGTGGTCGATAACTTTTTGGAATTCAAGTTGCCTCAACTAAAACAGAAAACACAGAAATAAAAGGTATCAGATAAATGCAAGAAGGTAGAAGCTGAACTGAATAAGTTGGCTCAATAACGGATTAGGTGTTTGAAGAGACGTTAAGGGGTTAAGTGGCTTATCCAAGCCCTTACAGAGAGCGGTACTTGCTGGCGACTTGTGATACTGTGTCCAAAGCTTATAAATTATTATTGATAAATTGGCGTTTCACGACAGTCTCACTTGATGGAAAGACTCCTTCCTAGGTTGTATAAATAAATAAATAAATAATATCCTTGGACATTTCACACAACGCCATATAGTCCCAAGCTGAGCAACCTAATGCTTGTGTTATGGTAACGATATGGCTGATAAACTACTTACATACATTTACATACGTATGTATCTGGAAACACTGAATCTGTCAGGCAACTCGACTCTTTTCCCGAACTGCACAAGGGCACAGGCAAAGTATACATAAACAAAACGTTCGTGCATATAGGTGAGCGGGGTGCCTACCATGTACCGGTGGCGCGGTTATGCGCATTACGTATAGCCGTGCCCGTAGTACGTATAATGATCAGAAGTAACCAGTCCATCTTTCAAAGACATTTTTTTTTTCGTTTGTACTCACGTTGGCGATGGCATAGGAAAGGTGCACGTGAGAGGGCGAGGCGCGCAGCACGGGGACGCCTGCGCGGGCGGCGGCGGTCACAACGGCTGCTGCCGCGCTGCCCCCCCCGCACACCAGCAGCGCTGCCACCCGCCGCCCGTCGAGCGCCGAGCATGTGCGCTCCAGCACTCGAACACCGAACCTAGAGGTAAAAGTACTGGTTAGTATGAAATACAGTGACTCCAGTCTTACGACATATTGCGTATGTTCCATATGTGTGCCGCCATATTTGGCGGCACACCACAATACGGCGTCGGATTTATGACGTCATGAGCACTGACTAGTATACTGGGTTATATTTCGGAACACACGCATTATAAGCTAACATATCACCGCGACATCATACCCATATTTTTCCCGATCTCGTACTAATTTCGGGGCGAGTTATCTTCTAAATTCGTTATCCTTTGAAAACGTTGTTTTGCCATTGAAAAAAAATAGCCTACGACCTATTCTCAGACCTACCGATTCTATACAAAAAAAAACGGTCCAGCCGTTTCGGGAGAGTTCGATGACAAACATCGTGACACGAGATTTTTAAATATTAGAAGATTAGGCTACAGTGCGATTATTTTTTCTTTGCCGCTCCGAAGTTAGCTTTTAGTGACGACCGCGCAGGTCCCATCACGTAAAAAAGTGTTACGTTCGTAGAATATTTTTCTGATTTATACGTTTTGTATTATTAATAAGTAAGAAACACAACTAGTAAGAATAACGAGGTCACAAAGTAACACAACAAATATACACCACAAAACACAAATGAAAAAGTAACAAAAAAAAAAAAATTTAGAACAAAAACACTTTTCGTATCATCAGTCATATTGCATTGAGTAAGCGGGACACAATTATGCATTGACGTATACGAGGGACTGAGACGGCATACGCGACCTACCCGCGCATGCGCTGTTCTATGTTTCTTGTCAAATTGACATCCTGCGCGATTGCGCAGGATGTCAATTTGCCTATGCGAAGTACGTCGCAATCGATTGATTGCGACGTACTTCGCATAGGCAAAGAAAAATTAATCGTACTGTAGCTGAGCTCTTAAAACTGCATTAAAAGATGTAAGCATACAAACGGAAAACCTACTTTGTTTAACGGCCTGTTATCCAAATTTTGGCTGTTTAAGAATCAATTGTAATCGGTCGAAAAGTGAATTTAAGTTCGGAAAAAAATAAATGTGAAGTATACATCCTTGCTCTAGTGGCAAGTGGAAAGTGAAAACATTGAATATATCATTTTCACGATCAAAAAAAATAATTCAAAAACCATTTTCAATCTCATTTCTCAAATTGCAATTTGAAAATTGCACGAACTGAAAGGTAATCGTATTTCGGAGGGCCAAATACGGCTAGATTCGTGAGATTTCTAATATATTTTTTATAAACATAGAATTTGTGGAAAATAGCTTGCCTTTGAACCCCGGAGATTCCAACGGGACGTGTTTGGAGCCAGACCTGTGACACTTTTTTGAAAATATTTTTTCATTAACAACCACAAGTTTGTGGTACAAAAATCCACCCACAATCACACATTTACTTTCGTTAGGTAATTTAGTTTTGCTATTTCTTGACTCCGTGTCGATTCCGTGAAAGAGATTTTACATCTAACACATTGAAATCGATCATTTAAAAATAACTAAACAGGCCTTAGGTTTTATTCTTTAGAATTTTCACTTTAAAAAACTCATTCCAATAGAAAATACCTCCGCTCAAATAAGATCGAGTCGAAACCGTTTTCTTTCTGATTTCAGTTGAATGTGAATTCAGATAAAACGTTCATTCATATCTTTGATTTTAATACCAATAATGGAACGCTTGCTACAAATAAAATTTCGCGAATAATTTGAATATTCAATTTAACGATGCCAAATTGTTTGAATAGCTTGGCACAACAGTTTACAGAATTTGGAGCTTTTGGCATTACAAAAGAAGAATCAATGTCTTTTAATACAAATAAAAATATTTGAGTTCGTGCTTCTGCTATGAAGGGTAAAAAATCATGTTTCCAGTTTTCAGTAAAACAATATTTAACCACGTAGAATGGAACATTTGTTTAGACACTGTATCATATTTTACGTTTTATCGTAATATTAATCTAAATTGCTCATGTTATATGAAATCCCAAACAACCACAGATAATACAAAAAGTTTACTTGTGAATACTCTCAGATGTTATTTTAGAAAGCTCATTACTCTTATTTTTTCAGAGAAAATGGATCACCAAATTTCCAACAGTTTAATAATAGAGCTGCGTCTAGGGGTCACCTTTCATGAAGCACTTTTCTGAACCCGCTTACGAAAAAATATTGAACTTTTTTAGGCAGACTCTGTTACGGTTTGGACAAATCGAATAAAACCTCATTTGTCAGTGCGGATGATTTATGAAAATGTGCTTTGAGCTATTTCAAGCTGACTGAATTTTATTTCAAAACGCGAGTCATTTGTTAGTTCTTCCTCGTAGGTATATTAGAGAGTAGGTACTAGGGCCGGCCCTGCCTTCGCCCGTATTTTTTATTCAAAATTTTCTTTCATACTAACCTCTCAGTGACAATTAAAAAAACAACAAAGAAAAATATCAAATTTGGGTCTATCGCTACGAAGCACGTACATAGTTGATTTCGGTTTTTTATTGATTTTATGAATAATGTATTCAAGCTAAATCCCGGGTCCTGTAAGCATGGCTGCATAATCTTGTGTCAGTCATCGCGCTGGATGCTTGAAACTGTACGCTGACGCTAAGACAGTAACTCATGTCTAAGGCGGCAGGTGACATAAGTTTAATACAGCTCTAGGGACAGTTGAGGTTTCCTTATAATTTTAGCTATGTGTTTCATGTTTTACATTAGGCACACTTAGGATTGAAATTAAAATACATCGAGATTCCCCTACTATAATCGTTACTTTCATCTTCTAAATGTGTTTTACAGTTCTGTATTCCTATAAAAATGAATGAAATAATATCACATTAATAAAAACCCTTTGTGAAATAGGTACCTAGGTACTTTTCATAAAATTTAATATGTCTAGACAGGCTGAAGATAAATCGTACGTTAAAATTACATTTTGGATCATTATTATGAAGCACACGCTTATTGTGAAATAGATTATAATGAAGCATATTAGTAACAAGGGTACTTTCAAAACATGTGACGCTGTTTAAATCTTTGTTCTTGTACATTCATTAATTTCAGCAAGGTTCGTCACTTAACTATTCCAACTTCAACTACGGAGTTTAACAAACAAAGAAGGGTTGTAGCGGGACTGCTGTAGCATACGAGTAACAATTTAATAATAATACTAACAACATTGTGTAAGCCAGCACTTGCCCTAGCTTTGTACTTGACGTTGTACCCCGCGTACAAAATCTACTGTGAATTTTTGATGCAAGAATGAATAGCCAAGTGTGCCCACAACTCAATTATGACCACAATTAGTTCTCGGAGTATCATTTACACGGATCACAACGCCGCATTGACCTATTTGCATTAGTAACTGTATACAGCCTGTTTCAAACGGTCCTTAATGTTAAGCTCACAGATTGGATAATTCCTAATAATTTATGTAAAAGGTCAATCTATGACAGGATTAGCATTACTTAGAGAGAATCTGATGACAAAATGTTGGAATTAATTTGCCTTTTGAAATGCATACTGCATTTTGCACTCGTTACAATAATAACAGTGAAACATTTTAATCACCCTGTTTATATTGTTATCCAATAACGCATCAGACCTTGTGGCACATCGTAATATAGTAACCAAAAGAGACGCATCGTAAGTACACTTCAGTCTCAATCCAGTCGTTCAGTGCCTCAGAAGTCGTTTTATATTTAAAGCTTTAAAAGCGTCTCTGGCTCCAGTCTTTGCTCTTGCGATATAAAGCAATGTCTACCCGTGGGTATCCTAACGTGTGGAGTAATTTTGAACGACTAGTTCAAGACGGTAGAATGCTGAAATTCGAAATAGAAGACATCCCTGAAAGTATGTGGAGTACTGCAGTTGAGTTTATGCTTGGCAACTACATCCGGGAAGATGTGTGGTGGAAGTCTGCTGGTGAGTTCATACAATTTGATTCGATTCGAGAAAGAAATTCATGAAACCATTCCCAATCTATCCAATCCGCTGACGGCGTAAATAAGTGGATATTTTTTGCAATTACGAAAATCTCCGTTTCGTGTTAGCAAACACTTTCTTACGCAAGAAAATAGCAAGTCATTAGCAGTAGTATGACCCGCGCCGACGCCCAATTATCTCGAGGCCGAGAAAAACCTTAAATGTGGTGTCATTAGGCACCCTTCTCCGAGTATCGGCCGACATCTGAGTTTTAAATTTTGTTGGATTTCATGAGAACAACTGAATTAATTTGATCACCACCAGCCAAACTTCGTCAAAATCTACAGACTGAAACGATTTTAACATAAGGTCATGAATCCCTATAACTTATCTATCAAATTCACAACAGATCAGTAGATTATCAAGTTCGACTTCGCCATCAAAGAAAAAGTTACTTAATCTAAATAATGCCGACAAAGTAAATCTTTATTCACAGAATTAGATTACGAATATCAGTACCATTGAAATTAACCTTCTAATTAAATTTATTTTTGTGAAAGCGTAAAGACGAATTGGGTCATGTGAAGTTAGGGGGATGTGCTTGTAAATTTTGAAGCGAAGATATTAATAGGTTGTGGGATAATTAATCTTGTACTAATCTTACTGACAGGCACAGCGCAGGATTTAGATGCTGTACAAGAATACCGTGTGTTGCTGACATCGATCATTAGGCAGAAAATGAGCGTGGCGTGCTTCCTCGCCGAAGGAGACGGCTCGGGACGCACGCTTGTCGCGGTGAACATGTGCTTGCCGCAGGAAAAGGGACGCTTCGTTGAGCACAGGCCGGTAATAACGGCTGTCAAACCTCTTTCCAGCCCTCCCTATTATTTCAAGTTTTGAAACCACCTTTAATTCTATTTTTAAACTGTTCATCTTTTTATGCTCTGTTTATTTTTCTGTCTTTAGTGTTATCCAGTGTCCCTTGATCCATTTCCATTCATTCTCTAGCTAGTACTTATTCAAAGGCGACCTAGTTTTCACCCATCAGCTCATCACATTATTCAGATGGCCTATCTTGAAGCTAATGGATGTACCTTTTTGAAAAACCAGGTAGAGCTCTATCACGGAATTGAAGCGTTTTTTATCGCAGCTTTCTATTTTTTAATCCGCAGTAAATACGCGTTGCTATTATCATCTTGCAAACAACATTATACGTAATGTACATTGATATTACTTTACAGCCCAAGTCTAAAGCGGGTTTATTATCCCTGCGAATGTTCGCTGAGGCCATGAAAGTGACAGCGATTTATGATAAATACAACGTGAACAAATACCTCATGGGAGCAGGATTGTCGGTCGCACCCGAGTACCGAGGGCTGGGCATCGCAGTGGAATTGCTCAAGGCCAGGTAAATGATATACCTTAATCCTCACAAAACTGCCCATTGGCCAGCCTATATACTGTACCCGTAATTACGCCCCGACTAACGTCAGGTAACCGCGGCGAGGGCGACATTTCTAAAGGACCTTAGTAACTCTATTAAGGTCTACGAGGTAATCTACGCCCTCATATCCCGCCTATTGGAGCATCTAAGCTAAATTAGAAAAATGTAGGGTTGTGGAAAAACTTTGATCAAATTTTGTCGAACTGGCGTAGGAGCGACAAAGTTGCAAGTTAACAAAAACACATCCGAATAATTTGCGTACTGTGCACTCGGGCCGGTTGCGGGAGCCACAGCAACCGCAACAGCATTCCGATGACAATATCTACGAAATGCAATCATTTGAGGGCACTGTACTGAATATAACTATGTATGTGCCGGCGTTTCAGACTACTTTAACCTAGTTAAGTACAATTACACAGAATGCTGGATTTATTTAGATAAACCCTTTCACTTTCATTTTCAGAATAAATGTAGCAAAGAACTTGGGTTTTCGAGCAACAGGCGGAATATTCACAAGCGCTAAAGCACAAAGGGCAGCAGAAAAAGCGGGCATGGAGTGCTTATACCATATCCCATACAAGAAGTTTGGAAAACATTGCAATATAGTGTTTGATTCCGACGCAGAAGACCTGAAAATATTCGCTATCCGAACTGAATAAACAGTAACAAGTAAACTAGACCCCAATTCACTTTGCGAGAACACACATTTTTCCCTTTTTTAATGCCCTAGAGGCCGTATTTCAGGACTTACGGCAATAACAAGTCGTGGTTTTGCCGCATAAAATAAACCCTATCTCTCCATAATTTAAAGAACATTTTGTATTTCTTTTTTGCTATTCATATTTTCCTAAACAAATAATTATGTTCTATTAAAAATGTTCTTATTACATGACAGTATAAACATAAGTGTATACTGTAATAAACTGATATTTTCTGTTTCAATAAAAACATTCCCAGAGCTTTGCTTTTTATCTTTTCTTTAAAAGTATGCCGTGATGCGTTGATGAAATACAGTGTACTTTGTATTTTTAATGAGCGTGCCAGTTTCAGTTGTTTCATTAATAACTGTAATTATATTATCTAAGCTAAAACAGAACCGTAAAAAGTTATTGCAGAATATAAATAATGAATAGTCAATGCCTTGATCTGGATTTATAACCACTGCAGTTATTATTCGCTTTGGATTATTTTTTATTTCCAAACTCCGTAACAAATATGACATTTATGAACACTGGTTAATTTCTCTATGCGTTTTGCCATGTTATTAATCCTGTAATAAAAATTTCATTAATTTACTTCGTCAAATTCGCCTTTTATAAATAAAACTAGCAAGCAAGTTATTAGGAACAGTCTGAATTAAGACAGTTTTACTGATTTCATACAATAACGTAAATATGCACGTATAATAAACCAATCTCATAGTGAATAAATATTAAACGTTTTCCTTTCAGATTCGTTTGAATGATAATATGTATTTTTTATCATCTTGCAAATGGTACGAGATATGTAGGCACTTACCTACATATTATTGCAAGGTTAGGTTCAATGGCTAATCTAACGAAGCGTCTTAAAACGGCAACTGGGGATATTGCGGTTTCAATTTGTTTTAGTTTAAAATTGTACCTACTAAAGATCATCTATCTATATACATGTCACCGGAAATTGTCAAACTCCGTAAGTTTGTTTTAAGGGTGTGTATTCCGTCCACTAGCGCCGCCAATCGTTTTTTATTAATTATGGTAAATTTAAGACACGTTATGAAAAACCGCTCTGTAGTGTTCTGAAGAAATGTATCTATTATTTTTTGAGAGCTATTTTTAATACTTAACTCAGGGCTAAATAGCCAAAACGGAAATTATTGCTAAAAGTGACCACTTTTAGCAAAAAATTCGACTTTGGCAACTATTTATGTACTAAAGTACAAAACATAACTCTCAAAAAATAATAACATTTCTTTAAAACACTACAAGCGTTTTTTATCTACGTGTCTTAAATTTACCACGATTAATAAAAAACAATTGGCGGCGCTAGTGGCCGGAATGCGCCCTCTTAAATGTTGATTAGATATATTTTCTTGATATGTTAAAAATACTGTTTTGTATATAGTAAATCCCATTCAAATTCAATCATTTCCAATGTATCCGTGTCTTATTTAGAAATAAAAGTTTACAATTTCACGCGATATTTTCAATCTTACGGCGTTTGTCACTTTCCGGTGATAAATAAAAGGCAAACCTGACTGATTGACTTAAATATCAACGCAGAGCCAAAACTATACTGGTCATAGAAAGCTGATATTTGGCATGTGGCTTTCTTATACTCCGTAGGGGTACACTAATAAGAATTTCCTAGAATAAAACTCTAGTAAATTTGAATCAATATTTATGATCTACCAACGACCTGTGATTTTTTTATTAATGGGTTCATATCATGGTTACCAGTTTACATACATTTAGTTAAAACCAACTAATTTGACCCATATCCAGATGATCCTAATAAATTATTGGGTGAGCAGTTCTAAACATGAAAACAAAACACGAGGCTATTATTCAACAAGATAATTTTATAGCCGCAATAGCTTTGAAACAACACTGAACTAAGCCAACAGCTGAACCACATTTCATTTTAGTTTTCGAACAATTGGATGCCAACTGTTACGTGAATAATAACGGCAAATGTAACGCCTAACCAATAAACACATAAGTGGTAAGTTTTAACTTTTTGTATAAGATGGGTTTTCTATTGACTCTAGTCGCCAATGAGCCTCTTGCTGCGTTCCACCGAATCAAGTGCGGCAAGTTGTTATATAGCTGAGCCATCCAAAAGGTAAAACCGCAACCCTTGTTTTTGGTTGCCAGCCTTTTTTTTGGGATGAGAAATCATCAAATGACTTCTCCCGCTCTGGGCGGAGTGGATGGGAGTGTCTGACTTTTACTGACTAAAACCCATCCATTTTCCTTCATTGCCCTGTGTGTTCCGGAGACGCGGTATCTCTTCGATTAGTCCCGCGGCTCTGGCAAGCGTCGGCCCTTTCAGGCCCCTCCTAATGCTGACACTCTTTGAGGCGCGCGTGGAACACGAACGCGCCGTTGACACGGCCTGTCGTCATAAGACAGACGGACGGCGAGCTTGTCCACAGCCCACAGTCCACAGGCCCCCGCCTAAGGTGGCTGGGGGCCACCAGGTGGCCTCCAACGCCCGGGGCGTCTCCCGCGGTGGCCGGGACGAGAGGTTCTCTCCCTCTCCCATTCCGCTTCCTCCTTTGCTAGCATGACTGCTTCTCAGAAGGAGGTGACGGCGTCCCATTCCGCCTCGCTCCGGACCATGGATTGGATCAGGGATCGTCGCTTCGAGGACACGGCGGTGCTCCGCCCAAGCGGGGCACACCTGTACAGTGTGCTCCACCTGTAACTGTACAGTATATAAAATTTTCGTAAGTTTTGTCATGGGTTCACCACTCACCAACCCTGTCCTCTGTCACTCAAGGTTCATTGGAAGACCAGCGTCAGACAGAATCTGTCCGGCAACATTATTCAAATAAACCATTGCAGCCTAGAGGCACATACCAATTTCTTTTTAGTGATGGATGTCATTTTTTTCATTTTATGTGGGTGTTTATGATGGACTGTCGGCGAATAAATGCTTTATATTTCTATTCTTTTCAGCCAAATTAATTTTACGTAGGTTAAACTTCACATATTCTGCAAAACTTCAATTTACGCAAAAATCGCATAGTACTCTTGGGTTATTCCAAACTCAAGCCCTTGGGAGCATTTTCGAGTATATTCGGGAGACCTAGACACTGCCATCGGAGTGGACGCAAGCTTAGACAAGTTTATTTTTTATTTACTAAACTATGATTTTAACACTAAAAATTTGTTTTTCTTGGTCAAGCCTTTTTAATTATTATCAATTATTTAAAAATTTAGACATGTTTTGACAGTTTGCTGCTGCCGTTTTTTGTGGTTGAAAATGTCTATTAATTTGAACAAAATTAAGCACATAAAGTAATTGATAGGTGTCTTAATCTTTTCCCAACTAACACGTCACATGAACCTTAAATTATTTTAATACTTTAACCAAACAGGTGTTTAGAGGCGGACTTAATGCCTTAGGCATTTTCTACCAGTCAACCTTTGGTTGGTATAGAGATTTATAGTAGTAGGTGCAAATTGGGAAAAAAAAAACAGAAACGTGATAAGCAAGTGCTTTAATACATAGAGAAAATTAATGAACTAGAACAAGGGCAACGGATAAGTACTACATACTCTATAGATAGTTGTTCTAATTAGGAAAACTACGTTCATTGCAAAGTGGAACACAAACATTAATCTAATTAAATATCCTTAATCTTTTCCTTATGTGTTTCAAGAAACTTTCAGAGGGATGGAAAATAACAGTTCACTGGTAATTAATATGCGAGAAAATTTGCATTTATAAGATACTTTCTTCTGCTGATCAGGCTTGGCCTAGATAATGTAGTTAAGTCAACTTGATATTTATGTAACTGTGTTTAGGAACAAATCATGCATATCCTAACCTGCACGCAGAGTTCCTAATATCGTCATCGAAAAACCTTAAGCTTTAACAAGAAGAAAAAAACCGGCCAAATGCGAGTTGGACTCGCGTACCGAGGGTTCCGTACAAACCAGTAGGTTATAATCTATACTATATAATATTATAAAGCAGAAGAGTTTGTTTGTTTGTTTGTTTGTTTGGTTGAACGCGGTAATCTCAGGAACTACTGGTCCGATTTGAAAAATTATTTCAGTGTTAGATAGCCCATTTATCGAGGAAGGCTATAGGCTATATATATCATCACGCTAAGACCAATAGGAGCGGAGCAGTAATAAAAAATGTTACGCAGACGACGTTGCACGGGTCAGCTAATATACCTATAAAATTATAAGCAGATGTTGCGATTTACGATTTATGACGTATTAAAAAAAAACCACTAACTAGATTTCGTTCAAACCAATTTTTGCTGGTAGTTTACATGGTAATGGACACCATAATATATTTTTTTTACTTTTATCATTCTCTTATTTTAGAAGTTAAGGGGGGACACATTTTACCACTTTGGAAGTGTCTCTCGCGCAAACTGTTTAGAAAAAAATAATATAATAAAAAATTAAATTATAATTATTTATTATTATTATTATTATTACTAGCCTGTACTGTCCCACTGCTGGGCAAAGGCCTCCCTCCATTCCTTCCAATTCTCTCGGTGTTGTGCCTCTTCCTCCCAATTCGTAAGGAAGACATCCAGGTCGTCCCGCCATCTCTTTTGCGGTCTGCCGCGGCCTCGTCTCGCTGTTTCAGGGTTCCAAACCAGTATTTTACGGGTCCACAGTTTGTCCGGCATGCGGCATACATGTCCTGCCCAGTCCCATTTAAGTTGGGCAGCCTTTTGAGCCACATCGACGATTTGTGTTTTGGAGCGCAGTGTAGTGTTTCGGACGTGGTCTGTCAATTTAACACCTAGTATACTGCGCTCCATAGCACGTTGGCAAACCTTGAGTTTGGACTTTTGGATGTTAGTCAAGGACCAAGTCTGTGCACCATAGGTCATGATGGGGAGAATACACATATCCATCAGCTTGCGTTTTAGTGTCATAGGCAAAGTGCCCTTAAATAGCTCCTTCATGGACCAGTAACTCTTCCAGGCATTTTCCGTTCGTCTTGCAATTTCCTTTTCTTGCCTTGCCTGGAAAGATACTACTTGGCCCAAGTAGATGTATTCTTGGACGTATTGTATATTCTCCCCGCCTACGTGTATGTTCCTTTTGGAGCTGTTGGTCATGATTTTGGTCTTCGACATGTTCATCTTAAGTCCAACCTCAAGGCTCGCATAGCTAAGGTCTTGTAGCATTTGCTCTAGTTCTGTGGCTGTAGGAGAGAAAAGGACAATATCATCAGCGAAACGTAGATTAGTTAGTCTCGCTTGACCGATGACTATACCCTTCTCCTCCCATTTGGCTGCCAGTGTCTGAAAGACTTCTTCCAGGGTACTGGTGAACAATTTCGGGGACAGCGGGTCGCCCTGTTTGACTCCCTTAAGAATATCAAACTTAGGACCTAATCTCTCTAGCTTGATGGCAGCTGTGCTATGGGTGTATATGTTTTGCAGTAAATGTATATAGGTTGGTTCTATTTTTTGTTTCGTAAGAGCACTGAATATCGCAGAATGTGTGATGCTGTCAAAGGCTTTAGAATAGTCTACAAATGCAAAATATATAGGATTTTTAAATTCTTGAAATTTTTCGACTATTTGGTTGATGGTGTATAAATGGTCTGTCGTAGAAAGCCCTCTACGAAAACCAGCTTGTTCTGGGGGTTGTTTTTCATCCAGTTGATCAGCTATGCGTTTTTCGATGATTTTAATAAATGTTTTGTAAATGTGGGAAATAAGGCTAATTGGTCTATAATTATTTATATCGGACTTATCACCTTTCTTGTGGAGAAGTATAATGTTGGCATGGCAAAAATTTGTAGGAAAGTTACCAGTATGTAGGATGTCATTGAACAACCTAGTCAGGTAGAAGAGTAATGATGGTTCACCCATTTTTAAGGCTTCAGTACTCACACCATCTTCACCACAAGATCGGTTATATTTTAATTTGCTGAGTGCATCACGAACTTCCACTTGAGATATGGGAGATATATTATCGGAACATGAATAGGTAGATGGTGGCTGCGTATGAAGTGTTTCAGAATAAAGGCTCTTATAAAAAGTTGTGCAAATGTCTAGAATTTTGTCTCTGTTGATTTGTTTAACACCTCTGCTATCTTTAAGACATGTTATCCACGATTTTTTATTGCTTATTCCTTGCTTTGCTATTTTAAGTGATCGGTTTCTTTCTAAAGCATCCTGAATTAGTTTTTTATTATAATTTCTTATATCTTTTCTGATGCTGCGCTTAACTTCTTTGTCTTTCAACCTGTATTGTAAATCTCTATTTATTACATTTAAAGCCTGTCTCTCTTCTATAAGTTTTTTAGTTTCCCCTGAAAGTTTTTTAATTTTGTTTTTATTTTGTTTGACTACTTTGCTGGCTTTTGATATGCTATTAATTATTTCTTTATATTGTAAATCTACACTTTTTTCTTCGTTTTCCTCGTTTAAAATATCAAAACTGTTTCTTAAGTCTAAATTAAATTCTTTTTTACAAGCTATAAGGGATTCTTTATTCAACTTTCTGATTTTATTTTTAAATATATCCTTGCGATGGATTTTTGTGTCTAGTTTTAGAATTGCGCGCACGGGCCTATGATCAGAACTAAATTTAAGTTGGTTAATAACTTGAACATTGTTAATAATTTGTTTTTTGGATGCGAGAATATAATCTATTTCATTTTTTGTAATCTTATTAGGGAAAATCCATGTCCATCTTCTTTGTTGTTTCTTGTAGAAGAAGCTGTTACCTATACATAAGCTTTGTCCAAAAGCAAACTGAATTAGTCTAGAGCCACGTACGTTTCGGTCTCCAGAACCATGCGGGCCAACAATTGACTCATCATCCATAGCTTGCTTTTGGCCCACTTTGGCGTTGAAGTCACCTAGAACAATATTCCAGGTGCTTCGATGTTCACTACACGCTTTATCAAGTAGGTCATAAAACTCTTCTACTTCGTCGTCGGGATGGGATGACGTAGGGGCGTATATTTGGACTATGGTAAGTGTTTTAGTGCTTGAAATTCTAAATTTTAAAACTGCGATTCTGTCTGAATATGACATAAACTCTAAAATATTATTTTTCCATTTTTTCGCTACTAAGAAGCCCACTCCGTGGAATCCTGCTGTCTGACCATAGTAATAAAATATATTATTTTCTCTTTCTAAAGTTTCTTCTCCATTTCTTCTTACTTCAGATAACCCTACTATATCCCATTTTATCTCATTTAATGCATTTTCGAGTTCAAGTAGCCGATCCTCTGTTTTTAAAGTTCGAGTGTTATAGGTTAAAACGTGAAGCGTTTTATCGTTGTCCGGTTTATTTTTTGCCTGGGTCGTATAACGGGAGATCGATCTCACCCGGAGATTCTTAGCACCCCTGGCTCCAGGGCGAGCCTGCCCACCGTCATCAGCAGTATCACCGCTGGAGCCGCCGGGCATTTGGGGCCTATTTTTCTTCTTCTTCATCATTATGTTTATGGAGGGGATTAGACATTTAACCCATCACGCTTGTCTATTGCGGGTTGATGGGTGAACAGTGAACCTGCTCACTCGGTTCGTGGGCGCTGCGGTCAACATTAAAATTAATACTAACCGTCACCACCCTGAATTGACGTCCTGTTCTTACGACAATTGTCCAACTTAGGCCATTTGCAGACTGTGACAGTTAGCATGCCCTAAGTTGGCTGTTGTTTACTTAAGGATGTTAAAGTAAAACGTTTCCCTCAGTCGACTTTTACGACATGCGCGGGGTGATAAGCAGCTGACACATTCTATGTTTTTCTTTTGCTCCCAGATCAGCATGGAAGAAATTATAATAGAAACCTCAATTTCATTTTTGAAGACCTATCCATAGATACCCCACACGTATAGGTTTGATGAAAAAAAAAAATGAGTTTCAGTTCTAAGTATGGGGACCCCCAAAATTTATTGTTTTTTTTTCTATTTTTGTGTTAAAATCTTTATGCGGTTCACGGAATACATCTACTTACCAAATTTTGACAGCATAGTTCTTGTAGTTTCGGAAAAAAGTGGCTGTGACATACGGACAGACAGACAGACATGACGAATCTATAAGGGTTCTGTTTTTCCATTTGGCTACGGAACCCTAAAAATCATTTTATATTTTTTCTCACTGTTCTTTATTTTTACGAAAAAGAGTTTAAAGCTTGAACGTTAAACGCTACCAGACTCTCTGATGTGGCCACGTATCCAAAATATATATTATGTATATATATTTATATGTATATCAAAACGTTATCCTCAATAAAGTCATTACGATAAAGCGTGGGTAGAACCGTAGGTTTAATATCGGAGCAGCGTATCATAAAATATTACTTTATGGTAATACACGCTGCGGTATTTCCCTATAGTTTTCGCGCAGTAACCAACTTGCCAAGATAAGTTATAAATATGGTTACAAATATGGTCGATCCAGATTATCCAGCATATGAAAATAAACGTAGTCAAAATATTGAAGAAGGTACTTAATTTTTGGCAAATAACGGAGATGTGCTACGCCGCGTAGCATGCTACGAAACACGTAGACTGTACTATGACTACGTAGCAACACCATTGAGCCAACGAACAATTCAATACATCAAAAACTGAGCGCCCTATATACCAAAGCTCAAATTCCTGTCGAGTTGCATTTTGTGACTTAATTAATGACATAACATACTGAAAACTATTTATTTCAGGAAACGTGGCGTGGCTTTGTTTTAGTCATAAGAGTCAATACTTACTTTTCACCTTTTATTACTACTTTGTTGGGTGTTCGATATAGTTTTATTAATAAATGCTTTCTTTTCAGAAGCCCAAACAAAGTGTTATAACAAAATCATAATATCCTCTTACGTACCTACGAATAGGTGGATAGAGAGAGGTATAAAGCAATTTGATGTCTCATAAAGCGTAGTTGATTATCATACCGAATAATCATGAGCTTCTCATTGCATTGCACTAGAATCTAATTCGTTGAGGTGCGCTAATGACAACTAGAGCGTTTACCTGCGTTCTAAATATCGAATTGTACCTACTTGCCTAGTATTGAAATGATAGTTAGATATGGCATTTCTTACCGAAAGACTTAACTTCACTGAGTGGCATACAAATAACAGTTATCTAATAATAATCTATACATCTATCTATATTACATACATACATACATTTATATACATACATATACATATACATACATATAAATTAAATTGGAGTGTCTGTTTGTAATATTGAAATAACCGTTTTTTTTAATACATGTATATGAATAAATATATGGTACATACACCAAAATAACATTTTTTACAATTTTTGTCTGTCTGTCTGTTTGTTCCGGCTGATCTCTGAAATGGCTGTACCGATTTTTATGGGACTTTTATTGGCAGGTAGCTGATGTAATAAGGAGTAAATAAGGCTACGTTTATTATAGAAAAAAATAATTGAAGAATCGACTGTTAGGCGGAACGAAGTTCGCCGGGACAGCTCGTCATCAATATGTATAAAACTCTTACGTTACTGAGTAACTGAGTGATTAAGTGACTGTCAAACAAAGCTGAAGTTACTGGTCGTAAGAAGCTGACATTTGGCATGTATGTAGGACATGGTTCTTAGGGAGCAATAAGAGAAGATTTCTCGAAATTCCTTCGGAACCGGATAAAAACGGGATATGCGCGTACGAAGTCGCGGGTAAAAGCTAGTTTTTAAAAATGTATAACACTGGCAGCCCATATTATCAGTTGTTCCAAATATTCTTTTGTTCAGGCCATGCAATGTCTATCTGTAAAAGATAACTGCCATTAAGGCCCTGATGACAATAAAACACCGTACACATCTTTGTCTAGTGCTTATTATGAGGTATATTCAGGGTGAATTTTTAAACTGCGCTCAGGGTTAAATCCGAAACTATGAGAAATATGACGTGTTATTACGTCCCAGAATTTGATCCTTATTAAATGTAGCTAACACTTGCGGATGGGTCGATTCCTGGGTAGGAACAACGACTTCAAAATCCGATGAGCCTGTTTTAATTTTTATCAAAATCGTGCTCGAGACTCCTTTCTCCTTTCTTCCATTGTTTAAACGCACAATTTAAAAATTAACTCTGTATACAAATTCACCCTGTATAATCAATAATGAAGTAAAGGGGTACTTTAAAATTTGAAACGTAAAGTGAAACAAACGGAAATGAAGTTGCGGAAAAAAATAGTCAAATAAATTCGTTACCCCTACTAGAACCAGTACAACGTGAGTTTTACTGGTACTACCGGCTATTTTTTACACAAAAGCCAGCGTTTCTAAGGCTAAATGGGGCTCTAGACCACACAACAATGCACACTTTTTTTTCTTTTATCTCCTTTTTACATCTCTTTAAAAACACTGGAACTCCTTTTCTCTGGAAGACCTATTTTAGATCTAAATAGGTCAGAGATTAAGTAACTGCAAGGTGACAAAAGATTATTTTGTGATTATTTCATTTCCATTAATTATTTTGAAGGTATATTGTCTTCCGAGAATTTTTATTGCAATTTATCATCTGCCTAGCCTTTTCCCAACTATATTGGGGCGGCTTCTATTAAAACCGGATTCAGCTGAATAAACATATTTTACGGGGAACAGTTGCCTACCAGACCCCCACAACCCATTAACTCGGTAACACAACTCCTCGGCAAGACTGGTGTCAGATTTCCTGGCTTCTGACAATCCGTAACGACTACCAAAGATCTCCAAATGTCAGCCGGGACCAAAAACTTAACGTGCTTTCCGAAGCACGGAGGAAACTCGGTAAGTTAAGATGGTCACCCATCCACAGACCAACCTCGGCAAGCGTTGCTTAACCTCGAAGATCGACCCGTGCGGCTGTTATTATTTAGCCACAAGCCCCTCATTGAGCAGTTGATATCAGTTTTAAAATGTAACCAGCTAGCTAATGTCGATATCAAGGAAAATGTACATAGATTATTAAATAAAGAGTGAAATCAATTAAAGTCGTCCCTCATTTGCCTTCCACTATAAGTTGGAAAATGTAACAACTAAGCTAATATAGATACCGAGCAAAAGCCGCATCTCGTCGGGTTCCAACTGCGAAACTATTGCGGTCCGGCGCGGCGCTTCGACGCGTTCCGATCAAATCGAAACAACTCGAACAATACCCATAAAGTGCTCGATCGAACAAGACGTGTAGCGGGTTTGTTTGAAATCGAAACTTGTGAATAGTTTTGTTTGACGGCTCATGTCGGTTTATATTGTGGAGATAAAATTACTGCTTCATTCTATCGCTACATTTTATTGAGCCACAGTTCTGGGAAAACCTTTTCATGAATTAATTGACTTCAATGTAAGGGCTTAGTTTGGACAGTGCCTGTATGTTGTTTCTACCTTTAGTAGTTTGGACGAAATCGAAGGCAGTAAATGTTTTACTCATCTCTTGATTCATAAAGCAAATAAATTCAGATTGTGCCAGCTTGAGAAACTGTTTGGTAAAGAAACCACTACAGAAAATTATTTTCACTATCAAGACAGATTCATGGCTGCAGCACTGGCCAACCTGTGGTTTTTAATGAGATACCATTTCATACCATAATAAACCAAGCTATATCTTGGCTACAGAAACAGTGCTGAATATCTAGGTATGTTTTTTTTCCGATATCTAGATATGATACCCCATGTGATAGAACATGAGCTTCAACAATGTAATGGGCTTTTGGCCAGCCTCGGGTACCCGATTTATTACTGGCAATTTAATACCTACTATTGAAAAGAAAATTGAATTATACATTTTTCCATCCATTTCGATTATTAATTGGGGATCGAACCCTCGTCCTAAGGTTCACAGTGACGCTGACCCCATTCGATTTGACACTGATAATGTAATTTGTACCTGTGTCAAACCTTGGCGCTTTAACTAAGCCGTACTAAAAAGCTTTTAGGAACATTGCAGGCTCAATCAGTAGAGATAGATTCATGCATGCCTTAATCTCCTAGTGGTATGATCAAAGTTTCGAACTCACATAGCCCAGTTAATCATTACAATGTGATGGGTGGCGAGCGAGCCTATTTCCATTTATCGGACATGTTCTGAGGGAATGACGACCGCGGCCAACTCGGGATGTAGATCGGCGATAATTTAGACTGAATCCAATTTATATACATTCACAATGAAAGTACAGCATGAACATAGTGTCTCTTCTTTGTTGCTTGGTCAATGTACTTATTAAGTTATTTTATTAAGTATGGAAAGATGCACCTTCACTATTTATCAGCTGGCGATCCAATTTACCTTATTTTTAAAGATAAACATGAAACAATAAAAAAATATATGACTTACTTTTCATCTTCTGGTAGCTCGATGTATAGCGGCAGCAGCGTGATGTTGCGCAGATGGAGCGGGTAGTCGCCAGCCAGGTACGAGCGCGACAGGTCGGCGAGCGAGCGGTTGAACGCGCGCACCGCGTCGGCGGCCGAGCGCGGGGCGGCGATGCCCACGTAGAAGGCGGAGCGCGCGTCCGCCTGCAGCACGCGCAGGCCGCCCGACGCCGCCAGCACGGCGCACGCGCACCAGGCATACCAAGCCGCGCACGCCGCCGCCGCGCCCTGGCGCCCGCGCATCGCACACCTCACCGCCGCCCGCGACCCGCCCGCCCCCCGCACCGCCACGCCATACCACTCCCCCGAACACCATCCACCCTCAAACTACCGTCCTACCACACACTGTCACCCGCCCCAACATTTACCGCACTTTATATTTACAACTGTTTATTTTACAGTCAAACTGTTACTGTTTATGACACAGAATTACTATGGACGGTAAATCATAATAAAATTGTATATTTTTCCGTGCTGCGATCCCTGGTACTCGGCTCATTTGCGTATCTGTAACAAAAGGAGGACATCTATTATTTGTATGGTAATGACTTTAACGGGAACATTGTAATTACAAATTAAGCTTAATCAATATTAACATTTGCGTAGCAGTGCTACGCAGGATCTCGTAGCAACTCACTACGAGGTTACGAGTTTGGGGAGCTTCGCTTTGCGGTCAGATGGGTTACACTAGTTATCATTCGTATATCTTGTTATAAAGTACAAGTGAATCGGGTTATGAGTGGACCCTGAACGTTAACCGATTTTACTGAATAGGTTACCGGTAGGATTCGGGTCCTACCTACGAGGACACCTATTCACACCTACATCTGTTCAGAATGGTCTGTCACATCTTCACCCTAGTCCCAATCATATTGTTGGTTTTAATATAATGCTTCAGAGAGTATATTAGCAATGTAGATGATACCGCCTAGTTGGCGCCGAAATGAAAACATAGAGAGGATACGTATCAGATTTTACTTCATTTATTATTCAGAATACACAAACTTTTCGGACGTAATAAGTATAAAAGGTCAAAAAAAAAGAAATTAAACTTTACCTCCCAATCCATAACAGGCAGTCAGCAACAGAGCCCTTATCCATTTACACCGAGTCCTCGGTTTAAGCAACTGCAGGTTTAATCTTGTTTACAGCTAGTACACATTAATTAATTTATGTTCGGCATTATCACACTTTTTCGTAGGTCGTGCGCCGTCGGGCTCAATTTAGTTCCCAGCCGAATTAAGCAAGCCCCTGACGTGACATAACCTATTTATTTTCACGAAAAACCGTGTTCAGTTAACGGTGCTCATTAATTATTTCAGGATATACTTAGTGGAGCAGTAACCTCGTAACTTGATAGTCTACGGGAACGCATATAAGTACGCACTCGTTAATATCAAATAAGGTTATTAGGTACGTTGCAGTAAGGGCCTATAAACATAATTAGTTTTATGTTCCCATAAATGGCGACGATGTCTCGATTTCATAGTTATGGATATTAGTTAGAGATCATAAACTAATAATAAATTCCGTAACACTGACTGGATCTCACTCTATACTCTGAAAAAGTTCATTCATCTATCTTATGAGTACTAACTCCGTAACTAAATGGAGGTTTTGGAGTTAGGGAATTATTAAACTTTACCAGAATGTCAAATATTGTCAGGTTTTTTAATCAGCAGTGTTTGACAAATTCTTACCATCATTTTCTTACTTCTTTTGATTCAAAGTGAAGCGTATTCTTTAATTTCTAGCTAATATACTTGATATTAGATATTCATTTTGAATATTAATTTTACTGTTTATTTATTTTTTAATCTTAATGTTTTAATGATAATTTTGACTTTTGATTTTATTTTCGATTTTATTTTATTTTCTATTATGATTTTGTTCCTAATTTAGTTTTTCTATACTCACGACAAATTCTTGTTGGTAAACGTATGTATAAGAAGCAATTTTTTTTTTTCGTAAGTGCTGTGTACTCCTGTTCTAACTAATTCACCATTACTTTAATGCATATTATGTTTTATTTTTTATGTTAATGTCTCTAGTGAATAGGTCGTTGGTGTACCTATCCAATAAATAAAAACTAAAAATAAATATTAAATAAACCATGCCAAAATGATGAACAAATTGCCTATACATTTTGTGTCCTTATACAGTTTCTGATAGATGATAATTTGATTTAGCTAGCACAAAGTTAAATCCCTAGGATTAAACGTCAAGACCGTGTGAAGTGTTGATTTGGATTCAAAACACACCCTCGTCACCCGACGTCTTCGCGATGGTATTAATTGAAACTATATACAGAGTATGTAAACTATGTAATGCTGAACTATCGCACGTCACAGCTTTAGATAGGTATATGAGTTAATGTTTAAAATATTTGACGTTTGTTTGATCTCCATCACAATAAAATAATTTATCATCATTATTTTATTTAGCATCATATTTTTTTGCGGTCAATTAATTAGATGGCCGATTCTACAATTTTCATGCAACGCGGAAACTTTCGCATTCGCATGTCAGTCGCCATCTATCAAAAATGTATGGGGAAATTGAGGCTTTTTTGACGGATTGCGATTGAGATGCGAATTCAAATTATGCTCAAGTAGAATTAGCACTCAGAGATAACGATTGTCAATTATTCCAAAATTTATAGAATTGGCATGCGCTTTGGAAAGTAGCATGGCCAATCATTAAATTATTTAATTTGTTGTATTTTTTTTTTTTAACTTTTTAAAAACTTAAGACCATGTAATTTACATACCTACCATATTCTGACAAATAAACGATGATTATGATTATGATTACGATTATTATAATTTATTAAAAATTAATTTTAAAGCGTTCCGTAATCAACAAGGAACCCTTCTCTTCGTTTCACCATGTCCGTCTGTCCGTCCACGTTTTAGGTCACAGACTCTTAGCTCTAGATAGTTGTCATTATTATTATTATTATTATTATTTCGTATGGGTAAAATCTAAGAAAAACTATCACAGCTAAGTAGGCTTTGAAAATTAGTTAGATAAAGAAACCATGAACTCAATTTATATATTCAATCGTTCATGGAATCAAATAAAAAGCTCCATTCTAAGTCGGCAATTCTGACGAGCAACTACTGAACTCTACACTGCGCGTGGCCCAACATGCACTTGGCCATTTTTTATGTAGAGAGTTGGATAGAGACTGTTGAAATTGCCAAATTGACTTGACCACTAGCCATTTTGGGAGCGCATATTAATCACATTTGTATATTTTGAACAGTCGCTATCACTGTTGGAAAGCAAATAAATCAATCAGCGAGACAGAGCTTTCAAGTACCTACTCGTATCAAAGATATTTGAGACAGGACATCTTCTTGTTACGAGCTGTCGAATACAAGGATAGACAAGCTATGTCAGGATATCAGGTATCGTAAAGGTACCTGATATCCTGATGCAGCGTAACAATGTGTTCTCAACAATCAACCTGCAGTTAAAAAGCCATTGTATAATGCGAAAGCTTCTAAGAGAGAATTTCCGCTTAGGTAGTCGTAAATAGTTTTAAGATTCGTGCTCCTACACAAAATACCATGTCTACCTTCATCTGTCACATTTAGGTATATTTAGGTATAAGCTATGGGAAGTGCTCGTAGCTAAGTAATGCCAAACAAGGTTAAGCAACGCTTGCTGATGTCGGTACTTTGATAGGCGAACATCCAAGTCACATTGAGACTTCGCCGTTACTCGAAACCACGCACAAGCTTTTGGGTACTGGCCATCATTTGATCTTTGATGGTTGTTTAGGTAGTCCGAAGCCAAAGAAAAAGTCTGACACAAGTCCTGCCAAGGTGTATCTTGTTACCTAGTAACTGGGTTGCGGAGATCAGATAGGCGGTCGTTCTACGTAAAATACTGGTACTCTGCTCAATCTGGATACACTGGCCGACCTGTTCATAGTTGAGAAAAGCCAGATTTTTTGCAATTGCAATTATCTGTAAAAATATATATATAATAAATGCTGATATATGAACACCAGTCTTGCCGAGAAGTACCGTGTAACCCAGTTAGTGAGTTGTGGAGGTTTGGTAAAAATCTGGTACTTACTCAGCTGAAGCCGGTTTGACTGGAAGCCGACCTCAATATAGTTTGGAAATGGCTAGGCAGATGATGAAAGACAATATTTTGCATGCAGCTGCGATGAAACATATTATCAACTCAGTTAAACTTCGCACATAAAGAAAGGCAAGCTTTGAGATCGCAAAGATTTCTTTAGAGGAATCTTCTTGCTCTCCGAGATCGAGAGCATCCTTCTTCAATATTTGAGTTGAATGAACAAATTCTAATTTCTCTCCCATATTTCTCCATTCGTAAAAGCTTTTCATTCATTAATCGAATCTTCCTTTGATGTAAGTACCTACTAGAAACCTACAATTTGCGTGCGGTTAAGGATTGAGTAGGATGTAGAATTAATTAAATGCTAATAACTTGCGGTCACATTATGAGGCCACGTCGGCTTCGGTCAGTTAGACTTAGCTTTAATCCCAACTTAGTAAGTGATTACTAACAAGTTACGCGTAGATCACACAACTAATGCAATTCAGAACACGAATTTTGTTAACAAGTCTGTTTCTAGGTGGGATAGGAAAGAGTTTGCAGTTTATTCTAAGTACCCTAATATTGCTTAGTCGCGGGAAATAGCCTTAGACGTCGCCCCTGTTGGTTATCGTAAAAATACTCGGTAGAAAAGTCCAGTTACCGATATCGGTAAAGGTTTTGACCATCGATCCGGATATTAAACCTGTCCAGTAAACGACTTGATTACAGCCCCAAAAAGAAATAAAGACTTTGCAATCTTTAATAGAATTGATTCTTCGAACGCTATCAATTTTTGAAAGACTTTCCTGAAGTGCTGACAACGATCAATCGTTGAAGCAATCAGGGGTAGAACTTTGTCAATGAGCTACTAAATACCCAACGTTCTTCAAGTAGGATGAAACAAGACTTATTACTGGATTCCATACAATCCTCAAAACCCTTCCAGTTCCATATATCTCTAGTTGGCAGGACCCACTCTAATTTGCATTGTTTACTGTTGCACGGACAACATACTTTACAAAATTTGCAGCATAGACACTCGCATTCGGAATGAAATATTATTCATACTCAACACGTTTCATAACTCTAACTTTACGGCTCCGTTAACCTGATAGGAGTAACGGATTGAAAAATTGAATACTTGATGCTGCTTACGTATTAGAATTTCTGAAGTTATTTTAACTATTTCACTGTCTACAAAATTTTTGCCCTTAGGATGAGACATAATTTCTAGCAGATTTTGTGTAAGTTTTATTTTTTCTCAAGATATACCATTTTATTTTCATAACGCAGTTCGCTAGTACTAAAATACAAAATATAATATAGGTAATATCGATGTACCGTAGCTAAAAATTAATATCTTGAGAAAAAAAACTCTTAGCGAAACAAACAAAACTGAGTTTAAACGAGAAAGAGTAGTTCTAAAGGATGCTGTAGCTAGAAATAACCATAAAAAATTTCTATCTTCAAAATAATACTTCAAAACCCGCCAAAAACCGTGTTTTAAGCACTTTGAGATTGGCATATCTCAAAATTCTGAGCTACTAGAGCAATTCTTTGTCCGGATTTAGATTCAGCGTCAAAAAATCTACAAGAAATGATGCGTCTCCTATGGGCAATAAGAAAATTAAATTTTGTAGACTGATTTCGATATAACTAAGTTTGATACACATATGTTCAAAACACATAGTGGTCGACTAAATTACTGTTTTAATCACCTAATTTTGAGTAAACTAAAATTAATTGTAATAACGAACAATTAATCTAATGTTTTTTTTTTTGAATATTGGATATTTCAACTATGTTTAACACGAAATACCTAATGGACGACTCGCCTACAATTTATGAATACTTTTGAGGCTAAAGAGACCTAAAATGGCGACTAATCAGAGCACATGTCTAACCTATCCATGTCGGAGTGCTCATGGGGGGTAAGTTACCGAGCTGGCGCGGTCGCTCTGTGTTAGGCGGTAAGATCAAATATCGATTATACCAGATGATAATTATATCAAAAGAACGTTAAGTATACTGAAACAAACAAGTGAAGTATAAAACATACTAAACAAAACCCATTTTTTATTTTTACTTTTTAGCACGACTTTCCAAACAAAAGGAGTATTTTTATTATATTTCAGAAGAAGACGGTCGACGTCCTAAGGGCGGAGCCCCGCTACACGGGGCTCCTATTTCTGTCTGCAGGGTTTAAAAGAACCTAACCAATCCGAACCTCGGGGTGTCCCTGACGTTGATCGTCTTCTTCTGGTTCAAAATCCCATAAACAGACAAAATTAGGTTTTTGTTCAAAATCCAACAGTAGGTGAATCGTCCGTTGGTTCAATCAACCTTGGGAATATTAATTGTTGGTGAATTCTCGTACGGTTAATTCGTTATGTAGGTATGTATGGATTTTATTTTAATACAAGATATTAATCTATACTAATAATATTATAAAGCAGAAGAGTTTGTTTGTTTGTTTGTTTGGTTGAACGCGCTAATCTCAGGAACTACTGGTCCGATTTGAAAAATTCTTTCAGTATTAGATAGCCCATTTATCGAGGAAGGCTATAGGATATATATCATCACGCTAAGACCAATAGGAGCGGAGCAGTAATGAAAAATGTTACGCAGACGACGTTGCACGGGTCAGCTAGTATTATGATAATTATGTAACTCTTGATGTTTGTTGTACCGCAAAAACAGATTCCGGTATTTTCAAACTGACAAAATACTAGTCAGTGTTTGATATTTATCGATCACGTAGACACGACCCCGGTACGTCTGTCCATCACCAATCCCAATAGCTTAGTCTTTGAATATTCAACGATAAAAGCGGGATGACACTTTTAGAATAATATTGTGATGAAAAAAAGGAAACAGCATATTTTATATGTGTCCTTGTTTAGAAAACATTTTAAAATATTAACTTTGAAATTTCAAAACACTGTGTCCGACCCTCACACTGCCATTTTTTATTCGTTACCTGAGGCATTTCAAAGCTCTTTGGAATTCATCTAATTAAATATCCGTCTACGAGTATTCAGTTCCAGACTAACACAGCTATCTCGTATAATAACGTTTCTTGAAGATGACGAAATTCTCTTTTTGTACAGAATAATAACTTTCATGCATACTGTGTAAGGTTCTATTTAATTTCACAAAACATTGAAATGAGAATACTTGTTGGAATTGAATAAAGAATGGTTTTATAAATTCGTTATTACACGGCTTTTGATTTCTCACTGGCGACTATTTGACGAGTCTCTATAGCTTAAACTGACGGCACTTCATGTTAAAATAAGCCTCGAGGTCTCGTCGAGCGCCTAGCTCGGCTCGCTGTAATTGGACGTGTAGCAGCGGCCCGCTTATTTCGAACGGAATTAAGCAAATACAGCTGTGGTAGCATTAGTTATATCCAACGCGATAATTCCACGTTTTTTTATACATGCAAATGGCCCATAATGTCAAATTTCACCTTCACTTACGACAACGACTACTTCAGTATGACAGCCGCTACGAAAGCCAATGAGATCACTTTGCTGAGAAAACACATTTTCACGCTCGATATATTTTGACTCACCGAACGTTTTATAAGTTCACACCAAGAGATTTCCGAGTTCACCTTACTTTGCACCTACAGAAGAATTTGAATCTAGTTTTTACACAGCATTGAGTTTGTCTGGGTAATATACGACAGGTTCAGATAAAACTTCTGTGACAGTAATCGTGACGCGAACAACGTGTGATATGAGCAGCCTTTCTAGTTTGTAAATTATAGACGTGCTCGGCGCCATTAAACTAGCGAAATTTTACTTTAAATTGCGTTAATTTACTCACTAGACATAACGTTTGAGCTTATCATTTGCATATTACATACTAAAACTACTTTGAATATGATACTTTTTATGTGTCACTAACGAACGTGAATATATTCCGTGAACAGTTTACGGAACTAAAGTTGGTTTTATTCATTAAAACCTACTTTAGTTGAGAGCAGCATCTTCAATCTGAGCGGCTAAGCTATTAGTCTGACCCGTGATTAAATGGAAGGCCAGCACTTATGTAGCACCCTAGTTGCCCCGTATAAGTCACCTGACCGACCATATACATCACAAACTAGCTGTTGTAGGTACATAGAAAGAACAAATACGCGAGGAAAAGTTAAAAGTTGTTTTATGACGTCAGACAGAAGTCATCCATCACTAGTAGGCCGATCTCATAAACAAAATATACCATGACGTACGGACAAAGTAACTTATCCCAAAAAATAATGTCGATATTCAATTTGTAGCTTATCATGCATGTAGGGACAGTGAACTGGAATTTAATGTACATCAGAAATACGTTTCAGCCAGTGGAACGAAACCTCACAGACTGATGATTTAATTACTCGGCAGTCGATAAAGCAATAGCGTTACGAGCTGACGTATTGGTGACATAAATAGATGAGCTGAAACTATTGACTGTAGTGATTTCATTAGTGCTTTTAGCGCAGCACCTGTTGCTGGCACAGTTTGACGATACAGCCGGTCAATTCTGTAAACATGTCGAAGTGAAGGAGTTGGTAAAGTGATCACGAAGTGAGCTGTCAAACCATACAAATAATCTGCCAGTCGATTCTGTTGACATCTCACCGTGATCACTTAGGTGGGGTGAACGACAAGTGAGCTGTCATGCCATCTTGTTAGCATGGTTTGACAGGTCACTTGTCGTGCGCTTCGCCTAAGTGTTCACTTCGACATCTTTACTGAATCGCACTGCTGGAATGACAGGTCACATCCACACTCCACCTGGGTGAACACGGTGAGACATCAACATAATGATGTTTGTATACTTAGGTGAATAAATGATTACTTGAACACTATACAAAAGCACTCTTGTTGCTTATGTAGAGATTGATTCCTATAAAAAATTATGTCACCGTAACGTTGGACTTTGGAGGTACGTTGCATGAAATATTATACGTAAAAGTTTACTTTTGTACCCATGTGTCACAATTTATCATAAAATTAACCAAGTTTAAATTATGTCTCAGCATTATCCAATATCTCAGTTTAAACGAAACGTAAGCCGGGGCTGATGACAACATTCGAATCTTTTGGGAATCGCCTCAAGAGCAATTTAAGAAAAGAAGCTTCGATTTCCTCGGAGACAGTCTGTTCATCGCTGTTGAAGTACCTACCAAGATCTCAGAGGGCGGTGCTACAGCCTCATAAATGTTATCTTAGTATTTAAGACTTGTATTATCAGCTATTTCACTGCCTAAGGGCTTGACTTACCCCTTCAAAAACACAAACGTTTTTCCTAAACGATTTATAAAGAAATAGACGTGTCTCGCTAGAAAAATCTGTAGGTTTTCTATAGGGCAAGTGACAATCAATATCGCCCCTATTATAACGGGACGTGGGTAGACGAAAACGCAGTCCCTTCGCTCCCGAGGGCCACTACAAAAACATTGTACATCAAATAAATCGGAGTCGTTACAGAGAAGTTCACTAGTCCATCGCTCGTGAGTACCTAAAACTCGCGCCAAGGGAGCGGTCGGTTCAACCGCATGGGCCTATGATAACGACAGCTGTAAAAATGTGCTTTGTATGCAAAGTAGCCACTTTAAGACCGTTTTATAGGTCAGATTGTGTTCCTCATATTTTCACCAGCGGGTGCAGTTCAGTAGACAATTTGTAATGGTGGAAACATGTTTATTCGTGACTAGCAAACTAGTCTGTAGTTCGTGCGCTACAATTTATTTCAGTTTTCAGTTTATTTATTTTTGCGCGAATAGTTTTATGGACTTCCGGCAGTAACTAGTTTTAGTACATGTTTAGCTTTTTGAATTTATTTTCAAAAAACCAGTCCGTAACGTTTAAGTCTTTATCACCAGTGTTTTATCAAAACCTGATTAAATTAAATCGGTTAAAACAAAGTAAATATTAGTAGCAGCATCTCGAAACTGTAGATTTGTTAGAAGCACACTTGAAGATTTTGATTTACGGTTTAATTAACACTTGTACAAAAATAGAGTCGAGTGTTTCAAAAGACGAACCATTACTTGATTTGGAATACCGTTAAAAGTTACATTAGTACCTTGTTAATTCGATTTGAATGTCTAAAGAATAAAGTTTTTAAGATGTTGTAGTATATAAGCAACACTTGGTTTAATAGCTTCTTATCGCGTGGGTAGTAACAATGACGTATTATATATAGACACGTCATAAAACAACATCGCGGCGCTTAAAAACAGCGAAAATACTAGATAGCTACTAATACGCATGAAGAAAGGGAAAGAAAATATGTCACCGTACGGCGGAATGCCTGTTGCTAGAGGGAGATAAATATACATCTTCAGTTACGTCACAGGATAAATAAGAGTCAAATTGACAACAAAAAACGTAGTGTCGCGCGACAGGTTGGTGCGTAACTAAGCGCGATGTGGCCAATTGGCTTCATTTCATGTTGTCATTTTAAAGTGCGGACAACGTATCTATAGTTTTATATATCATTGGGTAGTAAGGTCTAACGGCCCCACACACCCTAGTGTCAGAGTTTCTAAACCGAATCAAGGGCCTCTGACATGGTTTATTTGACGACCACCATTTGGCGGCCGGGACCACCGGATTATGCTTGAGTTCCGAAGCACGGAATCATCTTTTTTGTCCGACACTCACGACACATGTCCCTAGACAAACTGGAAAACTACTTTACAAAATATGTTTTTCCGTGGGAATCCATGACCATCGGGTCACTAGGCAAACGCCTAAATCACTCGACCATGGAGATTTATTAGCAGTAACATTTTATTAAAAAGCAGTATAATATAATATTTATAGGTGTAATTTTAATGCAGATTTTTTCCCGAACCCCTTACGTGTGCTGAGTACTTTCAATGGTAGAAAGTACTTACAAGTGCCTCGTATTTAAATAAATACTCCTTTGTATAAACTCATTACTATGTATTTTCTGCATTTCCTTTTGTAGTTTTCGAATCCGAGTACTAATGTATTATGTAGTAGGACGTTTAGTATGTCCCAGAACTTCCTACGATTGAAGAAACCATTAGAATCCATAACGTATTGATACCCGAACACTACAGAATCTGGTTTCTCACTCAGCCATTGTAACTTGCACTTACAAACAAAGACGCTTCGAGCAGGGGAAGTATCTGATAAAGGGACAATAGCCCGAGAACTCACTCCGAAGAAGATTACAGAATATTAGATTACCCACATATTAGCATACAAAGCTTTCATACGGACTGTGACGTGTAGGCTATTGATGAATACCTGTAAGGCACCGGGACGCTTGCGGCAAGCCGTGTGATTTCAATGAGCACGCTTGCCCACTACAAAGGGTACGTTCATTCGGTCCAATATCAATGCAAATGTTGTTGAATGTGTAGCCTCTCCGCTAGAAACGTATAATTTTATCGAAATCGGTTACTGATAAAAAGCCCTTAGATTAACATTATAATACACCCCAGTTCCGCTTCAAAATAACCTTTGAATACTAGTTGACTCGGGGCTTTGTTATGATGGATATTGTCCCTATTACTAACTAAATATTTAAGGCAAACTTTGGGATGAAATTTCGTCTTATTATATTGGGTTAGTAGCAACTCAAATAAAATTGATAAAGTTAAGCAAAGTTTTAATAAAGGTTTTCACAAGGACAAAACGGTTACATTTATCTAAATTAAGTATCACGGTATCTGACAATCTGTACCTACTAAAAACTTTTGTGAGTTTCAAGAGTTTGAAACAGGCAGCCGGAGTAAAGGTATTAGACGAAATGTCTCTTGAGAATATCATCAGTTGATTTCAAATGTCCGACACTTCCGCCCCTTGCCCGATTTAATAATTGTATTACCCCATTATTTTGTAAATCACTGAACAAAAAAAATCCTGTTTCATCGTTTTTAATTATCTTAAGTGGCAAGGTTCAAGATGGTGAAAGAATTAAAGAAAGGCAAATTGGGGCGAGTGCAGCTCGAGGCGGATATGCTTGATTCAGAACATTTTCAATACAAAGTAAACTTGTCCGTAGATTGCGGAACATCCATACAATATATCTAGGTATTACGAACTCATTTGAATTTTAAATCCCGTGAATCTTCTTTGAAACTATGCTAAACTGTCAAAGTTATTCCGTGCGACGACAAATATTACAGCTCAAATGAAGTTTCACTGGATACCGTTCCAAATAGGTCCAAGTTTGTTACTAAAAATAGAGACAGTTCAAGAAAAGAGGAAATGTAGTAAAACTGGCTAACTTAAGTTACTAGAGCAAAGCAGTACTTACGTATTACTTTACGTAATTAAATCCTCATAGAAATGTCCACGTTTTAATAGTTTATACTTCTAAACAACATTTCTTTAACATCATGGAAAATTTTAATACAATTTCCACGGCTTTCCAATTAATTAATTTTGTAACCTGATATTCCGCCAAATACTTTCCATTGAAAATCGAGGTTTACTGGTAAACTCTTCGTGAAGAAAAGTTTTATATAAGACTGAAGAAATAAACCAATATTGATTTAACTTCTTATTTTGTCGGATTGAATAAAAGGGTAGCTGTTTACGTAAAACAAAACCGGAATTTAGAAGTGTACGAATGTTTATCCCAAGATTGAGAACATAGGAAGTCTGTGGCAGAACGTCAATTTACGACAACGGACCTTCTCGTTTCGGGTGTCGTTCCATTAAGACCCTCCCTTAATGGCTTGCGTAACTCGACAACACGAATGTACCTACGAACTACTAGTAAAAATTGTGTTCCACGGACGAATATTATAAAAAGATGATGTCAGCGAAATAAACGGATTAATTTCGGCCGTTGCGACCGAAACTACATCAGCGAATTTATTTGATCTGTTTTTAGTTGCTTCAACGTATCTGCATAATATCTGAACTCTTGTTTGTTATGTTCAATAAATAGCTATTTTATTCAGAGTATTGGTAGAACGGATTAACTTTTTCTGATTTAATTTGATTTCAGGCTGCAACACTGTTCTGCATTGTTATTTGAGTTTTGAATTTTATACAGCCAATGTTTTCGCAAAGAATCATCTTTTTCTATAAAGATTTTATTAAAAGCAAGCGCTTTTATTAAGCGTAGAAAATGCAAGGTTTCCATTGCAATTGTAGTCTGTTTTATTTGATTCAGCTCATTCATCATTAAGTGGGTGTAAATACTTGTTCACAGACGGGATTTCTTTTGACCATTTTTTTGTGAATTAATTTTGAATTGTTTTAGGTAAAGTTGTGATAATTTTTTGTAGATTTTTGCCAGTTGATAACAGCTATTGCTGTCATCTGGCAAAAAACTTGTAAAAGATTTTAATTTAAATTTGAAACCACTATTCAACTGCTTCCATCATTCGGAACAGTGATCTGTCACTGTTCTGAATTTTCGATTTTTTACCGGAAAACTGTGGCATGTTTTTCGAATATACGTCAAAATGGCGATCTCATGAAAACTTAATCAAAAACATTTCAATCAGAACCGATTCAAATTTACAACAATCCAAAGGTTTGATATTATAGGTACCTAGTACAAAACAAATTATTTGTCGTCCTCATCACAACGGAAATTAGTGTACATTCAACAAAAGTCTCTTGTGTGCTTGGCAAAATATACCCACACGAACAATACCTATTCATTTTAATGGCCTATGGCGATTAAAAACAGAATGTTTTAATCGCATATAATAATATTAGAAGGACGGGCGTCCGACAGTATGATAGGCTGCAGATAAACTTGCACTAAAGGACATTGAACTTTACCGTATATACCTTCACACGAACAATAAATTATAAACCGGTTTTCATTACTATAAAACATAAAGGATCACGATAGGAGTCGAATCAGGACAGCTTCTGTCTTTATTTCAGTTTTGTATAAATCAAAAAGTCAATAAAATATGTAAGTCAATGACCGTTACTGCGCATGAACCAATTATAGTAAAAAATCGATTTATTGAAAAATATTCTATTTCACTATCTGTACATTTCAAATATTTGACTGTGACCCACGCATCGTTTAACAAATGCAATTTAGCTTTGTTGAACCTGATGTATAAATGACAAATAGTTGTGTGTTCCGTGTCGACAAAATTTGTAAGCGGGTTGTATTTAGGTCTTGTCACTCGGTAATCCCTGTTTGTGGTTCAATCAGTTGTCTACCTTTGACATAATGTTAATTAGGCATATTTTTATAATTAAAAAACGGCCAAAGCTAGGGCCGTGGCTGCACTGCGCATTAAATAAGCCTATAACCGTCTCGTATAAGCCTATATCTATCTCTATACTGAAAGTAAAAAGTAAAATATTAAGTAAGAATGGTCTTGAGGATGCGTAAAACCATTTAAATAAATTGTTTTGTCAGTAGCTTTGCCATCACCAAATTCGGGGACGTAAAACTAGGATAAAAACAGTTTTCTATTTCCTAACCCAGATCTACCTGTGCTCCAAACTTCATCCAAATTGTCATAACTGATTGACAAACATTCGAACACACAGAAGAAGAACAATTCACTACAGTACTTATAACAATAAGCCTATAGATCGAAAAGACGGTTGGCAGAGGACATTTGGCCATTGAGTTGTTTGTGTCCCACAGAATAACGGATGAGCCGATACCAATTTAACTACACTCAAATCCAGCTCACAGCTAGGTATAAAATTTACCGAATGAAATAGTTAACAACAGTACCAATAACTCACGGTTTCTTTATCAGAAGGTCAATTCTACTAATTTTTATAAAACAATTTTCTCATTCGCATGTCAATTGCAAATTGCCAAAAAAGGCTTAATTTTCATACATTTTTAACCGACTTCCCAGAAAGGAGGAGGTTCTCAATTCGGTTGTATTTTTATTTTTTTATGTTTTTTACCTCATAACTCCGTCAATTATGAACCGATTTGAAAAAATCTGAAAGGATATACTTGCACATTGGTCCCATTAAAATTTTATCAAAGTTGGTTACGAAGTTTGGATTTTAAATCGAAATAGCTGGAATTCGTTTACTTGGATGATAGTTTTTTGTCAACCAAGTAATCGAAATAGCGTATTTTGCTTTTCTGGGATTTTGCAGTGGTGTTAATAGGTGTGGGGTACCACAAAAAAGTGAAAAATAAAAAACTTAAAAAAAAACAACCGACTTCAATTTCGGAAGTCGGTGTTTTTGTTAGTTTCTTCGTATTTTGACACCGACTTCAGAAATTAAAGTATATATATATAATTATAGAATATTTTTTATTTTGTAGTGCTTTTTTTTTGGAAGTCGGTTGTTGACAGATTGCGATTGAGATGCGAATGATAATGTGAAAATTAGTAGAAATGGCACTCTGATCTCTGAATCATAATTTCATAAAGCAGGCAAGTACTTTGTTCACTTATTATTTTATTAATTTAAACTTTATTTATAGTGTGTAGAGGCAGCCAACCTTTGGGTTATAAATAATATTGGATATCAATAATATTAATTAATTCCTTCCTCAATCAAAGACGATGACTAGATAATTACATCACAGCTAATTGAAGCTTCCTCAATGTGTAGGTTGATTATAAAGAAGGATCATGGTCATACAAAATTACCATACCTATTACGGTAAAAAGAAGTGCCTACCTAACTCAAAAAAAGTTAGAGTAAATATTAGAATAGCATACCTACTTTCGAACGCTGTCCTTATAGTCTCTCATAGAAAATAAAACAATGATATTCAGAAGCGGAAATTTTCCGCCATTTAGGTCAGTATGTCGTCTCTTTATAACCATTTCTTTAGATACCTACTTGTTATTGATGAAAGACAAGGGGCAATATTATGAATCATTCTTCTTAAAATAAATAAGCAGCTTCTTAAAGCATTGTGTTTCGGAAGTAAGACAAAGTGCAAAAACTAGGTATGTTACAATTGACCTAAAACGTAGTCTGTCAAAGAGCCGCTTCTAGCCATCAACTAGATAGACTACTCTACTCAGTTAAATGAGCGCTTAAGATAGTCACAGATAGAGAACAGACTTAATACACAGATTATTTAGTCGAGTGAGTTGAATATCGCACCCGGCGTGATTATGGAAATAAGGAGAAGAAGATTATCCGGCTCGTTGAATACTGATGATAATTCCGTATAAATATTTTACACTCGGCTATAGGCACCATTTACTAATTTAAATAATTACTAGTAGAATTATCTGGGTATGCAGTAACGTCGCCAGATACAACTGGCAACGTTACACACACATAACACGTACACCCAGATTTTTATTATTATATAATATTAAGTGTTTGAAAAAACTGCGCCTCTATGAACGTACTAGATTTTTGGGATAAGCACCGTGTTTAAAAAGTTACACATACTTGTAGCTAGAAAATATTAGTCTTTTAGATTACATTTAGTAATATTCGTCGTATCCGATATGCTTTTACAATATCATACCTATATTATAGGTATAAGATTTTCATTGAAAATTCTTGGAACTTAAATAATACTGTAAATATAATAAACTAGCTGATGTCCGCGACTTCGCCCGCTTGACAAATTATATACTAAACCTTCCTCGAGAACCATTAGTGAAAACCACGAAAATATTGCAGTAGTTGTTGAGTTTATCGCGATTAGACAGACAAACAGACGCGGCGGAGGACTTTGTTTTATAATAATGTTAGTGATAAATAATTACTCGATGTAAAGCGTGCATCATTTCACAAATTAATTTATAATATTAAAGCTCCAAATGTTGTATAAAATGCACGAGTAAACACTGCACTTTTTCAACAATGAATGTTATAAATGCGAATATGGTCGGTGTTTTCTTTGTTATTCAATCGCGTTTGTGGCGGACGAACAATCGACGACGACGGTCAAACAATAGTCGGAGAAAGCTTACATCACAGAAAAGGACTTGAACAACTTGTACGTCCCTTTTCTTACCGTTTCGTTATTCTGGCGGGATAATAGCAACATGGTCGGGATAAAAAAAGAAATATTTTCCAATCACATTTGAGAGATTGAGGATTTCATTGGAAAAGATGAAAAGAAGCTATAGTGTTTTGTGTGAAACTGAATAAATGAATATTGAAACAATACAAAAGTTGGCTAGGCACGTCACAAGCAGAGGTATTGTGCCACATGACACGCGCATCCTTATTGAAAGAAAAAAAAAGACGTGCTTTGACTACACCGCGAGATTCTCGGTGCGCCTTGGAACTTTATTGGACTTTCCAAAAACAAAAATGGAAGTTCGTTTTCCAGATTATAAAATTAAAAGTTGTTCATTAGAATAAATGGGCCAGTAACGAAGTTTTATTTAATTAGAGAAACTTTTGATGTTTTGCTACAGGATTTGTGGTGTTCAACGTCTACTTGGATATTTCTTAACTAAGTAGCCTGTAAAGAAACCATATAACAATTGACTAAATGAATTTACAATTTCGTTGATAGAGTTTTTCATTTAGCTAAAATACCCGTAAGTATAAACTACTAAAATGTATGAACAAATAAATAGAGAGGATCCCACCAAACTACGCTGCAAGCCCCCAAATAGCCTCTTAACGAAAATTGCTTTTGTCCCAGGAGCACAAACCACCAGACATTCCAGTGCAAGAGAATAAATCCGAGATGCTTTTATATGGAAGAAGATTTCCAACTGAATTGAGTTTAGCTCATCAACAAGAATGAAGACGTTTATCTGTATAATTCTTACGAGCGCGCCTCTAGTTTCTCTTTCCCGCTACGTGGCTGCAAATTGAAGGTCGACACTGAAGCGAGCTGAATTCTTAACGGCCAAAAACGTTTTACAGCCGCTTAAGAGTAAAAAGAACTTTAAAACAAGCTAATTTGGTATTTTCGTGCCAATAATCTACGCAAAAATAAACCGATTTCCAATTAATGTGTATTCAGTGCGGGTTTACGATAGTTTCAACAAATAAACAACTTTAGTTGCCAACTAATCGTTACACACACACACACTAACCCCATATTGATGAATGTAAAACGTTCCACAGAGGCCGTTACATATTCATCATAGATAAATGCTGGTGCCGCATACAGATCGGACTAAAGGATTAATTTCACTTTGAGCAATACACTGCTCTTTGTTCTTGTTGGTTTCATTTTCGGTATTCGTGAGTTAGTGACGGGTTCCACTCAAGTAGGTCTATATGGGCGCCCGTTAGGCTGGAGGCTCATCATGCATATTCAAAAGTGGCGGAGCTTGAGACGAGTGGCTCAATGTTACTTTGTCGAGCCGAACTACCGCTTTCGAGGCCAAGCGTTAATGCCTGCATATCTGAGCAGCTTACTTATAATTAAAACAATCCTTACTACGACGACGAAGCTACTCATTGAGCCGAATGCCAACCTCTATGATCTTCGCATACCTACTTACATACATATTTACTACATCACTAGCTTTTATCTCCTTGCGTACCTACTGTGGTTGTATGGTTATCTTCAGGGAAGCAGGCAGTAAACCCCTACACGTACCCGTGGTACCTAACTATAGAATCAACTCATATAAGACATGCTCTTACTACTAAATCCTGTGCACCGTGCAATATTCACACGTCTACGTGTTAAGGGCGTATCGTGGTTCTTAACGGTGTTGCTCGCACACAAACTTCATAAACTTCTTCTGTCAAAATATTAACAAAAACAGAACTCTTATAAACAATGCTTTTAGACGTAGAATCAAATAAAATATTGAACGCAGACATGTAATTATTTGTTTTAATATTTATTTTTTACAGTTGTTGGTAAATTAAATCATGTTTTGCAATTCCCATAATTATTTTGATAACTACCTAATTCAGTAGACTTTTTAAGAACATGGCCACAATTGTGCGACAGAGGTAGCACTAGAGACTTTTTAGCCTCGGGAGGTATGGAGTAGATCAGTTGTAAAAAAATCAGCTTATAATTATTGAAATACGTATGTTATGGAAACGAATGAAATGATAAGTAGTTTTTTTTTTTTTGCGCGTTTACTTTTCCTTAGAAACCGTGCATTATCCGGAGATGGTTGTGTATCCTTGAAAAAAAACTTTCCATGAATATATTTTAACTCTTAAGGCACTTGTTTCACCACCAGCCATCAGCGATTAACGAGTAAAGCTTGAAAATCGAAACGAATTTGCGAGCAGCGAGTGAAAAGATCCGATAGTTAAACGCTCGGCTTTAAGCGAGTGCGGTGGGCGACTACTAGCAATAATCGCGCCGGCCCGCACTATAAATATAAATACAAATGATCGCTTATTAGTGAGTTCTGACCGCCAAGCGAGCATCGCCGGGCGAGTGCCGCTGAGCGTTTACAATCTTTGATAGCTCTTGTCGCTGTCAAAGTCAAACGTTTATTTCAATTAAACCATTATTTTGTTTATTTACAGGCACTTTTGAATTGTCAAGGTCGGTCGGTCCAAAAAGATGAAGCTATTTGCACGTTCTCTTTTACTCACGCGAGATCTCTATCTTTTGTCCCTTTCTTCAGTGAGCAAATAGTCTATAGCTAATCGCTTTCTCGCCGGCGGTGAACAAATGCCTTATCATTTAGTTAAATACTTACCAATTACCAATACCCAAGAACCTAAATGGGTTCAGTAAAATTCCGTCGGAGGTATACATTAGCGCACGTATTATTATATGCTATCAACTCTTGATTGACATACATACATTGATTGCGAACGTAAGTTCGCTATGCAGAATTTTTGAAAGCCTTTGAAATGACGGCGTTTTCAATTAACTTGTACTTGTTAATATTGTTAATATTTTGTTTATGCAAAAATATGTATATGGTACGTGATAAATTAAGGCTGAAATAATGAGGGGTAAAGACTCGCCAAATATCAGGAGGTTAGAATCATGATGAAGTAAAATTAGGGCTACCAACTATTACCACATAATATTGATTTAGATTCATAATATTAGTAAGATTTCATTTTTTTTTTATTATTTTATGCATACTTTTGACCACTACTCTCTCACCTGATGGCAAACGATGATGCGGTCTAAGATGGATCACACTTGCCTAAAAGTAACCGCCTTTTTTTACAGAATTTTCATTTATTTCTGGAACTTCTGAAACTCACGCAGACAAGTCGAGGGAATAAGCTAGTATTTACTTAACATAATTCAAACGCGACTCCATTTCCACTCCTAGGTTTGTAACCTTTGTCATTTTATTTCAATCTTGTCACATTTATGACGTTTTTTATCCTAAAATCAAAAAAATATTTTAGCGTGTGTCTTGAGATAAAATATTAAATTAACAATGTAAAAACAGACTCTCTAATACAGAAAATAAAAAGTTTACCCAATATTGCTTTGTGAGGTGAAAACATTGGAGGATCCTGTGCGTGTATACAAATGAAGTTGAGTGATTTGGAGTCGCTGTACCTTATTGTGTACTAGCTTCTTCCCGCGACTTCGTCTGCGTAGACTTTAGAACTGGTGCGCAACTTAAATGCCTCATATTGTTATTCTTGTAATTGCATCTTTATGATTCTGGTATCCAGATAGTGTGAGTCCCAAAATTACTTTTTGATAACTCCTGGTATTGTGAATCTTTGGCGCTCATATTTTGAGCCTCGATATTACTTCAACATGTTTCTGTTCTCCTGGTATCTTTTAAATCCTAAATTCTAAATACTTCGATATCTTTCTGGTTACCTGGTGCCTTTGAATCCAAACCGCTTGCAATTAAAGCCCCGGAAATACTTTGATGTGTGTGGTCTCCTGGTACTTGTGAAACTTTAGCGCTCACAATACCAGCTCCAAAACTATTTGGATATTTTTCTTCTCTCCTAGTACTTGTGAGTCTAAAGTGTTCACAATTCCAGCACAGTAAAAACTTCGACATGTTTCTGTACTCCTGGTAAAAAAATCTTGCTCAAAAATACTTAAACATGTGTCTGGTCTCCTGGTACTTATGCATCTTTAGCGCTCATATTTCCAGCCTCAGAAATACTCCAACATGTTTTTGTTATCCTGGTACTTTTGAATCGCTTGCAATGAAAGCCATCTATTTTCCAGTAAAAAACTACCCTAAATACTTGGACATGTTTCTGCTCTGCTGGTATTCGAAATAAAATCTTTAGCGCTCATATTTCCAGCTTCGAGAAAGTACTTGGACTGGTTTTTTTATTAATATTAGTAGGATTGTGGTGAGAAAAATCTCATCTCAACTCATCTCATCTCATCTCACAACTCCGGCGCCGAAAATAAATCGACGTGTGTCTGCTCTCCTGGTTATTTTCGGGAATCTATCTATAGCGTTCAGAATTTCCAGCCCAAAAAATACTTCGAGATGTTACTGCTCTCCTGGTACTTCTGAATCTGTAGCGCTTGTAATTCCAGCTACAAAATGCCTCAACATGTTTTTGCTCTCCGGGTCTTGCGAATCTATAGCGTTCACAAATTCTAGCCCAGAAATTACTTCGACATGTTTTTGCTCTCCTAGTACTTGTGAAAATATAGCGTTCATAATTCAAGTGCCATAAAAACTTCCAAGATGTTTCAGCTCTCCTGGTAATTATGAATCTGTAGCGCTCGTAATTCCGGCCCCGGAATATCTCGGTATGTTTCTGCTCTCCTGGTACTTGTTAATATAGCGTTCATAATTCCAACGCGGAAAATGCTTCGATATATTTCTGATCTCCTGGTACTTGTGAATCTAAAGCGCTCATAATTCAAGCGCCATAAAAACTTCCAAGATGTTTCAGCTGTCCTGGTAATTGTGAATCTGTAGCGCTCGTAATTCCGGCCCCGGAATATCTCGGTATGTTTCTGCTCTCCTGGTACTTGTTAATCGGTAGCGCTCGGAATTCTAGGCAAGCGTGCTCCACCTTAGACCGCATCATCGCTTAACATCAGGTAAGATGGCGGCCCAACGTTTACCTAACAATAGTAAAAAAAAAACCAGGCCTGAAAATACTTCGAAAAGTTTCTGCTCTGCCTAAAAAAAAAGTCTTGCCCAAAAATAATTTGACATGTTCCTGGTCTCTTTGTACTTGTGAATGTTTTAGCACTCGTAATAAAATTCTAGCCCGGTAAAAAAATTCGACATGATTCTGTTCTCCTGGTACTTTTTAATCTGAAGTACTAAGGTAGCAGAAACTTTTTACTTCCACTTCTTCCTCTGTCTCCATTAAGTCATGTATGTTACCGGGATAAAAAGTAGCTTATGTGTTATTTCAGGATGTGACCTACATATGTGCCAAATTTCATCTAAATCCCTTCAGCCGATTTTGCGTGATTGACGGACAAACATCCAAACATACAAACATGAAGCAACGAAAAGCCAATCTATTTTCCAGCAAAAAAAAAAAACCTGACCAAAAATACTTTGACATATGTCTGCTCTCCTGGTACTCGAATATCTTTGGCGCTCACAAATTCAGACCCGAAAATATTTCGACATGTTTATGCTCTCCTGGTACTTGTGAATCCGAAGTACTAAGGCAGCAGAAACGTCTGATTTCCACTTCCTCCTCCGCCGCCATTAAGCTATGCCTTTTATCGGGATAAAAAGTAGCCTATGTGTTATTCCAGGATGTGAACTATATGTGTGCCAAATTTCATTCAAATCCCATCAGCCATTTTTGCGTGATTGACGAACAAACATACAAACATACAAACTTTCACATTTATAATATTAGTAGGATTTGCTTCATTTCATACAAATTTTATACATAATTCAAAAGTTGGCACGGTTAGAAAAATACTACGTTTTATATTGCTCAAGGTCATAAATATACACATTGACTTCGTTCAGACAATTTTCAACACTAAATTAAGCTTTAAAGTGCTTTCTAAACTGTCTAAAAAATATTTAAATTACGAAAATCTGACAACTCCGATTTTCAAAAAAGTGACAAAGGTCCTGCGTGCAGGAGCTCTACGGAGCAACTGATGAACTGAACAAACGAGCGAGATGCAAATACTTTTGTAATGCAAAAGATGAGATGATGAAAATAAGAGACTAGCTTGGAATAAAAAAACGTAAGTCCCAAAATAAATTTTCAGATTTGATAATATAAAAGTATTATTAAATTAAAATCCTTTCAGTTGAAGCCTCGATACGATTATTTTATATATTTTAAAGTCATATTCATAGGCTCAATTTAAAGCGTTGCGTCTTATAGCTAAAAAAGTAAAATGATATTTCGAACTTTGTATTTTTTTGTATCGAGATAATTTCTTCGTATCGTGTATTCCTTCAGTTGGATACTAGGTCATATACTCAAAAAGCACATACCACAATTACACATTACTGTTCCAGGAACCTAACAAGATATGCTAAGATGAAAAACGACCTTATACCGAATGTGTCGCCTTAAATGTCATCTTTGATTCAGTCGATTCAGTTTTATTGAAACGTCTTTTTCTACACAAAATACCACCAGACGGAAAATATTTTTCTGACTTAGCGGGCTCCCCACTCGAGAATGCTTGGTAATTAAAAATATTTGTACTTACATAATATATGTGACGATAATAATTACAATAGGTATTATTTGTTGGTTTTTAGAGTTTGTTTTTTTGTGTCGGAGGATTTTAAAATTTTTTGATTTTACTTTTACTTTGTCCTTTATAAAGTAGGTACAAATATTAGTAAGGTATTTATAGTGGTTAGTTAGTAAGTAGGTAGTCAGATCCCCTCATTGACTATTAATGAGCTGATGGTCTTCAAACGGCTGATCAGGTCATGGTTATCTGACCATGTTCTTTCAATATCATTGAAGTACCACGGTACCAAATTTCGAATCGATTGGATATAAGGAAATAAGTCAGATCCCCTTATCAAGTATTAATGAGCTGATGGTCTTCAAACGGCTGAACAGATTTTTATGAAACATGGCTAAGAATATTTGGGATAAAATAATCTGACACAAAAAAAAACTAAACGAGAATCGGTTAATCCGTTTGGGACATACGATACCACAGACAGATACACAGCCAGACACGTTAACTAATACTCTCTTTGTGTTGGGGGTTAAAAACACAACAAAAAAAGAATTAGCAAAATTGGCCCAGCGATTCACGTGTGCTTATTTTCGATTAGCAAGTGAAATAGGGTTTTATTTTTATATTCATTGATATAAAACTTTCCTTTGCTGGTGACCTTGACTGGGTGACTGACAGACAACGCACTTCTTTTCGTCTCTCTACTGGTCGTAGGAAGTGGAAAGGAGAAGGGGACTTCTGGGCCCAGCAGTTAACTAGTTGAAATGTATATTAAAAAAACCGTTATATTTTTCTAAAGGAAATCACCTAATATGGTACCATATTTCTATCTAGGAAGCGACAAAACTTAAATTAAATTCTGAAACTAAATATCAGAATATGTATGAAGGTCTTTTTTCGTGGAATCGATTCATAGCGAATCGAATTCTTTTAATTTTTCTTCCGGCGTAACACTTCTGCCTGATATCAGTCAATCACGGACTGACAGATGTCACTCGTTCGTTTTCTTTCGTTCTGAGTGCGCACGTATTTTCCATATTTTATTGTTAGGTTTGGTTAACTACAAGGTTGTAATATAACCTCACTTTTAGTATAGGTACTTCATATAACTTGTTTCCTGGATAGCCAAATTTCAACAAATTTTCAGTGAGGCCTTGTTATTATATCCTCTTACAAATAAGGCTAGTTTGATTCAGTTAACACCTGGGCCCAGGAATGTATGGAGGCATTCCCTTCTCCTTTGCCATGTAGATTCCTTGGGTAAAGTAAGACAGCACTAAGAGAAGATATTCCGAAATTGTGCATTTGTGTGAATGAATTCACGGCCAAAAGCTTTACATACAATAAAACAAGCAGGGTATGGTTTGCGTATTCTTTTCCATAAATAGCTAAAGTAGATAGATAAATGCAAATGTAACGAATTCCATATTCCCCTTACATAACTTCGTTTAAACAATGCGTTGTTCGCTATTCATTATGTTTACGGAACGTTCACATTATTCCGATGTTTAAACAAGCGTTTTTGATATGAAGATGTTATTTCCCGTATTTTTACTAAACTTTGTTCAATTTGGGATGATTGGGGGTTTACGCTTTTGGAAGAATGAATGTAACCTAACTGTCAAGTTTAAAATGATTGTATAACATAAATAGATACTTATAGTAGGTACTTAATAGGCTACCGATTGAATACCTACTATAAGTATCTATTTCCCGAATTTTTAAAAGTCGTAAAACAAAAATTGTTGATTATGATGATAGTAACATAGTCCTGAAAGGTTGTCGGTGTTTTATAAATAACCCTGTATACTTAGTACCCTTTACAGTACGGTTCAGGGTTCTTTGCCACTCCGAAGTAAGGTTTTAATGACGACCACGCAGGTGCAATCACGTAAACAAGTGTTACGTTCATAGAATATTTTTCTGATATAAACATATTGATATAAACATGTAAAAACACAACCAGTAACAATAACAAGGTCACAAAGTAACACAACAAACATATACACCACGAAACACAAATCAAATTGTAACACTATCAACGTGTAACACTTTTCGCATCAACAGTCGTATTGCATTGAGTAAGCGGGACACAAGTATGCACTACCTACGTCGGGAAGACCTGCAGGACAGTACCTAGTGCTCCTCGGGCAAACTAAACCTTTTTGCTCGCTCGATATTTCACTCACACCCAGGCTGAGTGTGAGTGAAATATCCAGCTCAACCGCCTTTTAATCCATTAAAAACTGACTTTAACTTATATTTTTATTTCAAAACTAGCTACCACTAAACCCACTTTACATCTTACTTGCAAAATAGTTGTCCTAACGTCACCATAAACTATTTCAAATTTCAAGTTGATATTATTAGTAATTCTTGAGATATTCAGCGGTGGCAGACGGACAGACTTGGTCACACCATAAGGGAGCCTTTTCACCATTATGGTAAGGAACCCTAAAAAGCAGCCGGTATAACCATTGGATGAGGCTTGCGATTTTTTGGTAGACCACAAGCCAGACTAAAATTTGGTCAATAATTTCCTCTCAGGCCATAACTTGTAAAATGCCTCTAAAATAAATTATTATTGAACATTGTTATCAGAAATTTAGGTAGAAAACGCGGTAAAAGAAAAAATAGAGTCATCGATCATAATAAAAAGAGCAGCGCATAAGTTACAGCATCTGGTTAGTAATACAAACATACGGTTCGCACAATCAAGTGTAAACAGAAGCCGGTTCACATGGATGGAGCCCGTAATTCTAGAGCTCGTCGTAATAAAAGGCATTTTTGCCATACGTGCGTGGCACATAAACTACTCGGTAAATAATTACTGGTGAGAAATACATTTTGGAGATTACCTCCCTGAGCTTTGTATGATTTAATACCTTTTTTTCCTTGAAATACTTTCATGTAAAATAAAATGTTAACATGATGTTATTTGTCCACGGTAGCAGTGATAAAATTGTTGCTTTTGATTTTACCTGTAACAAAAAAATAATTAATGTTAGTGGAAATGTATGTGCTCATAAAGATCTATATAATATTTATAGTGGAGTGTTCATACAAAAATAAGAGACAAGTTAAACACATCTCTACAAACATGTCAAAATATTATGTTGTTTAATAAATAAACAATTGAAAGGATTAAAGCTACCTTAATTAATTTGCGTGGGTTTAAAGGTCTGTTGTTGCCTTAATTTGTTTTCAATCAAATCTATTTGTTATAAAACGCTTAAGCACCGAAAGGATTGGTTGAGGCTAAACCCCAGACCATTTATGAATATATAACGGCATCTATGATATCTGTCGTTAACCATAAGCGTACAAACACTTGATATTATTGTTCATAACTATGTATTCTTTTCTAAGGGGTAGTTCGGAAAAAATAATGTTTTAGTATTTACTGGTATTTACCTATTACTATACTATGTTTAATATCTAAGCCAGCCAATGATTAGATATAATGAATGCCTAAGTTTCAAAAGAAACCAAGGTATTTTATATCAATTCTGTGTTTGTCTTACTAGTAAATTTTCATCATAATCAAACACCAACATCATTTAAACAGGGTTTGTTTTGCTGTCCAAAGTATTGTAACCTGATGATTATGGTGAACATAGCCTACTATTCGGTAAACCTTTGTTATAATATGACGACACGGTTGGTGCAGTGGTTGAGCGATTGACTGCTGCGCAGCATGTCGCGGGTTCGATTCCCGCACGGAACAAATATTTGTACGACCTACATGTATTTGTTCTGAGTCTGGGTGTTTTTCTATCTATAATATGTATGTATTTACAAAAAAAAAAATAATATAAGTAGTTCATCAGCCATATCGTTACCATAACACAAGCATTAGGTTGCTTAGCTTGGGACTATATGGCGTTGTGTGAAATGTCCAAGAATATTATAATTATTATTATAATAACCGGCTTGAGGCGAAGCACGCTTTCCATTGGTCAATTTGACAACGACAGCTCTGACGCTTAACATTATTGGTTCGTCAGTCGATACTCATCGACAATTCAAAGTTTCAAAGCATTTATTTCAAATAAAACCGTTTACAGGCACTTTTAAAATGTCAAGGTCGGTCAGTCAAAAGCATGAAGCCATTTGCACGTTCCAAAGCGTAGATCTCTATGGAGAAGAACGTGCAAGGAACTCCACGGACTCTTTACTCTTTGAACCTTGTTATGTTTTACAAAAAAACTTTTATAAAAAAATGCAAGCGACTTCCAAATAAAAAAAAAACATTCGGAAGTCGGTGTTTTTGTTAGTTTCTTCGTATTTTGACACCGATTTCCAAAATTAAAGTTAGTTTATACTTTGTAGTGTTTTTTTTTATTTGGAAGTCGGTTGTATTTTTGTAAAAAGTTTTTATTTTTCACTTTTGAGTAGTACGCAGAAAAGCAAAATAGGCTTTTTCGATTACTTGGCTGACAAAAAACCATCATCCAAGTAAACGAATTCCAGCTATTTCGATTTAAAATCCAAACTTCGTAACCGATATTGATATCATTTAAATGGGACCAATTTGCAAGTATATCCTTCAGATAAAACAAGAATTTTTCAAATCGGTTCATAATTGTCGGAGTTATGAGGTAACAAATATAAAACAAAAAAAATCAACCAAATTGAGAACCTCCTCCAATTTTGGGAAGTCGGTTAAAAAATGAAAATTACGTTTCATTCACCCACCGTACATTGGCAAGATCACCCCGCTACTATGCATTTGTGGTCACGACTTGTGTCGGCTACTATACTATTTTTTTTAACGGTTAATACATAAATATGGAAAACCACGTTTGTTAATTTTGAAACTCGGAAAAACCATGTCCTGGATTAGAATATAGGATGCTTTCTTCTTAGCCCATTAGGATGAAACATAATGCTTCATAAGCAGTTGGCAACAGTTCAGACCACTGTGATTTTGCCCAAAGCATTCTAAACTAAAATGTAACGTTATATAATTCAAAAGTATGTCCGTAGTAAATAAAAAAATAATTCCAGTTAGTACAAAGCCGCTGCGAGCGTGCCCCAGGGCAATACAAGTACAGAATCGTGTTTGTTTTATCTATCCTTACTATCCTCGAATATATTCATGATAAAACCAAATAATATTTGTGCTTATAATACTGATTTAGTATAATTTATAATATAAATTATACTAAATCAGTATTATAAGCACAAATATACTGATAATATGAATTAGTTAGGTACGTAATTATGTATTGTTAACGAAATAGTGCGTGCGCTGTTTGCGATTTAAATTTTGCGTGTGTATTTGTGTAATGTATTTTCCATATTTCGGTAATATTATTTGTCGATGCAGTTCATTTTTACATAAGGCACATGATGGGCATAAAATAAATTGAATTTCCATTAATCTACTCATTAGTGAAAGTAGTACCGATCTGGTACATAGCTACGTAAAATTAATTTTATAAAGATTAAATTTATTCCGCGGAAAAAATAGTAGAAGACTAAAAATAACTGTTTATCTTTTATAAAAATGAATTGCTGTTCTTTAGTCTCGCTAAAACTCGATAACGGCTGGGCCGATTTCGGCAATTATTTTTAAACGTTTGGCAGAATACAGGGCAGGTTTAGAAGCAAAAAAAAATGGGTAGGTAGGGTAGCCAGTTGACGGGAGCGAAGCCGCGGGGCACAGCTAATTAAACTCAAAAAAGATAGTCTAATAATAATTTTCTAAAACCTAAACGCTTAGGTTTTAGAATGTATACTAGAGCTGTTAATCCAGACATTTAAACCAAGAAAGGGGTACAGAGTACAAGTACAAACACGCTGAGTGAGTGATAAAAAGGTTGTAAATCTTTGATAATTTTTTATCTTGGCCTTCTTTTGACTTTTAACATTGAATATCTTAAGACGTGGCTACGAGATTACAAAACAATATTAAAGATTTACAAATGAAATTTATAACAGCTCACTGCCTCTTATTATCATCTTATTATAATCTCATTTATTTATTTTTATATACACATCATTTATTTTTTTAAATATTTCTATATAAAAAAGGCCCATGTTTGACTTCCATATATTAATATTGGTAGAATGCAAACATCGAATACTTTGCTCTCTGTATGAAGGTTTTTGTCTTTCATTACTTCCCTTAGACCCCAATACCTTTTCCAACTGTTTGCTATTCTTCTTTCGATTTCCTTGTTTATTTATTTATTTATTTTTAAAACAATTGCTTCCTACACTAACAGTTTGCACCAAGGCGTATAGGAAGCCAACAACATAGAATTTGTCTTACAAACTAAAAAACTTGACACATATTTTGATCATCGATCTGTGAGTACACGCAAATACATCTACTTCTGATTCCTGAGCAATTAGGGCGTTCATCAAACTAATCGCTTGGGCCGTTGGGGCATATCGAGCCGTAAGGGTACGTGACGGTGGAGCCGCGAACAGGCACCGCTCGGCACCGGCGCGCGACACCCGCTGCCGGTCCGGAGCGAACAGTGTACAGCGAGCTAGTGTGGTCGCGTCGTCGATCTTATTGTTCAGCAATAAGTAGTAGTGCATCAACAGCGCGCATTTACGTCGCAGTTCTAGCGTGTTGATGCCCACCATTCCCGCGACAAATAGAGACGGATATAAATAGGGATAGTACCCATACATTCTTTTAAACAGATAGCGAGCAAATTTCCTTTGAACCCGTTCTATCATCAGCTTATACTTTTGCTCGTGCGGATCCCACACCAGTGAATTGTATTCCAGTTTGCTGCGCACAAAGGAATAGTACAAGATTACAATAGCATTCCTGTCCGTAAACCTACTCGCCTGCCTCATGACAAAACCAAGTGATTGGAAGGCCTTGGCACAAATATTATTTATGTGCTGATTAAAAGTCATGTTCACGTCCAATGTTAGTCCCAGATCCTTAATTTCACTGACGCGCTCCAGGGGGACTCCCGATATGTGGTACTTGTACTGAATGGTATATGTTGTCTTTGGGTGATATCAGTTGTCCAAGGTATGTATATTCTTCAACATAGCTAATTTGGGTTTTACCTACATTTATGCTGCTTTTATTCCCGTTGGTCATTACTTTTGTTTTTTCAGGATTTAGTTTTAGTCCAACTTTTTCACTTTCTGATGCTAGTTCGTTTAACATTATTATTTAGGTCTCCTGGTGTTTTGGCGAATAATACAATGTCATCGGCAAATCTTAAGTGTGTTAGTGTGCGGCCGTTTATATTTAAACCCAGATTATCCCATTCAAAGTTTCTGAAGATCATGTCCAACACAGCGGAGAAAAGTTTCGGAGAGAGAGGATATCCTTGTCTGACCCCTTTTTGTATCTTAAACGAATCCCCTTTCTTTTCTAGCTGAATGCATGCCGTTTGTTTCTTTTCAAGCTGTTTTTGTACACATTTCAGATCAATCTCATATACTTTTGTTCTATCCCTTGTTCTCTTAACGCCTCCCAGATGTTTGCATGTATTAATGAGTCGAATGCCTTGCTGTAATCAATCAAACATGGGCCTTAACAAAAAACACAACCAATAGGATCTCTAAGTGCCAACGAGCAATGGAGAGAAGCATGATAGGAGTAAAAAGGAAGGATAGAGTAAGTAAAATCAACATTAGAAAAAGGACCAATATACAAGAAAGACTAAAATGGAAGTGGTCGGGGCATAATATATGGTCAGAGGAAAGGATAAATGGAGCAAATTAATTACAGATTGGTACCCCAGAGAGGGGAAAAGGAAAAGAGGCAGACAACAATAGAGATGGGACGACGATATCACGCAGGTTGCAGGCGTAACATGGAATAGAGTAGCCAGAGAGAGAACAGAATGGAGTAGGTTGGAGGAGGCCTTTGCCAACTGGCAAACGGAGTTACAGAAAGCAAAGAAGTATCAAATTTATGAATATTTTTTAAGTTGAGTAGATTTCTATCAAAACAGTGCATTACTATAAGCAACTTAATTGTAAATAAGTATGTTGTCCGAATAAAAGGCTTTATTATTATTATTTATATAAAAAAAATAGGTTCCGGTATCAGGAACAGGGTCCAAGCTACCGGTGGTCAGGGCTCCCGAGAGAGGAACCTCCTCACTATACGGGATTAAGCCCTTGATCCAGCTGCCCAACGAGAGCCTCTTGAACTGTTGTTATTATACCTATCTTATTATTAAGGGTTTTATGTCGATACAAATAATTATTAGAATATTGCAAAAAGAGTTCGAGTATAATTAATTAAGTCAAAAACACCTTCAGGCTACTTTATTGTAATATATAAAATAGCCATTATTACAAATGGTATTTTGGTCAGTCTCTGGCCTATATTATATTTAATAAGTACTGTTCTAGTTATGTACCACGTGTACGCAATTCCAGAGAGTCATTACCTATGCCCAGCCCACATTGAGCTCATATTTACTTTTTGCCAAAGTAAAATTACAACCGGGCCATTATTTGTTCTCTTTGTCACGACTGCTGAGTAGGGTAGTTTCACTATGTTTTACAAAACACACTGTATTTACACAGAAAGTTAGCAAACACCCATGTTACAAACACACAAATCCCTTAATCTTGACTTATCTGTACCGACTAAGTTGGAATACTCATTTGCAAATATTATTTGAGTACCTACCCAGCCACTATTAATATTTTATACTCTTGTCAAAACCTCTGTCTTATCATGCTTAAGTATCACACGTTCTTTAATAACGGAAAAAAGGTAATTTTAGAGGATTAAAATATCAAGCAAGCTGTCGCCCGCGACTTTGTACGCGCATATCCTGCTTTTTCCCGTTCCTGCTTTCTACGACCAGTAGTTTCGGTTGTGCGTTGATCGATTAGTCAGTCATTTTCTGCTTTCAAATAAACAGATTAATGTTTTCATAGACTCAAAATGTATTTATTATCAGCTATCTCAGAACTAGCATGCATACAACAGCATATTTCAAACTCTTACAGCTTTGTTTCCTTACAAAACATAAAGTAGCAAAAAATCTCAGCTGCATTTCCATATCCAATTAATTCAATCGTAAAATGAAGGCCACTACTACCATTAAATCGCGACATCAATTTCAATAACACAGACAGATACAATTTCCGATATCAAAGAGAACGAATGACACATACATAAAAATATAAATGCGACATACGGAATTATGCAAACCTTTGTAATAGATTAACGGTGTACTGGTACGTACTTACATTGTACCAAACCGTGCTTCGCTTGAATAAAATCAGACCGTCAAGTGTGAATTCAATTTTCACGCTTCGCCTTCAGTATCGATTGTTTATATCTAATATCTATGGCGATACAACGTTTCGAAGGTGATTATTAAGGAAGATAAACTCGTTGCACACACGTTGTTAAAGTCTTTGAGTGGAGTAGAGCATTAAGCGGAGCGTTTACTTTGAAGCCTTGTTTGAAAAACATAAAGTACTCGTAGAACATAAAACGAGTATTCAATCGACGTAATTTATTTTTCAAAACATTTGCTCAAAAATAGTTATTTATGATACAAGAGCGGTAAGTTGGTCTTTACAAACGAGTAGACAAATGTAAGCCCGAGACGAAGTCGAGGGTTTACCATAGTCACGAGTTTGTAAAGACCAATATCCGCTCGTGTGTCATACAACGTTTTTCGACACATTATATAAATAGATAATTAAACAAACTTTTTCATTATCTATTAAAAATTATTGTTAATCATTAAATAGCGTTCTCGCGATTTTGGCGGCAAGAGACCATTTTCTGCAATTGGCGCCTCATTCAAGATGTCAGGTGGAGTAGATTCCATATTTATTAAATATCTGATTCCTGGCTTGAACACATATTCTAAATAATACTATAATTAAAAGTCGCAACTATCTTTGACGTTTCTAATAGAAAATGGCGCGAATTTGCAAATGGGGAGTGTGTGTTTGGAATAGTGTGTAGAGTTTTTAAAATAAGAACGCGCTTCCTTTTACGTCTGCGTGAAACATTTTAGTAGAATTATGTATTATTATATTGTAAATTGTACTAAATATTGTACCAATCGGATTTTTTTGACAAAATCATTTATTTAATAAGTTAAATTTTTTAAATTGTCTCCTCGAGCCTTATTATTGGATACCCCACTCGATAGGTTAAAAAAGCTGAAGTCATTAAAATGGCATGCTCAGATATTTTAATTTTTATATACCTATCCCGTATCATTCTCACTATTTAGACGAATCTAACGACACCTTTCAAGCTAAAATCTATGAATCCACTAGTGTGCCAAAGAAATATGACATCATACAGAAATACACTCGAAAAAAACATAAGTGTAACAGTCGGGTAATTAGAACTACATCTATTGTCTCATTTTTTCTTCAATATTAAAGTGCAACAAACCTTCTGAGCAAAAAGTTCTTCGCAAAAAAAAAACGCGTATGGAACGCTTCCGGAACGGACGCAGACGGAAGCATTTTTGGCTGATGGATGCAGACGGATTGAATTCTTATAAATTATATTGTTTTTGAAAGTTGTTGAAAGTAAAAAAATACGCACCATACAATAGAGCGTGCGGTAAAATAGGTACTCTCACCTAAGTACCTATTTTACCACACGCTGCGTTGTATAGCACCGTGCGTATCCTTTATGGTTTTTTTTTATTTCCGTAAAAAATATATAAAAAATTAATTGCAGACGCAGACGGAAGCGTTTCAGTAAAAACGCTTCCACCTGCGTCAAAAGTAGTTCTAATTACCCGACTGCGCTAAAAGGAGGGTTATTTTTTTTCGAGTGTATGTATATTTCTTTGGAACGCTCTATAGCCTAAATGGCTTGATGGATTTTAGCTTGAGAGATGTCGTTAGATTCGTCTACTTTAGGCTTTTGAGCATGCCAAATAAAATACATATTATATACACTCAAATAAAACATAACCCCTCTGGCGCTGTCGGGTATTTAGAACTACAGAATAAATGAGACGATGGCAATTTTTTTTTCTTTAGTACGAAACTGAGACAAATGTACTGAGCAAAAGCACTTCTGTCGGCGTCTGCGTGAGTTTCACAATACGAGAACAAGAAAATTTAAGAAGCCAGGAGGTGAAATAAAGCGCAACATACTTTCCATTTTCTTCTTATATTTTTCTATAATACTCAATTTGATTATTAACAAAAATATATTCAACTTTCCATGGCGGGAGAATCATGAAATTTAATCGAAACATTAATTTTTATAGGTAAGTACTTTAAACACAACTAAATTAAAAATGGAACATCTTAAATTACTAATGCATATTCATTTTAAGTATTTGAATTTCAGTTATAAAAATAGAATATTGAAACAAAATAATACACACACAACAGTTATAAAGCTGAATGATCGAACCTCCTTGGAAGTGCTCTTGCTCAATACGTTTGTCTCAATTTTATACTAAAAATAAAATTAGACGAATGATGTAGTTTTAATTTTAAATTTGCAAATTAGAGCCGCCATTTTTAGCTTGCAAAGATTATTGCGACTTTCTAATTGATATTTAAAAACAAAAACTTAATCTCATTGTGCTTTTCCTCGCAAATGTGTTGAAAAATTTTGTACGATATACCTACGTGCGGAAATTGGTTTTTAAAAACTCATGTCTCTGACAAGCACTCGACTTGGTCTCGGGCTCACATTCGTCTACTCGTTGGTATAAAACAACTTACCGCAATTGTATCATAAATAACTATTACAGTGCGAAAGCAATTCATTAAGTTGAATTGATTAATAGATTTTTGCTTAAATGTACAATTAATAGATTGTTCAATCCAAAATATAACATCAACTTAAAATATATTTCAGATTCGACACCATAAAAAATACAACCGACTTCCCAAAAAAAAAACACTACAAAAGTAAAAAATAACTTTAATTTCGGAAGTCGGTGTTTTTGTTACTTTCTTCGTATTTTGACACCGACTTCCGAAATTAAAGTTATTTTTTAATTTGCAGTGTTTTTTTTTGGAAGTCGGTTGTATTTTTTTGTAAAAAGTTATTTATTTTTCACTTTTTAGTGTTATCCCACACCTAACAACACCACTGCAAAATCGCAGAAAAGCAAAATACGCAATTTCGATTACTTGGATGACATAAAACCATCATCCAAGTAGACAAATTCCAGCTATTTCGATTTAAAAACCAAAGTTCGCAACCGATTTTGATAAAATTTAAATGGGACGAATATGCAAGTATATCCTTTCAGGTAAAACAAGATTTTTTCAAATCGGTTCATAATTGTCGGAGTTATGAGGTCACAAACATAAAAAAAAACATACAACCGAATTGAGAACCTCCTCTTTTTTGGGAAGTCGGTTAAAAATGACCAAAATTGTTCCATTTAAAAATCGCATTATAGATACGTTCACCATCGAAAAAAGTGCTATCGAAGATTGGCCAATTTATTCTCACTTTAAAATCAATTGATGTGTGCAGCCAGACAAAATGGAGTCTTGAATGCATTTCGCATTGTGTCCCAGGATTGAATTGCAAGACTGTTTTTCCAAGACGACCAGTTTTTTTTTTAGACTTGGAAATTCCATTATCACTGAGTATGTATAAGATGAAGTGGTACTTTGGGAAGACCTCGTATGATGAGGACAGATCAATTTCGTTATTAATATTTTTGTTAAAACCGTTTCGTCTAAATTATATTCACTTAACATAATATGATGCACGTCACGTTACAGCAAGTTTGACGAATAATCTTAAGCTCGTCAGTCTACCGTGTATTTCATTAACAAAACGTATCAAATTAATCTAATCTTAACGTATCATCTATTTACTTGGAGGCATCAGACCCAACCTTCACGTACAAATTGCTTACGCGGTACACGCAAGAACTTAAGTGTGATATAAAAGTAAAACATCGTTACCTTTCGCAGGGTGGAACACACCCTTAATCCCTGTAATTTAGGAGCCACGTGCCACCTTACGTGTGACGTGAAATTTTAACGATTTGTGAAATCGTTGATGTAAACAAGACATGATCTCGAACATTCTCCAGCTTAGCGTTATCTTTGAAGTGGTTGTACTTTGACTTCAAAGGAGATTATCGAATGAAGCTTCACACGATTAAGTATGAGGCGTACAACATTCACTTAAAGGTTAGGTATATAAAACTCATACAAAACTGGAGATCTTTGGCCATTATTCAAAATAATGACTCCATAGAGTGCCAGGTGGTACAGGGCAGACTGGTGTGTAGTAGGTCACGGATGGGGTGGATAAATCAGATAAAATCCGCGGTTAGAGGCCCAGTACATGAATGTAGCAGATTATGATCTAACAGAAATAGATGGGGAGAGATCGTGAGGCGAGTTACAATAACACCAGCTATTGGACAGAATTCTTAGTGACCACCACCGCTCTGTGAAAAGCAAAGCGAAGAACAGGAATTAGGTCTTGAATACAGCATATTACTACATTTAAACGCCATTGGCTTGGACATAACGTATTAGAAAATAATCTTAACCAGCTGTCGTTGAATTCCCATAGGAATTGAAAGAGTACTGGAGCACAGCGCCAATGTGCCAATAACAGAATTAGTTCTTAAGCGATGTGTAGCGAGAACATCGATTTGCTGGCTTTGACATTAAGAGATACGTGTAGTATGAATTTACAAAGACTAAATGCCTATATTTTATTTTCGATTGCTCATCGATTCGTGAAATCAGCAAGCAGTTCGTGACTCTTCACGTGACCAGTACTGCTATTCTGTAATACTTCATTCTAAACTTCGAATCTGAATACGCTGTGAGTTTCTTGATTGGCATTCTGAAACTCGAATGATAATTCAAATCTACACTAGCGCTACTCTTGCGAGCGTGTTTGCGAGTTGAACTAAATTGACCGCGAGATTTTGACAGATAAAGTATGAGATGGCGTAAAAAGTGGCATTCTTATGGTAATTCCCCCGTCTCTTCGACGCTCACTTCGCACTCGAACTCGATTCAAAGTGTCAAATTAAAAGCATCTATTTTACGAGTGAAAATAGAAGAAATCATAGTTAAATAGTGTTTAAATAAGGTATTTAAAGTTTTAAAGTGAATAAGTGCCTACCTACTAAAGCGATAACGATGGCAAGAATGTTTTTGTTTAAATATTTATTATAAGAACCTCATGCTTTGTATAAACTAGAAAAACGTCGACAATCTACCAAAACTCGAACCGACGCGGACGATGGGTGAGAGGAACGTGTCTCATTTAGACTGAAACAGTATTGTTGGATTAGACACTTCCTTAATTCATATTATTTTTGAACTTTACAACCAGGAATATAAACTTACTTCAGGATTATTTCACAACACAATTATTATCGGCACTGAACGATCAAAAAACAAACAAAACGTAAACAAAACAATGCAACGCACTCTATAACATCAACGCAATAAATGAAAATATTGTCCACAGATTACTAATGATATTGTCAGTCAGTCATTTTTTTTCGTAAGGTAAGCATAGATTGTAATTCACGGCACGAATTTAGAGTTATCTGTTTTTATTTTACTTATTAGCTGCCTCAAATTCCTTAAAATAAGAAATTTTAATTTAAACATCGTATTAGCTAAAATTCTGTGTCAAAAACTGGTAAAATAAAAAACCGATAAATCTCGACTTACATTTTGTTGAGTGTGGTAGTCACCAGTACAGAATTGGTCGCTTTGGAGCCTAGGTGATGCTTACAGAATGCAAAATCAAGGTCATTTTGAACCTTATGCGAAGTGAGAGTGAATAGCGACGTGAAAAATGCGAGTTGTTGTTTGAATTTTACAGAATCGACGTGCAGACGGTTGGTCTTTTCTTTGGCCAACGAATCAGCATTGCCATTTAACGTAGCAATGCGGCCAGTGCTCCGGGGAATTTCGCGGTTTGCAGCGATGTGGACGGATTTTTTTTTCGATGGCTTATGAGTGTTGTCTATCAACGGGCTGTATCTCAAGAACCGTAATAGGTAGACAGTTGAAGTTTACACAGAGGGTGTATTTCTATTGCTGCAATAACAAAAAATAATAATAAAAATTAAAGAAGTGAGTATTTTTTTCGGTTGTTGCGAACCCGTCGTGTGAGAGTCCGACTCGCACTTGGTCGTTTTTAATCCGCTTGTACATCAATACATATTTTCCACTAGCTTGAATATATTATACAGGTGAGATAAGGGTTTCAAACGCCTTCAGGGCGTAGTCACTATGCTACTAATATTTTAAGATACTATTGAAAGCCCGCAATAATTTATTTTATAACTATGCAAGCTTTTATGGAAGCGGCGCAGAGTAATTAATAAGTAAGTAAATAGAAACGTCAGCGCTATTTATAAAAAAATGCGATATCCTTAGTTTAAATAATGTGTTAATGGATTTGTTTTTTTTTTTATGAATAAGCCTGAACACTTAAAGCTGCATATCGAAACTTCTAAACTAATATTATAAAGAGCTTAAAACATTTGCTAAAGTTGTACTCAATAACTCATGATCTATTTCCTAAAATAATATTAAAACTTTCACTGACAATAAGATAAACTACAGCTGAGTGCCATGAGTTACTTCTATACAGGTAAAAGTCATATCTTAAGAGATAATAATATGCCACGTGAGCGAAGGCGCGGTAAAAAGGCTAGTAGTGTTTAAAATTCTCATGATAAGTTCAATATACCCTTTCCAGAAGTGAATACTTCCATTTACAGTCTCTCTGATGTCATAAGTACCAATCTAAAACTATTCGAAGAGATTTTTGTAGCCAACGATATGTTTACAAGTTTACTTACATATAAAATAGAAGTAGACTGTATTAACTATTTACCCGGCTAAGAAAGTTTGAACACGGGTCGAGTAAAAAGCGGAGGTACCGACTCCGAGGTAGGTACTAGGGGTCTGCCGTCTGACGGAATAGCAACCCGATACTGCTCAAGGCGCTAAACTAATTTACATTATCCAATGTTTTAGTTGCCAGTAACTTAGAGAGCTTGTTATTGATTTACTTAGGTAGAAAAGTTGCTTGTTTTTCGTGTAAATGTGGTTTTTCGGTTAGAATTTTGTTTGTTTTAGTTTTTGTCGGTTTAGAAGAAAATCGTGTTGAAATTTCGTTGGTTTTGATCGAGATTTCCCGGGAAATGGAAACTGAGCTTTTCTATATGTGAAATAGTTTTAAATCCTAATTTCTCTTCAGAAACAAACGCTACAGTAATTTATTCTACCTACTGAAAACATTATAAGAAACCCGCGGATAAATCTGACGTCATTGAAGAAGAAATAAATATCACATACTTTTTTCATAATCATGGTTCCAATCCCAGCTTAATGTTGGCTATAGGCCTTTTCAATTTGAAGGCTCAGCTTTCCGGAGACGAAATTCTTTTATCGTTTGCCCTTGTACGGTTATTGTCTCTCGTAAGTCAGGCCTCAGAATTGACCATTTTCGTATTCTTTATTACTGTCCTCTTCTTGATCCATGTAAGTACTTTATATTTCAGACTTATTATGATGCCAATTTCATAAATAGTTACTTAAAGAAAAATGTATAAAGGAAGTTTAAGGGTTACTTAATTTTGTAGGAAATCGGGGATTAGTGAGCCAATTTTTAGCAAGTTAAACACAAATTCGGTTAAGAAGGCGTAAAAGTATAACGCCTTATTAACTAAACTTGAGTTTTCTATATTAAATATAAAATAATGGCTCAATTCATAACCTAGAAAATGAAAATCTAAAATAATTGTTTGGGTATCCATATGAAAAACTCATAGCAACACATTTTTTAGCAAAATATATCGAAACACTTTCACTACACTATAAAATCACTTTATATACTTCGTTTTCTAAGTACTATTCTTCAAACTAAGTGTGGAGTTGATAAATGCAAACTTACACACGATCAAAGAAGGACTTAACAATGTCGTGTGAGGGAATTTATTTCCTCAGCTTTACGAGGAGAAAAGCAGTTAATTCTGATGCTGTCTTCACGTTTTTAATAGCCAGGATTTATAATTCGCTCCCCAAACAACACATTCCTAATAAATTGTGTTAATCGACTTACCCTCTTAGATAATAAAAGAAATAGGATATCTCGAAAACTAATTTATCCCTCTTAAGGAAACTCGGCACAAAAATAACTCTTTTCCCTACAGCTTCTTTTTTTTTTTCGTTGTGTTAATAATATTAAAAATATTGCAACAAGCAAAAATTAAGATTAATGTTCAAGCACTTTTCTGTTTAAAAAACAAATTTCTCAATCATTTGTCTCTGTTACGATCAAAAATAGATACAGCGAGATTCATCTCTGAGCCCTGAAAAAGGATATTCTGAGCCAGGCACTTAGGCTGACCTAAAAAATACAAGTCTATGTTTTCTGAATAAATTCCGAGGTAAGCCCGGACATAAATCAAGCGAGGTTAGTTCGTAACAACATTTACAACTTGACGAAACGAGTGTAAAAAAGTAACGAGGTGCACGCAATTAAATTTTATGTTAGTTTAGTATTTTAGCGCTCTCTCGTCACATGAATATTTCACAGTAATTAAAAATAAGTTGCCGTAGATATTCATTTTAATTTCCCGACAACGCAGGAGTCTCTGGAGTAGAAAAAACTGAAATTATATGTACCGTGCACTAAATGGTTAATAGTCAACTTTAAAGTGCCTCGTAGCCTAAACAGGAATGGGTTGAATAAATGTAAAAAGTTTTTTTTTTTTTCATTTTCCCGTGTTCATTTGACAATATTTTTACCTATCCCAAGTAACTGAAGTATTGTTAACAAAACGTGTCACGAGTTTTTCTAAAAATTTTTGAAACCAAACGTCTTTAGTTACTGAAACCGCAAAATACGACGGTATGTACTTAGTTAAAACTTCTCGTCTAAAAACTTTTGGACGCTAGTTGTCATGTCAGTTTGTCAAAAAAAAAAAAAAAAAGACTTGAATAATTGTTAATATCCTGCTCTTATCAATCAATCTACTCGTACAAATGTAATAAGGTAGGCAGGCGAAACTCTAAAAAACTTTCACAATATTTTTCTTATTCCTCTCCGCTAGGTACATAGTTTCGAATGACCTAAAACATCTTAAATTCTTAAGATACCGAAACCGGTATCGTTTACCTAGTCATTACCGAATCTGATTCAAACCGCAGTCCCGTTCCGAATGCTAATATAAAAGGATCGCAGTGAACAAATTCCATTGGTCTGCCGAAATGATCGATTCAAATGAGGAAATCTAAATTCAGTGATTGTTCGTAGGTAATCCCTAAAAGAACAGATATCTTTTACAAGGCAAATTATTATTAAAGAAAGATCTTTAATGTTTACGTAGACAGAAACGCCTTTTCCTCGAGGGAAATTTATTCAGGGCTTCCACAGACAGGTGCGGCGCGACAATGTGACAACGCCTTTTCATACATTACAGTTTTACAAATCTTTAACTAAAAAGGTGGGTTATTATTTATTTGGTAATTTACTGTGACTTTCTTGACATAAGTTATTCATCTTCATGGGCAGAAGCAGTTTTCCTTTTGGTCTGTCTTGTGTGAGTCCCAAATAAACACTTAGTTTCTCACAAATCTTACGTTTCTTTCAGTATTTAAAATATGAGACACTTTACATCTTTCCGTCACACTGTATAATTATGCGTACAATAATTTCTAACAACCGACTTCCAGAAAAAAAAACACTACAAAGTAAAAAATAACTTTAATTTCGGAAGTCGGTGTTTTTTTTTAATTTCTTCGTATTTTGACACCGACTTCCGAAATTAAAGTTATTTTTTACTTTGTAGTGTTTTTTTTTTTGGAAGTCGGTTGTATTTTTTTGTAAAAAGTTTTTTATTTTTCAATTTTTAGTGGCACACCTAACAACACCACTGCAAAATCGCAGAAAAGCAAAATACCAAGTAAACGAATTCCAGCTATTTTGATTTACAATCCAAAGTTCGTAACCAATTTTGATAAAATTTAAATGGGACCAATCTGCAAGACTGTTGTTTAATCTGAAAGGACAAAAACAATAATTTTTCAAATCGGTTAATAATTGTCGGAGTTATGAGGTAACAAACATAAAAAAAAATATGACCAAATTGAGAACCTCCTCCTTTTTGGGAAATCGGTTAAAAATGCAACGCATCGCGCCAGTCTGCAGGAGCTTTAAAAAATTACATACCTAATAATAGGTTATATAAAATAGGATACTTAAGTACCTACAAATTATAAAACACCAAACTATTTCGACGAAATACAGCTGTGACATGAAATCGGGTTGCTGAGATATTCAGTCTCATCAGACGTAGGTAGAGCCAATAAAGTTGAAAAGTAGCAAAGTACTTATTCATGAATTTTCTTTCAAACATAACTAACTTAACTATAGAAACGCTATTTAACTTAGAAACGCTAAATAAACATCTACTAGACAAGACCTAATTACAAGTGAGTTTAGGCATTTTATTTGAATTTCTTTATCAACATGAATTGGTTACTTTTGCCTCTCACTTAAGATAGTAATTAATCTAACTTATCTTACCCATGTGATTTGGGTACAGACAATCTATTAGGTTAAGATTATTAGCCGTTTTGTCCTCCAAGACAATTTCACCGACGCGTCCAAGTACGTGAGGGATCGGTTTGACCTTGTAGAAATTGGGAACCTAGATCTGGACCCAGAATTACTGTGTAGTCCAAAACCAATGTATTTATCAAGATTAAAAGATCCTAGGTCCAAGGATAACAAGTATTAATCCAACCAAATAAGGTTGAAATTATCACGTGACATTGAGAACCGTCCAGAGCAATGTATATGTCACCAGAAAATGGCAAACGCCGTAAGACTGTCCAATTTCACGTGGAATTGAATTTTTTTTTAATATAAATAAGACACGAATATGTCACCGGAAAATGGCAAACGCCGTAAGACTGTCCAATTTCGCGTGGAATTTAATTTTTTTTTTATATAAATAAGACACGAATATGTCACCGGAAAATGGCAAACTCCGTAAGATTGTAAAATGTCTCGTGAAAATAAAAATATTTTTTTTTATAAATAAGACACAAATATGTCACCGGAACATGGCAAACTCCGTAAGTTTGTATAATGTCGCGTGAAATTAAAAATATTTTTTTTACAAATAAGACACGGATATGTCACTGGAAAATGGCAAACACCGTAAGATTGACACATATCGCTTGAAATAGTAAACTATTTTTGCCATATTGAAAACTATTGGATTTGGATGGGATTTATTATATACATAATGGTTTTTTATAATATATCGAGATATTATAATATAATCAAGATAAATTACAATCTAACGAAGTCTGCAATTTTACGGTGACAAATAAATTGGAAACTATTGAACTTGGATGGAATTAATTGTATACAAAACGATTTTTCATAATATAGCGAGTAATTATAATCTAAAAAAGATTTTTTACAATCTTACGGAGTCTGCCATTTTTCGTACATATTATACACTGATATTATGGTACTTATATAGAAGCACTCCACCCTAACGAAACTGAATTCGAGAGTTTAGGTGTTTATTCGCAAAAAAGGTCCGCTGTCTTTACAGCCCCATAAAAATTACACCGCTGAATCGTTTGATTTTGTTGATAAGGTTTTTATTGCGAATATATAGCTATTACTTTTTATATAGAAAATAAAATATTTGTGATTTTATCGAGTGCTGTGAACTCAATCTGCCTTGCCTTTTCCCAACTATAGTGACGTCAGCTTCCAGTCTAACCGAATTTTACTGTGTACCAGTATTTTACATGGTGCCTGTTCTGTTTTTATGGTTCCGTACCTCGAAAGGAGAAAACGGAACTCTTATAGGATCACTTTGTTGTCCGTCCGTCCGTCCATCTGTCTGCCTGTCAAGCACCTTTTGCTCAGGAACGCGAGGAGGTATCAAGCTGGAATTTATATCAAATAATCAAGTCTACTGCCCCTTGGAGCTGTGAAAAAAACAAACTTCTAAGCCAACGCAATCAAAAGATACAGCCGTTTATGCCGCAAATTTTCGACACTCTCAAGGGAATCAAAACCTATACGGTACTTCCCGTGAACTCAGAATCTTGAAATTTGGTACGAACAACGTCTTAAAGCACAGATAAAGGAAAAGTTGCGACAACCGTAATTTTTTTGTTACATACTCGTAATATAATAAAAATATTTTGGGTGAACTTTTACTTATATACCTACAGGTTTGCACGGAACCTTCGGTGCGCGAATCTGACTCGTACTTGGCCGGTTTTTTTTATCTATCAGGTTGCCTAATACAGTGTAATATGATACCCCTTTCAAAGACTGGTCTCAAATTTTCTAGCCTCGTATCTCTCCGTAACCACTGTCAAATGACAGCCGAGACCAACGGTAACTTAACGCGCTCTCCGAGTTACGGAGGTATCTCGGTAAATTAAGATGGTCACCCATCCACGGACCGACCTCAGTCAGGTTTGCTAAACCGTGAAGATTGACCCGTTCGGCTGTTATTATTTAGCCACGAGCTCCTTATCGAGTGCAATGAACTGCTATTTAAAATCTGACCTTAAGTCAGTGGCTCGAGAATAAGTACTAAAAGGATTACTTTTTAGTAAGAGTAGGTACCTATGCTTATTTGCAGACATGTCGTAGTATGTTTGATGAGTACAAGAAAAGGCTTCTGTTGGTCTCAGCTTTAAGATGTTCGTGACTTAAAAACTCTTTCAGCTGTATTCGAGTATCGGCTCTCGAACTTATGTTCATTAATCAAACGAACGCCTGAAGCTTAACAGACAAACATATCCGTTAAAAGGTTTTTGTTATATATATCGTTTAACTTATGTCATTGTTTTTTTTATATTTACTAGTTTTTACCCGCAACTTCGTACGTGCATATTCCGTATATTTTCCCGTTCCTACAGGAATTTCGAGAAATCCGCTCTTACTGCTACATGTCAAATGTCAGCTTTTATCAACAATGTATGCGTTGTCTGTCAATCACTCATCAGTTACGGAAGAATTTTTAATATTTGAAGGCGTCAGCGACAGCTGAGCGATAGCGCCATCATCGTTTGGGTTCGGTGGTATCAGGATCATTGTAGAATAAAACAATGAATACAGTACTAAGCTCTCTTTATTAACTGTGGCTGAGTGCTAGTACTTTACAAATAGACAGTCCCCCAAAACGCCCGCCCGTTACCACATCCTACTGTTTTAGCTATGGAGAAGACGTGGCCAACAAACTCCATAGCAACACATTTGTATTTTGAGTTAGAAGAACTCGCATTTACTTATGACATTATTAAATAAGTCTGTTTAATTTAATTAAAATAGGTAAACCGACAGTTTCGTTCGGGACGAGTGTCCTAGTCGGTGTCTCGAGCAAAAGTGCGCTCGGCAAAGTCCCCACTTTCCAATACGACTCTGTCCACGTGCCGCCATTACAACTGTCAACTGACGTCACGGCGTTTACCACTACCTACTACTACAATACTCAAATCAGCAACTAATTATTAAATGATATCTTTATCCACGACATATATTTATTATGGACGAGAAAAAGTTATTTTAATCTTCTCAAATATTTTCTTGTTAGGGTTCCGTACCAAAATGGTATTATGATGTAACTAAGTCTGTCCGTCTGTCACAGCTGGATATCAAAAACTACTAATGCTATCAGCTTGAGATATGCAACTTTTTTAATGAAATTTTTTCAACTTTTGACGAAATTTATTAAAAAGTCGACCATTCTCCCCCTTATCTCCAAAGTTTGCAAAGACAAAAATCTGAAATAATCCTATGTGATTGAAGTTTCTGTAAAGATTACAAGAAAAATAAAATTATGTTTCTAAATAGCAAACTTTAACGGATACAGGGCTCACGGTAATAACTATATATATATAGCCTTCGCCGATGAAAATTCAAAATCTTTTTATGTTTCATTAATTGATGGTAGATGGCGAGTCCGACTCGCTCTTGACCGGTGTCTTTCAATTTTGTTTTATAAAAGAAGTGGTTTAAAACAACGTAGGAGAAAGAGTTACTTTAAGACCATATATATTTTCCACGTAAGCTGCTAATTAAAAATCTATAATAACCTAAGTAATCTTCAAGCTTTTGCGGAAGCAACAGCAGCAAAAAGCCAAGAAGCTAGCGCAAGCAAAATTGATATTTACTTGCGTTGGCTTCTTAGAAACCCTCATTTGCAGATTTTCTACTGACCGAGTTATTCATATTAAAATTCCAAGAACCTATGAAATTATTGAACCATTTTATAATATAGATAAATTACAAGCGGCATTTGTTACCAACTACTAATCAAAGTGGTTTATAGTCTTTGAATATTTTACGCAGAACAAAAGAACGAGATAAGCTTTATTCTGTTAAACCCAAACAGACATCGCGTAGTGATTTTGATAACCAACATCTGGGAAAGGCTAACAAAAACTCATTAACGAAATCTGTCTTTAACAACTTTGATATAACGGTCGGCAGAATAAAGCCTTTCTGCTCCTCCTCCCAAGGAGACAGTTTTTGTGCCCCCATACAATTATACGTCACTCCTATCGATTTTATCCGACCGAAATTGTAGACTGATTTATGATAGCTTTTACTTTCTTCGCAAACTCACGGCAAACTCCACAATAGAATTATAACGACTTAGTACAACATTACGTGACAAATTACAAACATACAAATGCGAATTTATTGTTTTTCTGTTGTTACATGAATATAAAACAGAGGCTGAAATGTGACTCGCCTGAAAGCTTCGCGCTGAGAATTGGAAACACTTAAGTGGGAGCTAGGAAAGGTTGATTTCATTTGACGTCGTTAAATAATTACATTTACCTTGTTCCCTTTTTAAAACAGGGTTGTAATAAAATCATATTTTTCTTGCAGATTCGGGTAAAAAAAGTGACAATTCTCTTCAGACTTCGGACCTTTTAACATGATTAAAAAGGGTTTTTAAAACGTTCATCACCTTTAAATTAATTTGCAAAAAAGTGTAAAGATCATAGCACGTAGCGCTTTGTAGCTTGTGTATCCCTATGAAACGTAATAATAATAATTATGGGTTAAAGAGAGTAGGCTTTAGTTGATAGTAGGCCTAAAGCCCAGAGATATTTTAATTATTTCGTATGTAGGTTAAACGGCACATAACCTGCCGGCCGTGCCTATCAGCGCTAAACGCCATTGACGGTTTACTACGCCGCCATTCATCACACTCTTTTTAGGGTTCCGTATCCAAATGGCAAAAATGGAACCCTTATAGATTCGTTATGTCTGTCTGTCTGTCCGTCCGTATGTCACAGCCACTTTTCTCCGAAACTATAAAAACTATGCTGCTCAAACTTGGTATGTTCTGTGAACCGCATTAAGATTAACGCACAAAACAGAAAAAAAAATTTTTTGGGGGTCCCCATACTTAGAACTGAAACTAAAAATTTGTTTTTCATCAAACCCATACGTGTGGGATATCTATGGATAGTTCTTCGAAAATGATATTGAGGTTTCCAATATAATTTTTTTTAAACTGAATAGTTTACGAGAGAGACACTTCCAAAGTGGAAAAATGTCCCCCCCCCCCCTTTAACTTCTAAAATAAGAGAATGATAAAACTAAAAAAAATATATGTTGTATATTATACTTCGTTTCCATGTAAACTACCAGCGAAAATTGGTTTGAACAAGATCTAGTAAGTAGTTACTGTTCTTTTTTATACGTCATAAATCGTAAATCGCAACTTTTGCTTATAATATAATACCTACAGGTTTGTAGGTACGGAACCCTCGGTGCGCAAGTTCGACTCGTACTTGGCCGGGTTTTTTGTTTATCAACTCGATATTTTTACGATCATCAAAAAAGGCCTGAAAAAGAGTTTGTAATTTAAAAAGGGTGTTTTCGTGTCGCCCCAAGGGTTTACCAGGAATTTATGCCTCGGGGGTTCAAGAACCGAAGTGTGAAAACGATATGCGAGTATAAACTTTACTAGTATGTTAGTATATGGAAGTCAGTGTGAATAACTGCAAATAAAATAGAGAATACTTAAAAATTCTCTGGTTTATTCAAATTAAAAAGTTTTCTGGAAAAATACCAAGATAAGATGATAAAAACTGACATTGTTTAAGTATCCGAAGCAATTTAAAAATCTCGTGCATTACACACACATAATGATGCTCCTATGCAGTCTGATAAAAATGTAATCAACGCAGAAGCTTGAAAAGCAGAAGCCCGATAATTCAATAAAATTTCCTGCACGTTTTGTATTGTTCACAAACAGATCACAAACAAAAAAACGCCCCACGCAAGAGAAAAATTAAACGCTCCCGTAAATTACGGTCCCACTCCGTTACGATTTATTATACACGCGTGTGTATGTATGATAAAGGAGAAGGGAATGATAAAAATGAGGTGAGAATAATCAGCATCCCAAAGTTAGTGAATAAATGTGAATGGCTGAAACCAGAGGATTCATAAAGAAAGCATGTGGGCAATCTCAGCGGACGTGAGGTGGCAGGCAAGACTCCAACATAGTACAGAAAATACTGGATCGAGACAGATGGTGCCGACGAGTAGCTTTAAAGCTCCGGGTTCCTATTACACGATACACTGGACGCGAGGCAAAGGGGATGATAAAAGCATATTACAGCTAAGGTATGTACCTGCTGCTCCGTCTTTGTACTTTTGTAGAACATTTTGACGGAAACTCTTTCGTTTGTAGGTATTATTTATTATATATAAGGCTATCTTTGCACTTACCTTCGAGACTGTGAAATAATGTTCAACCTTAAAGTAGATAATAGTGTTATGCTCGCATGTTAGGTATAGCGTAACCTCCAGTAAAATCTTATAGTCTAAATCTTTCAAAAAATGCACAGGCTTTTCATGCCTTTGGCGAGCCTTAAAGGAAACTCTATACAAATGTTTCGTGCACAAAGTATACATTTACAATGCGTGGCGATAATTAAACCTCAGCTTTTAACAACAGCTTAGATTTTTTCTTAGGATAGTGCTTCACAATTATAGTTCAATAAGCGAACACAGGACTTCAAACCGAAATCTGAAGCAATTGCTTTGAACAGCGCGAGCAGTTTTTGCCCAGAATACGAAACAAAATGTTAAAGTTAAACAGATTATGCTTGCTCGGAGAGCTGCTAATGCTTGTTACAGCAATATTTTTTATTAGCGCTGAAAAGTTGCCCGTTATAACAACTTTACATTTATTAGTGGTACTTTAGTTTCTATTACTGAACAAACAGACAGCAGTAAATAATTGGGAATAAATATCAATTTTCTGATTCCATGAGCATCGTTTCTCTTAACACACTCATATTATTTATCGCTCTTATTTTTTTATATAATTTGAAAAGTGTACAAACGTCATTCAATGATTGAGCACGCAAAACCAAATTAAAATTATTCCCACGTTTCTGATTCGATATTTTAATAATCCATTAATATACCAATACGATTTCACGTACGCTTCACAATTTCATATTCGGCAACGAGTTCAAGGAAGTAATTTTAAAAGAAAAGGCGAGCGTGCTGGTTAAGAGGAATAATGTTTGTATACTCGGTGAAGTACAGTACTCAATTATATTATAGCCTCAAGCAGATTTCGACTCAACACTCAACATTATTATGTTGAGTATAAATCAGGTTACCATTTTTAACAATACCTACTTCCAGCGAAGGAGAGCCGTTCGTGTAATGGCTTGTAACTAATTAGTTGGAATCCAGCCAACCGGCTAATAAGAATAAAACTAACATGTTCGAGAGATCAATAAAGCATATAGTTGGCTAACATTTGAACCCGATAGAAGTCAAATTATCTTAATCTTTTCTCAGTGAGTCCAGTCACAAAATGGTAAAATAAATCTACTAATTCGTTTCACAACGGCTTTGAATCTTATTAAAAAAGCGTCAGAATTCAAGACTTTTTAATTAAACAAAGTTGAAATGATTCATTCATTACAGAGCAACCATTATTTAAAAATAATAAGTTCCGCATGGGACGAATACATAATTGTTTCATTCCGCTGGTCTTGTCAAAGGCTGGTAAAATGAAGTCTCAGTGGAAAAATGAAATCCAGAGCGGAAAAATCATGTGAAAATGTTTACACTTTAATTTAGTTGCTGTTCCTATGCAACAAACTGTCAGTGATTTTCGAGAGATTTGGAAAGGTTTGATCTACACACATATCCGGGACTTGAATGGACCGTGGCCCGTCAGGAGCTCAAAAAAAACATGTGTCACACACCCATTGAATGACTATATGAAATGCACGCACCGAGGAGCTCATGACAACTGCCGCACGGGTCGATCTTCAAGGTTAAGCAACGCTCGCCAAGGTTTGTCTGTGGATGGGTGACCATCTTAACATATTGAGTTTCCTCCGTGCCTCGGCAAGCAGGTTAAGCCGCTGGTCCCGGCTGTCATTTGTAGATCTTTGGCAGTCGTTACGGATTGTCAGAAGCCAGTAAATCTGACTCCAATCTTGCCAAGAAATACCGTGTTACCCAGTTAATTGGTTTTGGTGGTCTGGTAGGCAGCCGCTCCACGTAAAATACTGGTATTCAGCTGATTCCGGTTTGACTGGAAGCTGACCCCAATGTAATTGGGAAAAGGCTAGGCAGATGACACTGTGTGTGCATCAACTTAACACACGTCCGTATCCGGGCTGTGAAAGGGACGTCTGATCTAGTTCATCGGGACCACGCTCCTTCCACGACCTGATATGTGTGAACAACCATACAGCTGAAAAATTGCGGAAACATTTATGACGAGTTGATCAAACACTTGTCATAATAAAACAACTAAAAGTAAATATTTTTTTTTTACCAAAAGAGAAAGCAGCAGATTTCTGTAAGTAAACCACTTAAAATATTATTTGGGATTTGTGTATATCCGTTGATCTGAGCGGATTGGTTTCGATCCAGCCTAGTATTTTCCTTTTAGACATAAAAGCTATTATTCAGGGGCAGCGACGACGCGACGTTCACACACAAGCCGCGAATGCAAAGTTATCCCATAAGTAGGAATAAATCAAACTTTACCGACAGTTCGTGGTTTCAGATTTTTTCCACGTATCGGTCCAATAAATTCTTTATCCTGAGGTTTATCTTAGAAATAATGCTAATGCTGATTTTTTTCTGCAGCGTGTTTTATGAAATAAATACCTTGCCGTCAAAAAATATTGTCCCGTTTAATACATTGTTTAACATTCACTAATGTCCTGAAGCTCTAGACAACTAGTCTAGTGGCATTCTATTAGCCACAGCGATTGTCAAATCGTCTAAAATTGACAAGCGCTACTGAAAAGTCACGTGGTCTATCGCACAAATTCAGGCTCATCGACAATCGCATACGCCAGTAATCATGATACTTAGTTTAAAGCACCATTTTTTTAAGGATGGTAAATCATCAAATGACTCCTCCCGCTCTGTGTAAAGCAGGAGGGAGTCTCAGACTCCTACTGACTAAAACCCATCCGTGTTTCTCCTCATGCCCTTTGTGTTCCAGGGCCGCGGTGACTCTTTCAAACCCCTGGCAGTCACTGCCCCTAGCGGGCCCCGTCTGCTTTGCTGACAACTCTTTGAGGCGCGCGTGGAACATAGCGCGCCATCGACCCGGGCCTGGTTCTAATCGCGAGGTTTCCCTCTCCATTACGCGTTCGGCTTCCTCTTTCGCTAGCATTACTGTTTCGCAGAAGGAGGTGACCACTTCCCATGCCCCCTCGCTCCGGACTATGGAGTGAACCGGGCCGCACGCTAGAAGTCGCTGCCGCCGATCGCCTCGACGAGGACACGGCGTTGCTCCACCCTCGTAGGGCAGACCTCCACCGTATGCTTCACCGTGTAGTCCAAAGCACAGCTTGTAAATCTGGGTACTATAATGCTTCTGAAGATGAAAGTAATACTTCAATATTTTGTTATAAATTACTAAGTGCCAACTTTTGACCCAGCGACAGCGTTCCATAATATTTCTATAATTTCATTGCTTTTGAATACTAGCTGATGCCCGCGGCTTTGCTAGCTTGACAATTTTTTACTAAAACCTTCCTTTAGAACCACTCTATTCATTGGTGAAAACAGCATGAAAATCGGTGCAGTACTTTTTGAGTTTTCGCAAACAGGCAGACTGACGCGGCAGAGGACTTTATTTTATTATATGTAATGATATAGATTTTTTAAAATAAAAACATTTATGACGGATAGTTCCATTATAATGACAATGAACTGTAAAGTTCGTTTTAGTACAGATAAAATTTATATAGAAATACGTTTTGAAAACTCTTTGCGCTAATGGATTTTCAGAAGTGTTGTGCAGACTGTAGGTACGAAGTGCGATGGCTCAGTATAAAGTCGCTTTTGCTTAACCTGATGTAGTTTTCGTGTCTTGTTCAATAGATTGTGACTCTTACACTTTGCAATATATGTAATAGTCGTTTTCGTCGTCGTTGTTGGTTACTGTTTTAGAGCTAACGTAAAAATAGTTTTTTTTGACATCTATTTCTTAAACGCGAACTTTTATAAGATGATTTTCAAAAGCTTCATTTAATGTGTCGTCAAGAAAGCAAGTACCATTTCATTAATATTTCAGTTCCGTCTCGTAATTTTTACTTTACTACAGTATAGTCCAGCAACCTGGTCACAGAACAATACGGTGTACTTGCATCAAATCCAATAGTTCTGTTTTTTAACAGACTTGTTTATGATGTTGGCCCAACAAAAATTGTGACCTCGAGCGCGGAATGCAATATTTTAGACGTCACTCGAAAGCGGAATGTAGCTCCAAAAATGCGAAGAAACCAAATAAATAGACAATAATTCTTTGCTTCTTCATGAAAAAAAAAAAACTTTGTAGGCTTTATCTCAAAAGCTTTTTAGAAAATTTAGTCCACAATATAAAAACTTGAAATGATAATATAAAAATTTGTCTTTTGGGGTTGTCAGCGCCAGAATCTAAATTTTGACAAAATTGCGTTCGGTGATCGAGTTTACAAACTTGGATTGTTCAATGGGCAAACATCATAAACAAGTCTGCAAAAAAATCAGAACTAACGAATTTAACGCATGCTCTGATGAATAAAGTCAAACGACCGAGAATTACTATTGCTGATCGTGTTTGAACGTCCACGATATGCAAATGAAATGCAATAGTAGATATAATATACTTAAATATATTCCAGAACTAGTTACACAAACTTAATTCATAGCTACAATACCAGACAAATCCAGAAAAAATGTTTAAAAATATTCAATAAAAAAATAAGATACCACTTTTTGGAAACAATTTATTTTGTCTCAAGTCTCAAGAATTCCTTTGAATTATACCACTCCTAGATAGATAGATAAATCATTTATTTAGTGCACACGAAAGACATAGCACAACACACAGAAGTACAATTAAATGGTAAAATTTATTTTATTTACTCCAGCTAACAACTCATCAACAAAGACTCAATTTTCGCTTGCAATATCCTGCTAACAAGTTACACCAAAGGAAAACAAGCAGCATTCACCTGTGAACTTGTATTAACATCGTGGTGCCACAGAATAAATAGGTGCAGAAGTAGAGGTCTGCGCAGCAAACGAAAACGTTCTCACACATATACACGCTTTGACTACAGCGAGTACAAGCACAGTCGCGACTGTTTAGATCGCGGTACGTACACGTCTATGTATGTGTATGTGTGCGCTTATTTCGTTCGTAGTCTGAAGCTGATCTTCTGCTCGTCTAAATTTTATTGTGGAGCGTTCCTCCAAGCATGACCGTCCCAAATTGTCCCGTTACCTTACCGTCTATAGGGACGTCCAACAGACTTCCGGCTGACAAGAAAATGAATTTTAAAAACACAGCTGATGCTTTGTATTCATAAACGTTAGATAAGGTACAAGTGGTACAATTTGGAGGTTCCTTGCGTACCAACAACTCGTTATACGGTCCGTGTATTCACATTTACATAATAAAGTATAAAAATATGATTTGTATTGTTTCACTTCCTCTCTTTTTCGTTCAGTTTAATTTCATCGTATGTGATTAATCAGTTTCAAAATAAATTCGTAGAATTTGATTTTTTTAGTCATTTTATCGTTGTATCGAAATTGTAAAATAAATTGTTTGCTTCAATCATGTAATGTAAAACAAACATATAAAATTTATCATGTGCATATATGAAAAAATAGAACATACATTTTAATGTGTTTTATCGAATATCAATAATTTTAAACAATCCAGTACATCAAAGTCAATACCTTTCTCACTGTAACTGAGCCCTATACCCTTTAGCACTTTATCTGTATTGGCTCCTTAATCTTTAAGCTCCCGGATTACCTATAAAATGTAAGCTACATTGAACAAATTTTACAATAATCGTTAATAGTCTAAGCCCCTTAGTCCGATCTAAGTATATAACGAAACTCTGTATTTGCCCTTACCAAAAAGTAACCTGATTAAAGAACGGTATTATATGAACTACCCGAGGCGATTTCGAGGGAACAGCCTTTAAACAACAAACATACTTTTATAAAAATACTTGCCTACTTAGGTAGGTATACATATTTTACAATGTGCGTTGAATCTTTAAGGCATTTTGTGGCGTCTAGCCGTCTCTTCGATGAACAACAGCAAGATAAACTATATGATATACTTGAACTGGGTAGGTACTTAATTGGTCTTTAAAAGTGGCAACATTAAGTTTTTCATAGTTGAATACAACGTTTGCAGTAAGTATTTCTGATTGATCAGGCAGCGTTAGCTAAAAATTATAGATAGTAAAGACAACCCTGTCATTACTATAATTCTCGCAACAATATATATTCATTCCTATCTGTGGTCTACCCGGATTGTTTTTTTTTTTGTAATTCCACAAATTAGCCCGAAATTGGCCCGGCTATATTGAAGCGAAGCCACGCGGTCGGCAATCTTCAGGAACGGTCACATTTGTGAAGCATTAAAAATGCCGTGTGTAAATATATTGTATCTCACCGTGAAAAGTTAGGTGAAGTGCGCTTTAAGTACGGTAATTTCATCAGAAGCTAGGGATTCACAGTTCACATCGCCAACACTTTAGTGGTGAAATTAAGACAGAGTAGCAACTCAGGTAACACAAGGTTTAGTCTGACTAATCTCTTCATCATAATTATTCAAACTCATTAATATTAATTTATTTCTTCCCTTTATGTCTGTTAGTAAATACACAGCCGTTATTCTGTAATGTTGGCATAAACTATAGTCGCATGACACGCGTAGATGGTAGCTAATCAGCAACGTTGCTAGCGGGCTGACTGCTAATCAAGTTTGCTACTGTTTTGTCCATCCATTGTGATTTTATGAGGGAAATGTTTCCAACGTATGAAATACTGCAGTATTATTATACAATATCTGACCCATGCCCACTTTGTTGGACGGTGTTTTTCAACGGTTAATGACACTCACAAATAACATGGATTTCTATTAGTAAAAGAATTTTCAAAATCGGTTCAGTAGATCTAGAGATTACCCCCTTTTTAAAATAAATATATGTAACCATCAAAGGGAGTGTCCGACTGTTACTGAATAAAACCCATCCGTGTTCCTCCTAGTGCCTTTTGCATTCCAGGGCCGTGGTGACTCTTTCGATCAAATTCCTCAACCCTGGCAGGCACTGACCCTAGCGGGCTCCGTCTACTATGATGACATTTTCACGAAGCACGCGTGGAACACAACCCGCCGTCGACCCGAGCTTGGTTCTGATTGGACGGTGAGCCACCCAACCTTCGCCACCCGCAGGCCCGCGCCTAAGGCCGGGAATCGCCCTGTGACTCCCGACGCTCAGGGCGTCTTCTTCTGTTGCGGTAGCTGGGGCGTGAGGTTTCCCTCTCTCTCAAGTGTTCGGCCTCCTCCTTCGCTAGCATTACTGCTTCGCAAAGGGAGGTGGCGGCTTCCCATGCCTCCTCGATCCAGACCAAAGATTGAACCAGGCCTGGACGCGATAAGTCGCCGCCACTGATCGTCTCGATTAGGATACGGCGGAGCTCTGCCCAAGCAGAGCAGACGTCACACCAAGGCGTGTCTTCCCGCCGAATCCGAAACAGGTATCTCCCAAAACAACCATATCTGGTGAGTACCTGCATCAACTGCATCAAGCAGTAAGTGAGGATGCCGTGGCGCTGCTCTAGCCAAATTTCTCAAAAAGGGGACTTATTAACTGGATTGTGTGTGCCCAAGAGATTACCCCTTACAACTTCACAAACTTTACATCTTTGTAATATTAGTATAAAAGTGTGCATAAATTAGATACCCAGCTTTTGCCCACAACTTCGTACGCGCATATCCCGTTTTTTACCATTCCCGTAGGAATTTCGGGAAATCCTCTTAGTGCTCCTCTACACTTCAAAAGGAATATACATTTTACATACAGCTTTCTACGACCATTAGTTTTGGCTGTGGTTTGTCTGTCACTCAATCTCTCAGTCACTCAGTAACGCCACTACTGGGATTAGGAACATGACATTTTGCACAAGTCTTCCTTTTATGAACACTTAAAACGTTTCTTTTCCATTTTTATTTCTACCTTTAAGGGGTGAAAATGGGGAAAAGCGTTTCTACTAAAACTCGGCGCAGCCGAAGTCGCGGGCGAAGTGCTAGTTTTAAATATAATAAAGCTCTATTTTCTGTCGTGCCGTGCCGGTAAGTAAGTTCTTATTATAACAAGAAAACGAAAGGCGCACTTGTCGAACTTAAGGCTTCTTATTTCATTTCATTCTCCGAACAAATAAAGTCGTTCCTGTAAACGCAATTCATTTACACTGCGAGCCAACATAAAAGGGTGCACTTCTCACAGAAATGCCAATTTATTCCGCGACTTCGACCTCATCATAACAGCATTTTGTGGGTTTATGATATCAAGCCTTACGAACCGAGGTGTAAAATATGGCTGTCGTATTATCGTTTATTTATGAACCTATATTATTTCAGCCACTTCTGCCTCCACTGGGCTTAACTTGTATCTCCGGTGTGCTTTTGGTTGAATTAACATTTTCACGAAAATATTTTTCAGTGCTATAGAGTAAGAATAACCTTTTAATTATTATTATTTAATTAAGGATGTTTCCAGGTCAATTAATTACGTACAGTTTTCACAGAAACAGTTGAAAATATTTAATACTCGTTTTACTGTTTGCTCTGAAACCTCTCAGTAATTTACAACCACATTTGAAGAGCTGCTACAATATATTCCTTCATGAAATTAAGCCAAATTGATTGCTACTAGTGCAGGAGGAGATTCCATTAGGAAATGTGTGGATCGCAAATAGCAAACGAGAAACATGCTGGCAATTGGAACACGTTAAAATATCACCATTCAGGTTTAACAAATTAAATATGAACTTAATGAGAAAAAAAAACCGATTAAAACGGTTAACTCACTTAAGCAATGTTAAAAATGCCACTTTGACTCATTTTTGCTGCAGGACTTGTAATGTGTACAATTACACAAAAGAAAATTGCTAAAAGAATAGCAATAAGCATTTTCTTAGAAAAGAAAACGGAAACAACCGAAGAGAAACTAAACAAATATATTTGGCAGGTACCTACCCACGATGTCGTCACTATCTCCCGTGACGTGAAAGAAGTGAAAATAAAGAGGGCATTGAACTTGGCAAGTTGTAAACCTACAAACACCATCACGCAGCCGGAATAAAGAGTAGTACAAACCAAGTCTTTCACTAATATTAGTTATGTGTTTTTCCCAGACCAGGGACAACCCATTACATTTTACGACCAATGCCTACTGCTAATTTAAAAAACTTTGCGGACTTCCATTTTTACATTTCTAGTTGTTTTAGAGTTGTTAGTGTAGTGTAGGAAATAGTTTAATGCTTGAAGATTTTTGTTGTCATTTAGGTCTTGCGTGCGATAAGTGTGTAATGTGTACGCGAGACAAAAAAGTTTGGAATACAAATCTATCTATAGGTACTTATAATAAATCTTTAGAGGTCAATTCTGTACATGAAATATATTTCCAAAATAACTATCAGGGGGTGATTAGGGATCAATACTGATGCCAAAAATGCAATCAGTAAATTTTTTGTCTGTCTGTCTGTCTGTCTGTATAACCGTTATAGAAACAAAAAATACTCGACGGATTTTAACGAAACTTGGTACAATTATTATTCATACTCCTGAGCAGGTTATAGTATACTTTTTATCACGCTACAATCAATAGAAAAAATGAAAAAAAAAAGTGAAAATGTGAAAGTTTGGTTGTTTGTTACTCAATCACGCCAGAACGGCTTAACGGATCTTAATGAAATTTAGAACAAAGATAGATTATAGTCTGGAATAGCATATAAGCTACTTTTAATCCCGGGAACATGTTCCCTAGGGATCACGCGGGCGAAGCCGCTGGCAGAAGCTAGTAGGAAATAAACATATTTTTACAAAGGTGCAATGGAAATTTTCGGTGCTATGTTCTACCTGTTTTGCAAATAAAAGACCGTACGTAAGCTTTAACTACTGAACAACTTTACAATATTAAATCATAAACGAGTTGTAGTAACTACTTATATATTTTGGTTGAATGTAGGTAGGCGCCGCCTTGACGAGGCGGCGCCAACCACTCGTTTACAAACCCAATGCCTGAAAGATAATAAGAACGCTCCTCCGGACATGAGGCACGACCGACATCGCTTGTGCAAAGTCTTGTCAAAAGAATTTCTCCACTAGCAATAAAGGGTGACCGACCCTGTTTTCTTTTTCATTTCACCAAATAGTTCCGGGACTATTTGTTTTGGGTGACACTTACATTCGCTACTGAACACAATGGGCAGTCGCTACTAGGATACACTTTTCATCGTCTTTTGTTTTTTCATTAATTTTTATGAGTAATGTTATGATGAATCACTGCCAGTTAATCTACCAGTACTCCCCACTTATAAGGCTTTTCGGCCAAGTTATTACTCCGATTTACTCTCACATATCCTGAACACACGATACATTGAGCCGTTTTTAAACTACCTTGCTGTTGGCAACACTACTCTGACTATATTTAACTTCGAACTTGCATGAAATACCAAAAACCGTGTCAACATTCTACAAGCCGTAATTCAGTTACTGAAAAATAATTAAGGCATTGAAATATAGCTATTAACCCTTCACTAACGCATTGAATGGCGCTTATAAATAGTTGGCAACACCAAAGCATTATTACGGGACTACCGTCGATAGCTGTTTATTTTTTCTGCTACGGACTCTGTGAGTACCTAGTTAATTGGTCTAGAACTAACTTTTACTGCCTCTACAGACAACCCACATTATTCTCAATTCTAGGATCCGACGACACGGTTGGCGCAGTGGTTGAGCGATTGACTGCTGTGCAGCATGTCGCGGGTTCGATTCCCGCCCGGAACAAATATTTGTACGACCTACAAGTGTTTGTTCCGAGTCTGGGTGTTTTTCTATGTATAATATGTATGTATTTAAAAAAAAAAATGTATATAAGTAGTTTATCAGCCATCTCGTTACCATAACACAAGCATTAGGTTGCTTAGCTTGGGACTATATGGCGTTGTGTGAAATGTCCAAGGATATTATATTATATTATATTATATTATATTATATTATATTTAGTTTCAGTTGGTCGTAACTTAATATAAGCTTCATTTAACTGTGATTACCTGGGCTTGAATGTTTGAATACAAGGGGCCAAAATAATTCTATTTTTAAAATTTGCCACAAGCCGAGGTTTTTCTTTCGCATAGAGACTGCAAACGCCTGTCTATGGCTTGAAATTAAGCAGACTAGTAAACTGTCTAGTCACGTTCTTGCTCGCTAGATTCACGATTGTATGATAAGATATATAAACACCCACTACGGATGCTTTGATCTGCTTTAGCATTATTTGAAAGAATTTATTTTATAGCAAAGATCATTCGTTTTATTTCTTTTATGAGGCAATCAATGTCTTCGATCAAGCAATCTATGGCTGTTACAGGCTGGTATATCCTAATGCGATAAACTGATTTCGCATGTATTTATATGGCTATATTGCGTTCAAAATATTACAAAAAGCTTGGAAAATGCACAAACAATTTCCTTAAATATGTTTTCTTGAAAGTTTCCGCCTTTTTAACAATTTTATTTAACAGAACAAACCGTCGAAATAAAAAGATAAAGTATTCCAAAGAAATGCTTTGATATTTATATACAACGGAAAAGTTTGCACACTTTTAGGGTCCTGTCAATAAAGAAAGTAGAAATGTATTTCATGAGACATGGTTTATGTTTGTCTATTGATAACGTATAAATCTCAGAGGATTTGATTAATAAAACTCGCTTCTTACGAGACATGAAATGCCTAGGTAAAAGAAATAGTAGGAAAAATATTCGTCCATTTTCAGGCTTAGTTTCCCAACGACGTGGATAAATCTTCTTCAAGTATATTTGGCCGTAATTCAACCACATCACATCAAATACACACACAACATTAGGGTTTTACATATCTACCTAAGTAGGAACATTGTTCAAAACACTATTAAGTGGTAGTCAGTAGTATCAGTTATTCCCACAGTGGTATTTAGCCAAGCTCCGACGTATAATTAAAACCTGCATTCTCAGGAGACTAACCCAAGCTCAGACTTCTAAAATACTAAAACGTGGATTACCTTTTTTTTTTAGGGATGGGAAATCATCCAATGACTCCCCCTGCTCTGGGCGGAGCGGAAGGGAGTGTCAGACTTCTACTGACTAAAACCCATCCATGTTCCTTCATTGCCCTTTGTATTCCGGAGCCGCGGTATCTCTTTCGAATAGTCTCGAGACTCCGGCAGGCGTCGGCCCTTTCGGGCCCCTCTGTGTGCTGACTCTCTTTGAGGCGCGCGTGGAACACTAACGCGCCGTCGACACGGCCTGTCGTCATGAGACGGATGGACGGCGAGCCACCCATAGCTCACCGCCCACAGGCTCGAAACGTGGATTACCTTAGATTTTCTTTCAAAGCAAAATAAACTCTCATTAATAAAAAACAAATGATAAATAACTTTCGTTCAAAACAAAATGCATTTTTAAAATGACATCTATAATTCACGGCTCATGTTGTACTTGAAAGCTCCTTTCAAAGGATGAATGTTTATTTCGCTAAAAAGCTGAGCGTTTACTTGTTTTCAGTTGAACAAAAAACATTTTTTGAAAACACATTTTTCGTGACATCATTAACCGGACAAGTAGGCAGGCCCAGTCAAACCCGAGTGGAAACATTTACAAAACTGACCGCTGTTCATACAAAACTACGATATTACCCGGTGGCCATTTTTGCGGTTTTTTTAATTGTACGCCTCATTGGTGCTTTGTGGCCACGATGATTTATAACTCTGAAAGTACTTCAACCTACTTGGCCAAATATTTCGGATACTTAGGAACATGTAAGTATTTTCTTGCGACCTACTTTTGGCATTGCTCATTTGTTACCATTGTTTTCTGATTTTTACAATAAATTCTACTTACTATTTCTTCGTTTCAAGATTCTTTTAGTTTTCGCAAATTACCTCGGGAAATACGAGCACCGTTGGTGAATATAAACATTTTCTATAAAGCTCGTTCGTGAACGGCTTCTAATCTTTGAATAAGTTACATTTCCACGCCCTCTGCTAGGTTTGCCAGTGTGCCGGAACAAATTATATTCAAGCACAAATTACATACAAAACTGAATGGGAAATCTAACCGACGAACGTTTAACTGTAATAAATTTTCGTTATAAGCTCTTAATTTAATCAAAATAACCTTTATTGAAAATGATTCATGCAAGTATCGACAGTAAATAGAAATCTCTCGGTCAAACATAATTTCACCATTTATTTTCTGAACATTTCAGGAGGCTATTACACCAAAACCTTTATTTTACGGTCTGAAAATATTTTTACCGAAAAATAAACATACATCGGCTTGTTACAATAAACTGTAACGTTCTTTAGGGTTGTGTTATTTTTCGGTACAACGCTTATCAAATGTAAAATATGCTAACGTAACAAAGGAGCATTTTTTTGGGTAACGGTAGGGAAGGAGTTCACGCGTTTACTTCGTCCTGCAGGTAATACTGTAGTTTGTTTCGGTGGGTAGCTTTAGGTACAATACACGGGTACATAAATGATAAATTTTAATTAAAAGAACATGTACATTTATACAATACCTGCACCTACAAAACTCATTTGTATGCTAGGCTTGTAGACTTTTTTAGTAACAATCACAAGAGTTGAATTCAATCCGCAATGCAAACTTTAAAAAACACTTTAAAAGTTTCTACTTTTCAGAGCCAACAACGTTAAGCCATAGAGAGTCACGATGTTAACCGAGATAGCTTCTTTACCACTTATGCATTTGTCTCCAGTCGGTTAGCTTTGCGCAGTCGTCAAATAAACCGTGTCACGTTTGCAAAGCAATCTCGATTTTATCATGGTTGTGAATCCGTCACTTTATAGCCCCACGGGAAACATCATAGGCGTCCCACTCAAATATCCAAAACATTTTTCTTTTTTTTAGTGCGCTCGTTGTCTGGCCAACTTTGGTGTTCAAAAACTATTTTAGAATTAATTTTATATTTAACGTGGCCAAACCTAACCAACTTTTTTGTCCGAGTATGTAAAACCGAAGTAGCTTTGTATCTCAGCCAGTTGATGTATCTCTTATTCAAATTAAAACGAGATGATCCGTCGAAACTCGGGAAGAAATTTGGCAGAAACGTAGCATCTATCAAAATAAATCACTATTGTGGGAGGAGGGCTCTCTATCCCACATCTCTATGAGGACTCCCATTCGCCGCCTCCAGGGACACACAACTAACGCCAACGAACCTTCAACCTACATGATTTTATGCGCACCACTTTCACCTTATGGAAATTCTCTCCTTCCATCGACCTACTCTCGTATTTAATATAAAACGGGATATCTTCAGCGTGATTGATGATCAAACTTTGAATACAATATGTCGTTGTTGTACGTACCTATGCAAAGCTTCAAACGATAAAACGACCATCGGCTTTTGCTAAAACTAAAATGCAAAACGGAAGCGGCGCGGTCTTTAAAACAAACAAAAACGTGATTTCACTACTTCACATACCTATGTATCGTATCCATGTACTTTCGTATATTTTTTTTTATCTAACGGGAAAGCCAAATTAAGTTTCACATCTAGCGAAGTTTAACAAATTTCATTTTAAAAATGTTCGTAATCCCTGTTGGTATAGAATGACTTCGTTTAAACTTGTACAGAAAGGGGACGAGTGAAATATGTGGGTCAAAAATTGTTACTTCCCGACCGAGAGCGGCAACGCACTCATTTCCAACCTTTTCACGATATTCGTTTTTCATCGCCTAGATACAATACGAGTGACCCTTCGCCTCGTAGATATGTCTACATTGTACCTATTTTATTGTAGCCCATACTTGTTATTTATAGGCCAGATATTACGGCCGGCCATTTAAGGACATGTTGGTTAAGTACGGAGAAATATTTAAAGAGAAAAGTACGGGAAAAAGGGAGCAACTTTTCATTCAGTCATATAAATTATTAAAAGAAACATAACTTTATGATTGATCTGAATTGCACTGAAATCAATTAGTAAGGTTATTATTGGATGAAACAAAAGAAGTTTTGAAAAACGAATAAAAAAGTCATGGATATATCGGTTAGATAGATAAACAAGTTTTCCGATGTTCACGTCTGTTGGCTTCGTAAATATTTTGACGAGTATTTCCTTTGGGGCACTCCTCAAAGTTTACCCGTCGTCAGTCAAGCGAGTTGACATGGTTACGTAGAATAACACTTTTTCGCTTTTTCTAGGGTATTTTATAGAATTACGTATATATTAATATTGAAAAGTTTATAAATATTTTAATAATGGAGTAGAATTGGGCCGTGTAGTTGAACTTTTAAAACGAATCTTAGTAAATTATTTTCGTCCAACGATACAACCCGAAAGTTTTACGTGGATAGGTAAAAACATTTTCATAAATAGTATTGGGTATCGACCTCAAAGTAAAATTAGATGGCCCATATTTTTTTTGACGACATCATTACAGTGAATGGGGCCGACTCGATAATATTGGGAATCAAAAGCTCTTAAAATTGTGGCCTTTACTATCTTGGTGACGCAAATGGTCCTGAACCTATTACTTGGGGCATTGACGTATATAAAGATCGGAACCAAGCGGTACCAAGTTAAAGATCGGAGTAGCTGTTATTACCAGCTGCCGACGTCATATAACATTAAATTGCAGCCTTAATGATAGTAACTTAAAGTATTGAACAATCATGCAAACTTACGACTACGAATATGAATTTGCATGTTGTTGTTACATGCTACGTTAAGTGGAGTAATTATAAGTAAGCCTAGTAGAAATAGTTGTGCACCTACGTGTTGGCAACATGATTTATGCATGAGCTGAACATGCTCGCTCTGCAATCTCTAAAATCTTTACGTAGATACAAGTACAAACCAAGCGGCATTTCCCACAAATTAATGAAACTATGTAACATCAATTTGCCGAACTGTCGTACCAATGTTTTTGCGTCTTGAGCTAAAATTGATTCGGTCGCCGCCGTCGCAAACCCGCTTCAATCGAAAACAAAGCATGTAATTAATACCGTTGTCATTGCTAATGATCGTTTCAGAGAATACCGCCAAATTAACAGCACTAAAGCAAACAAATCGGAGTCGAGTGCGTCCCATTGAAACATGATTTATGTCAAGTGTGGCGCCTGTGACGGTCATGGAATTTTATTTTATGCCACATAAATCCGCATAATAAAACACCCTTCATTAATTGACAAATAAAATATCTCTTGATACCATCAGCCAGTATTAATGATTGTAACAGTATCATGTCTGTGAAACCTACGCAGAATTATAATATTAATTATATTTCGCACGACGCGAGCCCCTTTTACCAGTACTTAAGCTAAATGATAGCGTTTCCGCACGTCACTCAAGGAGTGGTAGATTAAAGCTTTAAATGTGATTAGGTTGCATGGAATATTTCGTTCTATACTGCACAGAGGAAGTTGTGAAAGACGCGTCATTTAATTAGATTTATGACCGCGCAGTGCTAGAATGTATATAACGCTGAAACGCTGTTTTACAAGCTTTTCCACTTTCCATCTTTCTTCCATGAATTCTCTTTAGAATTTTCAAATGTCTGTTACATAATATGTAAATGAACTGAAAATCCTTTTTAATACCAACCTTTTATACATTGAAAACTTTGGATCAATAAATACTTAAAATATGCTGCGGCACTTAAATGTTACATACAAAACCATTCCATTTCTTGATCGGTGAACGGACTGCGATAAATAGAACACCTTCGGGTTCTAACTGTCGAGTGTTATCGAGTGATAAAAATATTGGAGACCCATATGTATCATCACGAACTTTACCTTCCAGGTTAAATAGGATTCCGATATTGAAATATCCATTTGTAACGACTATGTAGGGCAACTGTAATGCCTGATCAAAATCTTTAGAAGACAAAAACGTGCAAATTAAAAACGAGAGATTCATAGTAATCAGAGCTTTGAAAACTCACCTCGAAAGAAAATACAATAGCTAATAATATGAGTATGGAGTATCCCCATACTTGTACAAAAAACCAAAGATCACGCCACCATTCAGACAGATTAAAAACACACTCAATATTTTCTAGGATCCCAACTCTTCAAACGTTATTTATTGCAACAAGAACTTACTATGCTTATGTATTATTAATAATACATACTTATATAATAGACCCTCTTTATTCTTAATGGATTCTTCAAACTCGCGAGTCTAGGGTTTGCAGAATCAGTATTCGGAACACATTTGGCAACTTTTTGAGAACTTTTGCTACAAGAACTCGTCATGTTATAAGCTTAGATTTATTCTTCATTAGTTTTGTATACTCAGTATATACCAGCACGTGTAAGCTGGGATACAGTATAACAACAGTGGAGCGTAGTCGATATGTTGGAATTAATTCCATGTTTGTTTTCTCACCGCTCTGTACGCTACGGGCAAACATTTTTCTCGCAGGTACAAGTAAACATTCGCTGATTGTGGCCATTGGACAAATAATACGGTTTTGTGAAGGCCACGGGCAAGTAACGGTTTTTGTTGCGAGTGAAGACGAATGTTTGTACAGATGATAGCAATGCCCGAAAATGTCAGAGGAAAATAGATTTCCTAAGACAAAAAAATACCTTGAATACCCATTAGCAATTGCTTCAGTTCGGCACCATTGCTTTCAAAACAAAAAAAAAACTGCTTTATCAAAAAATTTTACAGCTACTAAAAATTTTAACATCGTCTTTAATTTAAGTCTGAGCATTCATTAATTTCATTTATACTCTCTTTTATCCACGGCTGTATAATTATTATGCTTCGCTTCTTTTATGGCGCCCATCCACCCCGATGTTAATTAATAACACAGTGCCAGGAACATCTCCCGCTCTTTCCCAATTTATTGACATCGGCTTTAAATGCAAATTAGTCACTCATCGGGGCTCAAATTATTTTTATTGCAATTTAATTGTGATTTTCATTTGACACCGAGAAAGGCAAACATTCAGACTTTATTATAAAAGCAATGCCAACGTAAAATGATTAACATTAATAATTTTACAAAGCGAAAAAATCCACATTGCTCTTACTGCCTTTTCACAGTGAATTATCTGTATATTCGGAATCAGGGGATATGTTACGTTGAGGGAAGAGCCTTATCAGGAAACAAGGAAATACACAAGTTACATGAAACTGTGAAAAGCCAACTTTCCCTAGGGTTGTTAAACTCAAAAGGCAGACACTTCGTAAAACTAGAATCCCGTCAAACTATGGTCGAGTGGAGTGGCTAACTCAATTAACTAGACTTGTTCTTGGTGCACTATGTAATAAGTGTGAGCTATATGTCATGTTTAGATGGGAAAATGCAAAAAACAACATGGACACTGATTTTTTTATGGAGGTTTCATCACACTAACTTCAAAATTTATCCACCATGTGCACCAATTCAGTAGGTAGGTATTTTATCCGGTTCTCAGTACTACGACCAGATGCGGTCTTCGCTGATAGTTTACATGTTTTGCGAACAGTGCACCTGTTAACGAACTTATTTATTGAACACCTAACTCTCAAATATTTATGAATCTAGGTAAGGTGAAATCAAGTTATTATTTTATTACTTACTTGAATGTACTTCAGTAACGTGCGGTGTAGTCAAAGATTACCCAGTCTCAAATAGTTGGCATTGCGAAAAATTAACATACTCGTGAGTTCCATAGAAAATTTTGAAACACAATAGATATTCGGTTGTTATATTACAAAATATAATTACCTGTACACAATGCTTGTATATTATTCCGACTATAGAAGATCTAACAACGAGCAGTAACTCGATAGATTTCCGCAAACCCCCTGGGGTACAAGCGTGGGTAAAGTTTGCTTCTGTAATACCAGTTGTTTTCATTACGTGTACCTACTGACTAATTATAATATAACGATAACTAGCTACCTAACTGAGACTTCTTAAAAGGATATAGGCAATAAGAAGTCCATGTTACGTATTCTAACCCAGATATTACTCCTTGGGACTACAAGATACAGTTTTTGTTGAATCAGACAAGATGAGACGTTTGGGACAAGAAAAAATTGGCTGGTTGAAAATAACACATTCTCCGTATTACCAAGTTTGACATCGAAGTACCTTGTCAGTAGGTACATGGATCCCAACTTCGCATTCCCATTAATATGACGATAAAAAGTTTCACTCCTCTGTTTGGCGCCGAATTTTTTGCACTTTAGGAATATCTTGCAAATCGCTTTTTAATATGACGCATGGGAGCGACAGCTTTTGTTATACCCTTTATAAATAAGTAGTACCTACCGTGAAACAGCCACTGGGGTAAATCATGTTGCTAATAACGTGTATTTAATGAGGAAAATATAAAAATGATGTCGAAAAATTACAATTTGACTAAGTAGCGATTAAAAATGTAGAGAAAGCAATTTCACCGAAACCGTTTGTCACCGAATATCCGGAAATTTTCGGCTATAAATCAAGAACTATCAGGCTTTAAGCCAAAGGTGATCCTTTAACAATTGACCCTCTTCAACCGTCGCGGAGAGGAGATGTAGAGCCTTCTGACGGACTAAGGCCGTAGGTACAGCTTCGAACAGTTTCCGTTACTTTTTGAACGAGGAAATTAGAGATTGCAAAGATGAGTTCAGATGAAATCGGACCCTAGTAATAAAAGCGGAATAATATTAAAGAGCACTTCTATCTCCGTCCAGATCAGAGAACGAAGGAAAAACACAGGATAAGCTGAGCTTATCTTTTTGCGCAAAACACAAAAGCTGGATGAGAAAAATAACAGTGTGAGCATCATAATGTGTTGCCGAGGTGGGATACGGAAATTGTGCTCCACTATCGTATTGTGCGAAATCTACCCTCAGAATAAAAATAGTTCCTAGATTTCACTGCGAGTATCTGTACCTGGAGCCTGTAATATCCCACAAGTAGAACTACTTAGAGCCTCCCCGTTTTTTACTAACTTGTTATGCTAATGAGGTCTTGTCTCTCATATATATTGTTATATTTATATCAGCTGTCGCAAAAGCAAATCAAATAAGCTACACAAAAGTTGCTACGTAACGTAAACCTCCGTAGGCCTATGTCTCTGTTCGTTTGAGAGATTACACGGGTAGCAGCCGGAGCGAGCACTCGCCCCAAGGATTTAATTGTTTACATTCCCTGACCTGAAACATAACCCTGATCTTTTGCTTTATTGGGATTGCTTCGAGTAATATCTTTATCTTTGTATTATAACGACCCTCCCACTACCTGAACACTTTTGCTATGAGAGCACAACAACTTGATAAGGAAAAACATTATTCTCATTTGTTAATATTTAATGCTTCTCTCAAATTTCTTGATGACGAAGCTCCGAAACCTGCCAATCGAAAAATGTTTTATCATGCGACCCAAATTCAAAGTTCTTCAACGAATTTCCCATAAAACTTTTATTCTCCGTGTGTGTCAGAATGGCTGGTTGCCTGTGGCTTTGGTCTATGAGAGTTGATTAGAAAATTGCTATATAATTGCTTATATTTGCTACATTTAATAAATAATTGCTACATACTATATATATTTAGAAATAACATATTTTTTTTGTACAGCCATCCTGACGTTTGGTTGGCTGGTCGCCTCCTAGTTTAAAGCCAAGCATGCAGAGTTTCCCGAAATGTATTGCGTCAATAATTGCTACATATTTGCTTCATTTATCTAATTTAGTTGTATCTTCAAACATATGTTAATTAAAGGATGTAGCATTTATTTTAATTATCCCAAGGAAAAGTGCCCGAGAAAACAATAAAGGCAAATAGTTGCAGTGTGTCTTCAGTCAACGGTATTGCTACTTTAGGAGGCTATTATTGCTACTTTATGTGCTATTTTTTTTTTAGCGCAAGAATCGCACTAATTACGCTGTTGCCAGAGCCTAAACGATTAAACCGATTCAACATAACTAAGTATTTGCCTTTATTGTTTTATCAGGCACTTTTCCTTGGGATAATTAAAATAATTGCTACATCTTTTATTTAACACATGTTTGAAGATACAACTAAATTAGATAAAAGAAGCAAATATGTAGCAATTATTGACGCAATACATTTCGGGAAACTCTTCATGCTTGGCTTTAAACTAGGAGGCGACCAGCCAACCAAACGTCAGGATGGCTGTACAAAAAAAAATATGTTATTTCTAAATATATAAGTTATTTATTAAATGTAGCAAATATAAGCAATTATGTAGCAATTTTCTAATCAACTCTCATAGACCAAAGCCACAGGCAACCAGCCATTCTGACACACACTATTCTCCTGATAGTTTTAGATCTAACTTTAAAGTAGTTGTAGAGTTGCAGACAAACAAATAAGTTTGCGGACATTCTTATTATGGATAAGGTGCAGAGCTTCTCGACAAATGAGAGTATCTCCGTCTAACATGCCTGACGTCGGGTAGCCAATGTAAGCTCGCCGTGGTGTGACTGTGACAGTTTTGAAGCTCTAAAGCTGAATCCCGGAACCCAGAGAAATCTTACATTTAATAAAAATGTGTTGGATTTAGTCTTCTTTTATAGGTATTTGACGACACGGTTGGCGCAGTGGTTGAGCGATTGACTGCTGCGCAGCATGTCGCGGTTTCGATTCCCGCACGGAACAAATATTTGTACGACCTACATGTATTTGTTCCGAGTCTGGGTGTTTTTCTATCTATAATATGTATGTATTTCCAAAAAAAATGTATATAAGTAGTTTATCAGCCATCTCGTTACCATAACACAAGCATTAGGTTGCTTAGCTTGGGACTATATGGCGTTTTGTGAAATGTCCAAGGATATTATTATTATTTTTTTTACTTTCTCGGGTCCCTGGAGACCCGGTCCTTTGGTAGGCATACGAGGGGCCGAAACCAACTCGCAGAGGCCCTGTTAGAAATTTATTATTATTATTATTATTATATTACAATTTTTTTTTAAAGCGAAGCGTCGCCTGAACAGAAAATTAAAAGGCACTTGAACTTGATCAAGGTCTTGAAAACATATCTAAAACTAGATGTAACACACCTATCCTAAAATAATTAAAATTGAAGTTGGGGATTACCAACCGATATCTCGGCCGGAACCGGATAGCCCGTGAATCGTCCTTCCAGCCGCATTTCAAAACTCACTATTCCATTTTATTATTGAATCCATCGAAAACTTCGATTCGATTTTAATATCAAAGAGAAATGTTAGCTTATTTTAGTATGTGCACAAACAGACAAACACGGGGCCCGCGATGTATCTTGTCTTGTAGTAATGATCGAATGCTAAACGACACAAATCGTGGCGGAGATATTTATGTTCGGAAATACTTTCTCGTTATTCGGTATTTTACTCGCGAATCCTTTTCGACTTGGGGTATCGATTTTATCAGGAGCTTACTCTGTTCTGATTTATAGCACTTCTCTGAGCGAAATTATCGGTCCGAAAATATTGCACGAAAAAGTTTTTGTTCCAATTTTTATCTTATTTGTATCGAGCAGTGGCAATTTTTTACGTGGTCATAGTATTCAAAAGAAAGAAAAACAACCAATAGGCTATTGTAGATGGTGTAATCCGTAGCTGCGAGAAGTCTGCCGAGCCATTACCAACTATATTTTAGTCGGTTTCTAGTTTAACGGGAAGCAGCCCGGTGCTAACTATATAAAAATATACCTGCTATTTATTATATTCACCTCCACAACTCAGTGACTGGGCAACACGGTCTCCCTTGCCAGACTTGTAAATTTGACTTTTAGACTATGATGGTCTAAGTTCTAGAAATTATAGCTGGGACCAACGGAGCAGTCTCGATAATAAGTGGTCACCCATCCTCGGAACAACCTTGGCAAGCGTTTTTTAACCTCGAAAATCAAACTGTGCAACTGTTATTATTCAGCCATAAGCTCCTACGTAAGTCTATATTAACTAACTCTAATTTGTAAGCAGTTCGAGTAGTTTCATAGGTACATTCGCTCACTAAATTTGAAGTTGCTCTGTAGTCTGCTTCCATATGTTCAGTAGTATAGACACTCGTAGGCACTAACAAGTAACCCAATGCTCAAGTTGTTTGATTAATGAGTTAACTTGCTTAGCGCTAGGTTCAGATCAACAAGACGTGAACTTGAGAATTTAAGACTGTCACCGCATGGTGTACTATTAGTTGATATTTAATGTATCTAACTAAACATAAGCATATTATGTATTTACTAGCTTTGGCCGCGACTTTGTATGCGTTTTTCCCGTTCCCGTAGGAATATTCGAAAATCCCCTATTTGTACTCCCCTTCACTCCCCAAGAAACCTACATGCCAAACTTCAGCTGTCTACGGTCTGCAGTTTCAGCTGTGCATTGTTTGTCAGTCACTCATTCAGTAAACTCTCCGTCCACTAGCACCGGCAATCGTTTTTTATTCATTTTGGTAAATTTAAGACACGTAGATAAAAAACAGCTCTGTAGTGTACTGAAGAAATGTATTTATTATGTTTTGAGAGTTATGTTTTGTACTTTAGATCATAAATAATTGCCAAAGTCGATATTTTTGCTAAAAGTGGCCACTTTTAGCAATAATTGCCGTTATGGCTATTTAACCATGAGTTATGTGTTAAAAATAGCTATAAAATATAATAGATATATTTCTTCAGTACACTACAGAGCTGTTTTTTATCTACGTGTCTTAAATTTACCACAAATAATAAAAAACGATTGGCGGCGCTAGTGGACGGAATACACGCTCTTAAGATAACAACAATCCAAATATCTTAGTCCCAAATATACCATACAATACGTTACACATATAAGGAAGCCCTTTCAAATTGTTTTATAATTTCCGACTACTTCTAATTCATCATCAATTTCCTACTCAACAATTACTCATCAACACCTCTTTAATAATCAAACAACGATAACGCAATTACGTGCTTACTAAACTATCCAAATAACACACACACAATACTGTACTTAACTATTGTTTTAACACACAAACGTATTGTGGGGAGAGAATCGAACACATGTCACACCAAATATCGAATTTCGTCCATTTAGCTGGCGACGTGGCGGGAAACGGTTCAAAGGCCGCTCTATTTACTTTTCGATGAACAAAACCTGACCCTTTTTTTTTTTAGGATGGGAAATCATCAAATGACTCCTCCCGCTCTGGGCGGAAAGGAGTGTCAGACTCTCCATCTCCATACCCATTGCGTTCCAAGCCCGCGGTGACTCTATCGAAAAAATTCGGTAACCCTGTCTTCTTTATTAATCTACTGCTGTATAAACTCAAAGCTAATTAATTTTACTAAGAAGATAAAATAACAGTAACAACGTTGCACTTCTTGGAAAACGCAGACATTTTTCCGAACTTACAAATTGTCCCTTGGAAAAGTCAAAGAGGACGTTTTCCCTGACGGTGCAAACAAAAGAACATAAATCATTCAAGTGCCAGTCATCTTGCCCGGATGAATGACTCTCGATACACGATGCGCCGATAATTCATGCGAGCGGGTGACAGGTGCCGTCACATCGCCATTTTCAATGCATTACATGACTTTTCAGTACCATCGCTGTGTGTGGGTGTTCCCTTTTCTTATGAAAGATCACATTATATGTTAACACTAGCTTCTGCCAGCGGCTTCACCCGCGTGATCCCTAGGGAACATATTCCCGGGATTAAAAGTAGCTTATGTGCTATTCCAGACTATAATCTATCTTTGTTCTAAATTTCATTAAGATCCGTTCAGCCGTTCTGGCGCGATTGAGTAACAAACAACCAAACTTTCACATTTATAATATTACTCGTTTGGTGTAAAGCGAAATTATAACCATCTTCCCCTCGACATTATAATTATTAAAGGATATTGCAAACCGTCGTAAACCGTTTTACGAAGCTACTCGCTAGCCTCTAGGCGCCAAGCTAGCCGCCTGCCTGTGCGTTCGCGTTCCTTCCTTATACAAAAATAATCCTTATAGCATGATTCACGCGCGATGGCTTATAATAGCGTATTTCATGTATAACTTTGGTGTTTCTATACCGATTTCTATGATTCTTTTTTATGGAATAGTTAATAATGTTAACTTTTTTAATTAGGGATGACTGAGAGTGTTATAAACGTAAGAGTAGACAAATATAATCAAAAAGGTTCGAACTGCTAAGCTATCGGGAGTTACACGTGTTATTGTGCGTCAATCATAAAAGATAGACATATGCTGTCGAGGGATATTTTTTATATAATTTTAAGGAGAAATTTTCTGTCATACATGATTTCTGTGTATCTTACACCATTAAGGTTGCACACGCGACGGAAGCTTAAAAAAAGCTTAAGCTTCGTTTTTTGGAGTAACTTCTCCCGTTTTCCCAACATTTCCATTCACTGCTCTGCTCCTATTGATTGTAGCGTGATGAAAAGTATACTATAACCAGCTCAGGAGTATGAATAATAATTGAACCAAGTTTCGTTAAAATCCGTTGAGTAGTTCTTGTTTCTATAACGGTTATACAGACAGACAGACAAAAATTTTACTGATTGCGTTTTTGGCATCAGTATCGATCCCTAATCACCCCTGATAATTATTTTGGAAATATATTTCATGTACAGAATTGACCTCTCTACAGATTTATTATAAGTATAGATAGATAGATTTTATAAATAAATGTTCTCTATCTTTATATTGGAAGTTATTATTATTCTTTAGGTGATCACTGTGATGGCTAATGGGTTTCTACTCGTATTTTCAACAAGCATTTGTAATGGAAACGCAGTGGAAAACTGTCAAAAAACCGTTAATTTCCATTTAGGTTTTTTTTTTAAAAGCGATGAAATCATGACTTGGATTTGAACACTTAAGTATGAAAATTAGTCGTCTGATCATGGTTATTCATCCCATATCTTTTGAAATAGTCGCTATCTGCTAACACCCATTTCTTTTCTCAATAAAAAATGAAATAGGTTGACCTAGTCATTCGTTCAGCCTACCGACGGAAGACTAATAGCTCAGACCCGCTTGTCACATAAAAGAATCGGTAGAACCTATTGCTCTAATATATCTGCGTCATGGTTGACTACGCATTCTTTTAGGTTTCCATTTATCACGTAAACATTAAGGAGAAGTTCTTATACAAAAAATCATCTTGAATAATATTTGAGAACTTATAAATACCGGTGTAACTGAGTTATGCTCAAAAATTGAAATGGAAGCGGGCAGGACATGTTGCACGACTAACTGATCACAGATGGACCAAAAAAGTAACATTCTGGAACGGTCCACTAGGCAAAAGACCAAAGAGGTAGATCTACAACAAGATGGGAAGATGATATTAAAGTAATAGCTGGTCCAAACTGGAGGAAAGTAGCTGAAGACAGAATCCAATGGGCATCACTGGAGGAGTCCTTCACCCATCATGGGGTTCCGGTAGATTAAAAAAAATATTTCTAACACATACATAGATCTCAAGAAATGTAAATTTACTTTTTTATTTATTTTTTATTTTAATTTTATTTATTTATTTTAAATACTGCAGTTCTCAAAAACATTTCGGCGAGTGTTGAAATAAATTAATATTTTTGTTTTTAATAGAATACTTTAAGCAAGCTATTTTTAATTAAACATATTTTGTAACAGAGGATCAACAAACCCACATTTTTTCTTGTAACCCCTACGGAAAATGTGCAATTATATAACACACGAATGTTCAAAAGCAGTCGTTACAAGCTCTATTTAAATTAATATGTGCACACTCTCCGGTATTAAATTCCCTGAAACACTTCGCGATTGAACGTCACGTTACCCTGAAATGATAAGCAACCTTATATCCATGATTAAAAGTTCCGCAAATTAAATGGTAAATTGGATATAATCCCGGTAAACTAATTCAATAATTCATAGAAAGAGCTGCCATTCACCGCATGTTTCTTTTTAGCGTTCTGTAGTAAAACAAGAAACACAACTTTTAATATAAGGTTCGCGTTTGACAACAATCTCACCTGATGGAAAACTATGGTGTGTTCGACGATAGAGCTCTAGAAGTTGCCTAGAAGTAATCTATTCACTCTTAATTTAAATACCACCATGTTGTAGCTTTTTTTTTGGGACAAGCACACATTCCCAAACCACTGCAACTCCTAAAAGCCAGAATCAACAGTGGCGACCACCAGAAAAACGCCGAGCTAATGAAGCCGAAACGATTCAACTGTCTTGGATCCCGCATCGAAATTAATCAGAAGAGTACAGCGGAGGAGTAGGAAAAAAATAAATATAATTTCCACTCCCACCTTATCACGCAGGAGACAGATTTGAGTTAGGCCAATAGGCACCAAGGGACATAATTATACAACTGGGTTAAGCCCAGTTTCTAAGCACTACGGATTATATAATAACACTGAAATTAATGGGTCCTAAATTGTGAGCTACTTTTGATTCCAGTAATAGGTATGGCAAAAACGCCTGAACGCACGGAAATTTGTTCTGGTTTCTACAAGGTCCGTATAGTAAACTACTATCTAACATAATATTACGTTCAGTCTGCCAAAGAATACACTCCCATAAGATGTGATGTGCGGATTGTTCGTATTCAAGGTTAGCTGTAGAACATTGACATAAAGGTGAAGCCACAAGCCAAAAGGTAAATAATTCACTCATAAAGTGGTCATGACCTGTGAGAAATTGGGCAACACAGTGATCCACCTCCAGCGATGTCTTATCCAGCCGCTCACGAACGGATGGAAAAATCTGGTGGAGGTGTCGGCCTTTGATGGAATTTTCCCACCTACATTGCCATTCGGATAAAAGTTCCTCCCAGACGTCAGTCTGGGGTTTTAGTAATATGGAGATCACGGTCACGCTGCGGTAAAAACTCTGGGTCCGTGATCTTTGTAGCTTTTGATTGTAAACAATAATGCACATGTATAACTAGGTAAAACTTCTTACATTTTACTGAATATATAAAATAAAAATAAATAAATAATACATTTTCTCCTGGATTCAATAGGTCTGAAAACTGTAGGAACACAGATAATGCTTGCAACATCACAAGTTCTAAATACAACACCTATGACCTAAATCGCTAGATTTATCTGACCTAATAGTGTCTGCCTATTAGTGCCTATCCATCCACACTCTTAATAAAAATATTCCGCATTTCGTGAATATGAGACGCAAATCGTGCCCTTGGTCTAAGTGAGAGCTAGTAATAACATTATCTTTACATTTCCTACCATTTTATAGACCCACATAATAAGAACCTCTCGATCCTTTGGAAAGGGAAACTACGTCTCGACCTGGGTTAACATAAAAAATCGTTTAAAATCCATCGTGCTTGAATTTTTAAACCAATGCTATTGCGATACTTATCTGACTAACTTTACAGGTGAGTGGAAGAACTGAATAATTTTCTCTAACCAACCGCCTTACTGTGAAAACTGTTTTTCAACACTGGTCTGTGATCAGGTTGATTACCAAGTGTTAAATGGTGTTGTTTTCATAAGCGGCGCGGCGGTCGTATTCGAAGTAGAAATACACAGGGTGTAAGGGACAGCCTTCCACAAATTAACAGGGTGCAATCAGCTCCTTATTTTGAATCATATTCCAGTGGAAATTTCCTCAGGACTTTTTTTATTATTTTTTTTTTCGATTTTTCATTTTTTTTGCTTTATTTCAATGTAAAGTTACATTATCTGTATGCAGAACTCTATTAATGTAAATAACACAGCTAAAATAAAAAAATAAAAAAAAATCTCATGAGCGACGCATGAAATCAGCTGTTAAAACGTAGCGCGGGTGCAGCTATCCTTTCGAAAGCTCGCTGCGCTGCCGTTCGCTGCGTGCGTTTTGCAGAGGTAGCGATACATTGCGAGTGAGGTAATTAAACAAATCATTTTTATTGGATTCCCATAAAGTTCCTGAAATAATTTCATGTACCGGTCAACTTAGTACGATGTACTGAAATCACCCTATCAGTTTGAGGAGGGCTGTCCCTTACACCCGTTATAATAAAAAGCACCTATACCTTCTTTCCTTAGTTTACGATTATATCCTTTTTACAGACATAAATAGTATAGTAGTAGTAGGTATATAGGTAGATACAGAAGTCTCAAGAGAAAACTAACAATCTAAGTTGCACTAGGCCACTAACAATTTCTGTTCCAAATATGTATAGAAACATCTCGTAAATTTGTAGAAAGCTAGACTAATGGAATACTAGGTTTGGTGAGCCGTTTCTACAAATGAAGATACAAATGAAGGCTTGCGCCATTTATAAAATTCGTTTAACGCTAAACGTATATAAAACATCTTTAAGTCCCTTTCAATGTCCGCCAATTTTATGGGTTTTTTTTTACCTTTAAGTGGGCTAAATGGGGGGAAAACCGTTTTTACTAATTCTGCGCAGCCGAAGTCGTGGGCGATGTGCTATAGTAAAGACAATTTTAATAAGGTATATCAATAAATGCATTTAATTAAACAGACTGTAAGCGTGCCTCTGTCAATCACATCAAAGTTACTGTTGTGAAAAACTTGGTCAAAACACTGAAAAAACTGGTCAAGAGCGAGTCGGACTCGCACACTGAGGGTTCCGTAGCATCTTATAAATATTTTTTGAAAAAGCGTGCTATCTACACATACATATATATTAAATTTTATTTCAGATTTAGCCCATACCTATTATGTTTGTTATTATCAGTATTATTAGCCTAGTGTTAGTAAGTACAATTTAGGTAGGTTAGCCGCTTGCTCTCGCGTGTAGGCCTATCCAGTGTACCGCGCACGAGGCCAGGATTATTAATTTAGAGTCATAATTTTATTTTTCCTGTAATCTTTACATAAATTTTGGAATAATTTCCGATTTTTCTCTATGCAATCTTCGGAAATAAAGGGAGGAGAATGGTCAAATTTTTATTTCTTTTCATTTTCAAAAACAATGTGGTCTGGACAAAGAGAAAAATTGTTTGACAAGGCGCAAAAAGTGCTCTTTCATATGATACCCCACATGTCATAGTAGCCACTTCGATTTTTTAAGAACAACTTTCAGTCGCTGTTGCAAAAAAAAAAAAGATAAATTTTTATTCATTTCTAATTTGTAAAATAGTTGAGCAAATGACATCTAAAAATACTCCAAATTTCAAGTTGAAAGCATTATCAGTTCTTTAAATATCCAGCTGTGACAGACGGACAGACTTAGTCATACCATAAGGGTTCCTTTTTACCCTTTGGTACGGAACCCTAAAAAATATGAGTAGTACCGAGCAAAATTAATAATTAACAACGAAATATATTTCAGCTTACAATATTCCAAAACCCTATTTTACATGAGAACTACAAAGTGTGACGTGGTACTTTAGACGTCTTGGGAGCTCAAATAATGAAGGAGTGGTTTTTTTGGGTTTGAAGCATAGTGTCAGCAATATTATATCTTTGAGCATTGTTCCTTCCTGTGGGAAAAAAAAATTAATAATGTTATTTTGTTCCATATCACACGTTTTTAATGATTCAAGAGATTCTTAAGAGCATCATTACGCAAATTAATTCTTCGACTGATTGCCCGTTTACCACCCAATGAGACTGAACTAAAATATTCTACCCTAGCAACAAATACATAAGTATTACCAGCGAAGAGCAAAGGAAGCAATTAATCGCCCCTCTTAATCCCTGTTGACATACACTTATCGCACCTCGGCTTGATCAGAGCCGAGGCTAATGATGGAAACCTCCAGCTACACGTACAAACTACACACAAATACGTCTATCTCTGAAGGATCACATCCCTAATTAACTTAGCAATTAATAAACACATCAAACAACAAGAACTACTTTTAGAAACCGCTATACATGTAATCCAAACCATAATAACTGATTATGAGCACCCATAAAATATAATTAAAACAATTACATTCCCGCCCCCGCCTATTCTGTATGTCCTTTTAGAGCCATAACCATAAAAACAATTATTTTGATACTGCTCATAACGACCGCTCTAAAACAAAATTGTTCTGATAGGTGGAGTGATATTTAAGCGACCTTAGCTTCGGACATTATGGCCAGTCAAATAATACTACGGCCATCACCGTAGTATTATTTGACTTAGCCGGTGAATCCACATCATATTTTAAAGAGATTAAATTCCGACTCGCATCGAGTGAAAACTGACCCCAGGTAGCAGGGAAGGGTTCGATGGCTGATGATTAGATTCCGGGAAGCCGACCGATGTATGAAGTTGGAATTGGAACAGAGCTAGGCATTTATGATTTTGATTCCCACTTTAAAAAAAAGAACATTTAAACAAATCATTGTACTTTTTCTTGGTAGGTACTATGCTGGCGGCTTAATTGAAACAAACTTTGAGATGTTTTATGCTTCGTCAAAGATTAACTGAGAATTACTTGGCTCTTCAAATACCTAAGAAAAGCATTTTTTGTGTTGTTGTTGAGGGTTCTTTGTGTAAATTTTTCTACAAGTTTTTAAAATAATAAAGTAAACAGGTACCATTAAATTGTCTGGAAGAATAATACTGCATTTAATCAGAACTACATAGAGCAAAACTAAATATAACACGTATTATGCACATAAACAATCGCCAGCTATTGCAATTTGGATACGCAAAATCTAACAGGCTACAAACTGTGTGTCGTCCATCACAAAAACACGAAAAGCTTTTTTACCACAAACTGACAAAAGCAAATATTATGCAGTAAAATCCCGGTAAGTTCCCAAATGCGCTGCTGAACGGATTGGAAATAGAATTCTGGAAATTTCTAGACTCCAAGTAGTACGAGGCGAAGTGAAAACTCAGTTCGATGCATTCGAAATCGTCCAATCAAGTTCGGCTTATGGTGCGAGTTGAATACGGCTCCCAAGCGAACGTAGAGTTATGGAAGCTCTAGAAAAACTTTTATTACAGAAATTTTATTATCCTACATTTGTATAGATTGATGCCACATTACTTGTGATTAGGGATGTGAAAAGGAGCCCAGGGATCTTCTAGACTTTTATTACTTCTGACAGTTTATTCCACTTTACCTGTGTCATATCCTTTGAGTTAAATGTAAAGAGAATGTAACATCTAGCGAATCTAGTACAAGCAAACTAAAGGATGCTTAGACCAGCTTAGACGAAATACTTTACGAATTGTGTTTTACCACCCATCTTCTGTTATAATTATAAGTTTTCATGTAGTAGCTTTTTCACAGTCATATTTTAATTAGAATTAAGACAATTAAGAGGCCTTGATCTTTTGGCTCAAACCATATAAACTAATGTATTTTTACGCACAGAGAAAAAAGGACTCATAATAATTAATATTTGTCTTACGGGAAAAGTCTAGGATTGATGGCTTTTATTATAATAAAGGATCAGAGTCGACCGAAACTGACAAAGTATAATGGATGATTATAATTATTTCTGGCGGAAAACTTCCCGATGCGACGGGCAACTTTTTGCCACAACATTTAGTTCAGATTTCTTAGTATAAGTGATCAATTGAGACATGTAATATTATTAAGAATATATTCAATTAGGATAACCTTCCTACTTTACAAAAAAATATGTACTTACAACAATTTATTTCACGTTACGTTAACAATAACTCAAAATCCTTCCCGATTTAAGATCAAAGGGCGAAAACATTTTTGGTTCAATGGCAAAATTTGCCCTTCAAGGAAAAGATGAGTAAAGGAAAATATTTAAGTATTTTACTCATTTCCATTTCTCTTTGTCCACTTTTTCGTTACAGGAAAGTTAATCTTATTCATCTAAATACTTTTGGCCTCATGAATACCTCCTGAATTGTCATGGGAAAAAAGTTTCGTTAGGCAATTTCTAACATGGATTAACCTCTATTATATTGATAGGTTTATACCAAAACTTGTTTCTAGGAAATTGTAGTCCACTAGTAGTTGCTTGTTACTGAACCTTGTGAGCAAACAACTACCAAGTTAACATTGTTGCACTAATTCGACTCAATTAGTTATGGCTGTGCCGGGGTTTAGTTCAATTAACATGTTACATTGATTTATTTTAGATAACCTACTGATTATAAATCGAATTGGGTATACTTTGAAAATGGTCTGTTATCTGCTCTGATAGGCGTAAGGGGTCAGCTTGGCGTATTGCCGTGGGCCGTGGTGTGCTCCTGGCTATTGCAAAAATATCGGTATCCTCGCCTCGCTAATTTGTTATGAAACTGAATGCCTACAGTGTGGGATATGTTTTATAAGCAAAACCACAAGATATGATCGTAACGAAAAAAATTTAGCGGAGAAAACATTCGAGCACCACTTCACTTCATTCAACTGAATGAATCTAGCTAGAATATTCGATGTTGGATACCGTTTGTGAAACAATCGTATACATTACTAATGTAATAGAATGTCCAAAAGCTTAGCCCTGTCGACACGTATTCAAAAAATACACGTAAAAGAGCTCATTTATAAAGGAAAAAAAGATGTAGATAAGAATCGAAGCTGGAATTACATTTTGCTTTTTGTAACGGATCTGTTTTCGTCCGTCCCCTCCAGAAGTCAGTCTGACCCATTTGTTTTATAGCTTTATACCTACGTCCGCTCTTCGTATCATACATTAACATTAAATTAAGCTAGTAGGCCGGTAGGACAGAATGAGAGGTCTTTGTCAAAGATCTTAGGTCAGAGGGTGAAGACCCTTTTATAAAAAATGTCGAGCGACAATATTTTACTCTACAATATTTTTTTACTTTTATTTTATTTTGTGCGTTTAAAAACCATCCTTGTTTCATAAGCAGTGGGGGGTAGGAAGATATTTCTGCTAAAATTCTGTTACACTTCTGATACATATGATTTTCCTTACGTGTAGCCCCATAGCAACATATAAAAATATAAAAAAAATATAGTTTATTTCGTATCATTTACAAATTGCAACATATCTTCTTCTATATCTATACTTATAATAAATCTGTAGAGAGGTCAATTCTGTACATGAAATATATTTCCAAAATAACTATCAGGGGGTGATTAGGGATCGATACTGATGCCAAAAATGCAATCAGTACAATTTTTGTCTGTCTGTCTGTCGGTCTGTCTGTCTGTCTGTCTGTCTGTATAACCGTTATAGAAACAAAAACTACTCGACGGATTTTAATGAAACTTGGTACAATTATTATTCATACTCCTGAGCAGGTTATAGTATACTTTTCATCACGCTACAATTAATAGGAGCAGAGCAGTGAAGGGAAATGTTGGGAAAACGGGAGAAGTTACTCCATTTTTTAAGCTTCCGTCGCGTGTGCAACCTTAATGGTGAAAGCTACACAGAAATCATGTATAACGGAAATGTTTTCCTTAAAAATATATAAAAAATATCCAACGACAGCATATGTCTATCTTTTATGATTGACGAAAAATAACACGTGTAACTCCCGATAGCTTAGCAGTTCGAAGCTTTCTGATTGTATTTGCCTACTCTTACGTTTATAAAACTCTCAGTCGTCCCTAATTAACATTAATAAAAGTTAACATTATTAACTATTCCAAAAAAAAGAATCATAGAAATCGGTATAGAAACACCAAAGTTATACATGAAAAACGCTAATAATAAGCCATCGAATCGCGCGTGAATACTGAATCATGCTATAAGAATTATTTTTGTGGTCGCGAACGCATAGGCAGGCGGCTAGCTTGGCGCCTAGAGGCTAGCGAGTAGCTTCGGGAAACGGTTTACGACAGTTTGCAATATCCTTTAGTAATTATAATGTCGAGGGGAAGATGGTTTTAATTTCGCTTTACACCAAACGAGTATTAATATAAATGTGAAAGTTTGGTTATTTGTTACTCAATCACGCCAGAACGGCTTAACGGATCTTAATGAAATTTAGAACAAAGCCCTAACACAGGTATGAACGATTCCCGAATATGAAGTTTGGATCATGGTAACTTTGGCTGTTTTTGTTGTTTTGCCCTTGGACACTAAGTTACTCTAGACCTCTCCTTGCAGCGATAACGGCTTGTAATCGTCTTGTCATGCTTCCAAATCAAATCAGATTGTTTATTGCAATCAATAATATACACATACAGATGATAAAATGAATAAAAATAGAAACAATTTGGGGCCCTGTCGAGTAAAGTCAAACTTAAATTAATTAGGAGAGAGGCGATTTAAATAACTTATCTTGTAAAATAAATGTTTTTTATTTTCTGTCCAATTTGTACCGATTTTTTAATGTTTTTTTTACATATGCATATTATTTTTGGATTACATTACATATTTAGTTGATTTATTGTTTAATCGCTTGCATTTTCCGCGTTAGTATGATATATTATGTGTGTTTTATATATTTTTAGATGAATACGAAGTTTACATTTAAATGTTTTAATTAATACGATAGTATGATATTTAGTTATCATTCCCACCAAGCTATTGATGGTGTCCTATGGAATGTGTCCCCACTCAGCTGAGATCACACGTTTGAGCTCCCTGATGATTTGTGGAGGTGGTTGGACAGATCGTGCCTAATCGCTTCTATATCCCAGACGTCGATTCCAGACGTGCTCAATGGAGTTGAGGTCGGTGTTCCGCGCTGGCCATCCAAACTACAAATACCGACCTCTTGCATATTATATGCATCTACGTCGCCGAACGGTGAACCCGACTATTATCGTCCATATATATGGCATCTTCACCAATTATAGTCAGCGCGGGTTGGATATGTTGTCAAAGGATTTCTGTTATGTACCTTAGCGCATTTAGTGAGCCGTTTATAGGGTTCTGTAGCAAATTGGAAAAAACGGAACCCTTATGGATTCGTCATGCCTGTCTGTCCGTATGTCACAGCCACTTTTTTACGAAACTATAGGATCTATGCTGTTTAAACTTCGTAAGTAGATGTATTCTGTGAACCGCATTATCTCGGTACGATAGCTAAAAGTATATGGGGTATAAGGGGAAATTTCCTCACAACAGATGTCGCGTTGGCGTTCTCTTGGTCTTCGTAACACTTGTCGACGTCGGTCCTCATCATGCAGATAAATTCGAGCCTCATCGGAGAAGAGTACGTTACCTAGTGTTCAAGATAGGCAAGCCAACATAAACAGCCAAAGTTACCATGATCTAAACTTCATAGTCGGGGATTTTTCATACCTGTATTAGGGATATACACACAAACTTTCAGGTTTTACAAATTACCGTACGTCTGATCGTCGCGGGCTCTCTTAGTGCACAAACTCGAAATTTGTAACACAATAGTACCTGTCTACCGAGTACCCACATCGGTAAGGTTTTGTAAGTATTGTTGATATAGCCGAAAATTAAATAAACAAAGCCACATTGCTTGATAATATTTAAAAGTTTGTTTTGGGTCCGTATAGATAGGTATGTTGCCTATCGGCCCTTCAATTCACATCCAATCAGGCAAGTTTTGAGTGCTCTTAATTTGGGTCTGGTGAACACTGGTTGGAGCTGCCGTTATTTAATTCCATGACACGTTTCATGGAGTTTATTTTTATTCTATACTAATATTATAAAGAGGTAAAGTTTGTGATGTCTCTGGATATACTATACTGAATTTGAAAATTCTTTTACCAATAGAAAGTCATGTTATTTGCGAGTGTCATAGGTGCATTTCAATCCATAAGCTATAAATATTACTAGACTTATCACCTGGTAGAAAGCAATGATATGGTCAACGATGAATCACACTTGCCTACCTCTACATGTAATAATTTTTCATTCAATCTTGATTTAAATGCTACCAGGAAACACAGACCTAGCTAACACATAATGAAAGTTAGTATTATTCCGAAAACGTTTTATGCTCACTTGCAAGAACACGCTATAATAAAAATGAGTAAAACAAATGATAAGCGACATCTCAACGATTCCTTTACTTAAAAGCTCCTTTGTTAAAGCTTTCTTTGATTTATAGCCTTCGACTCGTTAGAAAATGAACGTACGGATGTGGCTTACAAAATATTGGAATTTCTAAACGTTCGCTTCGTACCTTGCTGAAATGCTCACCTTTTTTTTTTTTTTTTAGGGATGGGAAATCAATTCTTAATCTTGATTCCCCGTTTAAAAGCAACTAGGTTTTACAGTATTGGTCCTAAGAAAGTCCCAAAATAACAATAGTTAGTTAGTTTAATGTATTTTTGCTGTGAAAAAATCAAACTTCTAAGGTAACGAAAAAAAAGCCCAAAAAACGTATACTTCGACACTCAATTGAATCAAAATGAATAGTATATTTTCCGTTGACCAAGAACTATGACATTTGGAAAGTAATATCGTCTTATACAATTATAGGGAAAAATCTGAAAACTACATTATTTGTAATTAAATCATATAAAAATATAGGTACTTATCCCACTGAACTTAAAGTAATATTATGTACCTACAAATTTGCACGGATCCCTCGGTGGGCGAGTCCGACTTTCAATTGGGGATTGTCTATCAAGGTTTGTACCTCAATTATCGAGACTGTAGCGCCGTACTTGGCTTTAATATTTAATTTGTGTGTCGATCAAGAAGTCTTTCCGGACCTAATGAAATTCAGTAAGGTGATACCACTTTTTAGGGTTCCGTAGCCAAATGACCCTTATAGTTTCGTCATGTCTGTCTGTCTGTCCGTCCGTATTTCACGGCCACTTTTATCCGAAACTATAACAAGATTTTTTGAGTGGAAATGCATCATCCACTGTGATATGAAGCCGGCTTTTATAATAACTATGCTGTTGAAATTTGGTAAGTAGATGTAGGTATTCTGTGAACCGCATTAAGATTTTCACACAAAGAAAAAAAAACAATAAATTTTGGTGGGTGCCCCATACTTAGGACTGAAACTGAAATTTTATTTTTTTCTTCAAACCCATACGTGTGGGATATTTATGGATAGGTCTTCAAAAATGAAGAAACCACAATTCTAGTATTATTTTTTTCTAAACTGAATAGTTTTCGCGAGAGACACTTCCAAAGTGGTAAAATGTGTGTCCCTCCACTGTAACTTCTAAAATAAGAGAATGATAAAACTAAAAATATATGATGTACATTACCACGTAAACTTCCACCGAAAATTAGTTTGAATGAGATCTAGTACCTAAGTAGTTTTTTTAATACGTCATAAATTGTAAACCGCAACTTTTGCTTGTAATATAAACCTACAGGTTTGTACGGAACCCTTGGTGCGCGAGTCCAACTCATACTTGTTTAAATCTGGGGATAGTAAAGACACAAATAATTATAGACCAGTATCCGTGTTGCCAGTGTTTGGTAAGTTATTTGAAAAAGTAATGCTAAATCAGATAATCAGTCATTTTAACAATAAAAACATCTAAAACATCTTGCATGATAAACAGTTAAAACATCTAAAACATCTTGCATGATAAACAGTATGGATTCACAAAAGTACGTTGTACAACTGACGCTGGTGTTACCTTAAAAATTCAAATTCAAATTCAAATTCAAAATTCTTTATTGCGAACTAAGTGTAGGTACAGGAGAGATGTTAACAGTATATATGCATGTTCTTAGAACTTAGTTGCCTGTTCAGGCATTGCAAATTAATTATAGTAAAAAAAATAATATACATGTATATTACACATTTACGACAGCACATCTTTAATGCGTGGGAGGACGCACAGGATACCATAGGTGTCTTTTGTGATCTCTCTAAGGCGTTTGATTGCGTTGATCACGATACATTAATCCTGAAGCTCGAGCATTACGGACTAGGCAAAACAGCGTTAAACTTAGTTAAATCTTATTTGAATGATAGATAGCAATTAGTTCAAATAAACGGTGTCAATTCGTTGGGATTAAACGTGAAAATGGGCGTCCCCCCTAAGGCTTGATTTTAGGTCTTTTCTGATTTTTGGTATAGTTATATCAATGATTTACCCTATTTATTGCAACTTATTGCAACAAAATCTTGATATGGTGTTGTTTGCTGACAATACCTCTTCAATTTTTAAGATAAATAGGCGGACGAACAATGTTAGTGACATAAATAACGCTCTAATGCAAGTCCAAAATAGGTTCACGGCGAATAATTTGGATCTAAATGAAAAGAAAACAAAATGCATAAGATTTGCTTTACCAATTGTCAAAAGCAGTGATTATGATATTTGGTTTTCCTAGGAATTACGCTTGACCATAGGCTACAATGGGGCCCTCATATAACATCTCTTTCCAGACGGCTAAGTTCAGCAGCATATGCTGTTAGAAAAATCCGCCAATTATTGGATGTCGATACCGCGAGACTGTTACATTTTAGTTACTTTCACAGTATCATGTCTTACGGTATTTTACTATGGGGATGGGCTGCAGGCATAAAGTCTATTTTCATTCTGCAGAAAAGAGCCATCAAAGCGATATTTAATCTCCGCCGGCGCGATTCTCTTAGGGAACTATTTAAGATTATTAACATCATGACGATACCTCTTCATGTCTTCCTTTCTGTCTTCCTTTGTTTGTCAGAAAGAATTTACATATTTTTAGTAAAAGAGGCGACAGACGTCATAATTATGGTACAAAAAATAGGGATCAGTCAGCTCAACCAGGCTTCAGACTGGCTACAGTAGCCTCATCTTTCATGGGCCGTACTGTTTAAAATGTTATAAAAAGATACCTCCCCATATATTAGAACTAAATGAGACAAAATTTAAGTCTTGTATTAAATGCACACTATGCAGGCAAGCATATTATAAGTTGGGAGATTAAATTGAAGACGAAAATGCTTGGCTGAATGCTGGTCCTGCTCCACAGCCACTAGGGAGCACAAACTAATCTGTAAATATTTCGGAGACATTTTTGGACCGGCTGAAGATTGGAAGATTGTAATCAATATTTGCATTGTATAGAATTAATTTATTTAGAATTTATGTATATATAATTTCATCCATTAACGGTACATGTGTGAGTACTGTGTACCTTTACCTTAAACTTTAAATATCAGTTTTAGGTTTGTTTTTGACTTGAATGTACCCTGGCGGTTGGGAGTGTCATGCTCACTCAAAAGTCTAACTGATGGTGGCGTATGCGTTTGATCATTTGGCTCCCTTCAAAATGGTTGAGCCGAACAGTGCTGGCGCGTGCGTCAAGTTCGTGAACGAGCGCCGTCAGTTGGGACTGACTTTCTCAGCTGCCATGGTTGATTTTAATTATTTCTTTGAATTATTCCTCTTTTATTCCGGATGCTTTTATCCTGCTCGTCTTTTACATTGTTCTCACATGTATGTACCTATAATTTCAACCCGATGTAAACAAAACTTTGTAACAATAAAATTTATTACTTTTAAAAGAGTGTCTATGGAGTTTCTTTCACGTTCTTCGCCATAGAGATCTACGCTTTGGAACGTGCAAATAGCTTCAACTTTTTGGACCGACCGACCTTGACAATTCAAAAGTGCCTGTAAATGGTTTTATTGAAATAAATGCTTGAGTTTTGAGTTTTGACTTGCCCGGCTTTTATTACACTAGCTGACCCGCGCCACTTCGTTTGCGTCACATTTGCCATGAGTGCTACGCTCCTATTAGTCGTAGCATGATGTTATATAGGGCTATCCAACACTAAAATATTTATTATGTTCGAATCAGTTGTTCCTGATAGTAGCACGTTCAAATAAACAAAAAAACTCTTCTGCTTTATAATATTAGTATAGACTAGTCCGCGCATATCCAGGTTTTTCCCGTTCCCTTGGGAATTTCGGTACATCCTCTCTCTCTCTCTCTCTTAGTCCTGCCCTACACTCTCCACTCCCTACGTGCCAAATTCCAGTTTTCTAAGGCCACCAGTTTTGGCTGCACGTTGCATGAGTCACTCAATCACTCAGTCAGTGACCAGTAATGGAAGAATTTTATGTATATAAGTAAAGTATAAAAAATACTTAAGTTTTGTATCTAAGCTTTTTAAGTCAAGATCTGGATTAAAAATTAATTTTGCTTTTAAATTGCAAACACTTGAATTACAAAAGAATATGTCCCAATTGTACCACAAAAAGTCAGGCCAATAAATAACCTCTAATCAGGGGATTTAAAGCCACACCAAAAGCTAGATATAAATAAAAGTATAATCTGTAATTAACAGCGCTGAACGATGTAAATTCTCGCGGTTCCTGATAATGGCTAGCTATTTAAAATTGAATTTACGAAAACCTTCTATAATGCATACCACGTGAATACCGATATTCATTAGATTATTTCATTTTGTTTAATTAGTGATGTAGGATGAAATAGTTTGTTGTTGTTTTTGAAAGTGGCTTTGTTATTTGTAATAGGATATTGTGTACACGTAGTTTGTTTGATTTGTTAATATATCTAGCAAAAACTCACGACGCCCATGTTTTTGGCGTGACCAGTGGGTAAGTATTATATAGAAAAAATCATTGCTTTAGCAAAATGTAACATGGGTAAAATCACATATTCCGGTGGTCTAAAAATAACGTTAAAAATAGCTATGGGCTGAGATTATCATCTGCCTAGCCCAATCATATTGGAGTCAGTTCAAGTGAAACCGGATTCAGCTGAATACCAGTATTTTGCGTGGAGCGGCTGCCTACCAGACTTCCACAACCCATTGAGTTGTTAGCACGGTACTTCTTAGCAAGACTGGAGACAGATTTTACTGTTTTCTGACAATCCTAAATAAAGATCTACAAATGATAGCCGGGAACAACGGCTTATCATGCTTTCCGAGGCACGGAGGAAACTCGGTATAATGGCTATGGGCTGAGCCTGTAAAATGTACACCTTTTTTGCCAGTTATGTTAAAGGCGAGGCTATTGCCATCATATGGGCACTAATCCCGGCTTCGCGCTACTACTGATAAACTCTAGATGGAAAAGCCTATTTTTTTTTTTTTTGTAAAACATTAACCTGCTGTAGAATTAATATCTAATTTCAAATCGATGCAATTTTATTTTTTCTAAAAAATAAAGATATTTACTGTCCAACCTGGTTTTTGAATTGATAAATCCGTAAGTATAATAACAGCTATCGGAAACCTCCAATGATGTACTCTAATAAAACCAATATTCGAATTTATCACTTTTTAATTGGTGCGGGGTAAAATGTCGCTGTTGTAATTCAAAAACTAGTAAAAATAACGAATTATCTGCAAACAAAAATTAATAGAACCCTATTAAACGCACCAAATATATGGTGCGTTTAATAGGTTTTATTAATTTTGCATTAGTACAGAGCTCTAGGTTAAGGGTCATTTATAAAACAAAGTACCCAGGTGCTTAGTTAAGATACTAATTAGCAGAATATTTATTCAAGTTTAACCAATCATGTGGTTATTTTTCATGAAATTAGGCCTGCTTCACCCCTGCACTTAAAATACTTGGCAGATAAATTCATAGCAATTCTGTCTGTTTTTTAGGGTTCCATACCCAAAAGGGTACCAACGGACCCTATTACTAAGCCCCTGCTGTCCGTCCGTCTGTCAGTCCGTCCGTCCATCCGTCCGTCGGTTTGTCAGCGGGTTGTATCTCAAGAAACGCAATAGAAATTTTCACAGAGTGTGTAACAAATAATAAAACAGAAAATGAAAGGGCCCTCCCAAGAAACGTGTTTATTTTCGGTTCATGGTACGGAACCCTTTGTGTGAGAGTCCTACTCACACTTGGCCGGTGTTTTTTATTTAATAAATAAATAGTGGCTATTTAGGCATCTGGAACCAAGGCCTTAGCCTGCTTAAATATAAGTCTAGTAAACAGTTATAGACATAGTTGATAGCAGCTGGATGAAAGTTGCCGGAAATCGAGCCGAATTGCTTGCACTGGGAGAGACCTATGTCCAGCATAGGACTGCTATAGGCTGATAGATGATGATGGTGAAAATTAATAGTTCCTAATTGACAAAACCAACGTAATATTTCATGAAACTCCTAACAATTGTTTTACCAGTCACAAGTTCCTACAACTGACAAAGGAAATACCGTAAGTTCCACAAGGATCCATGACTTTAAAAGACAAGGCACATTAATCTTTCAAATCAACACTGGAAAAGTTGGCTCAAGCAAAATTTCCCTTTAGATAAGAACTCCGTATCCGCGTAACTTACAACTTGTCGAATTTTAAGACATCCTCATGAATTATAGCAAACGTTTCGAGAATTTTGGAGTTAGTTATGTAAAACTAAGATTAGAACCTACTTACTGATAATTAATTACATACTACTAATGTTACCAATGTAAAAGCGTGGATATTCTTTCTTCAAAAACGCCTGAAAGTCTAAACGGATTATGATGAAATCTGGAACACGAGTAGGTCTTGTTCCAGAACAAGATCTACTTAAAGTTTAGTGCTTAGTTTTCTACCCTGGTAGTACGTTCCTTTGGGATAATTTTGAATTTTATACAAGAATAAGAATAAAATTTATTTGCATAAAAACATGGTATTGAAGATGGTACAATAAATAAATTAAAATACAGAGCATGCATGTTTTTGCTTAACATTATAAGCGTGCAAATTTTCCGGAGGTACTTATAGTCATTTTTTTTTGTTAAAAAACTCTTTTACACTATAAAAATTATTAGTAGATAGCCAATCATATAATTTACTTTTAAATAATGTGGTATTTAGAATTTTTAGGTCACTGTATCTTATTAAATACTAGCTGACCCGTGCAACGTCGTCTGCGTTACATTTTTCATTACTGATCCGCTCCTATTGGTCTCAGCATGATGATATATAGCCTATAGCTTTCCTCGATAAATGGGCTATCTAACACTAAAATAATTTTTCAAATCGGACCAGTAGTTCCTGAGATTAGCGCGTTCAACCAAACAAACAAACAAACAAACTCTTCTGCTTTATAATATTAGTATAGATTTCTACACACATATACAAACAGCTTTTATTATATTTAGCCAGCCTTGGCATGACATCCAGTACAACTTCTCACAATTAACACAAACACCTCACAAGCTACACTTTAATAAAGCATTATTCAGAAAACAGATAATGAAATCTATCAGCGAAGGCAAATGACAACCAAACTTTCAGGGCGGATTTCATCAAAGAAACTAAACGCGATCAGCATATATTATGAACCACGTTTATGAGCTGTCAGTGTAATAAGCTTGTGTCCTGAAAAAATCTAGTTAGTCAGTTAGATTATCAAAAAATAATTTACCCCTGTTTTTTCTTTTGTTACGGGAACCAAAATTGACGAAGTTACGACGCTTTTAAAATTCTCAATACGTCACACCTTCGCATAATTTTTAGTGAGTCGTGACGTCACGAGCCCCCTAGTTTTGATGCGTTTTAGCTTTGTCAATATTCATTAATTACAAAAACGAAAAATACGTGTCCATTATTTTTCAATACTCTGACGGACTGAATAGTATTGCAATTTGTGGATGATGGGATCTAGCCTATTATATTCTATGGAATATTGACACTGACAATTCTTGAACGCCGTTTGATTGCGATCAGTTTCATTGGTGAAATCCGCAGTCTCTTGTTTAAGTATTACTTTTTCAAGATTTTACTCTAAACTTAAATAAGAACCTAATTATTTTATTCTTGTATTTTGTATGCTGTTAGTCCGTTCGTATATTATAATCCCCGTTACAAAGGGAAATCTGTAATTAGTCATATAATACCGTTATACGAATAATCTTATATATAAAATGAATTGCTGTTCGTTAGTCTCGCTAAAACTCGAGAACGGCTGGGCCGATTTCATTAATTCTTTTTTTGTTTAGTTCGCCAGAATACAGGGAAGGTTTAAAAGCAAAAATAAATTTAAAAAATTGCAGTTGACGGGAGCGAAGCCGCGGGGGACAGCTAGTCTATAATATAATTAATGTATCGCCGTTGATTAAATATATCAAGAAAATAAAAATAAAACAACCAGTAGCATGAAGCTACTGGTTTTTTTTCTTGTGTATTGTTTTTCTTTGCTGGTTCTTGTCAGTCACAATTTTCATATTATAAATTAATATGTGGTGCAATTACACTAGTTTTTATTTCGGAATTGTTATTTATACACAAAAAGATCACTTGTATTTTTATTTTATACATTCAATCATTGTTTCTTGTGTATTGTTTTTCTCAATAATGTTGCCAACATGGATCAAAATTAATTCATCAGAACCAAGCGATAGGGATCTGTTTATACAGCGATGTTTGCTAAAGGGGAATAATTAGGATTCTGATGTTATTGCAATATAACTTAATAGACGATAAGCCGCCCGAAGACCTCCTTTTGGGTTTGTGATGTGTGTGTTGAATTTATGGATTAGTGAGAGAACCCACATAGTAGAAGCAATAAGAAATAATAATCACGTATGTCACACTGAAATGTAGTGCCGAATATTATTCAATCTGCCTAGCTGTCTCCCAACTTTATTGGTGTCAGTCTCGAGTCTGGATGCAGCTGATGTGCCAGATTTCTCACTTCCGAATATTGTTCATTTATTGATTTGAACTTTATGTACAGTAGCGTTACATAGACGGATTTAATGCAACAAGGCATTCTCTACCCGACCAACAGGGCCTTCTTCATAATAAAAAAAAAAAATATATTTTCAGTAACTTTACAACTTCAACAATATATCTTACATAGGGGTCTCCTTTTAAGTATAAGAAATACCTGTGCTAGGAGGCCCCGCTCTTCAAAGCTATTACAAAAGTATGTAGAAGTGTGTATAATAAAGGTACAAAAACAATTAACTCAAAACATGTACATGTACGGGTGTGTGGATGAGTGTTGTGTAAGTGTGTGAATGTGTGTGTAAGTTGTGTATGCGTCATTTGTCACCGGATAATCACACGGTAGTTTGTAAGAGAGTTTCGATGTTGTCATAATTTTTGCTTTTTAGCCAATCTATCAAAGATTTTCTACAATCCCGATAGCACATGGGGAAAATATTTATTAGTTTATTTACCTTGTTGTAGATAGAGGCCGATTGCCTGTTATACTGTCTTTTTGCGTAAGTCGATTTAACCGAGATTTCTGGTGCAACAAGATACAGAAACAAGAAACAAGAAACTTGATAGGTCATTAGTAGCTTGCCCTTATCTCAACTTTGGCACTCTTTCAAATTGTCTTGTTCTTCCACACATCTCTCAATCAGAAGTCTTGTCAGTAAACACTTTTCCAGCCCTACCATGTTTCACACAACCCCAACCCACTTATCGCATCTGCACTCTACCCCTTCTTATAGCCACCCACATTCATACTCAAAAACTTTCCTCACGACAGCCCTCATTCTTCCGCATCGCATGCCCACACCATGACAACCGATTTACACACAACTTCTCGACTGCTGTTGCTACTTTCAAACTTCCTCGTACTTATACATAAATATGAAACTTGGGAGATAACAATGTTTGGTCTTAAAAATAGCGATAGAGATGTTTTAACGGCGAGTCGTAGATTTTGCACAAAAAATATCGTAAAATGAGTGTAACGTATTTTCAAACGCACTTTTGCTGCTGAGTGAAAATTCATTCAACGAAATCAATTTTCAACATGCAATTTATTTTATTTATCAAACCCTCATGCAACAAAAAATACTCAAATACTCAAACTCCAAGGGTGGTTGACACGGGTAGGTTTATAAAAAAGAAAGTATATTTTAAGTAAAGTGGGTACAAAAGTACATAATTATGAAACTTGGCTAGCGTTTTATTTCTTAACAGAAATTGGGCGAAGGAGAAGTTTAAAAGCAAAATAGCAAGAGCCCGCGACGATCAGACGTACGGTAATTTATAAAACCTGAGAGTTTATCTGTGTATGTCCCTAATACAGGTATGAACGATATGTAAGGTAGTAAAAAATATGTAAAAAAAAAAATAGTTACAAACTTTATAATCGGGGATCGTTCATACCTGTATTAGGGACATACACAGATAAACTTTCAGGTTTCATTATCTATGTTTACAATTAGTGCATTGGAATTCCAATTATGATTTTACAATCATACAAATAACAAATTCTAAATCACCATTTTGATACCTCATTTAAAATTCATAATGACACCTGTTCAATTAATTTGTATTGATTTAAAACACAATCAATGAGTTGTTAGTCATATTTGATTCGTATTTTATTTTAGTAACGAAACACCGCTTTGGATAATCGCGAAGCAGCAGGTTCCCATCATTAATCTAAGAGTCTTATTCCTTTCGGAGAGTCCTTTTGTTTCTTCGAAATCCTCTTCCTTGTTACATTTCGTTGGCTTATTTCGGACACTCTTCAAGCATAATTTTATTTAAGAACCTTTTATTTTGTTATGGCACTTAACATTTCACTCGAGACAAAAATATCTGAATTTGATTGCAGACCAATTTTCTTTTATTTCAACTTTAATATTCCGTTTTGGATCGCATTTTACCTTCGCCCTACTTAACCTAACCTTAGCATTCTCATATCACATTGCTAATATTTTTAATTCTACCCATATAAGATCTTACATAAGTAGTGAGAGCTAGAGATTGAAAAATTCCACGTTTATGTCTATTTAGTACTAATAAAATTGACAGGTATACTTATTGCATGGTGCAACATGTTCGACCAATTAATGTATACTAACTGAATAGGTATCTAAATGCTGTAAGTTATAACTGGTATCCTGAGCCAGCATGCCAAATCACCCCACAATGGGTTGGAGCGTGCGTAGGTACCTGTTAGCCACTAACAATTAGTCGTAACTATTTGTACGACGTTGTACGTTGCAAATCGACCGTCATTGCGGTGGACGTAAACGTTTAGCTAAGTGGACAGTCACAATTCTAAATCTACTATAAAACACATTGTTCATGGAAGGATGACTAAACTATTTCGAATTGAATCAATTAGTTATTGGTGATGATAACAATTTTTTTTTAGATGGCTTTGCTCTTCACTCTAGTCTAAGTCGAAGGTGACAGAAACGAGTTCGACGATGAAGTTTGTTCACTCAAACTTTGAAGATATTAGGGTTGAATGTTTTCAAAACACAGACGAAGGTCGAGAGTTCCACTCCTTTGCTGTGCGCGTTATAAAAGACGTTTTGAAACGGTTAGTGAGAATTGTTGGAATAGCAACAAGGTGGGGTGATAACTTGCATATGTTTAGGTGTCCTATGGCAGAGGTGGTCCGGTGGGATGAGGTCGGTGGAGTCCTTGGGCACATTCACTTTTCTCTGATAAAGTAACTAAATAATATTTCTTTGATCGTTCATCGGTTTTTGTCAGATTCAAGGTACTTAACTAGTCTGAAGTACGCAGGCTTCATTAAAGTTAGGCTGAGTATGCTACTACAAAACCTACTAGAAAGCCAGCCAGACCAGCAAGTTTATATCTTATAATAAACCTGCTGGTCTGGCTGGGTAGAGTAGGTAAATAAAGGTAGCTAGAGGAATCTTTTTTAATACAACCAACCTTCAACACCTCTTAACCTTTCACAAAAAATGGTTAAAATATTGCTGCTTTAAAACATTAATCTGTTAAATTAAACTGATTAACCGACCCAACGTCCATAATATAATTAATAATGAAACCTTTTCATACAGTGTTACCTACCCTGCATTTTTAAACGGGAATTAACACTTCGTATTCGTGTCGTCAATAACGTTTTACCTTCGGGAGAAAAAAAAAATCTCGGAACAAATAAGTAGGTATGGGTAGCAATTTCACTCCCTGCTTGGCCGTAAAGAAAAATAACTACTTAAGTAAAAGTTTTTAAAAGTAAATGGTAAATACAGCGTCATTCGTCTCAGTTGTTAAAGTCACTGTGTGTATAGTATTATATATGCTGGGTACACCGACACGTACATAACTGCGCAAGTCGAGCGAAAATACGAAAACTTTCGTAGGGCGCGTTCCTAAGCGCCTGAAGCTTTTAACTTATATCGACCTACGTCACTCCACAGCTCAAGTGTTTGTTAACAAAGTACGTTTTCGTTTTAAAATTAAGCGCTTTAATTACTTTTGCAGTGTATTTTTAATTTGAATTATCTACTTAGCTTTTGTGGAATCTCTATAAGCGCTCAGAGCTCAACGCAAAGCTAACAAACACTTCATTTTGCTTATGATTCTTGGAGTTATTTTGCCTAAAGTAAAACGATTAACTGCCACTGAGCTGTATTTTAGCATTTAGCTCTATAGTTATACTTACACATAGCCAACAAGGAACAAGATACGTAAGTAGAAACAATTTACGTAAAGTGTTGGTAGCTGGGATGAAGACATTAACTAAGCAGCGAGGCCACGAGGGAATTTTGTGGCGCTCGCATGCAGGTCGCCGAGCGCATTCAATGCAACGCAGGTGGTCCCTAGCGGTGAGTAGTCACAGCTAACTACCCTTCACTTCAGCCATGTGGAAATCTTAACAGAACCACTTGGCAAGACGTCTCGCTTTCACGGCTCCTACAAAACGAGCTATTTGCTCACAAACACCGACCACACATAACTCGGTAGATACACATAAATCCACCTACTTTGGACTTGGTCAACGAGACTTCTTGTTGCCAACTACACACATACTCGTTATTGCTCGGTCTCACTTAGTAATTTATTTCTTGACCGTCATCCTCTCCACTTCCCGAGGAGTTAGGTAAATGCGTATTGTAGTACACCCCCAATTATTTCACTATATAAGTGGCTAGTTTTACCCTGTTAAAACTACCAGCCTCTATATATTCGTAGACTTTGATACCTTCCAAGTTAAATAAATTATAATAATATCTCAAATTCCCGTACAACTCTAAGCACTTACTCATCCACAGGATCTGAGAGTATTTTAATTTCCCGAAAAGTTTTCCTTCTCCAAATTAATGAAAAAATATCTCCGGGCTGGTCGACTGTCTGCGTTAATTCTTTGCAGTCTTTTCCTTATACAGAAGAGTTTTAATATTAATTAGATTTGTTTTATTTTCTGTCGCTACGCCGTCGCCATTTGTGTTGCGGCTGAGTGTTCGCAAATGAGAGTCATGTAGTTACACTACGCTGGAACTATGATCATTAATATTCATTCAGAGAACGGCCTGTTTCAGACGTCTAGCTAGCATTGTTCGTGGAGTATAAATGAAATGAGATAATGACCGCGAGTGCCGTTACAAACGATCCCTTCTACGCCGGGTGTCACGGACTTTGACTAAAATATGACCCTGCGGGGCGCACTGTCCGGATAAATAATACGATATTAAGAGCTCTGAAAATATCAGACGACATTAGCAAATTCAGGCGGCGTTTTCAGAGGTGGTTTATATTTCATCTGAGTCTTATAAAAGATGTATCAGGTATTGTTAAAATTGGTGTAGCATTGTTATGTTAATGGAAGGATTTTTTTTTAGGATATTGCTATTTATTAGATATTTTTATTTTAGAACTAAAAATATGAAAAAAATGAAGTTCTGGCTTAAGAAATAAACACGGATGTAAGCTAAAAACTAATCGAACTACTGTCCACAAGAAGCTTTTCCAATGACAAATACCTCCACTGACTACCGGTGAACTTAATTGTATTCTTAGTCCCGCATCCAACAAATAAATCACGACGACTGCAGATAAAAGGATGAGGACGACATTATGTCAGTTTACATCAGATTAAAGAAGACAGAAATGTGGAAATGACGTCACCAAGGAATTGCTTTGTTTCAACTCTATTCGCCCGGGACGATGTAAACTACAGCCACTTTTAGACCACTGAAATGTTAGCTGACAGTTGGACATAACTTCTCGGAGACACAAGCAGCTTCTCGTCAAGGACGTACGATTTTTCAAAGCTTTTAACTAAAATACCTAACAGGCTGTGTCAACAATAAATTCAAATTATAACTTGACTCATCAATATGTATGAGCAGCCTTTTTTAACTCGTTAGATATTCCTTGCCATGAAAGTCAAAATAGAAAAGAACTCTTTATTTTCCATTAATAACCATACTTGGTTCTGCAAAATGCTGCCAATCTAAGATGTTGTAAATGATTGTATACATATAACATGGGTTCTATGAAAATTTTAAATCTATATTAATATTACAAAGCAGAAGAGTTTGTTTGTTTTTTTTGTTTGATGGTTTGTTTCTTTGGTTGAACGCGCTAATCTCAAGAACTACTGGTCCGATTTGAAAAAATCTTTCAGTGTTAGACAGCCCATTTATCGAGGAAGGTTATATATCATCTATCATCTAGAAGGCTATATATCATCAGGCTAAGACAAATAGGAGCGGAGCAGTAATGGAAAATGTGACGCAGACGAAGTGGCGCGGGTCAGCTAGTCTTATATAAGATTTTCATATTCATACATTTTTACAAACAGTAAAGAGTATTTTCCGGTGCCTTTGGTAAAATACTCGGAAGCATGTATTAAAATAGGATCCCAGGAACTAGCAGGTGGTTGACCGGCTTATACGCGCGCGTGAACACTGCGCAAGTTGCTACATAGGTACGTACTGTATATGTGCAATATTCCAATCAATAAACAAACAGTATTTCATATTAAAAATATATTTTTTTGCGCCGCTATTTGTAATATTTTATGGAATACAGATGACTGAATAAAAGCTGGAGACTGCTAGTTTTACTAAGAAAGTATTTGCATTTTCGTTTGAAATGTTACACAAGTCACAACAGTTTGAATAACTTTCTTCATATTTTGTTTTTTCGAAGTCTCCTAAACGTGACCCCATAGGTACTTTATTTATTTACACTTCTGTGTTCGGATCACAGAAGTTCTGCACAAAATTTGAAATATATGATCGCTCCATAGATTCAGAGCAAATTGGTTGTGACAGTTGGAAAGACACACAAGTGATCCTATAAGGGTTCCGTTTTTTATTCGGACCCCATGAAAACACATCGAGGCAGTTGTCAATATGAAGATTCGAGTTTTAGGACATGAGTCGAGTTGCGGAATTTCTTTGAAAGAGTCACCGCAAAGAGCATTAGGAGGAACACGGTCAGTAAGAGTCAGACACTCACTTCGGCTCTGGCCAGTGGAAGGAGTAATTTGATGATTTCCCATCCATAATAAAGAACAAGACTTGGATAACAAGTTTAGACAAAAACTAGCTCACCAACTTAATAACATAAAACAAATAACTACGGAATTTTATACTGGATCACTTCCGACTAGGGATTACTAAAAATGGGTTTTTATATCTATGGCAGCAATTAGCACCCGAGCCTCTGCGAAAGCTTACCATTTTCAGCGACTTTTTGTCGCTTTGCCTTTTCAAGTTTTAATCACAAAGAGCTAATTTACATTTGATTTTTTAAAGGATAAATTGAACACTTTGTAGTGTTCTGTATTATTGCACTATTTTAGAAATTATTTTTATTTTACGCTGGTCTGCCTGCTAAGTATTTAAAGCATTAATTAAGTACCTAGTACGCGATAAGGAAAGTATAGGATTTTAGTGAGGCTATTGTACCCTACCCCTGAATATTTTAATACGTCGCGAGTTTATGTCTGTACCTAAATATTTTTTAATACTGTCTACACAACACATTTTATGACCTACTGAATGTAATCTTAGACCATAACATACTCCTAATAAAAACAACAAAAGACCATAACTCAATCAAAAATGTAAACGGATAAAATACTCTTTATTTACGAAAAAAATTACAAAACAAATCACAATTAATAACTTTTTAGACTTAATAACCCTATTAAGTCTTGGTGATAAGGTAAATTTATATACCAGTAAAAATACCCGGTCCTATCTCCAAAAGCGATCTCTAAAGGCTACCAAAATAAATACCTACCTAATTACATAAAATAAAAATTATTACGGAACATTCCATTGTAAACGAAAAGAAAATAACTTAGAAGCTAATGCGAGCAGACATATAAAAATGGGATACTACGGGATGAGATGAATCAAAACGTCCAACGGAACAGTGCCAAAAAACTTGAACACTGCAAAAACGTAATCAACAATCGTTAATGTCAAAACTTTTAGAAAAACTCATCACGATAAAAGGCGTTTTTTTTTAATTAGTGCAACTGAAATTTGGATTTGTGATGGCCTAGTAAACACGCATTAGAACTTATAATTCAACGTCTCTTATAACAGCGAAATCTATTGCATAAAGATCTAAAATCTATGAGATTGCTACGCGCTCTAGAAAGATTACATGCTAAATCCCCAAAATTTGTCAATCACTATTGCTACTAAAATTTCACCGTGTCTAGAACAACACAAGTACGCACTAGTCTATCTGTATCAAATATCAAAATGATATGTAAAACGGAATCTAGAATAGCTCATTAAAATAAAATTAAAAACTGTCAAAGAACAAAATGTAACGAAATTGCCTTACGAACAATAAGAACAGCTAGTTTGGAATAACCTGCTCGCAACAAACTTTATGATTATAGCAACTTCCCAGCAGAATTATGACACAATTCAAGCACTACTTATTATAATTATCATCGTGAAAACCTTTTTAGAGTTACTATGAAAGTGTTTATGGCCCCTATTAGTATGGGCATAAACAAGAATAATAACAATGAAGAAAAGTATGACATGAACGTTTGTGGTTGAAAATTCCAGAAAGGAAGAAAGAAATGAGCCCGGGTATGGTTGAGGAGTGCCGGTTGGATGAGCACACACGAAATAGAGGCAGCAAATATAAGTAAGAATGGATCTGTAAGCGGCCTTGGTACACAAATAGGATTGAGTCAAGTACACATTTGGTCAGTGTGTTTGTCCGAAACGTACCGCGTGAGTGCGGTTTGTTTAAACACCCCAGCCAGACGTGTTTCCGATTAAAACCTAATGGTGAATAATACCAAACACGCACAAAACTCAATAAAGATTTTACCAGGAATTGTCACAATAATTTATTTAACTGCTTCACATCTAGTATAATTACTAACACTTATAGCTAACTTGCGTCGCAGCTTTAGCACCATCCATTTTTCTATCATACGTCCCAAATTTTGTGTTAGAACAATTTAACTGCGAAGAGGGTAATTATCTTTTTATAACAATCTCTATAAAAAGCAAGGATTACAAGAACAATCCACCGCTGCATGAAAATAACAAAAAAAAAAGAATATTATTTGAATAGTATCCATTGTCGCTGTAAGAACAAACACAGCCGTAAAAGCACTCAAATATTTTAGTTTTCATTTTCAAGTATGAAGAGTTCTTTGTTATGAAAGTAAAAAAATAATGAAATCACGTTCTAAAAGGGTATATATGAATCCTTCTAATTAATTTACGAATGCCTTGATTACTGTTAATTAACACATGTCTCAAAATTTCCTCTGTAGGCTCGGAGATGTGAAATTGATATAGCAATTTGATAGACACGGTCCATTGAAATGCTCTGGAGGAATTAATTAACTTGTTAATTTGTATACAATTTGTCATTCTATACAGGTTCTTCGCTCCTGAAATTACTGTCAACGTGTTGGGTGGAATTATCTTGATACAAGCAGCAGTGTATAGGTATGTCAAGTACCTTAGCGTTGAGTAACAGTCGCTTCCCGCAATAAAATGTAAGCATGCGAGTATCGAATGTCGTAAAATCGAGTCCTTTTTATTTCAGAATAAAGTAAAAACATTTCTCTCAATCCTTTCCTTTGACGCTGAAGTTTATTTATCATCATTGTTTTCGAGCTATGGGTGTTCTACTAAATGAACGCATGATTTATGAATTCCATCTTATTAACCAAAGGAGCGTTAATAGAGCTAATTGACAGAACAATTATGATAATGAAAAACGAACATACCTCAACAGCGAAAGCCGTGAAAATTGAAATTAAAGCACAGGTATTAAAAAATCGGGTCGTATAAAGTGCGAACAATTTCGCTTACGCGCCCTCATGTGCTGAGCTTGGTTTTGTGTGTGAAACCCCATAATAATTGCTTCAGGTTAAACGGTGTTCACAGATGATAAATTCGTTTTATGTGGGTTTACGAAAAATTACGATTGCGAATCCACGCCTATTTGCACACGTAGACATCCACTGTTACACTCAGCAAACAAATATACTATCATCTAGAATGAATAGGTTACTTCTTGGCAAGAGTGTTCCATCTTCGACCACATCATCGCTTTCCATCAGGTGAGAATGTGGTCAATTGTAAGTCCAGCAATTGCAAAAAAAAATAAACCAAAATCTTATAATTCAGCATACATTGTCATCTGCCTAGCTTTTTCCCAACTATATTGGGGTCAAACCAATCACTTCACGTGCGTCATCTTAACCCAAACGACATTAATGTTACGAAAAATGGAGATTAGAAACCCTAAATTAGTTCCAAAAACAACAGGATTTCCCATTCCCACCATTAAAAGATATTCTAGTCTGAAACACGTACCTACGGTACTACACAGTAGCTATTTGAAATAGTAGGCTACAAGCTTTAAATCCTCAAATCAATAATCCAACATGACCTAACTCAGACTATCTAGCAATTGCAACCCAAAGATTAAATCGTGAACCACCTTTGGAAAGTCTATTAACAAAAACCAGATTATCTCGCGAATCGTGTGCGATTTAAGTCGAAATGAAATCAAAATGGCATCGGAATTCCAATGTCTTTGTACTTGTTACGCACCATTATCTCTAATGGCTTAACTTGTTCTCATACACAATAGTGTATATCTCTTCCACTAATAAGGACCCCAGAAATTGGCACAGAAACGATTCTCACGGCGGGAATCCGATGCCAACTTCAATTTTATATAGGTACTCGTACCTACGCCAAAAACTAAAACCGATAACGTCGAGCGAAGGAACTTTAGTACTTAAGTACCCGCATGCATGGCTTCAGAAAATTCCGCCGTTCCTGTGAAAGTTTTATCGCAGATAATTTTCATGTAATACCTACCTACTACCGCGTGTGTTGACAAGATCAGCGCTTGAGGTCGCGGATTTGATCTCAGCGCAGCCGGTTACGCAACCACCGCACTCCATGCACTTGACATCGGGGCCCAATAACCACTTGTTTATCTATTGCAGACAATTTTCCCGCTGTGCTGCACATGAATAAATTAAAAAAAAGTAAAATTTGCCTAGCTACCGTTTAGATTTAGACATAGTTCACATGTACAGACAATAACGTGATTTTCCCTTCAGTCAAATGAAATGGTAAAGTCATCCGATTTTAAAAAAATAATTACATTATTTTATTGAAATGATGAATGACAAATATAAATTAACAAACATTCATTTCTAACTACGCAAAATTACTTACCTGAACTTTAAACATCCGAACTTTTAACAAAACACAGAAAGTTGAGAAAATGTCACTGAAAAATAATCTCAGTCCGATTGTCAATAAATTTTTCCGATAAATTCCCACACGCACTTTTAACGGAAAGTTTATTTTATTGCATCGGCGCGGGTAGGCGAAAGTTGTGGTAGGCGGACGAGCGGGTGCAGGTGTCGCACGCCGCCCTAGAAGTGGCGGGCGAGGGTGTGGGCGGGGCGCGGGGCGGCGGGGAGGGGGTCGGCCAGGCGCCTGCGCCCCAGTCATCTGCGCCCGGACGTTGACGTCACGCGCGATCCGCCACACTGCCGCCCGACAGCGCTCAGCCCCCGATTCAAACGAATCGCACGCTCAGCTCTAGGGCTTGCTCCCGGGACTGGTCTCAAAACCTCAGTACTGAGTGTTACCGGCCTGAGTCTGCCAGACTCCTCTCAGGAGCACACTATCGCCCCGTTTCTCAACACTAGTATGAAACAACACATGTAATACTACATTCTAATCAATAGCTTACAAGCGACTGTAAACAAGTTGAAAGAAAACTAGACGAAAAATATTTCGCGCGCATTTCGTGACAGCCAACCTCGTTCTTTTTGTCTGGATATAATGTGAAAGTAAATAAATCCATAATTTTGACAGATACAGGCTATATTATTTGGTACAATATTATTCACAGTGAAAATTTTAGTAGACTAAAATCGCATCATAATGCGCACAGCAAAGGAGTGGAACTCTTTGCCTGCGTTTGTGTTTCCGAATGCTTACAACCCTAATCTTTTCAAAGTTAGAGTGAACAGGCTACTTCTGGGTAAGCTCGCTCCATCGTAGACTTTGTCTCTGTCATCTCTGACCAAGACAAGAGTCAAGAGCAAACCCATACCAAGTAAAAAAAAAAAAAAAAAAAAAAGACTTTACAGTTATATACCTTCAGTAACAATTAAAAATACTTTTTCCAAGTAGGTATCATAAAACATTTATGAAGCTTTCATATGAAGTTTCAAAAGTTTTGTTTGACAAACAAGTCGGTTTGTCGGAAATACTCATTTTTCAGATACTTTTAATTAGATAAGCAAACCCATGAAACTTTAACTTATCGTATCGTATCTAAATCTTATGATTTAGATACTACACAACTACCCATAACCCACGACTAAAGTCCAGTGAATATATTCTTGGAACCTTGAGAAAAATATAGAGCTTGGAACTTGCACGAATAAAAAAGTTATAAAACATGCTCCATTAGTTTTATATCCCTTTCATTTGCTCAGCAACAGAAAATGACTTTATTTCCTCCAATAAAATGTGATATAACCCAGTCCCAAGTCACGCAAAATTTACACTTAGCGAGTAAAATGTTTGCAAATGTTTTTACAACACACTTGTTCGAAAGTTAAAAATTACACATCATACCTACAATGGAACGTGTGGTAAAATAGGTACTCTCACCTAACTACCTACTTTACCACACTCTCCGTTGTATCACAATACAATGAATCGTGCGGTAAAGTAGGTATTTACGTGGCGTGCGTATCCTTTACGGTTTTATTATTAATTTCCAAAAAAATATATATAGGAATTCCATCAAGGCGATTCACAATACGAGAATAAGAAAGAATTAAAAGCTAGGGGGTGAAATAATGCGCATTTTTAATGCTTCCTTATGTTTTTCAATAATACCCAATTTATTATTAACAAAATTATTTTCAACTTTCCAAGGCGGAAGAATCGCAAATACCACTGATTAAAAATGACTGCCACATAAAGTTAAAGCTCATTCATTTCAAGTAGGTAAGTACTTTAAGTTCAACTAAATTAAAAATCGACCATCCGAAAACCAATGCTGCATTGTAAGTATTTTGAAGTTCAGTATTAAAAGTAGAATTTCATGAAAATAATAAAAGATGACAAGGAATAATAAGCTCAATGACTGAACATACTTTAAAGCGCTCTTGAGAAGATGATGAAGTGCTAATTTTTTATTTGCAAATTCGAGCCATTTTATAGTGCAAGGATTGTTTTCGACAGATTTTTGTCTCATTTTTCTCGCAAAAGTGTTGTAAAACGTTGTATGATACACGTGCGGATATTGGTATTAATAAACTCGTGACTATGGTAAGCCCTTAACTTCGTCTGGGGCTTACATTTGTCTACTCGTTTCTAAAAACCAACTTACCGCACTAATATCATAAATAACTACTAAAAACAAAAGTTCACAATGCGAACTCGACATTACTTGTTTCTAAATTATCGTGAAGAATTTCTGTTAACGTATTTCTTTTAGATAGAGGCCAGTATTTGATTAGTTCAAATCTCCATGGCTAGCCAAACTTTTTTATTGTTTTAATTTTCCGGCCAAGAATGACGAAGGAACAAAGTCGTAAAGCAGTCTGCGGCGGTTAGATACTGAAATTAAATATAAATAATCCTCCGGTCTTTGGTCAAAAAAGAAGGATAATTAATTCGTTGTAAAAACGTGCTTCCTGAAATCATGTTGGATATTATATTTTGTTTTGGTGTACTGAATTCTTTTAGAGTTTTTAAAATGTTAATCAGCTTTTTTTTGTACGGATGCTTTTTTGTTGTATTCGTTGCTATTATAGCAACGACCAAGTGCGAGTCGGACTCGCATAAGAAGGGTTCTGCACCGTGAACTTGAAACCCCGCTTCTTATATAGAGATCATTTCTTGTTGTTTTAACGGAAATATAAATATACTCTGTGATAATTGTTACTGTCGACATGTTACGATTGACATACAGCCCACTGACAGACAGAAGGACTGAGGAAGCTTAGTAATTGGGTTCCACTGATTATGGAACCCCAAAAAAAAGTATATTTTTTGTCAGAAAAGAAGAATATTTGCTACACACAACAATATGAAACCTCTCTACTATTTGTACAAATAGAGCAAACGACAAAAAGTGTTTATTATTTTTGTCAAACAGTTTCCATTTAGTTCGGGTTACACAAAGGAATCTTTCACAATATTACTATCGCTCAATTTCCGGTGGAAATCTAAAAATATCGAACTTCCCCATTACGGGGAACACCCCGTACATAAAGAACGTTGATATAGAAGAGATTTGTAAGGATGTAAGTAATCACATAAATTCATAGTTAGATATCTATTCAAGTTAGGTAAATGGCTTGCCAGTAATCTGAGCGGAGACTTACTTAGGAACAAAGCGACTTTTAGATTGCTAATTTACGTAATTCCGAGTACATCGTGATAGTTAAACCTACTACCTACTTATAATAATGTTACAAAATTATTATTTCTCTCGTGAAATGTCACTTGTCATGATGTGGCTGTGAAATGCCTATTGACGGAATTGTCTTTTTTTTTTATACAAAACGTGGAACTCTTGGCCAAATCTCACCTGATGGAAAGTGATGATTAGACCGAAGATGGAAGCGAGTTTCACCCGGAATCTTCTTACACAGAGGAACTGGCTATCATACCTCTAACTGCCGGAACACAACAATGTTGTTAACATAGTTGTTATGGCGACAGACTTAGACACGATGGTGGTAGCTTGCCAGGCGGACTTAGAACAAGTCCTACCACCAACCAAACCGAGCAAAAAATTTGCCTCCGCTGGGAATCGAACCCGGAACCTCTGGGTCTGAATCAGGTGGTATAACCACTAGACCACGGAGGCGGTTAGTGTCACCTGTCTAGCACCACCCGGGGACCACGTGTAGGGATTCGCTGAAGGGTATTCTCCTACGGACGCGGGTGACTCGGCCCCCAAAACGTATTTTTTAAATATGGCCAGATATTGATTTCCACACAACATTTAGCTAATTTAGTCTCATATTTAATTCTTCATCATCATCAGCCTATAACAGTCCACAGCCAGACATGGGCCTCTCCAAGTGCACGCCATTTGGCTCGACCACCGGCAACTGTCATCCAACTGCTACCAGCCACACTGCGAAGATCGTCGCTCCACCTTGCCTGAGAGCGTCCTACCTTACGTTTGCCGATTCAAGGTCTTCACTCAAGAACTCGTCTACCCCAACGCCTAATATGACCGGCCTATTGCCACTTCTACTACGTCCACAACTTTGGTTCTCTGTCGGATTACTTCGTTGTGCATCATTCGATGTCTCAAAGAGACCCCAAGCATAGCCCGTTCCAGAGCTCGCTGAGCGACCTTGAATTTATGGACCAAACGTACCATGAGTGTCCACGTTTCGACTCCGTAAGTCATAACAAGCAGGAGGCACTGATTGAAGATCTTACTCTTTATATAGGCTCTATAGAATACGTGACCAGAAGATTCGGCAAAGCTTCCCAAACGCTGCCCAACACAGCTGAATTCTTGTGTTAGGCTCTCTCTCAAAGTTATTCTTACCAAACTGCAGAGTTTGCCCGAGAAACACATATTTTCGAATAATCTTAAGAGCTCCTCCATTGACAACAATCGGTCCCGGGGTAAAGTGTTCGTTGAAGATAACCTGGGGTTTGTCCAAGTTCATCCGGAGACGTACAGAAGAATCCTCTAGGTCGTTCAGCATCTGCTGCAAGTCCTGCAGCAGATGCTGAACCAGCATTCAATCAAAATAATTTTGAACTCTGATGGTGCCAATAAAAGCTCCTTACTCCTTGCTCAAGTTATAAGTACCAAAGTATAAGTTTCCGCACGTTACATTAGTGTTACAGTCAAAACTAATAAGTCTGCTCCAGCAACAACTAAGTATTTAAAGAAGTGCAGCGCTCCACGTCTGTTGTCTTCGAGAAAATGGCATGTGAGTATAAAAAGACAACTCTGGAGTACCATACAGGGTGAAACGGTAAGGTTTATTTGTATCTTTAAAACTGCTTTTGCACATTTCAAATAAAAATTTACTTCTAGAAAGTAATAGTCAATTCCCAAAAAAAAATATAGCTCCCAGAATATGGTCAGCTGATGACAACTATATGGAGCTTGCTTTTGCCCGCAAATCCCCTTTTTCCCGTTTCCGTAGGTATTTTTGGAAATTCTCTCTTAGCGCTCTCCCACACTCCTCATAGAACCTTCATGGCAATATCAGCTTTCTACGACAAATAGTTTCGGTATTAGTAGTCTGTCAGTGAGTCTCCAGTAATGGAAGAATTTTATATATTAGGATTTCCATTTTTACAACCCATTTTTTCAACCGGAAGTTTTTTAAAATAAGTAGGTACACATAACCGTTACACCCTGTTCAAATTTATCTTGAACCTGTAATGAATAGGTTACATTTACCTTTCCTACGCACGAAAACAACATGTGCAAAAAGCCATACAGAAAGAATAATTTTATTCTGAAACTATTCCGGAAAAAATAAAGGCCTTTATTGCCGCTGCCCAAAACTGTTTATAGGCAACTATGAAAACAAGATTAACTGGAATAAATTCGCTCACATAATACACGGCTGTGACAGTATAAACTATGTGTTTGCAGCAAGTGTGATTATTAGCGAGCAACGCCGACATCAATTCATTTGCCCATCGGGTTGACTGAGTGCACTATATAGTTACGTGTCATTGTTAAGCTTTCATTATACTAGGTCGCTTTCACATCAACCCACAACTTCGACCAAAAGTGATTAAACTCGATAATTACCAAACTTCGCCACCAATCGGTTTTGTCACGCTCCAATTGGTGTAAAAATAATTTATTTTACTCAGCGCGGTGAGGGAAAATATCTCTTTACCCATAGCACTTATAGTTATCAAAAATCCTCAATTTTCATCTTCGGAAACGTGTGACTGTTACGATGTATACTTACCTTTATTAATCCAGTAGATACACAGAGTGTACTGATTAAAATTTCATGAAATGGAAGGTATCCGTGGAATGAAATGAAATCCTCGACAATTTGGTTCCAGGTACCTGCTTGTGGCGAGCAAAAAAGTCTTCTATCGTGGTCGTTTACGGCTATTTGCTATTTCTCTTTTCATATCACAACACGCTTTGCTAACTTTTATAAGAAACTGTTATACTAAGCGTTTAGTTAATATTTGTGCTAGGTTTAAAAGCAAAGTGTGCGGCTAAAGACTGTAGTTTTGGATATAATATAGTAGAAGAAGAGGACAAAACATAACATGCTTAAGTAGGAGCCTTTATCAATTTTGTTTACTTACTTATATTTTTAGTTTTCATCACATCTTATTGTTACCTGGTTTTTGTGCGAGTCCTAAATAAAAACTCTGCGTTTATTTAATCAATTGTGAAGTGAAAAACAATGGCCTTAACTCATCACCGAATCACAAACTTTGATTGGGGAATAAGTTTTTCGGGCTACCTTTACAAAGCATGTAAGAATAATACGCATTAAGCAAATGTCAAAGCAAACGGAAAGTTCCGCGGTTCGCCCGTCCATCCATCCGGCCATCCGTCCCTCTGTCTGTCTGTCTCCATAATAGGTAAACAGTTGAAATTTTCACAGAGTGAGTATTTCTATTGCCGCTATAACAGCAAATAATAAAAAAATAGTCAAATAAAAAATTAAAGGAGGTTCCCATACAAGATACGTGTTTTTTTTTCAGTTTATGGTACGGAACACTTGGTATGAGTATCTAACTGGCACTTGAGTGGTTTGCTTACACGCTTCCTAGTAACAAGTAGTAACATACACGAATGGCCAAGTTATCTTTGTACAAGTAAGTACATACCTGGCTATAACTCCAGTCCCTACGTATGACTCCGAAGATATATTAAGCCGCAGCACCCGGCGGCCTTTACGGTCTATTAAGTCTCTGATAACTTTGGCGCAAGAAACGTTTACCGAGATGAAGACAGCCCACAGCCATCCCTTCCCTGAAAAGGATGAAATAAACCTGCAGAACGTTCACAAAGGTAAGGCATGCAAGGCAGGTGTATTTTCAACCTTACTGAAATGCAATAAAGTCACTGACCCGCCATTCGGGAGAAAGGGTATAAGTCTTTGATAGTGAGTGTGAATGCGCCTCGTAAAAGTTTAATATGGAATGCCTCCGTCGAACTTGATACCTCCAGATGATCAATCAGAAACTTCTAACTTCGCTTTGCTAGAAGAATTCCTCTGACTTTTCACCTGTTCCTACATAATTTATGTTGGAAGATTGTAGCATTGTTTACTAAAATTCACGCGTGCGGTTTACCTTATATGAAGAGATTATTTGATGTTACATGCTCTAGGAAAGGTTTTCTGGACGAAGATTACCGATAGCAAGTATTAATTGTGAGTTTCCGGAATGGTAGATTGTTCATGTATTGCCATAAATGTGCTAGCAGAACTCCAAAGGTGGTTATAATTCATCAACAAGAGCACAAATCAAGAGAATTCAAATTAGAGTTTGTTGATGTCAATCAACTGTAATTTGAACTGATTTCAGAGGGCCAATTCTACTAATTTTTAAACAACTTTCGCATTCGCATGTCAATCTCAAACTGTCAAAAAAGCCTTAATTTTCATACATTTTTAACAGTTTGCGATTGAGATGCGAATGTGAAAATTAGTAGTATAGGCACACTGCAAAAAAATAGTGATTTAGCGATTGGCACGTGTTTCGAAATTGGTAAAACAATACTTTTTTATGTCACCCGGCAAACAAAGCAAACGTAAACTTAACAAAAAAATCTACATTAGTAGAAACTAAAAAAACTTTCCTATCAAAATACAAATCAAATTAAGATTAAATTATTTGCAATTAAAGTTAGGTACTCAAATGAATATATCTACTACCGCTATGATGTCATAGAGACTTTTATTATAAACCTTACAATAAAATCTGCTTAGGTGCATGAGCACTAATCCAAGCAACGTAATTGCTCACACGCAACCGCATATTTTAGCGCTACTCAGTAAATTTCATCGACATTGCAAGGCCACACTAAAAATTTGTTCGTTAAGGTGTGTCCACACTCTAGTTAAAAGGTTGAAGAATGACCTAGTGTTATTGTGTTGCATTTTGTTGCTCCACAAAAAGTAACTGCGGTTTGGATGCACCTTTAACAGACAAATCTTTCAAGCAAAACGTTATAATACAAGACAGTAACATCCCTACTGTATGGAGAAATCGTCTTAGGGCTAACTCACACTTGCGTCTAGTGTGTTTGACTCCTAATATATAGGTCGTCCTAGCAGTTTGTGGAGGGAAAGTAGCTTTACTACTAGTAGACAAAATAATACAGGGGATTATTTAAAATTCTTTGAATGCGTTTCGAATTATCTTAAAATAAAAACGCAAATAAACTCCTGTTCTTTCTTTCTTTCTTTTTTTTCTTTCTATATCTTCATTCAGTTTCAAAACACTTTTCGTCTATGTAGCCAAGTCTTGGTTGGGACGCCCTGTATTGAGAACAAAACAGATTTTCCCTTGTCTAGTTTGTAGAAACAAAATTATTGTGAAAAATCGTCAAACGCGTTTACTATGATTGGTTGAACAATTTTTTTAAAGCCAATTGCATGACTTGACTCAAAGTTTTTTGCCACGGGTCGATATTTTTTTTCCAGGGGTTGGTATCCAGAGAGGAATTATTCTTGGAATGAAACTATTATTCTCTGCATTACCCAAAGGTTGACTGGTAGAAATTGCATATGGCATTAAGTCCGCCTCTGTACATGTGTGTGCGTAAAGTATTAAATAAATAAATAATAAATGAAATTTAAGTAACTATTTGTTATGTACTTATTCCCACGCAATTATCAGAACACCTCTAATCCCGGGGAACGCAGTAGCGATATCATTAAATCGTAGTCTGATTACTCGAACCTAATCAAGTAATCACGTAAATTATTAACAACGCATTAGCTGAAGCAGTGAAATCGTTGCTTTATATATTCCATCCGTGTTACGAGCGTAAATATATGAAACATACACGTATATTTCATGATTTTCCACTATACCCAAGCTCATAGTTAGGATAGACAAAACTCATTATTGTATTGTTAAAAATAATAACTACGAACAAAACTTCCTACATGATTGTAAAACTTTCGTACACTATATACATAACCACTGGTTAGTAATATAGTAACCACACGGAAACATATAATACACACAAAAACACATACAGAAAACAACTAGTCAACCCTTTACAGCAAACAACCTTTTGTTCCACTAAAACTCGCTCTACATGTGACAAACAACACAAGAGTTTCAAATAAAATCTCCTTTTTTAAACCAATTCCAATCACGTTACGAACGTGAAATATAGAAGCATGTGGAACGGCACGTCCTCTACATTTAACGTGTACAAAGATCTTGCGAGTTAGTGTCGTGTTCTAAACCGCGAACCAAGGAAAGTAATCATTTGCAAGGTTCGTCTACAGATGGCGCCAGTGGAGTAAAAATATGGATATCACTGAAACTTTACCTATGCAAAAGATATGTTTCTAGATTTTACGGCATGGTTCCCTTAATTGCATGTTTTATAAAATTCCGAGTTTGGCAAGGAGAAATATTGGAATATAGCATCCGATATTTGATCGGAAATTCCACCCTCATTGCTATTTCATTTCAATATTGTTTCTAAGTTAGAGGCGAAAGGTAGGAATAATTATAAATAATCCAGAATTAAAAGTATGTCCCATTAATTCAATGTCACGGTCACGAAGTTTTGAGAATGGAGGGGTTTTCAAGTATAATGCGAACGTAAATTTAATTATCTGAAAAAAGGGGATATTCACGGTCTGATTTCCTTTTAGTTCTTCAAATCATTTTGCTTACTGGACATTAAATTAAGACCGTAATTTCTGGCAGCGCGCATTTACATGCCAAAGTAGTCTGTGTTTTATCGACTTTTAACTCGCCTGATTTATGCTCAGCGTGGTTTTCGAGTGTTTAGCTCTCATTCAGTTCTGCTTATCCCGTTGGGAACCCAAGCGTGATTAATGTTATAAATATATGAAACCTTTATGTTAATTCTGAGTTTATTTTACCGTCTTATGTAATTACAGCATTGGTAATTAATAGCCGCCAATTGACTACCGTGACTGTTGAGAAATATTTAATTCCAATGTCACAACAGCGACATTTACAAAAAACACTACACGCTATAAACAATCGATTTCGATCACGCCCCATAGAGCTGGCTGGTAATCAGAGAATACCTGTTTCTAAAATATTTATTAACGTCACTATTAACACATACATAACTCAGATTATACGTGTGTATAAAATTGAAAAGAAACTTATACCCTCGCGACCTTGCCGTTCACTACATGTTCATAAGATAAGTATTCAACGGATCTCGTGTTGTTCGATTCGACTCCGGTTACAGCCAAATGCCAATATCACTCACACAGTACTGTTCCAGGAATAATTTCAAATACGGTTATTGTGAAATAATACTAGGAAATACCACCAGAGAAATAATGAGATGTTATATTCGTTTGCATCGAATGGATACTAAGAAGAGACATATTGTAGTATCTGTAACAGCACTAATTGCTTTTGCCCAACATTAATATTATCTAGATTCTACAAAATATGTAAATATTTATGTGACTAATAGCCATAGAGCATTCAATATCACTTCATTATTTAGCAGTTCGTGATTATGAATATTCATACAAATAATACGAGTCAACTATTAAAGTTCGTTAAAACTATTTTACGATTCAACGCTAATTTGTTGATAAAAGAAAAGCATGGTATGTATCAACCACTTAAAGTTGTCGCAAAATTCGTTTGAGAAAAATATTTAGCTATTTATTATGCTTATTTATCCATATTAAACAGTTGCCTGGCAGCTTGAGAAGTGGAACTGGACTGAGTTGAGTAAACCTGTCTCCACATAGTTCTCTTACTTAAAAACAAAACATTATTTGTGTCCATTTTAAAGTGCCTACGAAATAAAAATTAATGTCCAAACTGAACAAGGAAATTGGTAAAGACATTGGTAGTTCTTCCATTTAGAACTAGGTGTTTCTTAGTTCATTTCAAGTTTAAAATTTGCCTGCAACATTATAAAATCAGCCATGCTCTATTGTAAAAAACAAAAAATAAAACAAAATTTTTGATGGTTGGGTTATCGCATTTACGAGTACCTATCAAAGATTTCATTTTTTTACTAATAAATTTAAAAAAACTTGAGTTCAAAAATGGATCGAAAATACATAATTCTAAATTAATTGCATCAAACATGTTATTATGTGTCTGTGAGATCTCTTACTTTGCTTCTTCAACAGAGATATTAAAGAAATGGTTTCAAAAGAAACAGTTTTACACGATTTTGAATCGAAATAAGAATACGTAAATGCTTACATGTAAAATAGATGCTTTATATGCTTGCCTTGATATTAAAATATGCTAAATATTTTTGGAAATATTTCATAGGTCAACAATCTCTAAGACGAAACGTAACTATACTACTCATCGTTTGAAAACGATATTTATATTTTAGGGATTTTCTTAAAATCACAACGAGAAACGGAAAGAAAAAATATGAATATGGAAGAGACCATAACTCAGTGGGGTAACGAAGATTGTAAAACAGGGTGACTTTTAATTCATTTGCGACTTTTCAGCTGCTCCCTATATTCTGTCGAGTCTTTGTATACCTACCTCGTAATAAGTTAGTACAAACATAGTACGAACAAGTGTACAATTTATGGGTTTACGGCACGGGACACTATCTAACATACAAGTTTTAGATTGATTGAATGAAAGGTGATAGATTTAGGACTAGTGTACCAACATCATTAAAAATGTTAATTAAATATAAATAATTTTAAATATAGTTTAATATATTAAATTAAAATAATATATAAAATTAATATTAAATTTAATTAAATATAGTTAATTATATATTAATATATATCAAAATAATTGCACTAGTTTTAATATTAACATAATTATATGATTTATACTCAGCCAGGATTGCGGAACTTGTTCGAAAGAGATACCGTGGCATTAGAAGGAACACGGGTGCGTTTTAGTGAGTAGACTCTGACACTCCATTTCGCTCCGGCCAGAGCGGAAGGAGTCATCTGACAGTAGTTCTTTTTTCTTATGTGTGCCGTAGTGAAAATTTTTCGTGTTCAAGTGAACATTTAATTAAGGTGTTATACCTTAATTAAATGTCACCCAGAAGCTAAAGTCCTGTCTCTAAGAAAAAATCTACTAAATGAGCCTGCTGACCTCTTCACTATTGTCATTTAGTATTATTATTTACCTTTATTAAAATAGTCCTCAGATTGCTCCACAAAGGGTTTCATACAGCTTTTGGTCCAAATTTATATTTCGTTCGACATGAAGAGTAATATTCAGCCAGTACAGGCAGTGTTTTCACGCAGCGCCTATCTATAGAGTGCCGAAAATTCACGTTGTCGAGGCTTTAGAAATACGGACTTGCTCGTGATATAAGGTTCTACGGGCGAAAATTCGATTTATGGTCTTTCGACTTTAATATATTTTCGATTCGTATATTGGCTAACATTGATGCAATTTGGGTTTGCTGGTCATGTCGTAAAGTAGGTATTTTGTAACTGTATTTTGCTATTTTATTAATATATATTTCACTACATATTATAAAACAAAGTCCTCCGCCGCGTCTGTCTGTCTGTTCCATGTGGTTTTCGAGGTAGGTATAATTTAGTATAATTTGTCAAGCGCGCGAAGCCGCGGGTATCAGCAAATTAACTTATGATTTGTCATATTCGTAGATATTATTAGCACACAAAGTAGTGAGAACAGATACTGATTTACTAAACTTGATGAAAACTTACCTTTTTGGGTTATTTACCTACCAATTAACATAAAATTCTGCTTACATATTCCGACTTAGTCTCAGGAACGTTTTGCTTATTTTTTTCGTGCAATAAATTATATCATAACAAAAACTTACCTTTCAATTATAATCAAGACCAGATTAGTCCATAATCTTTTCAAAACAAAACAAACATAATCCGTAGGTAGTTCTTGATAAAAATAAATTTAGACCAGGCGTATACTGCAAAGTTATTCAATTAACACGAACCGGTAATAATATGCAAAGTCAATTACAATAATCACCGGACTGATGCAATTCTAGCTTTTTAAATAGCTTAATTTATTGCTCCGAATGCTCACTTTGCCTTCCCCGAGGCAATATTCTGCAACGACAGAGATGAGCCTTGTCGTTAATATTAATAGATATGATTAAGCTCATTGGTTTATTTCACAAAGAACATATCACTATTTTTCTTTTATTCCGTGACTTTCTGTGTGTATTTGTGCAACCGATTTTCGAATATTTCATCATAATTTATAGAATTAATTACAAAAGATTTATTTTGTTCAAAGTACATTATTGGTTATTAACTTGCAAATAGTACAGAAAACTTGGTTGTCAAATCATGAAAAACGTGCAACGCCAGGGAGCTTGCTAGTCGAACAATAATTTAGAGATCTCTGCATTGAGTTTTTTGCGAAAAATATTTTCTTACAACTCACTGTCATGTCAATATTTCATCTTGTATATATTTTTTTCTTCTTGCCCTTTCCATTTTTGCACATTCTCATCTTTCATTCTGGACCGACGCCAAAATCTGTTCTCTGACAATGACTTGTCTCGAAACGAATTGAGTTCGATTCTTTCCTATCGTATAATCATGTGGGTTTTTACACATAAAAGCGAAATAGCTTGCTAAAATATTCAGAACTGAATGGAGTTTCGATGAATCCGTAATATAAAGATCTTATCCTGTGGAGCCTTGTTTAGTTCTTGTCATAATCTGCGTTAAAATACATGTTTATTATATTTTTCTGAAATTTCTAATAGTTATTTCTTAGATTCTGTTTTAAAACCAGGGTATAATTCATGCCAAACTTATCAAACATATCAAACCCATTTTTGCCGTGGCTCAATACTATTATTGTTATTCTCGCCAAGTTATATAGTCTTAAAACTACTATATTATACTTATATAATACAGTATAGGTATTTTATGTAAATAGACTAGGGATTCCTGTTTATTTTATGAAAAAGGTCGTCTATAATGATTTTAAATTTCCAGAGGAATTATAAAAATCTCGTGTTATTAGGCAGTTGCCTACGTCGTCGTAAAACTAAGCCACAGTTCTGCTATGAAATTACGTTCATAACCTAAATTAATTTTAAAATCTATCATTAATTTAATTATATCTAAAGAACGTTCTAAGCTTTGTCAAATACAAGAACTGTAGCAATTTGAAAATCCAAAATACTTTAATTTCTTCTTAGGGGGGTCTACGAAACTACTTTATTTTTATTCTTATTTTTTTCTTACAATTAATCAATTACTTACTGCTTAAAGAAACGTCGTAACACTAAAAATATTGCAAAAAAACTATCAGGCATAATGTACATATCGCAATTTCTTATTGTTTAATTAGTATAATATACGTGTTTTGTGAATTATTTAGCAACCGACACTGTCTATCGAACGACATCGTGAGGTTAACTCGCACTTGACCGATTTAATTCTTACTTAAAAACCACCCACTTGAAGCAAATCTACTAAAGTGTGCCTTAATAGGTGCAAGGTCTATTGATTTATTAGCTGACAGATATTTATTACAGCTATCTATTGTACGTAAGTATCAATTTAATTCAATTACCCAAATATATTCATGCATTACCATATTTATCTTGTACCTACTATCCTGCGGAGAAATAACAGGATGTTATGACATTCGCTGTTTGATTTCTATAAACTTTTTATAAACATTTCAAGTGCTAGGCATTTATGCCAGCACTGGGACAGTACAGGCTACATATGAAATTGCATCCTGCAATGCTACTTCACGAACCGCGAAATGTCGCACGGGTAGACCTTCTTTCATAGTGCATACTGAGATGATCGTCGTTTAGTACCTCATTTAATTAAAATCGTCTATTGGGCCCTCTGCCAGTTACTTTTGGCCCCCGTCGTACGGTGTCGCTTACCAAAAGTCCGGGATGTCAAGATCCCGAGAAAAGTCAGCAACATGAAAATAAATAAATAGATCTGCTATTTTAGTCAGCTACCTAAGTCACTGCAAAAATCTCAATAATTTTTTCAAGCCAATTTTATAGAATCGAAGCCATCGTAACTAAATATAAATTACGATATCCAAATTCTTGCCAAAATTCTTTAAAATACCAAATTAATTAAGAGGCTGTTGTTGTAAGACTTTGTCAAGCTATTTGATTTATTGCAAGTAATATCAATGAGATATTAACAATATTGACATATTTAGGTATAGGTACTTACTGTATATATTTTCCGCCTAAGCAGAATATAATTGATTAGGTACCCAAAAAATAAATGATTTATTTATTGGTATCCGTTAGGTCAAGCGAAATAATCTCGTCATAAATCGTTAGGTATACCTCTATTGTAAATGAGCTTGGCTTCAAATTCCATTTAGTAAAATATTTTCAATAAGCAGAACTGATGGTGAATTGTCATTGTCCCTTACGGCAAAATATTAATTACCATGTTTCTGTACATTGTCTACGTTTCCTGCTATGTATTATTAAATCTTCCGATAATTATTACAAAATAAAGGCGCTTTTGTTTCTATCTGTGTGATGGCGTTGTTCTTTAAGCTACTCAATTAATTCGAATGTGGATTCTCCGGTTTCAAAAGATCACAATATACTGTGTAACGTGTACACTAAAGATGGATCGAGTAGTCGGGAAAGGCCATTCGGATGTCTTTATAATTGGCTACTAGTCAGTCATTTAAGCCCCAACTATAGTCGTCTAGTCGGCACATTTCATTGTTCAACATATTTTGTTTTTTTTTTCACATTGAATTCATTATAATAATTGAATCTCGATAGGTCTTTAAAACTATGTGAAGCAAGGGCGGGTCACTAGTTTAATAAATCTATAAATAACAGATACTGGTGAAACGCTACAGCATTGACCTTTACCGTGTCATGAGTTTGTCTATGACTAAAGCGTTTATGGCCAAACTTCGGCTGATCTTACCAAATGTCAGGAACTCTGACTAATATGGTATATTGCGCAGTGACACGTCGCTGACGTTGACTAAATAAAATATCATAACTCTACAGGGTTACTGCGGTATGCGTATAAACTCAAACTCAAACTTATTTCAATTAGATCATTTACAGGCACTTTTGAATTGTCAATGTCGGTCGGTAAAAAATATGAAGCTATTTGCAACGTGCAAATCTCTATGGAAAAGAACGTGCAAGAAACTTCACGGACTCTCTTTTATATATATGTCAACGGAAAATGGAAGACTTCGTAAGATTGTAATAAATCTTGATTAGATTATAATTTCTCGATTTATTATGAAAAAATCGTCTTGTATGTAATAAATCCCATACAAATATAATAGTTTAGTTATTGTGATCGAAAAAAAAAACAAAAGTAATCACTGTTTTCGATACTGAACAATGGGTAAAGTGATGCCAACTCTTCAAAATATAAAAAGCGCGTATATTCTCTTGTGAAACATTTTCCATTTACGACACTAATTACCTGGAAGAAAAATGGTCACTGTCTTTGTAGTAGGTAACCCTGTATTTGGACTTTCCTAACGACCGTGATCTCGACGGCAATGAACGAAACTGATTTGTTTTATAATGCTGTCGTTAAAGATAATAACAATGTTGTAGACTTATTAATTATATAGTTGCTATTTAAAACGTGAGTTTTTAATTATGAAAGCCATTTTAAGCGCATTCCGGGAGTACGTAATCGTGAAGGACTTTAGTCGAATTGGTTGATTTCCTCTGTCATAATTTCTTAGGACTTTTGACCGCACTAACATAACTGTAACATAATAGATGAATAAAATTCGCCCCTAACTGGTGACTGACTGAATGACTGACGGTCGTCTGGTCGTAGAAAGCTGAAATATGGCTTGTAGGTTCTTTGGACAGTGTAGGCGAGCACTAAATATGGCTTGTAGGTTCTTTGGACAGTGTAGGCGAGCACTAAATATGGCTTGTAGGTTCTTTGGACAGTGTAGGCGAGCACTAAATATGGCTTGTAGGTTCCTTGGACAGTGTAGGCGAGCACTAAATATGGCTTGTAGGTTCTTTGGACAGTGTAGGCGAGCACTAAATATGGCTTGTAGGTTCTTTGGACAGTGTAGGCGAGCACTAAATAGACTAAATAGAGGATTTCCCGAAACCACGGGAAAGGGGAAAAACGGGATATAGGTATATGCGTGTACTAGTAAAGATAGTTCAATAATAAATGGGATGGGCAACTTGAAGTGTTTTCAAGCTTTGTTACCCATGAATACAAAATCAAACTAACGAATGTTTAATGCTCTTAGACCATCTGAAGTGAAAAGGTGGGTGAATGAAGATGGCTGGCGCAGTTAAAACAGGCCTAGGAAGATGTGACGAGACGACGTAGACTGGCCAGTTCAACGAGGCTCAGGAAAAAAAATACCTGAAAGAATTTAGGGGAGACCTTTGCCCGGCAGTGAGACAGTATCAATAAAAAAAAACAATATCTTTGTGCAGCAACTCATAAACCTCGGCGTAAAAACATAAGCATGTCGCTATCGCTAGCACTTAAACCGGCAAATATTTATTAGCCCACATTATTGGGAAAAGCAAAGTACCTATCATTGCACTTATTTCTCATACACGTATTCAATAGAATGTCAGTTCCCGCGGTAAATGCTTGGCACTTGGTTGCACGCGTCACGGAGCTCGGCGGTAGTTCGTGCCGCGGCTGGCAGGTGGCGCAACCTACCGTATCGTGGCGCCACACACCTACGGAATTTATTATTAACGTGTGGGCTTCCTCACGAACCAAGAACAGAGCGATATATTCAAGCTAGCTGGTTTTTGTGGCTTAGTATGCGTAGGGAAACTAATTTGAGTATTCTATGTTCTTTGAAGTCTATCTCCATAACAAAATCCATCAAAATTGGTTCAGCGGTTTAGGAGTTGGACAAACAGACAGAGTCTCGAATTTAATATATATTTTACTAGGTTTTGTAGCGGCTTCGCCCGCGTGAACGTCAAAAATTTTTCCAAAGGAAATAATTCCCGCGATGAAAATCTGTCCTACCCGTGTGCCAAGTTTCATCCAAAATGGTTCAGGCGTTAACAAGAAGAAGTAGCAAAAATACTGTCATACAGGCAAGCAGGGACAGAGTAACTGTCACACTTATAATAATAGTATTGCTCCGGATTTGTAGAATACCACGGATTTAAATACGCCCATATCTTGGAAACTTCGCTACACAAGAAATCGCAACAACAAAGTTCCTGTATTCTCAATAGTTTCCAGTTATTAGTTAAATCGATAGCCATATCCACTTATGAAACCATAATTAGACGAATAATAAGTGATACCTATATAACAATCAGGAAGGCGTAAGTCACATAAAAACTGGCAGCAGACAGGAAGCCCATTGAACGGTGGTATTCGTAACAGCCAAGTGGACGGGGAATGAAAACTTAATTTTGTATGTCACTGTTGCTACCTGCCACACTTGTGTATTGGTAATATATTAAACCGTAATTTTTATTTCATTTGATTTGGTGGTAAAAGGAAAACAAAAAAAATAAATTGAAAAAATTATAAATTTAATTATAAATTAGTAGAATTGGCACACTGGTGATTTTATAAATTTATAAAATCACCAGTGTGCCAATTCTACTAATTTTTACATTCGCATCTCAATCGCAAACTGTCAAAAATGTATGAAAATTAAGGCTTTTTTGACAGTTTGAGATTGACATGCGAATGCGAAAATTGTTTTAAAATTTGTAGAATTGGCCCTCAGCCCTCTTTAGTAAAATGCAACGTAACCATTATTTCAGTCTAGCCGCTTAACCAATTTGCCAGTCCCTCGCTGTCCGTTGACAGCTACGAAAGAAATATAAATCACTGGCCAATCACATCGCCGGATTCAATATCCGAACGTTCGAAAAGCGAGATCATATTTTCAAGACGCGACCCTTGTGAGCTGTCAGCGATGTCACTTTAGAAATGCTCTTAGTATACATTGGACCAGCTTTCATGACAAGCTCTTAGCTCGAGTGGTTCTAATACATTATCATGCCGTAATATCATTCTCATCTGCCGATATTCATACATAATTTCAGGCTTATGATATTAAAGTGGATGAGGGTAACAGTGATAAACTACTACTTGAACCGAAATGCCTTACATAATGTTTGGTCTTTAATTTTCTAGCTAGCTAACAAGTGATAAATAATATTCTTATTTGTTTTGTGTCATGTACTAATTACTTACCATTCTACTCATTGTATAAATTCTAGTTCCTAAAATGTAACAGACAGATGTGTTGCTGGAGAGTTTGTTGGCCATTTCATCTCCACAGCTAAAACACCAGGAAGTGGTGATGGGCGGTCGTTTTGGGGGACTGTCTTTTGTAAAAGTTGACGTCCAAAAACTGCTGGTTCTCAGCCTAATTTGAATAAATGACTTTTGAACTTTCTATATTAATTGACATAATTATTTATTCACGTACCCCAGTATTTTTAAGTAATTTCAATAAATTGAGAAATAAAAATTGATGTTATTACTAGCCAGTAAAAATATCTTGCATTTTTCTTCCACATCGTGATCAGATAAGGCGGCAATTCTTCACATGGCTTTATGAAACCTAATTTTTTGCCGCTTGCCTGCTTATATTTTTTGTACCATTCATACTAAACATAGGACAGCTACCGATAAAATAATGTTAGCAACTACACAACATGGCACCAAATAGATTTATTAATAGCTAATAGTTACCCACCTTGATATCCTGTTCAAACTCTCGGCGCCAATCTTAACTTATGACATTCCTTTTGTCAGATTGCACTTGCTTTGTCATATTTTATTTAGGACGAACAGTTACGTAAGTAGATCAAAAGTTCTGGTCACGTATAATGCGAAAGGTGTTTAGTGAAATTTCAAATCAGGCTCATATATCTAGTGGGTTAGTTAATCAATGCGGGCGTATCAACTGTATCAGATTATTTTGTTGCGTGCGAGGCCGCGGCAGGCACGACCGAGCCAGGCTCTCCACTCCATCACCTCATAGACAATGCGATTGATGCAGACCCTTGAGCACAACTTGCAACACCAATTCTTTAGCATTTTGGCGCTAAACACAACTTATTAGCTAACTCAGCAATTTGATTAACCTCGCCAGGAGGTAAATGTGTCAACGATAATGCACTTTGACTTATTCATTACACACTCACGCCTGTTCGGTATCGTGCCATAGAATGGTAAAGGTAATCTTGTATCTCGTGCCTCGTATTTAGACTCGGTTTTTTTAAAGCTTTACCAAAATATTTTCACGGGATTTTTCCCGTACCTATAATATTTTCGGCATTGGAACCACTCACAGCTGTTTCATTTTTAAAATAGGTTGTATACGTATGGATAGGATAAGGATTATGTAGACAAAATATACCATGCTACACAAATCCGGGTATTTATACGGGACACACGTTTCCCTAACTAAACTTTAGTTTTTTTATTTTATAAAAGCTTTATTTTTCGATATGTTGCATTTTACGATGTCACGTAACATACAAAATTATACACTCAAATCAGGTTAACAGACACCTTTCGGATCAAGGTTTATTAAAAACTCGATATTGATATTTTAGTCCACGTGACATTGCTCTCGCATGCAAGTGAGATCGGTCTAGTCTCTAAAGCTAATGAAAATGTCTGCATCACTATTATTATGAATACAAATATTAACCATGCAAATAAATGTTAAATGAAAATTCTACTGGTTGTTAGGTCTGCTTCACAGTAATTAACAAATTCCATGCAACAATTACGGTGTTTGACGCCCTGGTAATCATCACTTTTCCGTTCATTCCATTGGCTCGCCACGCAAGGAAATATGGCAATACTCACCTAAAATTTCAATGAACCGTGACCATTATTTTGCATAGCAATAATTTAATCTTGCACAAACAAATATTCTTATGTATTCCTAGGCGCACGGCAAATATAAATTTTCCAAATGGGGTATCAGAGAGGAGGAGAGAGACCTCTGTTTTTCTCTTTCGTGGTCATGTAAATAGTGAAACGGGTGGCGCGACGGTCGCAAGGTCCCCGAGCGCGCGGCGCTGGAGGCGCAGGCGCAAGCAAGCACGCCGCAAGTCTCGCAAGTAAAAGTAACTTTTAACAATACCTTGGCGGCGCTTGCGCGCTGCGTACGTCAGTTTTGCCAACTCCAACCGCGCGTCACCACATATTCGCTCTTTTTCTTTTTCGGAAATCGAACCCAACGCCAGTGGCAGTTTATAGACAACCAATACAGTTTTCCGAGACGTGTCGAGTTCAAAAATTTTCTGTGTTGCTTATTGGATAATTTTGTGTGATTTGCTAAAACTTTCGTGATTATTTTATGACGTTGCAAAAGTTCAATAACGTTAATGAGAATTTGAATATTTTGTAGTTGTTGTACCTACTTGCCGGCAATATTGGATGTTACGCTCACTTGAACGTAAGTATTTTTTTTTTGTTTGGTATTTTATTGTAACCTTCTACCTAGGTTTTATCTGTAGTTCCGTTTAAAGAAATAATGTTCATAAGAATATGAACATTATTTCTTCACATGACTATTCACGTATATTTATACAGTAGTCTTAATTTATGTTGTGAGTTGTTGTACGATATTCTTATATATTATTAATGAGGTGATGAAAGTGGTCGTGCGTTTCCCGCCAGTGACTGCTATGTGGTCACCCGGCCAGTCGGTGAGCGAGTGATTAAATCAACTTGCAATCGGATCATAGAACTGGTTCCAAACCTCTTGTAGACACGTGTCCCGTACTTACTTTTGGGACCCAATTTATATAGAACAGTTTGTAAATAGACAGATTTGGACCAAAAAATGTTCTAGCTATTATTAATTTATTCATTCGTTAAATATGTCAAAGCCTATTCTACAAAGCCTGCTCGGTAAATCAAGTTTCGTCGAATATTTCTTGGAAACTGTGGTAACAGGTTCTATATAAATAAGCATTACGTTCTCTATTGATATTTGTTACCTAATAATGTTTGCTCTACAGTGACAACAGCTACCAACTTAGTTATTCATAAAAACGGTTTTCGCATTCATCAGGTTAACATAACTTGCGAATTTATCACCGTGAGGCATGCAAGGGTTACGTATCAATCAAGATGCATTTGTGTCAACGAATAAACGAATATATCCACATTTTTGCCGCGAAATTATGCATACCTACTGATGCAATTTCTCAAGCTTATGCTCATTTATTTACTTTAAGCCTAGTTCACAATGTTTTAGTAAATAACTTACATGAGAGGTCTGCCACAATCCGAAAACGAATGAAAAACTTACAATAACTAACTCTGAAACTTTCTGACGTATCTTCATCAGCTAACAGCGCCTACACTTTTGCATTTTCAGTAAATACTTGACAATCAATCACAAGAGAATCATTTTTCATGTAGCAGACCTGTTTAAGTAATGGCTAGTCAGTGCAAGCTGCGGACTAGACACAGACAGTAGACAGTGACTCAGATCGTCGACTCGTATGCCAAGTAGCTCGGCTCGTCTTAGCTATCTACACTGACAGTAGACAGTTACTCAGATCGTCGACTCGTATGCCAGTAGCTAGGCTCGTCTTAGCTATCTACACAGTGATAGTAGCTGCCCAGTCTCTTGCAAGGTGCAGCACCCCAAAAAAAAACAGGATTCACTAGCAAAAGTCTGCCTGACGATGGCGAGCTACTGCCGAACGCGTCCAAACAATGCGAGTATGGGCCATGTGCGGACGAGCAGGCAGTGAAAACAAAACATGTTAAAGTAACTCTGATGCGAGTTACTATCCAACATGCACGTAACAGAAACTCGTAAGACACGTCCAAATGATGCGAGTTACTGAACTGCAGCTACTCGGCAGGCTGGCTCGCATGCTGGCTCGCACTGTGTAAACTAGCCATTAGGTCCTTAGATCACCTGGTTTCTGAAGGCGGTCTCATTCTGTTTTAACATGATATGGTTTCATTCTTATCACAAATGATTTCAGTGGGGGGTATTATTTTAATCATCCAATCATTATCCGCCAATATGACATTTGAATTCGACAGGAGGTTGACTGTTGGTAGGCTAAACTGACTGAAGAGTCTGACAATGCGACTTGAACTTGAAAAATGGGCACCCTTATGACAAGATAAGATATTGTAATCAGTTCTCATTAGTCTAAATATAGTATCGTTCAATACTATAATACATCAGAAGGCAGACCATAATCGTCTAATACATATTTCACTCACGAATATCTATAGGTACATGTTCGATTATTTTGCTTTCCCCTGCCTACTGATTTGCAATGCAATAGGATACGATAACGCTACATTTAACTGCGACTCTGTTTTTTGAATCGTTTTCCCTTTATAAATATACAATCGTCATATTAAAAGCTATAAAAGCTTAGTCTTGATTGCTGAATTAATAAGAATTTTCCAGATTGTTTTTACCTTTAGTATTTCCTTGTTGAGTGCATCCGCATAGATCTCATAAACACAGTGATTACTGCCGATCAATGTTACTTATAATTGGTGTTCGAAGATGGGAATGTCTGCCTCTCCACCGTTCGGCAGTCTGGTCACGTAGCAGAACAAAACATTTAGATTTTATACGCAATACCCACATTCCTCACCATTTGCATTCACAAGATCCGTCGAAGTCATAAAACAATATTGCTCGCATTTAAAGTCTTGCAAGTATGTAGGAGTCGTTTCATATGAAACATTAACTTCTCGATAAAAGCAAATAGACTGCGATTGATCTGAAGTCAGCAACTAAGCATTTCAAAATATTGGAGCTCTAAATATATTATGAAATTGCATTAAGTTCGATGTGAGGAAATTGGTTATTAACTGCCATTCGCAAATTGGACCGGTCGGTTTGGTACATAAATTGATATCATTGACTCTGGTAATCGTCATCGAAGTTAAAAGAGCAATAATAAACTAATTGAAATTAAAGCAATCAATCTTGTCGGGTATCGCCTGGCGCTGACCTCTAAGTCGTGGCGTAACTAATAAATGCGCGCTCCCGCGTCCCGCTTCACTGAACACTTTCCACGACCCCAACGCGTACAGAAAGCTTGAAAAGATTTTACTGAAAATGTCAAAAAACAACCTTGATCACAATGTCTGTAATAACTGAAAGCTAGAGCCTTAAAAAACGATAAATAAATAATAAATCAGTTACAACTTTTTATTAAGTTCTAAGATATAAACAACCATTGTTATTACATCTAAACAGAATACAATATGGTACAACATAATAAATTGTTGTACGTAACACGACAATACGTCTCTCGTCCAGTAGTAGTGCAATATGTGTTTCTGTCAGCAACATTGGATAACGAGGTGTTTCGACAGGTGTTTAGCATGCGGCCAACACGCCGACCATTGCCGACCGTAGCCGACCACTGCCGACCGTCGACCTCGGTACGGCTCTCTAATGTCTGATCAGTGATGACTTTGACTCATCCCGACCTACACTTTTTTGTTATCATAAATTGTTTTCCGAACTTTTTTTGTCTTAGAGTGGCGTGCCAAATTTTTCGATTAAAAGTATTTTAGTTAAAAACACTCATTTGATTGATTAATTAATTTCCATTTACGATTCAATTAATAAAAGCAAAAAGTTATAATCAATTAAATTAACAATATTTTTTGCGTGGAAATGCATCATCCAGTGTGATTCCTACCACAGAGTATGACACTTATTTTTGAACCTGGGGCTAGACCAAGGTGTTAGAAATTCGATTTTTTTATCCGAAATTTCTCAGAAGCAGTCTAGCCTCTGAACTTTTAACCGCTAACCTGGTTGATGGCATTAGCCTCACCCGGTTTTATATAGGCCTTAAAAACATAACTGGAAAAAAACTTTAAAAAAAAAAATACAACCGACTTCCAAAAAATAACACTCTCTCTTTTTATTTTTCACTTTTTAGTGGTACCCCACACCTAACGACACCACTGCAAAATCGCAGAAAAGCAAAATACGCAATTTTGATTACTTGGATGACATAAAACTATCATCCAAGTAGACGAATTCCAGCTATTTCGATTTAAAATCCAAAGGCCGTAACCGATTTTCATAAAATTTAAATGGGACCAATCTGCAAGTATACCCTTTCAGATAAAACGGATTTTTTCAAAACGGTTCATAATTGTCGGAGTTATGAGGTAACAAACATTAAAAAAAAACATACAACCGAATTGATAACCTCCTCCTTTTTGGGAAGTCGGTTAAAAATGTGGGTGAACTACTGACTTTTCTTTCTTCTTTAAATGCACCTCTGTCTAACCCTTCAGGGATTACAGGTGCGATGTTACGTGACGGTGTCATCATCACTATAAAATTTTAACAACCAAATAAATAACATTTTGACACAATTTGAAAAAAAAAATGACAGCTGACTTCACTAACTTTCTCTCCATCTCCATCTAATTTCTTTGTGACGAACATCCGGCACCTGAGCCATTTTTCTCGTAGCCGAAAGATGATGATTTGATGGGTCGTGCTTAGTTTGGTGGGTCGTGAAGGTCGGCGGGTCGCGGAAGCCACCCCGCCGTGCGCGAGCGCCGCGTGCCCGCTGACGCAAGCGCAGTGAGGCAACTGCAGCGTTACGTGCAGGTACGTGCCACCGCACTCGAATCGAAGACGACCTATTTAACACCACAACCCGTTTGTGAAGTGTCGTGATGTAGATGTAGCCCTTGACCTTTTTATTAAGGGGCAAAAATTGCTTATTAAAAGCGGCGATGTGAAAAGACACAGGCCGTATGAAATTCCAGCCGAAATGAAGAAAGACCTGAAACTTAATTATAGATGGATTATTATGACTATTTGCTACTAAGCGACATCGTCAAAGAACTTCCTCGTTTTTGGTTTCGTCATCATCGAGGAAGTCGTAAAACTCAGTCAGTAACTAAACAACAAAAACTGACTAACATTTGGATTACTAGTTAGACTTAACGTGTTCTGGGATCATAAAATTATTTTACATAATTCGTCTGAAAAATAACACGTAACCTTATGTAAAAGCTCATTTTCTAACAATGTGGTTGATTACTGTAACGTGTTTTCAAAACAGATATCGAGATCGATCGCACTAAAAGCATAGATTACAGAGATTCTCTATTAAAGAGTAGCTTCTGCTCGAGAATTGCTGTCCTATTTTTGATGGCACAACACTCAACCGGAGTTGCTGGCTGTAATTACAGCACTGTAAGAAATGAAACCACGAGGAATTGCTGCCTATCTTGTCTCCACTGTTATTTCTAACCGTAAAAACTAATTGATATTGTTTTAAGATTCCCTTATGCACCAACGGTTCGACATACTTTCTGTGTATCTGTGCCATAGACGCTTGGCTTTCAGGAAAATATTGATTATATTATCTGTTTACTCGATTAGCATTTTTTTTTTTCGAGTAGCTTGCCTTGTCCACAATCTCACACGATGGAAAGCAATAATGAGCTCGACTATGGAGTACGCCTGTCTAGAAGTTACCCGTTCACTCTTGACTTAAAGGCTTCCAGGCTGTAGCTATTAGTAACCACATACTCGGCAGGGAATGTCACTTCTAAGCTGTTCGCACGATTAAAGTATTACGAAATGACCGGTATTTAACTGTAAATTAAAAACTTCATCATTTTTATATTTAAAAAAATGTTATCAAAAACAACTGCATAGTAAGACATTTATCACAAAATATTATTGTTTTAGAAACGATTTGAGTACGTGATGCATCGCTATTAATTGAAAAGCGGAGCTTTTTTATGAACTTCGACGATGGAGCCTCATGGCTGAGTATTCCCATCTGCCACAGAACGTCTGTCCCCAAATGGGGAAAGATGGGAATACTCACCCAGGGCTCCTATTTCTGTCTGCAGGGTTTTAAGGAACCTAACATTTATCTCTTCGAACCCAACCTGTTCGTGACGGGGTACCCTAAGTTCCCTGTGCGCTGTGCTCCGCTACTTGACTAGGCAAGTCATTAAACGATATTGGACCATTTTACTTGCATTTATTATATATAATATATATATATTAGTATATTAGTATTAGTATAGATAAACAAAAAATGTTTCGATATAAATTTACACGTGATACGTTTTTTGATGTGCATTCAGTAACAAGTTATAATACCGCGTGTATCTGACATCGACGCACAAACGATTTCCATGGGTCCAGGACATGATTCTGGACACCCCAGTGTTGAAATTTTTCGTCGGTTCTTTTCTTATTTTTTCATTTTTTTCAAGAGTACCACAAATAGATATCAGCTCAGCTGAGCTAATATCTATTTGTGGTTTTATTCAGATTGCTCTTTTTAGTGAAAGTAGTTAATTAATTATTTTTTATTAAAAATCTCATTGGGTTAGGTCAGAATAACGATTATGAGCAGTCTAAAGTAAAAAAACCCTTGAAAAAACTGAAAAAATGAGAAAAAAGCCAATGAAAAATTCTAAGTCTAGGGTGTCCAGAATCATGCCCTGGACCCATGGAAATCGTTTGTGCGTCGATGTCAGATACACGCTGTATGTTTACATAAAAAAACTAGGAATACTGTTTTTTCTAGCATCAAGTTAATATGATTTATAGTTTAAAGTTTTTTTTTTCCATCAATAATCAAATAATCAATTTAATAGTCTAACTAATGTAGAATGTAACTCGGAACCAAATCCTGGAATTCACTCAAGAAGGGGCGCAAATATTTGCTTGTGCGGGGGAGAATTTCATTGTCACATCGTGTTAGATAGACGCTTTCACAGTTTTTTTTTTAACGGTGTTTTTACAAAAATAACTTAAAAAATCGACATTAACCAGATTTTTTAGGGTTAATACCTTATGGTTTATGACTCGAACTCGAAATCCTGGGCGAGCGAAGCGAGCTCGCTAATGTTAGTACCCCGGCTCGGATCAGATTGAATATAACCACTCATAATTATCTATTTCGATTAAATTTACTTTGTCAACTTATGCATAGAAAATAAAAATAATTACATATGTAAGAGCGAGCGCAGCGAGCTCGAATCTCCTTTTTGCCTAGTTAACTGATATGCGTCTAACAATTACGAATTAGTTTTTAACTAAGATTTGGTTTAATACGTATCTAAATTTAATCTTTCAATCAAATGAGCTTCCCCGGAAATTACAATATGACCCTTTTTGAAAACCCCGCTAGGACGCTCCCCGGACGCGCTCCAAACTAGAAGAAATGTAGGTACTTTTCAAGGCACTTCTGTCCTGTAGTCCTGTCTTTTTATGAAAAAAATGGTCATCTATTCACAGATCGACCTTGATAGGCGTTGCCTCGAAGATCGACCCCTGCGACAGTTATTATATAGTAGGTAAGTATTCTATCCGGCTGAATGTTATTGTTGTGATATAAAAGCAGTGTGTATTTAATGAAATTATTATTATTAGCTATTAATAACGAACGATAAGTAATCACGGGCCTGTTGCTCACGCGAGAGATGCGCGGGTCGTCGACCCACACCGTGTGTAAATACTCCAGCGGTGACGCCGCTGCATCGCAGCCCACCTCCGTGCACGCTATTGTAATTGGAAACCAATGTCGTTACAAATAAGTCCGTTTTACTTAATCAACATCAACGATGAGTTTCGCTTTATTTGCAAACTCGTCGCCTCCTGCGTCGCATACATACGTAACTTTTACTCTTTATTACAGTCCAACTTTAGCACCATAGAACTCACATGGGTGTACTGTACTGTCTCGTCAGTTCTCACTATGGAAAAGTTTCTCATTTTTTTAGGTGAACGTTTTATAAATAATAGTGAAAGTGAACTCTACGATTTCTGCGCCTACATAGTTTTTACGTCACATTTTTTTGCAAATAATATCTACAGAGTCGTTAGTCGCGCCCACTCACGAGTAAGATATCACAAGGGTCAGGCCTCTAAGGTCACATGCTTACTTTATAAGACACTTATAAAAGGTTGATCATCTCTTTTTTTCATAAATACACAGATTTAAAACGTTACTTTAAATCGATACCCAATTTCCAAACACGAGTATGCAAATTACTCGTAAGTTCTTTTATGTGCTACAGTATTAAGCTCGGTTGTATGGTGAATAGGATGTGCTCCGAGTGTTGCACTCTACGTCATGCGCCATGATCCGCGCAGCAAGTGTTGCGCAGGCGCAGACTGCTAATTGTTCAAGTGTCCACGTGACAAGTTATCGCCATCGTCGTCAGTCACGACTGCGCTCATTATTCCCATCCTTAACTTTCTATCATCAACTGTTACAATTACATTTGCAAACCATCTAATCAAATGCCATTCGTCTGCAGATGGCCTTCTTGACAAAAATGTAATAATAGCCCTGAGCAGACCAGCATTACCAGCTAAGTTATAAATAACAACATAATTACAAGTGTCGATAAAGTCGATCGTAGCCGGAGTGATTTACTGCAATAAAACAAATAAATTATTGGCGATATTGTGGGCAAGTGTTAGCAATTGTTGTTGCAAGACAATGATTAACGCAGACGCATTAGAACGGATATCTTGCTTGACACAACTGTCTGTTGGTTGCGGGTTGCACCTTTGACCTTGCACGTGCCCCTTTCAAAATAGCACCGCATTCCACAGTGTAACGCCGCGGTATTCACGCGACCCGCCGCAGCTCTATTGTTCCTCCATTTAAACTTTACACATCGGAATTCTTGACATATTTACTCATTCGCCTTCCGCTGCACCTCGCAGCCGATCTCCTGATATTCTCGGCGCCTATAAAACCAAACTGCACAATGCAACTTGAACGGGATCTCACTGTGGCATTTCATTGTTAAAACGAGAAGATTTAGAATTACGCAGTTGAAAGTTTTGATAGACCAAAGCAAATTATAACTGGCAGCTGAGTGACGTGTCTTAGTTTTCTGCGGGATCCGAAACTAAGCCAAGTGGCACTCGAAACTTGAACAAGCCAGTGATAATGTACAATAAACGTCCGTGTCCGTACCAGCTCAGTACGTACGGTAGGCGTAACTAAATGTTATTCAACTTGACGCAATAATAGACTGCCGGATTTAATAGCTGTATCGTGACGGTAGGCTTCCGCCAGGTGTCACAAAAAGTAAAAATTCAGTGGCAAACAGAAGTTGAAAGAAGTCGTGACTAGTCTCTAGTGAAATTCGTAGCAAGCGGCGACACAAACCTGATGACTATTTTTAAAACTTACTGCATTGTCTGTGTCATTTAGTCTACAAAGTATTTTTTTTTAGAACACTAAACAAACCCCAGAAACCTGTCGAGTCTGCTCAATTAATTGATGGTACGCATTTTATGCGATGAATAAGTTATTTTATGTGACTGAATGAATAACTTTTATAAAATTATTTAATGCTTGACCTTTGTAGAGACGATTCATGTCGACCTTTACAAATGATGAAGACTAAATAAATAGCTATGGGCAAAATTTGAGTGTCGCACAGGTGGATAGTTGTTTCGCAAAACAAGTGAATCGACGAAAACCCGATTAACCCACTCTTTGGCTAGCTTCGGAAACAAATGATGAAATCATATTAATATGGCAAACATTAAAACTGTACCATCGTATCGCGAGGTTCTCTGGTTTTAATGGCTTCACGCTTTTGCTGCGAAATAATTGAACAATAATGTAATTGTTTATCGGAAAAACTGTAACTTGAACAAAACTGTAATTAGTACATAACCATTTTAGTGAACTATAAGAAATTTCATAAAAAAAAAAACATAATGAAATAACAACGATGAAGGCGGGGTGTAGCAAATGTTCTTCTGTACATTGTTGCGTGCCGACGTAATTGCGCCGAAGCTAGTAATTTACTGATCATGTTTACATGTTGCAACGGATTTTACACAACACCATATCTGAAACGTATCCAGTTCCGGTTGAATTTAGTAAAAATGAATCGGTTAAGGGCGGGCTTTTTTCACTGGCCAGCTACTACATACTCGTCTTATAAATTCAAGGAATGGAAACTGTTTGAAATAATAATATACCAAGAATGATAACGAATGCTTTATCTTTTTATGTTGAAACAAGTCTTAAGCCTTCAAGTTAGATCTCCAGCGCATTTTATTGATAGTTAGTAGACGTAGTATCAACGAAATTGTAGAGCCAAATGAATCACGACTGCAGTTTTGTACGCAAGACGTTCAAAGAATTTTAATTGCGATTTAACGTTAAGAAATCGCTTTTTGGTAACTATACAATTTCCTTTACTTCGACATCATTGGTAATTTTAATGAACCTGTAGCCGTTGTCAATTACATGTTAACCTAATCTTGTAATGTTACGAAAGTACGACAACAGATCACCAAATTTCTACACAAGGAGTGAAATAGCAGTACAGTGGAGACCCGATTATTTTTGGTGATACAGACTCGGGATTATCCAGTTTGCACACCGCACCCAAATATCATTGTAATTTTAAAGATAACTATATTCGGCGAGATTATATCTTGCTGTACTATGTAATAAAAATCGCTTCTTCATACATTCTTGGACATACATATTATTTTATGAATTTTCGAAGTTATTAATGACTTACAACAATTAGCCCGATCAATCGCGTCTCATTTTCTGTTATACTAATGTGAATGTGAAGTTTAGTTACTTACTAGCTGACCCGCGCAACTTCGTCTGCGTCACATTTTCCATTAATGCTCCGCTCCTATTTGTCTTAGCGTGATGATATATGGCCCATAGCCTATACGATGATAATACCTTTCTTGATAAATGGGCTATCTAACACTGATAGAATTTTTCAAATCGGACCAGTAGTTCCTGAGATTAGCGCGTTCAACAAAACAAACAAACTCTTCTGCTTTATAATATTAGTATAGATTCCTTTGCCTATCTAACTCCTTATTCATGTTCAAGCACACGCCCAAGATACTAGGAACTTAATTAATAAAATTCCTTGGCGTGCATAATGCCTGTTAAACACATATTTTTTCCTTTAGAGAAACTACCAGACGGCCAATGTATTCTTTATAAAGTCTCTAAGAACTAGTATTTATAAGAAATAAAGAATCAATCAATCAATCAATATACAGGATGATTTTTCATAGTGTGTCTTCATGGCCAAATCCGAAACTATAAGGAATATCGAAAAACACTGAAAGGAGTCTCGAGCCCGACTTTGATGAAAAGCAAAACTGCATCATTGGTTATTTTTAAATCATTCCTACTGCCCACGAATCGAACCGGGTGATTTAAACACACACTGTAAAATATCGCGTGAAATTGTAAACTTTTTTTTCTAAATAAGACACGGATAAATTGGAAACTATTGAATTTGGATAGGATTTATTATATACTTCTGTCTGGCATTTTCCGGTGACATATTCCATTACTGAGTGATCGAGTGACTGACAGACAACGCACAGCCGAAACTGGAGTCATGTAGGTTCCTTGGGGAATGTAAGAGAGGATTTCCCGAAATTCCTACGGGAAAGGGAAACACGCGATATGCGCGTACGAACTCGCGGGCGAAATCTAGTATGTTATAAAGGAACAGATCTTTTACGTGGTACATACCACACTTTAAGGCTAAGAACTCACGGAGCGATTTTCACCCGCGACCGCCGCGGTTGCGGGCCCGCAGCTTCTGTAGAAAGCAGTTATGTATGTTAAAAATTAAAGCACAACTCACGACGCGCTTTACGCCCGCGCCTCTCCGTGATTTCTTAGCCTAAGAGAGGAGTTTGTAGCTAAATAATAACAGCCGCACGGGTTGATCTTCATGACAAGTAAAGCTTACTGAGGTCAGTCCAAGTTACGCTTAATGCAGTCTGTTAGTGGATCCATCCATTCAGGAGCGGATCCAGGGATGTCGTTAGAGCTTTCCCCTGCTGAGGGTAGATTTCATCAAAATAGTACAATAAAATGTATAAAATCACAATAAAATTTAATTAGCTAAACGCATAACCAGTCTCGAATACTTCGTTAGGATGTAGATTACCAATGAACAAGACATGTCGGTCTTTTGACACGCCAATGCATCCATTACTCTTCTCGCTTGGGAAATGATAGTTCGCTGGTAGTCCGGCTATCATATTTTGTAGATTTTGAATGGATTTTGTCAGTCGTTGCAAATTGTCAAAATCCAAATATCTGACGGAAGTTCCAAGAATAAACGTATTAGAAGTACACAGTTACTGGGTCACTGAGTTACTGCTAGTCTATCGTCAGTTCCGTATGAAATACTGGTATTCAACTGCATCCAGCTTGACTGAAAGACAACCCGAACATAGTTGATATAAGGCGAGGCCGTTTGATTGAATCCCTTGCTGAATATTCATTTTCGCTGAAAGGTATAAATGGTTCACTTTATTTGTAATTGATGGTGAAATTGAGGGGCTAGTTATTTTTCCGCACCAAAATGGTAAAAAGAAACCCTTATGGTGTGACTAAGTCTGTCCGTCGTCACAGCTTTATATCTCAAGAACAGCTGTTAACTATCAACTTGAAATTTGGAATTTCTCCAAAGTTTGCACATAGAAAAATCCCAAATTATTGTATGTGATAGAAGTTTAGGTATATAAAAAATACAGGAACAATAAAACGATGTCTCTAAATAGCACACTTTTCCAGAAATCATCAACAAAAGTTACATTAGTTCCACTGGTGGTTAAGAGATGGCGCTGATCTAAAGCTGCAATATACACCGCAGTGTTAAAATTCTCTGACGAACATTTAGGCCTCGCCGATGAAAATTAAAAAAAGAATCGCATTTGATATGTGTCCGACCGATTTCTTAAAAGTAATTAATTAAGTACTTAATTCTAGTCATAAATATCCTGTTCACATTAATTTACAAAATACGAAAGTATCTCTACATGTATATGATTATTTGTTAGTTTTCTCACTTAAACCGCTGAAAAAAATTGATACAGAAATATATAATATGCGAGTGTTTTATAGAGAAGGAAAAACTATAATCCCGGTAGAAGGCTCCATTGGGATAATTTCACGCTGGCTATATTGCTGGTAAAAGCTAGGCACTAATATTCTTAGATCAACACTAATCTTATTCATGCTCTACTTTAAGATTAAGCCCATTCTACAGTTTTTCTTATTTAAATAACTCCAAAATGACGTCAGATTGGGCGTAGTGGCTTATAGTTCAATGAATGTACATCAAAAACTTGTTAATGGCGTACCTTTCCATTTGCATAAAGTAGGATATTACTTAGCACATATCAAGCACATTCCATCAACGGGCCGCCGGCGTTTCGCAAGCCCAAGCGAAGCATTACAAACTGCCGCATAAGTTGTTAACTTTACGCATTTTGTAACTTCACTAGTAAAAATATTTTCGACTATTACAAATTATGTTTGACATTATCTTGACGTGACCGTGACAATAGAGCGAGGAGAAGAGCCACTGTTTTACTGAGACCTACTTTGTAAACTCGCTATTCAACCAATCGTGTACGACGACGTCGAACAAGCTACCGAACTATTAGTGAATACCAGTGAATACGCTGATTGTTATTTTACAAGTCACATTTACCTACAATCGGTGGCTTGTAACACACATGTTGTTTATGATTTTAAATTATTATTTACCTTTCCTATAATGTTCATTATTGACGAAAAGCAAAATAAATCGACAAAGTTTCCAAGCATTATTCAGGAAAACAAATTGGTAGTTGGACGCTTTTAAAGAAAATACTTTTGTTCTGAAACTAGCTGTTCAATTTGTGAAACATGAAAATAACAAATGATTGGGACTGCAGTATCATTTATTACATTTGATACAAAGTACCTACTTGTGCAATGACTAAGCAGATCTATGTGGCAGGGTAGAGACGTAAATGTGAAACCATTAAATATATTGATGATTGGTGTGCCCTTACGAGGTGTCTCCGCCGTGTCGTTAGGTAACCGAAGATGTTCGGTCGCGCTCGCGTCTAAATGCCAGCTCCTTTCCCACGGCCAGCATTCTGCGCCCATTGTATGTCTAGTTCAATAATTAAGTCCGGTATTTACAACAGATGTGCACGCATACTTTGTTAAAAGTCGTACTATGTTATCTTGTATTTCTATGTCAATATGTCTAGATTTTTTATCGTAGATAGTAAAATTGTTCACATTCTTTCAGGTGCTTTCTCAATAAAATCACCCAGTTTTGGGTTTCAAATAAAAAACCCACAGATATAACTTTAATCTCCTAAGAAAGTTTCAAAAAAAGTTTTTTTAAATAGAAAACCAGTGTTAAACTTTTCCTTTCTACCAAGTAATTCAATTTTCATTCCTGCACGAAAAATCGTTTTCATTACCACACAATTATTTGGCATTCACATTTTTGTTGTATCAACCTATAACATTGGTGCACATTACGATTCGTGACATCATGTTAGTGTGAGTGCACTCGGCGTAATGTATTGTTCAATAAAACGGTGACGATTAAGCTATGCGTGCATCGCCTAACGAAGCCACACTTAAGTGAAAACGGCGCCCGCGCTGGTTTAGGAATTCCTCCAAAGGAAATTATAGCACCAGGAAAACTGCACCAATAATGATGACTGCAAATACCAATCGAATAACCAGACGACAAACTCGTTATCCTTATAACCTGTTCGAATACAAAATGAACAAAACAATTTTTATTTTAGCCGTGCCTCGCAGTACCAATCGAAAATGCTATTGTTTGATTTTGAAATGCGGAAACTCGATGATTGTAACGCACCTACCGAATTGTGCAAAGAATAGCCTTAATCTGGTTTCGTCAAGGTTTGAAGGCTCAACAATGAGGATGAAACGTGCAAATACCATGAATTACGATTCGTTTCGCTAATGGAGTGCACACATACCTAGAGTTAGTAATCGTAAGCTTGCACATAATCCACTTGAACTGCCGACGAAGTCTTTAAACCCGGTGCAAGGTAACTACAAACAATCCGATTTACTTATGCTAAATCGTATTAGTTAGCAAAACATTTCGGAACTTTAAGACTACGAAGCGTTGAATTTGTGAGTTGAACACGAGTTTTCCTTACTTAGCCGATATATTTATCAAAATGAATTAAAACAATGTGCCCCAGTTATGTGGACTGCGTATTGAATGCAATCAAACAATACTTCATTAGCTGCTGTTAACACTTTTTGCTATTGTGATTAAGTCATGTGATCTACGGCCCGTCTAGGGCACCCCACGTGGTAAATTAGCCGAGATAACTTTCCTACTGATGTTTACTCATTGTGTGTTAGCTGTTCACGGTAAGTGAACAATTATTGTAGTCTATGATTGGTTATTATTTGGCAGGCGAGGCCGGGGCGTGCGGCGCGCGACCCCGCGGAATACCTTGAAACACGGGCTTTTTGTACCACCGAACAATGCTCTGGTCACCCAGAAAATAGTCTGGCTTTTACTATCTATGAGATCAATGATCCTGTATGATATAGATCTTTTAATTACGACCTCGTTGCCTTGTCTGTACCTGTTACCTATTGACACATTGACGACTTTCACGATATCTAGCTGCCCACTCGCTCACAGCCACTCAGTCGCCTAGAAACTAATTTAAAGGATAAAAAGAATAATTTGTTGGCAACTAATATCAAGTTTTGTGCGTGTACGCGGGCGCAGCCGACATTAACCCAACCGGTCGGATGGCATTCGACGAGTTATCAACTTTAACATTCTCAATCACCTTAATGAGATAACCCAACCTCTTTCGCCATTGCCCATTAAGAAAAACCTGATTTTGCCAAATTATTTGTCCCCATAGATATTCTGACTATTTGGCATTTCCCGTGCGCCTGTCAAAAAGTCGGCTAAGCAGACCTATTACGTAAGTCGTGTGACCTTTGAAAGGATTTCATCGTCTCAAACGTCGTTTATTTAAGATAGAATAGTACGATGTCTATACGTTTAGAATATTACCATTTGATACTTACAAACGGCAAGCATATCTGATTGCCATTGTCCGCTGTCACCGTCAACATTAGAGGTATAATTTATAATGATTCCGAGTTATGTAAAAGTCATCAGATAATAGGCAACAATCAGTGAATAGATTTGACAGGTTGAGCATTATAGTCTCGACAAGTGACCCCTATTGAGGCCATAGGTAACGACTCCGTGACCTACAAAGTCGTCATGATTGTGCTATAAATAGCTATCAGTAGTCAATTATTGAGCTACTGTCTAGGCATAAAAATGTAGGCATTTAATTGGAGGCAGGTGCATAAAATGACTTTCGAAGATTGTATCTATCTACGTCACAAATCCGAATGCTGCCCAAAGGTTTTACATTTTTGTAAACTTTTGTAAAAACCGCGGTAGCGGTGAACGTGTAAACCCAGATTTTTGAGTAAAGTCGTAGTACAAAATAATTCAAATCTAACCAAGTAAATAAGAAATCCAGTAACATAACGATCAATTATTATTTGCCTAATGTATTAAAGTTTATGCTAATTAAACAGAACATCGGCGTAGCACTTCGTAGCGGCGCGTAGCACTGTAGCGTCGCCGTCACGACTCGACCCCTGATTATCGACTCATATTCGATCCTATCGATTTCTCGTTGCATTCCAATTTAATAAATTAATTGACAAGAATGACATTTAAATCAGAATCACCAGATTCCGGTTAAATGGCATTTAATCAACTTTATTGAACCAATTACATCAATTAATTTTATGTTACACATTCCTGTTGATGATTCGTTAGACCAGCAATTATTAATCATGATTGGTAAGATTAATCTCTTATTAAATGATTCCGATTACTTAGGTAGCACAACATATCAATTCATTAAATGAAAACATTGTTCAAGGCAAAATGGAGCTTGTAAATCGAAACAAGAAAAGCAGGTTTTCCTTTTTGAAAAAGTGTACACAGCATGGGTAAGGATGATATCAAAACAACCCCTAGCTGTATACTGTGTACAGCCTGTACATCTGACGACGCTTTGTGCTCGTAGCCTGTGGGTAGCGACGATACAGGCCTTTATTTTTTGTCCAGCATTATTGCCATGGTAGCAATATTCTCTCATGTTGTCATAAGTAATACTTCGAAATTTATGTCTTTTGGCGAAAGGATTAGCTGGGCAATAGGGGAATTAGAAAGACAGAGTCTGCCCAGCGTGCGCCGGACGTAATAAAGTGTCGTCTCTCACGGAGTTTATCTATGGTCATCTAACTAAGCGAATATTGCCGGACATATTACCAATGACTTGTCTATTACCTACAGGTCCCCTGTCATCCGGGATTTGTAAATAATACACGTTTAGAGAAATGAAAATGAAGTGTGAATGAGTTGCAAGCAAACAACACTTAAAAACAACAACATAATGCTGCTTTTGTCTGACTATGACAATACAAAATAACATGCGCATCGCGAAATTCCTTGTAGTCCTAAACGCTTTAGAGATCGTTTACGGAGGGACGAGGCGTCGAGCATCGCGTGTGACGTGGCGGCCCGCACTAAATTCAGACATAATTATGGTGTTGTATGTGAGTGTTCAAATCACGGAGAAGCGATTTCGAGCCCGCGGCATCGCACGCGGCGTCGTACGCGGCGTCGAACGTGGCTGTTGCCAAACCGCCACCGCAGACAAGCGTTGCCAACATCAATTTATCAAATACCCAGAAATTGAAAGTCACATCCCCAATTTGGGGACAAAATTCTATTGATTCTCCGCTAATTCCAGTTATTAAAAAAAAAATATATATTTTATTTTATTATTTTTTTTTAATTTTCAAATATCAAATTAAAGAAGATAGTCATGTAACAATATATTTTTTCCAAAAATTACAACAAGCCGTTTAGACGTAATTCTGATTTTAAATCGGCTACTGAGGGGTATCTGCGCCTTAAGACAAGTTTTAAGTTTAATTAGATTTCTTGAAAAATTGTTGACTTCGTTCGGACTATCGACATTCAAATCTCCGCATTTTCCCACATCTTGCCAATCCCCAATAAATCCCCAATCAACTTGAGATTCCCCGCAGTTTGGGGAATTTTCCACACGTTGGCAACACTACTTGAACGCCAAGCGTCCGCAGCATCGGCCGTCGCGTTGCCCGCGGCGTTTCACGCGGTGTTGCACGTGGCGTGCACCGCGCTGGCGGACGCGGCGGGCAACGTGGCCGATGTAGCATTTTCCGCGGCGGCAGACGCTCGGCGCCCCGCGTCTCCGTAAACGAGCACTTATTGTTGTTATCTTAACATTTCCTTATTTTTTAACAGCATCTGGTAAAACATAAAAGTAAATATCAGTATTGACGTCAATTTTAATTTTCCAATAAAACTTGTTTAAAGTTATTTTAAACGCAATGCAACTTTCATAATTTTCCGACGTTCGTTGAATGTGGCTCACGGTCGCAGGATGACTGCCCTACGTAAAACTAGTTTCCTTACAATACAACTTTTAAACACTATTCCTTTGTTTTGAACACAAATAACTGAACCAAATGAAATATATAAAATGAAATCGTGGGCGTACCTTTACTCTTTGGATAACTCAAACAACCAAACGATAGTATTATAATATGTAGATTCCATTAGTTTTTAAACTGATGTAATCGAATGCCACTCAATGGGTTTCGTTTTTTCGTCAATTCTCGGACTGACTATAGTTTGCCCATTATTTATTTACGTTACACATTGTGTTCCAGGACATGATTCGCCGGGAGTATCGGTGTCGCGCTGTCGTGCTATGACGTGAACTTCCACCATGCGGGCGGGCTTTGAGTGGCCTCCGACTAGCCACACGGCCTCATTGTCCTTTGTGTTATACTGAGGTAAGTCTTTAAATCTTTTCCATCTATACTACTCCTATAAAAATTGTTTTTAGGATAATCCCTTCAAAAGTTTTCCTAATGTTCTCAAAGACAAACACGTTACCTTTTCATTCTAAGTTATTTCTTCCACAGTTCCACTCGACTCAGCCTCCTTCAGTCAAAATGTCAGTTTTAGCTTTTTAGGGTTCCGTAGCCAAATGACAAAAACGGAACCCTTATAGATTCGTCATGTCTGTCTGTCTGTCTGTCTTTCTGTCCGTCCGTATGTCACAGCCACCTTTTTCCGAAACTATAAGAACTATGCTGTTGAAACTTGGTAAGTAGATGCATTCTGTGAACCGCATTAAGATTTTCGCACAAAAATAGAAGAAAAAAAAAACAAAAAAAATTGGGGTCCCCCATACTTACAACTGAAACTCATTTTTTTTTCATAAAACCCATACGTGTGGGGTATCTAGGTCTTCAAAAATGATATCGAGGTTTTTAATATCATTTTTTTTCTAAACTAAATAGTTTGCGCGAGAGACACTTCCAAAGTGGTAAAATGTCCCCCCCCCCTCCCTGTAACTTCTAAAATAAGAGAATAATAAAACTAAAAAAAATATATGATGTACATTACCATGTAAACTTCCACCGAAAATTGGTTTAAACGAGATCTAGTAATTAGTTATTTTTTCAATACGTCATAAATCGTAAACTGCAACTTTTGCTTATAATATATACCTACTGGTTTGTACGGAACCCTCGGTGAGCGAGTCCGACTCGCACTTGTTTTATTATTATTTATGGACCTTCATCAAGGAATGTCTATAGTAAATATATAAATATCTATGTTCTGCAGTGCACGTCTTTCAGCTGATATCATGATGATGATGATGATCATCATTCATCGAGGATTGCTTTTAATAGGGAATATGCACGCAATTTTTTTATTTATAAAATTAATTACTTATAATAAGCTCCAGTAAACACTCTAGAAAATATTTTTTAAATATCTTCATCAGCGATGAAGTTATAACGCTTCAAAGATTACTTTTAGAACGAGAAGTCCGACATGGAATTTGACGTCACATTACGTGACGTCTATACATCTGCCATAGAAAACAGCGTTTTCGCGAGAGGGACAGATATATTTGTTTAAAATAATTATATCTCGTTTGTTTTTCGAGCAATTTTGATTCTATTTCCACTGTTAGTAATATATTTTTCTATAATTTTTAGGTAAAGTGTTTAGATAATAAATAATTTTTTTATGCATATTCCCTATTGACAAGGCGGCTGAGTCAAGTGAAGTGGAAAAAATTTCCTTCAAAAATACTTTAGGTGAATTTGAAGAATTAAGATTTTACAATTTTCAATAAACCCTCCCCAGGAATTAATCTGTTTGAGCTTTGTAGCAGTAGACCAAAGTTAGCTCTTTAGACTATGAATAGCTACCTAAGCTTAAATAAGGAAGTAAGACGGCCACTGTATACCGTTCGTGCTCGTCGGATATTTGTCGGGTATTGAGACCTGGGGGCTTAGACAAAGTAACAATTTAAAAACGATAACGAAGTTAGAAAAGACTAATATGTATGGGATTGACATAAGCCGCGTTAAGTCACGTGGTCAATCGACATCGTTATCGCAATTTGGTAGACAATGTTATATTTCATAACGAAACCATAAAGTAACGAATCGTTATCGTGTTTATCCCATACAAATGCGTAGACGATGCGTGCGCTTTCAGTGTTCGCCTTCGCCTCGATCGTGATCGCCAAAAAAGATAACGAAACGAATGTTAAAACGTTGTAGTTATCGAAACAATATGGCCGGATTTCATTCGGCAGCTGATTTTTGACATTGTTTGATGACATACTCTTAGTATTTATTCTGTGTTAGAGGCATTACTGCAGATCAAATAGATTTTATAATGCATTCTCTACGTTTATTGTGAGCTGCACACAATGACAACGCCTGGGAATTCAGTCCACAGTCGGTCTGACCGTACCCGACTTTGTGATCCAACAAGAGGCCTCGCCAGGTCACCATGACTGTAACATAAACAAACAAAGATTCAATATTAAGTACTTCATTGTTAAGATCGCGTCATTGTTTACAATACATTGGTACTCATGAATAAAACTTGGATTTACTTACGTTTCCATATACTCAATCAGCGTTGACAATAATTATTGTTCGGGACTGGCTCGCACTCTAGATTCCATGTTTTATCACTAAAAATTAAAATAGATTAATCCATTATCGTTTGAACACCAGTCACTTTTAGAAATTAGTCTATTTTAATTATCATTAAGTTTTGGCGACGATCTAAAAGTAATAACACTATTCACTTACCACTGTAAAAATATCGTTTTTATTATAACTTAAAAACAAACGCAACACTCACTGTCTTATTATTCCTAAATAATCTAATACTTTAACTGTACTATGTTTCATACATCGGTTTTTTCTATGGGAGTCCCGCCCTAGAGTACAATATTTTCGTTTTTTATCGAACAAAGACTTCGACACAACGATCGCGACCATAGTGTTACATTGGCTATGAAATGTTTGTCGTTATCTCAGAGACGATGACGAATTTAGATATCGTTTCGGTACGAAGTGATGTTACTTTGTCTAAGGACCCTGAAGCCCATGATTTTCATAGCTCTGCTTCTGTCGGCGCTCTTCAGTTCCTTATTGTCGTGGAAAAATCGTGCATAAAAGAGTCACATCACACAGGTACATCTCAACTCTATGTCTCGTGTTCGTTGTAGAAGTAATAATATCTATCCACATAATAGCGGCTTACTTTCGAGTTCTCGCCGAGTAGCCACACGGCCTCATTGCACTTTTTGTCCCACCGAGCTGAGTCAACTTCTATCTACCTATCAAATAGGAATGAGGCTAGGATTATGAAAGTCACATGTTATTGGCTTTATTCGCTGAGAGCTAAGGCATTGTTATAATAGCAACAGGCAATTAATATGTCAGTATCCGTCTAAGTTTACAAGCAAGTATTTTAGATATAGTGCTTTGATTCTACCAACAACTTGCTAACTAATTACGCCATACTTATACCGTCAGTCACCAAATAAGCACTCGCCCGCCCATTTGTTTTAGCGAGTTATATTGACAAACCACAGTCGTTCAAAGGAGCACTGTAAACAAACTGTTCTAGGTGAGCAGACATTGCGACAAACTTCGCACAGACGGTTTAATGAGTGGCTCGATGAAACATTACGTTGACGCGGCGCGACGCTGCAACTAGGATTTCCCGGACGATTCATGCTGTCATCTCAAGCTACAAACAAAACGTTCTGCCCCCATTTTGTCAAGAGAAACTCTAATACGTTAGTATGCCAAGGCCACCCACAAATTGATATTACATCTAGAGAGAGTTTGCCGCACCGAACTGCGCTTACAAATTCGCAGTTTGTCACGTTTTTTATGCGACTGCAGCACACCGATATCTAGTATTTCTTATGAGTGGACGCTTTAACCGATTCATTATAACAGCGTTTCAAAATGTATTAAAATTTCACTCGCATCAGGAAATAATAATACCTACTGAAACTGCAATACTTATCTAGAGCAGGCACTAGGTAAGTTCGATCTCAAATCCCTCTATTCACTCGCAATGTTCGATTTCAAAGTAATTAGATGTCAGGTGACATGTAATTACTTTGAAATCGAACATTGCGAGTGAATAGCTCAGTTGCAAGTTGATAGGTCAACGAGCCGGCCGCGCCGTCGTCGCCGAGCTAAAATTAGCTCCATTAACTAATGTCTTGTGATAAGAGCCATTCCACTGCAAATGGTCTGCTACGCGAGCATCCGTCATGTGTGAAATTAATTAAAACGGAGTCATTGCACGCAGCAGACGCCATGATACCCCGCAAAGCTACACCACGAGCAGGCGGCCAAACTCACAACACAGCACGTAACTTTTTGTGAGATTATAAAACCGTATTCAATAGAATATCATATTATTATTGTATGAGCTGCTCATTGACCCCTTTACGTGTCACGTATTAAGCACACATTGTAGCTAGAATATCCACTTAATAAGCTTCTTACTGCTAAGAAACTACAGCTTGTTATGAGCTTAATTGCTTAGCTTTTTAGTACGTAGCAAGATATAAATATGTGATGTAAGACACGACTGCTGGTAATTACTTTAAATGTTCTATCGACGCTACAGTATCTGAGTAAGCTGTATCGATGGATAATGCACTTACTGTAGAGCGAACTGGGCTGTCTATCGATGTTAAATGATTTTCATTTGCTGCAACAGTGTTACAAACTTTAGATTAACATTTTGTAACCGCCTCACAGTTACGCTTCGCTTGAACTTATTAAATGTTCTGAATACAACTTTACAAAACAATAATTCTATTCTATTGCAAGTGATTGCGATATTATTACGATCGATACTCATCAAAGTCATCAATCATGGCCGGCGCTGTACGAATGATCGCTAATGACTCCCCGCGAATGGTAACATCAGACATTCAAAACCATATTGTCACGACCTACTTTACAGTCAGAATGTAATGTTTGTAAAATAGTGGCGCCGTCGCAGGAATTCGTAATTCGATTGTCAATTTGTTCCGCTTCCAAAACCAACGCGCTCGTCTAAAACCACATCGTGATCGTTTCAAAAGTCGTTATGACAAACTCTGCTTCAAGTAGAAACTACGTTTTTTACTTCAAACCAACACCGTCTAACTAATACTCAGGTAGCAACTACAGGTACTAAACTTTCACGAAACCATCCGAAATAGCTATTTCCTACTCTATTAATTCGTCAAAATAGCAATTTGCGTAACTTTATGGATGTTTTGAACGTTTATTTAAATGTTTTATATGAAAGTGAACATTAAAATAAAATGTAACGAAACTGCATAATGTTATTAAATTTTGTTTGCCGCCTAATAAACGTCTCTGTTAGCACAATTAAGTTAAGATCATAAATAAAATGGAATTGTTAATCTTAAAAATGATCTTACTTTATGTCCGGCTAAGTTGTTCAACTTAGCACCTGTCGTATAACCAGATTTAACTGTCGTTAATTAGCTCAAGGCTTTCGGCTTACTTACACACTTACCTTAGTGCTTTCACCGTACTTTGAAAATGCGGGTAGCCGAGTTTTTGCGACATTTAAGACCGTTTAACTGGAATCTGGATCACTCTTACACAGAAGTCTCAATCGATCAATCAAATGTACATTTATATCTATTTTTTCACATATATGTTAAGACGTCTAACGCTACTTTTATATACCTTCAACCGAGATAATATAGATTTAATCGACTTTCCCGTCAATTCATTGAAAGTCATTCTCATGGCCGTGAACAGTTACATTTAGGTATCGTGAAGGCGACTATCTTGCGAAAGTGGAAGGACTAATCACTATGCTTATAGAAACACATCGTTAGTATTTTTGTACAAACTCTACAGTAAATAAACCGTAATTGGAACATAAATATAACTTTACGTATATAATGTGTGGCAACAGCGAAACAAATTGTAAACAATCATTTTTTGTGAGGACAAAAAACGTAGGCATATGTGAGGCAAGCGATCAATTTTCTTTTAATCTAACAAGTTTTATTTTTATACGCCTAGTTTTTCGTTCATCGGTTGACCTTATTTAAGGTGTTGAATGCTTTAAAAGTATACACAAAGAATTTAAATTAGTAGAGTTTATTGAGTAGAAGTCGGAAAAATTTATTCTATCGGGAAAAGCTACCACCCACATGTTATTACCATACCCCATAAAGTATTGTAATTTCCACGTTAGATGTTTCAAACACGCCTCAACCGGAGATATAATTTCTATGGTCTCAACAGTTGCCAAGGCAACACCACGCCAACTCGCGAAAACATATTATCAACCGGTTACACGACAAATATGTAAAAACGCGTTTTCCTATTACACAATTGTTTATTAACATGCACATTGACGCATAAGGTGCAACGTTTTAGTCTCAATGCATATTGTTATAGCATTAAAGTAAATAACTGCATACAGTTACAATAACAAGCTACATCTAGACCACTAAACACAATAACCATTAAGTCATCTTCATCTCTGGCTGTTTATATAAACACGTAACAAACTGGTCACAGTACCTTGACAACACACCAAGGGTTCCACAAAGCCTGAACAAGCCTCTAATCAGTCAATTCATGTCAAATCTCGTGTTAGCTGTGATTGGTTGTCCGAGATAACAGAAACCAATCACATCATTTGATATGAGCTTTGCCATCGTAAATTTATCTAACTTTCAAAAGTCGGGGCAAACCCAAAGGGTTGTCGGAAACTCTGAAACTTTAGGGTTTAATTTCTATGTAGGTAATAGAGGTTGATGTTACGCCATTAGGAGGCATCAAAGTTCATTATAATATGTATTTACATACGACCATATGAAGCTACCTATCTATCTTGTGACTCTTGACAGTTTTTGAAAAATAAGTTATAATTTCAATGCAGGTTCACGAAAACAGCTGGTTTTAAAACATTTAATTCCGACACAGTGAAAAGTACAGCCCCACATAAGTACAACAGGAACAAACAGTTGACTTTCAACGCGTTGTTCCAACGCAAAGCTGCGCTGTTCAAACGCAAAGGTGTGAGTAGTGATTGACAGGCAACAAAACACAGCGAGTGGCGCCGACCTTGTGAGCTCGATTATACAGCGGCTACCGGAACTCACATACCAGTACCGCACCGCTGTCCTTAATATTACACTATCATTTATCTGAACAAAGCACGTGTATTTATACACTTAGTGACTGATTTGTATGCGTTTCTAAGAAATAAATGGTCCTCAACGCTTCTCTTTCCGTCAGTAAACGGCACCTTATTTATTTAGATACCATACACAAAGTCAAGTCGATCAAGGGTGTTGAAGAGTAACACTGGCTGTTGTATTTTGAAAAGAAATAAAATCGAAACTATTATTACAAGGCCTTATAGTGTCTAGTAAGGATAGAAGATGCTGTGACGTTGGTGCGACGTTGCTGAGACGCTTCGTGGACTATGCTTAGGTAAAACGTGGCACAACGAGTCAACGACGCGTTTGCGCTGCGTAGACTCCTTATAGGCTTAGCGTCGACTACGCATGGCTTTCGCATAAACAACCTGTACAAACTGATAAACCGAACTTGGATTGAAGAGGATTTGTAAACACATAACTTTTCAGTATTGTAAAGCAGTTAATTGAGACTGGAAGGTGAACATGTTAAGCAGAGGAAACAACAGTTTAATGAAATAATAAAATCTACATGAACCTACTGAACACTTAGCAGTAAAGGTGCTTATGAAAGACACTTTTAATAACAGTTTTGAAAATGCAGGGAGTAAAGGTAAATTGAAATATTGCTAAATATTCAACTTTGTTTCGCGATCCGAATCTTTTTGGAAGAATTGCTACATTCTCGCACTTTCCAATAACCTTGAATTCAGAAATGTTAATTTCATGCTCTGCCCATAAAACGTGGCTATTAGCTACATACTTAGCCTTATTTAGATCAAAAACTAAAAGCTACTAGAATATTACTATCTAGTTTTATCTAGAAACCTTGCTGCATCATAAACCTGCACCGAAACCCGTTCACTCATTCTGGTTCTCGAGTACATAAACGAAGAAAAAAATATCTAGACAGCGTAGGTCAAACAGAGACCTAATAGCTATTATGTACCTGTCATCAGAAGAATATAAGAAAAAAAAGAAATAGGTATTTTTGAGCGTGAATAATTAGTAACAATTTAAGTTGAAATGTATAGAAGATGAAGGCGTTTAGTTAAAGGTCTGTTGTCTATGCTACGACCGGAGAAGTGTAACGAAATGTCAAGGGCGTAGCGGCTACGACCGCCGACCGAAGACTGAACACTGTTTGTTCTGCTGAAGAAATGTTCGCTTACCTAATTAATACCTTCGTATAATTGATGTCTGTGGATATTGGTTAAGATTAGTTTTCAAAAAGATTTAACTAAAATTAAATTGGTTTGTGTTATGGTATCGGTCTTTGTAAAAAAGTCAATAGACACTTCAGTACGCTTACTTATTTTGTCTGGGGGTCGTATTCATTGAGAATTTTTTTTTTCAATTAATGCTTTCTTTCGAAATCCATTAGGACTCCTGAAACAACCCCAAAATAACGTCCTCATTTAAATAGAGTGAATTGCACCTTTATTTCATCTTCCACTCAATTTATTAACGCATTTCGTTCCGCAGCCATATTCCATATCCATTAAAATGATCCCGGCATGAATTTTAAAGAGCCTTGTACCACAAACCCTTATGAGGCAGTGAAGTGGGTTGTGTTGTGATAACCGGCTACTGAGTGACGTCACACACACTTATGTTAAAATTATCACCATGCGGGCCTAACGACTCCCTAATTACCATTATGGCTGCATGCTAGTCGAGACACGAGACATAATCGATCACTAAACTACGGTTCAAATATCAGGGCCAATGTCAACCTATGCATAGTCGGGCCGAGGCTTAACTTAACTGTGTTGTAATATAACTGTTCTTGTGAGAAAAACGTTTGTTTTTATTTCTTATTCCGCGTCGCGATGAAAGTAAAAGTAGCGTTGTCTTGCATAAGTAGACTTGCGCTATCCGAGTAGATCTACTAGTGCAAATACTTTAAACTTTGATTTTCACTTACGTGGAAACAATAGGCTAGGGTACTTATACTAATACTTCGTTTTAATATAAAAATCTGGGCGCATAATCAGAAATAGCTGAAAGACATTCGACGGTCTATGTAATATAGGTATCACCGGAGTTTCAAATATTTCAGGAATTTAGGGCCGACACAATTATTGATACGTGATACTCGTGTGATAGTTCCTCGTCGTTACGCAACCCTAAAAGGAATGTTACTCCATTCTAAGCTATATCATTACCGAACACAACATGTTATTATTGTTTTAATGATTGGCTGTGTTGCTCTATAATTATTAGACGTCTACGCACATCTACAATACGATGTACAATTTCAAAACCGATATCTACACTTGTATCAGATATTGTGAACTACTAATTAAATAACAATCATTTTATCTGAATTTCTATAGATGTGGCAACATTTCGTTGCGAACGCATACCAGTGGTAGTTGGTACGTGAATACAATTTTTGATACAATTTTACGTAATTGACGCGTTCCATGTAAACGAGCGGCGAGTAAAAGCGGGTTGAGTGCGTTGTTTGTTGCGCAACGTTGCGCCCGCGCCGCCGTCACGCGCCCGCGCGACGCGAGTCCCTGCCACTTGATGCCCAGTGCTGGACATAGACTTGCAAAAGATGCCGCGCAAGTGATGCCCGTAATCATTGCCTTAAAAACCAAAGTAGGTACCTACAAGTAAAAGGACAAAAGTAGGTACAGGGCTTCCCCAAAAATGCAGTCAATGTTTTTGGCTACAGCCCTCAAGACTAAGTGAATACAAATGCTACAAGTCTTTATATTGGTGCCAACAGAGGAGTATCCGTCATTAGTGTTAGCTTGTAGAAACGCACACCTGGGCTAATTTAGTGCAAAAGTCATTCAATATTATAGTATTTGTACTTGGTAGAAGTTTAACAATCCAAGCCTTTAGAATATTCGTTGCGAATGTTGATCACTTGTTGCAAACTAAACAATTCAATTTATATGCCGTTTTTAACTATTAAATAACAAAGTAAATTAAGAAACATCAGATTTTTAAATTAACACTTACCATTGTACATAGATTAGCGTGTACATGAGTAATCTTCATCTTCACACTTGACGGGCCCATCCATCTACACATAGGCAATTTATCTGTCAATCTACGCATATACATGATGTAAAACGGCCTTGAAGGTTACAATAAGACATAGAATACTGTGCCCTTGGAGAGCCACAATGATTTGCAGTCGATGCGCGCGTACGCACAGAACCCACCCACTACTAGAACCCCGCATCCTATGAATGAATCATAAGAATTCCATTGATGTACACATGAAAGCGCTTTATTTCACGATTCAAGTTTTATTGTCATTTTATGGGTAGTGCCGCTGAAGGTTTATTCGATGTGGGCCTTACGCCGCTTCAGTACACTTCGTGTGGTTGTGGCCGCTTGAATAATTACTTAGTGGAATTGGTTGTGTATTGATGAATATAAAGCAAAGTTCTCTTTCAATCGTATCCATAGCGTGGATGCCAGAAATTCGCTCTTTAATGCAGCATAGAATGTCTGATGAAAATTCAGTCACTATCTTCAAAACATAAGCACTAACACTTCCGTGCGAAGGTTTCTAATATACTTTAAGCGAAAACTCTAAATTAAAAAAAAAACATGTTACCTATAAAATTCACACAAGTTCAAATTCATCACACTATAGTTTTCAAATTGCGCTTGCCAAATCGAGTAAACTAGTTTTTCTAGTCGTTAGTGGCCTTTACATACCGAACTTATTTTACTTTCATCTAATTACTGTAAATAACAGGCAAATGAATCGCCACCACCAGGAACTACCCAATACGATAATTATAAGTTTATATTTGTTGGTGATTATAATTAGAAACCGAATTGAAACGACAATGAGAGTGATTACACCGTCTGACTTCATGTAGGATGTTTGTTGTGTCTATGATCCCAACTAGATTCGATTGATGCTCTGCTTTCTCCATTGTTTGTGTGACGCCGCCCGCCACCGACAGACTAGCCACGCCCTACATATCGTCACACATAGTCTCTTGAGATTTGACAAACGAAACAGTTCCTCCCATATTATACTTACATTAAAAAAAATGTTCTACAATAAACATAGGAATAGCGTCTCATTTTCCGTCCAGTTTCATACTTTCTCGAAGTAACAGAATCGTAATTTCCCTTTAATTTGAACATTTTCCGCTTTTCTTGCGCACATTTATGTCATTATTACTTTCCATTAAATGTTTCCTAAATACCCAATGTGTTTGCCGACCAAATACATAACTAGCGGGCCCTTCTGTTACAGAGATTGCTTTAAGTAAGGAAAATTTTCGTGAAATGTGATGCTCATCTTGAATTGCGTCTTAAAATGAAGATCTATCGTGAGTCAGATACAGTAATGTTTAGTTTCCCTTTCATGTGTGCACTCATTCACGTTTCGGTTGCAAGCGATGATGGCAATGTGAGGCATGTTGCTGCAATTTGCGCGTCATCCCTTGTCGACGAGATCGTGCTGCGCTCTCACCGGTGCTGGGCGTCGTCGTCGAGCACGGAAGTCGTGGTGGTGTACCATCACGTAGCGTGCGCGCGCGGTGTGCTCGCCCGTGAAGTTTCCTACAACACAAATTGTACAACATTAATTATATCATATTACGTCTTTTTATTGCATTCTTACTTTTTTGTACGTGCGCGACAGTCGAGTTTGTTGGTGATATGTTTTTCTTTTTATTTCAATGAAGCATAAAACGGAGCAAGCAGCGTGTTCGCTTTGGCAGCACACGCAAGTATAGGTTGTAGCAATTACAATGACCTAAAAATCTCCTCTGAGCCCTATTAATTCATGTTTTTTCCTAAATTACGGTTAAAACTTGCGTAAATCTGTTAGAAATTGCGTAAAGCTACAATCACCCATGTAAGTATGTACAAGAATTACTAACATTCACAGATCGACATAAAATGTTATCTTTACAGATTTATTGAGAAATTTTCCGTGACATAGGTGACCTCCCGTTCCACAACCAATAAATTAATTTAATGTACCAAGTTATTACCTATTCGATTCTGATGACTTAACCTGTCAGCTGAATATCAAATCCACAAGAAAATTATGGCGCTAGATACATTAACGATAATATTTTGGTCTACATATACTTGTTGTCTGCGGTTGTGATCTAATAAACTGTCTAAATTATAACTTAAGACCTCGCCAAGCAAACGTTCTTAGGTTACTTGAAGGGCGTTAAACCTATTAGATTTCTATCGATTTGTATCACATTTAACATATCATTTTAATTATATAATCTCTTATTAATTTGCATACAAATTTCATACGAAACAGGATATTAAATCATATGCATTTATCTCATTTGAAACTCAAATTAACAAGTGTTTGACCTATTTACAAGAGCGCAGTAAATGATATTTAATAAGTACATGTGTACGTAAACCGAAGGCAAGAGGCTGACTCGTAATAAAAAAAGATTAGCGTATGACCACGAAACAAAAGGTCATGGGAACGATTTCCGCTGAGGAGCGAACATCATGCGGAGGATTGAATGACAAAACTTTTAATTACTACCTAGTAGTTATAAATCTGCCTCGGTACGTAGACATAGAGTAGAATACTCTATAGTAACACAACAACAAAAACACACCACATACACACACAACAACACACAAACACCAGGTAGGGCTTTAGTTTACTGGTGTTGGCAATTTAAATTAAAAAATCCTTGATAACGCACGACCCGAAAACAATAGAAAATTCAATGTAGAGTTTCATAAAAAATGTGTGTCATGTTTTTGAAATATCGGTCGGTATAAAACTAGCTACTTTCTATGTTACATTCATGTGTTCACTTCACACATATGTCATACAGAATAATACGTAGTTTTTAGAAATCAGTCGATAACTATTCAGATTTGCAACTAGATGTCATACTCAGGTATACATAGTACAAAATCCCAGACAAAAAATTAAGAAACTGAGAATGATTTCAAGAATATAACAAGGATATAAACAGAATACAATAAGCGTAATATGGAACCAACTGCAAAAACTTCTAGCAAACAAATACTTTTGTGTTCCCCTTACCACTTTGGGTACGCCAGAACTTACAACGACGCAAAAATGTTTTGAAGAAATAGAGCAAAAAAGCAACAATCCTTGTGACGAAACTTGAACAAAACCGACGAAGGAAACTTCTAGTTATGTAAGACCCGCGGACGTCTCTCCACATGTTATGACGAAATTCAAAACAATTTCTATGATTCCACCTCATTATAGTGATTTCAAGAATTAATAAAATATACGATGACAGCTATACAGTAGTCAGTAGGTTACTAGTTGCTATTCATATTAAATTAAGCAACATTCTTTATAGTAATCCTTCGCTAGATTTGCTGTGCTGATAAATATAATTCATTTGGCAGATTACATCAAATAAACATTTAACTATAACACTCTATTAACATTTAGAGATAATGTTAAGAAGCGTTTAGTTTATCATTAAAATAAATAAGAAAAATTCTTAGAAGTGGCCACGCCATCTACGTGCCATAAATCTGAGACAGATAAAAATATCGTTATCCATAAAAGGTGTGACATAATGAAGACCTGTCACCCAATTCAAATCTCGACAACTAGTTACGACGTCTTTAACCTCACTTAATTCAAAATGTTTACATAGATTTGGAAGAGATAAACAAATATGTCGCAGACAGTGTGCCATTCCACAAAGTTAGACAGTAATGCAGGGACATACGTGTGTACTGTGAGAGTGCAACACGTCTCGGTATTGCTCAGTGAGGTCAAATGTCTGACGCGGTCTTCTTCTAAAATATTATATAACCGTAAGCGGACGCATGGGAACTTTTCTGTCGAAACTGCTACTACAGTCTAAATGCCAGCAGTGGAACATGTACGAAACAACTAAGCATATTAAGTATAGTAATTGTAAATAATGCGTGAAGATGATCCAGCTAGCAGTGAAGTAAAACTGAGTGCAACAGTTGACATTTAATTATGAGAGTATCAAAGTTCACTTGCACTCTCATCCGTTTTCGATCTCATTATTCGTCATCATTCATCAGAAATATAAAACAATATAATGACTACGTGATTGCAATTATTCAATGAAGATTTTATCCATCATTGTAAATTGAGGAATAAAGAACAAACAAACAAAAAACTTGTGAATGACAGAGGAAACGTCGAGGAATGCGACGGAGGCGGCACAATGGAGGCGATCTTAGTGCACACGGTTGGCGTTTTTATTTCCTTTAAATTTAAACCAGCAATCAGGTGTAGAGACAATACAAAGTTTTATAAACTTTAAGCAAAGATACCCCTTAATTTTGTGCATATAAACAGAATTCATTTGGCTGAACCCTACCTTTTAAGGTACAGGGTAGTCCTAGTTTAAAAGATAGTCTACTATTGCATTATGATGTAAATAATATATTATATTTTCAACCATGTAAACAATGCAAAGTGCTATGTTTTTGTGAAATAAATACTTTTATTATTATTTAATTGTGGCATTTTTTTTTGTTATAGTTGCCATTAAAATTTGCAAGTGTAATCTAAGGCAAAAGTTGCTATGTCTACTAATCTCTCATTTATTATTAAGCGTAGGTACTGTTTACGCATTATTTTCCACTAGCTGATACCCGCGGCCTCGACCGCTTGACAAATTACATATTATATATAACCTTCGAGAACCACTCTATCCTTTGGTGAATACAGCATGAAAATCGGTGCAGTAGTTTTTGAGATTATGCTGAACAGACAGACAGACAGACGCGGCAGAGGACTTTGTTTTATAATATACTAGCGACCCGCCCCGGCTTCGCACGGGTGCAATGCTGATACTAAATACACTACAGAAAAACTGTGATGTTATTATACATATAAACCTTCCTCTTCAATCACTCTATCTATTAAAAAAACCGCATCAAAATCCGTTGCGTAATTTTAAAGATTGAAGCATACATAGGGATATACGGACAGAGAAAGCGACTTTGTTTTATACTATGTAGTGATAGTGATATAAATCTCATTGCACATTGAAAACCACATTTAGAAGTTGAACTCGTTGAATCTCGCTAGCGCTACCGCTCATGAGTGGGGTCGTCGCGTTAACTCTCGGTACCCACACACCGTCTGCTCTTCCCGTCCGGTTCGCGTGTTTCTCCGACCTTCATCCCGCATTCTTCCATGTAACCATCCAGTCATCCAGGATACGCACTATTTGCTTAGTCGTTGGCGGACAACGACCTCTGCCAGTTGACTCTTAGACATTCGCCTTTTTAATACAATACGAATAATACGATTCAGTCCTGTGAATAGAGTTTTTCGTCTATCAGTTTCGACATCGTCATTCAATCCGTGTTTAGTCAACAATATTAATTACTGGTTGTACATTACCTACATATCGCCAGTACTTTCGTAGTTCGCAATCTTAGGGAAATTATAAATGCAGGAATATGTAAGGCATGCTGTTCTACTTTCATTTCCACGTCTGCTTGTTATGAATAGTTAATTTTCATGAAATGTACTTATAGGACCTTGCGTAACAATAAACATGGTACGAGTACTTATCACAAAAACATTACTAAGTACGTACTCAGCGGTTGTACATAAATTGTTCCATATCCTGTGAATATGAGTTTCGTGCGTAACAAGTGAGTCACTGTCAATCAGCTTTGGAGACCCAACTGTCTAGTACTGGTATAAGTATATAAACAATCCCGACACGTGTTTAGTATTGTCACCAACCATAATAGGACAGACGTTCTCGTTCTATATTGTTGTATAAGTAGTGCCTCTCGGAGCTCCGTCACAACACATTACAACTACTAGACCTGTCAGGTACGTAGAGAGCTTTTACTCGTGTCCTGATACAATTGCAGACACTCCGACCTTAAAAACAACGTTACAAAACCTCAACAGATGTGATTTAAGATGAGTTAACAATGAAAATATCTTGCTTCCAAAAACGTACAACAATTGAGCATACGAGTGATGTAGGCGAGAACGCGTTTCTGTAATTGATAAGGATAATCGCGTCGTGAATCAGGCTCGGGATTAAGTACACAACCAGTAGTTAAACGGTCCTAATACGGCACAGGTAATATTCGCCACGCGTGTCGACATAGGTCACAATTATTAACTTAATTGTCTGTAGCGAGTAGGCAACCCATTGTTTTTGCGTTTGTTACTATCGCATGCTCTATCTAAGACCTCTATTCATACTTATTCCTTAAACAACTTATCATGTCGTAATAATACGAGACCTCAATTGTGATACCCTAAAGACTGGACCACTGAGTCCGTTTTGACATGCCAATGTGGTCAAAACATATCGTCGATCAAGTGCCACTCTTATTCTTATGCAATTATTCTTTTATCGTATTTTCCCCGTCACGATTATCTTCCTGAATATCATTGTGTTTATCGGCCCCAAATACGATATATTGATGTAACATTATCATATTGAAAGGATCTTGTGAGTCAGAATCAAAGTGGTTTCGTGAGTGTCCGTCACCGATTGTCAGTACTTGGTAGGCGGTGTCATTTGTTACGAGAAAACCGAGACGTGACATCTCAATCCGCGAGGATACTATACCCGTTTGTGGGTTTATTCGTCAAAAACATTATATAACTTTACTGCGGTTGAGCTGATTATGTAGGCAAGGCAATTGAAGACGAACAGGTTGTTATTATAGATCATATGTTTCTCGTTAAAGCAGAATTGATTATTAATTGGGTTTATCGAGTACCGTAACAGATTAGTTGATGAAGCGTGATGCGTGTAGTCTGAAGTAGTATAGTGACCGCCATTCTGTCGGCTACCAGGTGCTTCGGACGCTGCTCTCAACCTACTTGATGACATAACGGAGCGCGGCTGGCTCGGTCCCGTTACATCGGTGCATCGTTCATGCGTAGCTTTTTGTTCTACCTCGACGTAACACATAATACCATTCCTAATAGACATAGGGCATTGTGCAAACTTACAAGATTAAGTCACGACCAATAGTCGCCCGTTAATCAATCTCGGTCACATCCATTTACATAAAAGCTAAATTGCTAATCAAATGATCGACGATAAACTCGAAGTGGGATACGACCTTCAAGGTAGAATTCTCTTTCGAAATATCTGTGACGTTGTTTTGATTCATATCTTTAGGTGTCACGGGTGTCACCGACAAAATTGAATTTGCTACCGTTTTATAACGTTGTTTGTCTTAGTTTTCGGTAATAGTAAAAAAAAACTCGACGTTTAGCACCAGTTACCGTTAAGATTCTAATTTGTTCCCGCGTTAGTGAAGCTCACGGTATTTTGACCTCTTGCAAGTCAAATTATCCACACTAGTTGACATAGCGGTGATAGTCCACACTTTGCCATGAATACTAATACAAACGAATAGACTATAAGTACGAAGTCACGTATCGATTTAAATTTAATTGTACGTGGATTAAGAAACGATTATCGATTTGTTTCCGACGGTAATATCGTTATATAAGCGATATTGCGATAATCCGATCCCGATATACATAAGTAGAGTAGCGATATCAAAATGTTGACAAGCTATACTTAGGTGCCAACTTGAATCAAATTAATAAGCAGAACAATAGCCGTAATTGCCTAATTACTCTGTATTGATCGTAATGAAACGACTGCTTCCTTGTTCGAAGTGTTTGATACTTTTATCATGTGAATTATTAAAACTGATTGTTGAAGAAAGTGTTTTTAATTAAAACCTCGTTCGTTATCTTTTGATCTATATTAAGTTAAATGATTTGTTAGATACCATTGTGCACGCAATGCTTCAAGTAATGGTAAATGTTCATTAATGTTAGAGTACCTACTTACCCAAGTAATTTTCTCTGGCGATAGTAACTGAAGGATTTTTTTGTAACCAAATTGGACTGTACGAGTATATTACCTTAATATACAGGGTTATTTGTAAAACATGAAAGGTTATTTGTAAATGTAACGAAGTCTATGCGAAGCAAAAGAAAGCTCTGTCTTTTTCTTTTGCTTCACATAGTCTTAGTAAAATTTAGAGCGTTCAATTTAAATATTTTTTTATTTTTGTATGTTAACCTGAGGAACTAAAATATGATGTTTTTTTTAAGTCATACCACAAAAGTTGTTTATTATAATGTCAGTAACATAATCCTGAAACGTTGTCGGTGTTTTGCAAGTCATCATCTGCCTAGCCTTTTCCCAACTATGTATATTGGGGTCGGCTTCCAGTCAAACCGGATTCAGCTGAATACCAGTATTATAACCCTGTATATATGTATAAGTAAATTACCGAGACATTACAGACCAAAACCAATTACACCCTATTTTTATGTTACTTTTATAATTTCTTATTATAGGTACAATCATTTCGTACATGAGTATTTCTTTAATCCATAAGAGCATGAATACTCATTCTACTTAGATGTCAAATATTTACACTCCATAAGCGGTTCTATCCCTACAGTTTTCAGTATAAAAGTACCAAATACGTATAATATAGTCTAAGATTCTAAGCTTCCGACCTCAAGCGAGAAACTGACCACAAAGTGCAATAGCCCTCGTGGTTGAGATAATTATAATTTGACCACAGCACCATTTGGCTCATAAACACTTTCAATTATCTACTTTACAGAGGACAGTAACTAGTAAGTAAGGCTGTTAGAAACATTGAACCCTGAAGAACTTACATAAAATGGTTATACTAATTTCTGAATATCTAAAAATATAATGACGTCAAAGCGAAGTAAGTATTTATATAAAGGAAAAAAGTTGGCAAAAGTCCACTTTCCTCGAATGTGTCAACTTACTATTTTCAAATCTTTAAAAAAACAAAGATAGAACTCATCGAAGTGTGAAAAGAAAATCACCGATGTCAATGAGCATGCCTCATGGTATTAGGTATAGAGCGCCTTTGTATCACTTTATATTCGAAGTTTCAATGAATAAAATCATTATTCGTAAAAGAAATAATAAACGAAACTCCTGAGAAGGGGTCATTGTACTCGTTATGAACAACTTTTCCTATAGGACCAACACTGAAATCGAAAAAAAAGAGAATGCGCCATTCATTTGTGCACGCTTAACTCGATTAAATTAAAAACTGTTTTTTTTTTTGTGCCTATACACAGTAATTAGACCAAAAAATTATGATTGCTTTCCACAATCTTAACTCCGGTACTTCGAACAATATTGAGGTAAAGTCATTCAAGTTTCAGCTTTACCAAGAGGAGATCGTTCGTAAAAGACTGCGCATATTATGATCAGTACAGTCACGGACATAACAATTACCAGTTCATATTAATTACTATACGATCTCAACTGCGTTTAACAATAATAAAAGCCATTATATCTTTTCAACAGATTGTTTCTTTGATTGTACTCACGATATACAGAACAGATAAACAATCAGCAATTTGCTTCAATTGTTTAATAAAAGTTCTCGTCATATATCATTCTCGTCTTGCGTAATGTTATGTTTTGGTAGAAGCTTCCTGATTTCCGTTGCAGACGTGGAATAGTCTAGGTAGGTACAACTGAGGTGGCTCCATTAGGCAAATCATCTTTTTGTTTCACTTGCTTGTTAGGTTGTAACTGACATTTGAACATTCTGTTGGAGAGCTCGTGGCTAAATAATAACAGCCGCACGTGTCGATCTTGAAGGTTAAGCTACGCTTGCCAAGGTTGGTCTGTGGATGGATGACCATCTTAACATAACTTAACATACCGAGTTTCCTCCATGCCTCGGAAAGCACGATAAGCCATACAAAAAACACATTTTTTGTATGGTTGCCCCCTTTAATTTATGATTTAATTTTTATTCTTTTTTGTTATAGCGGCAAAAAATACACGTACTATTAAAATTTCAACCTACTATAGTTTACGCCAAATAAACGTGGAATAAAGTACATTGACCCAATTACATTTATTGACTTTCTTTTGATCAAAATCAGATATAATGAGATAAAGATGTCCTGAATCGACTTCTATCGTGACCCTTTACGTTCTCTAGTAGTGAAAAACAGTTCTTAATTATACCTATTACAGTTCTAGAGATACAGCCCGCTGACAGACGGAAGGACGGACAGACAGCGGAGGTTTAGTACTAGTACTACTAAGATAAAATGTTAGGTTCACCCCAATTCAAACCCCAAGACACGATTATATATGTTCCCTAATCCCTAGTTTCTCAATTGCAATTCGTAAATCACCTATGACATGAATGAATTACTTTTACATTAAAGTTTACACAATTTTGTTTTACTTTAAATTGCAATATTGTGCCACTGTTCTGCACTTTATCGACAATAACACTTTGCCACAGTTTGCGTATGGCTCGGGGGTGTTCGCATTTAGGCCGTATATTGTCTTAAAAGGAAATAACAGCGACTGCTACAAGAACACTAAATAGTCACATTTCATGGCATTACGCAAAATCTATGGTACAGTCGACTCGATAAGCGAGTCGACTGTACCATAGATTTTACGTAATGTCACTTTTAAAATTCTTAAGTTTTTAACGAAACATACCCTGAAACCTACCATACGAAGCTCCAGCAATGAACCAAAAGGTCAAATTGCCAAATTAATGGGCTGGCCATTTTTTAAATAGCTTTAAGTAAAGTTGCTTGCTTCATAGAGAATTTATAACAGTCTTTGGGTTGCTCCCAGGTTGGCCTGCAAGAGACCGTGGAATGCGATAAGGCCGCCCATTGTACATGTGTGTTTTAGTTTTCATTGAATGTTATTATCGATGTCCAATCAAGCATACAATAAATAAATAAAAACTGTTCAAGTTTATCAATAGTTTTCAATTGTAGCTAAGTACCTACCTATTTTATTCTGTGACATTAACATTATGACAATACTGCGTCAGTAAAGCAGATGCCGTTAATTTGTGAACGGTGCAAAAGACCTTATCGTGATTTTACTATTTTTGTCGTGACTGTACACAGAGGTACCTATAGAGTAACATTTTACTAAGTGCGTTTCTGTGGCACCAAGTACACACGGCCCTACATTCATTCCCCTCCAATTTAATTAATGGCATCAGATTACGACATGTCAAATTGCTATCATTACTAAACACCTCGTATTCAGAACATAATGGTTATATGCCTAATTTTACTTCCGGTTTAGCCATTACATCGCCATTAGGAGCACATAACATCTGTCAACCATTCTTTACTAGTTTATAAAACAGGTTTTATAGACAGATTTCTAGACTGTCTGTGAGATATGATTTCGTGAAAATATTGTCGCGACTTGTTTTAGATGAGGCATAGACGACGGAATTTCAAATTCTAATAGACCTCAGATATCCTCTAGTGAAATAAAAGCCATACAAGGTATTTATTTCTCAAGTGGATTCTAAAGACCTGAATAATGATTGCAAATAGAAAAAAGCCGTGCATAATATTATGAAATAATTTAGGCAACAAAAAAAAATAAAGAAACCGACAAATACATTTTCAGCACTTTTCTCCTTATACAGGGAAATTGAAAAAATACCCGAAACCTCTTAGGCAGTGAAAGTACACATGATTATAAGCAACTTTTGTTTTGGTAAAACTCCGAAATCTCGAAAAAAATATCAGCTGTTTCATACATTTTCATTGGCTAAATACTGCATTTTGTATGAAACAGCTGATATTTTTTTCGAGATTTCGGAGTTTTACCAAAACAAAAGTTGCTTATAATCATGTGTACTTTCACTGCCTAAGAGGTTTCGGGTATTTTTTCAATTTCCCTGTATAGTAACGTCCATTACGTGTTCAGTTTACAAACGTTATATTCGTAGTTGTGTCCCTCAAACGCGCATTGCCAGCAGTACAGTGCACACAGCCTTAGTGTTTGTGTCGCTCGCAGTGCTCCAGTTTCGTGCCGGTGCACCGGCCGTCGGTCTTACTGCTTACATCAAGGAAACCACGCCCTAGGACAATCTGACACAACTGCCCATTGCAACAGCTTTCACGGTATCGAATAACGTTCAACGCTATTATATGTCGCAGACACCAGTGAGCAAATCACTAGTTTCGAAGAATATTTTTACTATAGGAATAGAGATTACCCCGAGAATCATGCCGCGATTTCTTTCGACGCAATTACTAACATTATGATACTGACTGAACAACTTTTCATGGTATATTATTATATCCGTTTCAAGTTCCTATAAGTGGTTTATAGACTAGAATAATTCTTAGATAATGTTACTACTTCTTCTTAGCGTATCGAAGGCAATCTTAATTGAATCGGACCGAAGAGGGCTTCTTCTTCTTCTAGGCATTCAAGAGGCTGACTAATCAACTTTGCTCTATTTAACATGAAAAACAACGCCCATTAACCTCAAGTACCTAAACTAACCCCACAATAGGGATGTCGATACAGGTAAATAAGTGGTTTTTACGCTGAATCACTAAACTAGTGACAGAATCTAATATCAAGCAAAATTCCCAACCGAATTCTAAGTAACTGTGACGAACAATAAAAAAGTTATTGGATCTAGATTCCGAAGCAATATCATCCGATTCGAGTTCTTATTCCATAATCGTTTCGTAACGATTATTCTATATCGTTAGTTAAAAGGCACGCAGTCTTGATAGCCATACCTTGTTATACTTGTAAATAAGAGTATCGGTTTGCTACGAATTAAATGGGCGTTACATCACAATAACCGTCTTGTTAATGGTTTTATTAGTAAAAAGGGATTAATAAATGTCGGATATACTTTCTATTATGTTCGATCAACGCGCACGTTTCGTGTATTAAGAGCAGAGGTACGTATATAATTATTTGGAGTAGAAAGGCGCTCATGTAATACTAAACAAATGAGCTGCCAGATCTCACGTTCTGGGCAATAAAAGTTTTAGTTACGATAAACTTGCCTTTATGAAATATCTTCGTTATAAAATCCCCAACATTAAGTATTTCGTGCTAAATAATAACAGCTGGTCGATCTTCAAAGTTAAGCAATGCTTACCAAGGTCGGTTTGTGGATGGGTCAGCATCCATTCCATAGAGAGACTCATCCGAGCTTGGTAGAGCATGTTGATCCGACGGTCCTGGCTGTCAGTTGACACTTGACAGGCTTGAAGAATCGTAAAAGGTACTCTAAAACCAGACAATGCGACACCACTCTTGCCAAGGGGTATCGTGTTACCCAGTTGCTGGCTTGTGAAGGTCAGAGAGGCAGTAGCTCCATTTTAAAAACTCTACTCAGTTGCATCTGTAGTGCTATTCTGTTACAATAATTTCGTGTCTCGACAGCGGAATCGACGATGAAGTATCAAATTCGTTATAATATAAATGAGCTTTGCCACTCAGGTGAAGCTCAATATCGAAATAGTTATTTACAGAATAGCACTGCTAGTTAGACTGACAGCCGATCCCAATACAGTTGAAAAAGGCTAGGCCGACTGATTTATAAATACCTCTGTTTTTTTTGTTGTTTTAAATCTTCCATATCCTACTATAGAATATTCTCCATAATTTGTGTCGCATTCCTAAACAAGTTTTCTTTAACATTGACAGTTGGAAGACCTTGACATTTGATCACATTTTTTATGTCCATGTCACTTTTTCTCATCTAAATAAATGATATGAGCAAAGTACCCACATACCTACTCAAGCTTGTCAAGACCCGGAAATTAATATGTTTTGATAATATATTTATGTTAAATTCGATTCAAATATACGAGTACTACGCATTACCTCAACACTTATTTCTCACAACGAGTCACCTAAACTTACATGCACATTATTAAAATTATTGTAGTCTTTTCCGAATTTAGGGTCTCATAGGACAGGGCCTTATTCAACAGTATGTCGATAATAAAAAGCATAAACTACAGAGTTAGATACAGGAATAAATCGTTTAGTCGACCACTCATCATCCTAAAACCATGATTGAGATGGCCGCATTCGCCACCTACTTACTCTTACCGAACCGTGATTTTTTTTTAAGAGTAATTAATCAATTCGCAATGAAAGATGCTAAATACCAAATGATACAAGAACAAATTAGAAAACTGGATCATTGTTACGCATCGAAGTATGTAATTATAAAATTATGTAATTTTAGATGAGCTCTGTTTTTTAGATGAGGCATATCGGAACAGTTCACTGTGGATGGCTAATTGTGGGTGTCGCAAGGCGATTGTTCCGTAGATGCGCGTGCGAACACCACGACCTACCTATTGTCTGTCTTTGTTTTGTTTACACCTCTGATTATGTATTTACAAGGAGGAAACTTTGATTTCCGTTAAGAGACTTCTGGAATGACTACAATGTTTGGACGAGTTTATCCTCCGCCAGTCAAAAAATATTGTAGAAAAAAAATTGTAAAGCTGTACAGCTGGTCGATTCTGTCGACATATCACCGTGATCACTTAGGTGGAGTGAACGACAAGTGAGCTGTCATGCCATTTCGTTCGACATGTTTACAGAATATCACTGCTGAAGCACAATGAAAGGTTTTAAAGGACTGTAGAGTAGAACAGTCATGTCGATGTCTACCATTACGATATTATTTTCTAAACATTAGACAGTGAGATGTCACTGTCAACTTTTTTATATTTTTTGGTTTTTTTATTTCTGGTTTCTCCATTTGGTCCTCTATCTTCGCCACTGCTGGTGATGCTGATCGTATCAACAGGGCAGTCGACTTGCTTGCTAACTCTATAGCTCTTTTTTTTGATTTCAGATGCGGCGGCAGGCTCGGATCTCAGGCGGCGGCGCGCTACTAGTGCGCACCGCCTCTGCCTTACAAGGTTGGCTACTCTTTACAATTTCTAAATCAAATAATAATATTCACACGGGTCGACCTTCAATGTTCAGCAACGCTTGCCGACGGCGGTCTGAGGATTGGTGACCATTTTAACTTATCTCGTAAAGCACTGGTATTCAGCTGAATCCGGTTTGTTTGGAAGTCAACTCCAATATGTGTAGTTGAGAAAAGGCTGTGTATCAAGGTTAGAGTGAACAGGCTCCTTCTGGGTAAGCCCGCTACATCGTAGACTTTGTCTCTATCATCTCTGAACAAGACTATAGAGTCCAGAACAAACCCATCACAAATAAAAAATAATTAAAAATGATACAAAATTAGTTTGAACTTACAAGGGCAAATTGTTTATTCATTATCACTGAACTGAGAAAACTAAGCCAATGTAATGACCACAAAGTGCCAGAGTTGGATTGAGATTTGCGAGTATATTAAGTTATCGCGCAGTATGTGCTTTGTCATTTTAATCTGTCAAGACATATCAGTCAAATCACGTCACCGTCAATATAGTTTTACAAGCTGACCGGGCAAACGTTGTTTTTCCAAATTACAAAAAAAAAAATAAGTACCCTACGACCTATTCTCATACCTACTGAGTATACACAAAAAAAAAATCGGACAAGCCGTTGACACGAGATTTTTATATTTCAGTTATAGCTTTTTAGAAGTCCTACGACTTCTAAAAACTGTATTTTGTAGATGTCTTAACATCGGATTCACAAGTCAGTCATGTCAAGAACCGCGTCTCAGTCATTCACACACTCAGGTGACGTGAGTAATGTTTGATTATGAACCTTAAACTTTGCAAACTGAATAATTAATGGAACAGTCCTGAACGTTAGTACCTTTGAAACTCATAGTGTTACTACCAATAACTAAACATATAACTATGTTAGAAATACAATAACAACAACAACAACACACATTGACAAACATTGCTTCGCTATCCCAGCCGAAATACTAGAGCTACGATTCATTGTAGAGCAGTCCAGCCTGTCAGAATCATGCCCAGGATGCTATTGGAACTGACTCGAACCCAGAACGATGGATGCACATATTATAAATGCATAAAAGCAATTAACACGCATTTCCACAAACATTCCTGATGTGTTACAGATGCGAGCATTGAAACAGATGATTCATCCAATCAGATTGTCTAAAATAACGACTTTAGCAGAATCATTTAGGAATCATAATATTATCCTCTCAACAATCAGTCAAATTTAATTTTCATCTTTATCGCAAACGCATTAGGTTCAAGGTTGATTGGAAAATGTTGACAGTGACGAGTAGCATGATTCTGCTAAAGTGGCCTTTTGAGACCCCCAGAGCGTTTATATCTGGTAGGCAACAACCCGTTGATTGTTGTCAGGCGTTGTCGTTATTGTGGTTGTGGTAATCATGCGGGAAATTAAAATACCGAGATTTAGAGTACTTAGATTTGTTTGACGTCAGGACTATTTTTGTATTTGTAATGTAACGGTATAAATGCCGCTACAAGCCAGCCCCATTAACACCCTGAAATCATTGTGATCATATTAGAAGAAAAGCAAGGCTTTTTTCCCCGAATGAGCTATAACAGTCGAATTCACTTGATGCATCCCATTCTCACAGAATAGTCACGACGCCGACGTAAAGCATTGAATTTGTGATCTTAATGACCAATTTCTTTCTTACGTTCTGCAGTAGTAAGTAAGATGGTAGAAATCAAGCTCACTGATCAATATTCTAAGACTGTACTAAGTTTCTAGCGAAGATACCTTCAAGAAATGTTAATTCAACTTTTACTTATCATAATTCTCGTTCATTTATCACGACTAATGTTCTTACATTCAACTGTTAAAGGTTAATTGTATACTGAAATAGTATGCTTCTTTGACATTTTAATTCTTTCAAAGGTTTAGAAGATTTATTTGCCGTTATTAACTAAAGATTCTATCAGGATATTGGACAGCAACAATCAAATTTTTTGCTTATTTAATCACTAGTTTTTGGATTAGTTATACTACCAATAGATGGGTGAGATATAAAACTTTATTTCAACAACATTAGGTATCAATAAAAACAAGTTTAATTCAAATTCATTATTCTCGGCAATTTGGATTGTGATAAAAGAAATCAGACAGTAAGGTTGCTGAGCAGTAAATATGTTCGGATATAGACGGTAATAATGGATGTCATTTCTGTTCCAGTTTGGCTGTGGTTGCTGATATTCATATTCCAGAACGAGTTTCGAATATCCAGGTCAATTCAACCAGGTGTGAGTATCTTTGTCCTTATACCAAGAACGTAGTCGGAAATTATAATAATTTTGATAAGTGCTGACAGTGCAAGCAGAGGGTTACGTTCTTAATGTTAAATTAAAAATAAGTAATATTTTAATGTGAACAACACAATTAAAAAAAAATCAATAACTGTATCTGCAATACACAAAAAACTTCAGTCAATCATACTCTATTGTTGCCGATGCTCTGAACAGAACATGCCCCACAAATTTTTTGCTCATATATTTTCTTTGTACTTTTCAGTACTTGGACTTTGACAACTTGCCCGAAACGAACTTCACGTGCACGGGCAAGGTTATCGGCGGGTACTACGCTGACCTGGAGACCTCGTGCCAGATGTTCCACGTATGCACAGTGGGCCAGAATGATGAGCCCATGGACATCAAGTTCCTTTGCCTTAATGGCACCGTCTTTGATCAGGTGAGTTGATAAGTACGTGATGTTCAGTTAATTATAATGGCATTTTGGAAGGTCTACAACTAATTTAACTGGTGTTCATATTCCTAAAGTGAGGATAAAAGTTTGACGGTGGAAAGTTTTTGGATCCAATATGTGCAAGTAACGTGACGCACTATAGCGTAGCATGAAAAATGTGATTTCACGCTGACTATTACCGAGGCTTATATTCCCTTTGACAACTATCTTACACAAACAAGCTTAAACTGTATTTGATATGACATGCAAACAAAAATTTCATTTGAGGTTTAAATTAGTATGCATACACAAATTGCTTCAAAAGCCACTCTACTAAGAGCTAATATACCTATCTTTTATCATTTCAGGAGACAAGAGTGTGTGAGAGAGTCGACGAAGTAGATTGTACAAAGTCTGAAAAGTTCTACGGTTTAAATTTAGAATTATATGGTAGCACTTTGCCACCCATCATACAGCCAGACCAACAAAAACCTCAAGCACAACCAACTGAACAGTCACAACAACATACTAAACCAAATCAGGAAGCTGACCCATCATTAGATGATAGTCCAACGACATCGCAAGATAAAACACAGGGACATTCGACAGACGTCACAGACTCAACAGAAGATCCAATTCAGGATATAAAACGAGATGAGCCAAAAATCACACAAACTAAACCTACACACCCGCCTTTACCATTTTCAGATAATGAGGAACTTACAGAAGGTACGCACTATTTAAATACTATGTTTAAAGCATAAGATGTCATGATTCATAATCAACCTAATTTCAACAAAAAAAAACCGGCCAAGTACTAGTCAGACTCGCACACGGAGGGTTCCATATATCTTAATATATCTTAATTTGTTGTTATAGCCGCTGAAACTTTATAATGTTTACCTATTACGGTTCTTGAGATACAGACCGCTGACAGACAGACGGACGGACGGACAGCGGAGGCTTAGTAATAGGGTTCCGTTGGTTGCCCTTTGGGTACGGAACTCTAAAAAACACCGAATTCACCAAAAATACTTGGTGTAGAACCAAACAATCTTTAGCAAGTAAAGCAAAGACATCCGTCCTTGAAGATAGATTCAGCTCTTTTCATAGTTGTGTTATATATGGTATTTTTAACCACCGACTCAAAAAGAGGGGTGTTAAAAGTTTATCGTGTCTGTCTGTGTATCTGTCTGTGGCTCCCAAACGGATGAACCGATTTTCGTTTAGTTTTTTTTGCGTCATAGATAATTCTATATCCCGAGTGTTCTTAGCTATATTTCGTGAAAATCTGTTCAGCCGTTTGGAGATAATCAGCTCTTTTCTAATTGGTGAGGGGATTTGACTATCTGCCTACTAACTAATCACAATAAATACCTTACTAATATGTATACCAACTATAAAAAGGACAAAATAAAAGTAATTTCTTTTTTTAAAACCACCCAAAAAATAAACTTTAAAAACTAACAAATAATATTTAAAACGTGTTTTAATTATTATTTTCGTATAATATATTATGTAAGTTGAAATATTTTTGCGACGACGCGACGCTTGGAAAATAAAAATATTTGAACTTGCATTATAATAGGTTTAAAATATTGTTTTTGTTAGTTTTTTTTTTGAGAGAAAAAATAAATACTAAAGATCGATAAATAATAATTTCAGAGTACCAAGAAGAAGACGAAGACACTGACTACGAAGATTACGCACATCATCTGACAACGACGACCACGCAGCCGACCACGACGTCGACCACAACAACCACTACCACGACCACGACCACCACACCCCGACCGCCCACGACCACGATATTACCCTCAACATCTTCTCGTCACCCTTCCCCAATAACACATCTGATTTCCTCGCCCTCCCCTATTCTATCCTCGTTGTCTCCCCCGGCGCCTTCATATCCTCCCTCTGTCCCATCTGCGCCTTCAGCTCCCTCCCGCCTATCTGCCCCATCCGCTCCTTCTGCCCCGTCAGCGCCATCTGCGCCATCTCTTCCAACACTAGACCCTTCCCTACTCTCCCCACAAGAATTTATATACCGTCACCGAGGACCAGGATCAGAAGCTATCTCCTTTCAGCGCCAAAGCTTTCGGCCCGCTGATGGAGTTTACATAACGCATGCGCCACCGCAGCAATTCGACCACTTCCAATATGAGTCGTCTAGAACTGCTCCGAGGCCGACGCCACAACGTCCTGCTCCTTTTGCACAACGACCTCAACCGGCACCGTTTCGACCGACCACACTTGACCCACGAGATCAATTACTACGTCCCGGACCTACTTCTCAACCATCCGAGCGGCATGAAACATCTGTCAAGCAAAACAGACCTCAGAATTATCCCCAATCATTGCCTCAACGACCTCTACCTTTCAATCCTTTCTACTATGATCGAAAACGAAGTGACGACGCGGTGCCAGAAACAGAATCTTCGCTATCCGCACGATCTGTTGCTCCGCCGAATGTGACCGAGAAACCGAAGATAAAACTAAAAAGCCCCCCACGGGTCATCGTTACGGCTAGTGCGTCAGTTAGTGATAGTAATGGTAAAAGACTAAACTATACGGTTGGTAACGTTGTCAGCGCGGTGAAACCAATAGTGCCGATAAACTACGACGACTATAAAGAATCTGATCTTATTTTTGATCCATTCTTTCTCGATGTGCCAAAACTACAAAAAAGACGAAAAACTAGATCTAATAAAAATAGGAGTGTATTTACAGTTACGTCCACAGCCACTGTGGCATCCGAATTACAGCCAGAAAAAACGACAATCACAACGTCGCCAGTGACGTCTCGAGCGACGACCACAAGGATCGCGGCCAGCGAGGCCTCGCTAGCGACCACCACAGCCGTCTGGAATCCCAACGACTACGTCGACGACAACTACGAGCCGCACGCCTACGTGCCACCTGCTCCGCCGCTCGCCGTGCTGGTACCTCACGAGCTCAACAAGTATAACAAACACGATAAACTGTCTAAAAACGGTTTGGTTGAGGAACAGACTCACAGAGATCACAAAGCGAATGTTGGTAATACCGCTGAACCCGCACCGACGTCGGCTTCTGCGCTGCAGACAACCTCTAGTCATGTCGAGCGGGCGCCGGCCGCCTTGCCGCCGCCGCCGCCGCCGTGCGACGCGCCCTCGCGCTCCACTCACTGTCGGACTCGTGCCTAATTAAATTAGCTCATTGTATACAATAAATAGATAAATGCCTAGTTTCATATTTAGATAGGTAGAAAATTTTAACAATTTTTCAGGCGCACTATTAAAGTCATTAAGTAAATCAAAATTGAGAATTCAAATTCTTTAAAGTTTTGTGTCCTAATAAGAAAACCGTTTTTAAGCTCCCTCCGAATAGGTGCTAAAATTTATCATACAACACCCGCTTGGATCATAAGATCCTTTTTCACATAATTTAATTTAAATCCGACTACACGGTTTTAAATAAAAACAAACACAAATAATAGTCTTGTTTGTGAGACCGGTTCGAAGGGAGCTTTATTATTTATATTATGTTTTCTATTAATTATAAACATTGTAAATATGTACGAGTTTTGATTTATTGATATCATTATATTTTTAAATTTTCATATCTTTTTATAAGTACCTATGGATATTTATGAAGGAAACCTTGTAAATATCGTAAAATATACTTGATGTTTCTAAAGCTTTTCATTTCATTTCCCTCAAGCAAAACAACGATGGCTTATGATGGTATAACACCAAGCAGGATTGAACAAGCGCGGTGTTTAATGTTCCTACCTCTGATGTATGAGAAGAGAAGAGGCCTTTACTAATGCAGTGGGACAGTTGAGAGGCTTGTATTATTAATATAACTTAAAATGAGAAGGTACATCTACACTGGTATAATAAAGTTAACAATCCACTCCCTGAAGAAAAAGTGCAGGTCCCTAGATTCTCATTACTTTTTAGGGTTCCTTACTCAAAGGATTACCAACGGAACTGCTGTCTGTCCATCCGTTCGTCCGTCCGTCTGTCTGTCAGCGGGCTGTATCTCAATAACCGTAATAGGTAGACAGTTGAAATTTTCACAGATTATGAACACATTTCTTTAAAAATAAACTAAACTAACACATAACATAATAACAACTGATAAAAATAAACTAAATTAAAAATTGAAGTGAGTCCCATAATATGATACAAGAAACGTGTTCTTTTTGGTTTGTGGAACGGTCATGTGCGAGTCCAACTCGATTTTTTCTCGATTTTTTTTTTGAATGCTCGAAATGATCGTCTATGTATTATATTATATTTCTGAATACCTGCAGGTCAAAAATCTCATCGGATAAGTATCGTATATCATTTGAAAATGCTTGAATTAGTACGCGTCATAATATATCAGTACAGTTACAGTATCGTTCTATCAGCGGATCACACAACAATCTGTCCTGATTTCATTTTCATGTTTATCGCTAACGCATGAGGTTCAAGGTTAATTGAAAAAAAAATACAGTGACGGGCAGCGTGATGTGCTTTCTGATTCTGCTAAAGTGGCCTTTTTAGACCCCCAGTACATTTAGTTGGTCGCTTGCGCGACTGCTGAGCGTGGTATTCTAGGCTCGATTCCCAGTAACGTATTTCGGCAAAGGCCCTGCAATTTCTATGCGATCCCTTTGCCTACGACTCAGCTAAAATAATTACTTCCTAATTGCGTAACGCAATAAAAGTGACAAAAATACTGTGAATATGATAGCGTTTCCGAAAGGGGCATTATTCAATTTGAAAGTCATTATTTCAAACGAAACGTAGGCAATCTTAGACTTCACAGTGCCTTTGCCGAAATACGTTGCGATGATCGGGCGAAAAAATTATGTTTTTGGGGGTTTTCCATGAGGAGTTTATGTTGGAGGTTCCCATAAGGAAATTCTCACTGGTAGCCTGGAGGCCGTTTATTGGTGGTTCGAAACCCCCGTCCCTTGGAAAACACCTTAAACCGATGGTATTGCGCCTGATCTCTCTGCCGTGGTGTCGGATTGCCAACCCACGGATTTTGAGAATGCTGACGCACACATATCTCCCGCGCCGATGACGGTCAGGAGGTCTATTACATCTTATTAGTGGAGAAACTTACTCATGCAGGATGCAGAATGACAACCATTGCACAGTCTAGAACATTGCCAATACGAGCAAAAATGTATAAACACAAAAAGCGACATATGATTCTTCCGTTACTGAGTGACTGAAAGACAAGGCACACCCGAAACTACTTGTCGTAGAAAACTGAAGTTTCTTATGTAGGTTTCTTGGGAAGTGTAGGGGCACACTAAGAGAGGATTTTACGAAATTCTTATGGGAACGGGAAAAACGGGATATGCGCGTACGAAGTCGCGGGCAAAACCTAGTTAAATCTGTGATAAATACCGTAGAGTCGGTTTGGTTTTCCCATAAGTTCACTTGAAGAGCTTGGGACACATTTACTGCTGTTGAAGTGTTGAGTCTGTCAGTAGGTACCTACATGGTAAGACCATTAACTGACCTCTTTGAATAATGAGGTTATAGTAACACTTATTATTTTTATTTTCTGTGACATATTTATTGAAAGACCATCTGGATTGGATCAAACGGATCAAATCGTGATTGAAATATTTAAAATATATCGGAATAATTTTGTAATTTATATATTTACTTTATTATTGATTAATCATGTCGATGTCATCTAAAAATGCTCCAGCTCCTGAAATAATGAATGTTAGACAGATAATTGAATACGCTTTTGGCGATTTTGAGGTAATATATTTTTAAATAAAGTAAAACCAACTAGTGTGTGGAGTAAATTTGAATTATTTTTACATCTGCCTTGTTTTAGGAAAACGCCGTAAATTTTAAACTAGTGCAAACTGTACTTTTCCTCATCGCTAGACAATTAAGATTATTAGAAAGACGTGTGCAAATTGAATTAAATCCTCTGCATCTATTGCCCTCTGAAACTAGCCTGACTGTTACTGAAGTCAAAATACATGCAATTCAAAAGAAAACGCAACCCGGTAAAAAGCCTGGCGAAAAACCTGGTGCGGGTAGAGCTAAACCTGGTGAGGCCGGTACAAAACCTGATGTTGGAGGCGCAAAACCTGGTGTTGGGGGCGCAAAACCTGATGTTGGGGGCGCAAAACCTGGTGTTGGGGGCGCAAAACCTGGTGTTGGGGGCGCAAAAGCTGGTATTGGGGGCGCAAAACCTGGTGTTGGAGGCGCAAAATCAGCTGGAACTGGTAGCCCTAAAGGAAGGAAAACAGATCAAAGCTCAAAATCTTCTCCAGATAAAACTTCTGCTGATAAATCTTCTGCCGATAAAACATCCGCTGACAAAACAACGTCTAGTGGTAAAACTACTTCGACAGGTGAAAAGACTTCAACCGACCAAACATCTTACACCGTCGAAACAACGTCTCCTGATATGGCTTCTGATGGCAAAACGACTTCATCAGGTGAAAAAACTTCCGCCGACCAAACATCTTCCAACGTCAAAACAACGTCTTTTGATATGGCTTCTGGTGGCAAAACGACTTCATCAGGTGAAAAAACTACCGCCGACCAAACATCTTCCACCCTCAAAACAACGTCTACTGATATGACTTCTGGTGGCAAAACGACTTCATCAGGTGAAAAAACTTCAACCGACCAAACATCTTCCACCCTCAAAACAACGTCTACTGATATGACTTCTGGTGGCAAAACGACTTCATCAGGTGAAAAGATTACTGATAGTACAACTACGGATAAAACTTCAAGTCGGAAAACCACATCCTCGGATAAAACATCTACGGAGAAAACCTCATCTTCAAGAAGGACATCATTAAGTAAAGATGTAGTAGGCCAGGAACAGCAGGTAACTTCATTTGGTTTACTTTTAAAACTAGACGCTTAAAGTAAAACATCATCAATAAAGTAACTTCATTTGGCTTAGTTCTAAAACTAAACGCATAAAGGTGCATCCACACCGCAACAATTTTTTGTGGAGCAACGTTTCCAAGTGTTAGTGGGCAACATACTGTAACATAAAAGGCAAAATGACGAAGATTGTTATCGTGTTGCATTATGTTGCTCCACAAAAAGTAACTGCGCTGTGGATGCACCTTAAGCGTTTAGTTTTAGAAGTACAAACATTAAACTTATCTGTATAGTTCTTGTAAAAAGCTAAATTAGTATGTGTGTGTTCTGCAGCTATGCGATTTCCATGATAACCTAGAAACTTTCGAAGAACAGACGGAGAAGGTGCTTCGTTTTATTCATCAGGTGCAATAAAAGTCATCGTTTAAAAATGATTTTGTCAGTTTTGTTTTTTGTTATTATTTATTTTTTCTAGTAATGGAGCTGTTTTTTGTATCGTGTGAATCTGGTAAGTGATTATTAAGTTTTAAATCAGATATGTTATGAACGGGTTTTTCTTAAATATGCCCGCTAAATAATAATCACCCATTGGGTTCACTGTCTAAGCTATATTACTGGGCAACTGACTTCAACTGAGTACTAAAACTATTATAACTATCAGTTCTGTATAATATAGCTAAATGGACTTCCTGCAGAAGTTGTGGATATTTTTCAACAAGTGAAAACACTCACAATTTGGCGCAATTTATCTTTTGTAATTATTTTATGACATTTTAGAGAGCTAATTCTGTGGACGAAGGAAGACTGGATGCCACGCCATTTGCCTCACTTAGTTCCGTGCGTGAGTAAAAGTTAATTTATAAAATACTTATAGCATACATTATTCAATTTTAAAGTTAATTAACGTTTATGTCCTTAGCAGAAGAAGCACAGTATGAAAAATTACTTGTCGGTAAGGTATCAATTATTATTAAACATGAATTGCCTAGAATCTATCATATTCTTACCTATGTTATTTGATTCCAGTTAAAAAAGTCCCTAGTAAAGAAGCAAGAAAAGCAGGTAATTTTTTGATAACGCTTTACAATCGTGGTGCATCATTTAACCTACTTACTAGAAAATTTTATTTAAAATTTGCACTTTTCAATCCAGACAGTCAGCAAGGAAAAAGGACCCCTCCTCTGATATCCTTGGTTACGCAAGAACAATTTGAGGACCTGGCAGATGTTGTCCGAACGCTTGAAAAAAAATTTCTACCTATTGGCACACCTGGATTTCCAGAACATGCTGAGCTTATGGAAGAACTTCGGAGAGGTGCTTCTCTTACTGACGCTATGGCAGCATTACAACTGTCTGCTCGGTTGGAAGCCACGGAAAAAGCTCTTGCTCAAATGATGTCAATGGTTACCGAGTTAGTTTTGGAAACTCCAGGTCTAGAATTAGATGTGAGTAAAAAATTAAATTATCATAACATGAATTTATGCTTACCATTGGAAAATGCAGACGGTGACTATTAAACATAGCAATATAAAAAAACCGGCCAAGTGCGAGTCGGACTCGCGCACTAAGGGTTCCGTACCATTATCATTAAAAAACCGGCCAAGTGCGAGTCGGACACGCGCACCGAGGGTTCCGTACAAACCTGTAGGTATTATACATATTATAAGCAGAAGTCTGTTCTTGAGATACAGCATGCTGACAGACAGACAGACGAACGAACAGACGGACACCGTGAGCTTAGTAGTGAGGTTCTGTTGGTTACCGTTGGGGTACGGAACCCTAAAAACTGAGTTTCTTGTTCGGATTGACAACATAAATGTATTTTTGAAGCATGTTAATCCAAATTGCAGAGTGAGACGCGAGCTTATTTAGGTTTACCTGGTGGGACCGCTCCGAAAGGATTTGATGCTGTGTCTGTGGGTATCTCTGAACGTTCCGCAATAGTTGAAGGCGGCAAAACTAAAAGTGGAAAAGGCACAAAGGCAAAGAGAGGTAAAGGAATAAGTGGCGCTTCCGATCTTCAGACAACTGTGACGCCATCAGAAACAGTTGAAACAATTGAAACTGCGACACGAGCAACCGGCGTGCAAGCACCGGTTGAGGCAGCACAGGCTGATCAGAGCATAATAAATCAATACGTTACTTTTCTAGATTTACAGTAAGTCATTATATTTTATCCTTAACTAGCTGTCCCCGCGGCTTCGCTCCTGTCATTTAAACTTTTTTTTCTTTCATAACAACCTTCTCCTTATAGTAACAAACACAACAAAAAAAGTTATTACCGAAATCGGCACAGCCGTTCACGCGTGATGCGATGACCAAGGGAAATATAGGGATTTATTTTTATATAATAATAAATCCCTATATTTCCTTGCTTCTTAACAAAATTGCATTTAACGGCATACGAGGAGATTTGCTTCGCTGGTTTGCATCATATGTTAGTGATAGATCACAAAGGGTGGTTATCAAGGGATTCCACCCGGCAGCTACTGTCGTAACATCTGGCGTACCCCAGGGCTCAATTTTAGGGTCTCTTTTATTCATTTTGTTCATAAATGATATTGGAAATTGTTTCAGACACTCAAAATTTTTGCTCTATACTGACGACCTAAAAATCTTTAAATCTATAAGAAAACCTGCAGATTGTTGTCAGTTACAAGAAGACTTAAATCGATTCTCTGAATACTGTGTTCAAAACAAACTTTACCTTAGTATTTCTAAATGTTTAACGATATCATTCACAAAAAATAAAAACGTTTTAAATCATAATTATAATCTTAACAATTTAACTCTATTGAAAGCTTCATCCGTACGAGACCTAGGTGTACTGCTAGATAACAAACTTCACCTTGATCAACATATTGATAACATCATCAAAAAGGCTTATCGTATGTACGGGTTCGTTATGGGGTCAGCTACTGAATTTAAACACGCAAGCACTTATTCTCATCTCTATAAAGCACTAGTTAGATCTCAACTCGAATATGCAGTGGTGGTGTGGAACCCTTTTTATAATAAATACGTTGAGATGCTAGAAAGAGTGCAGCGCAAATTCCTTAGATCGATGCACTATAGGTGCTACCACAATTTTCCAACCTACAAAAATCTTCTTAATAAATACAATCTAATGAGCCTGAAGTCTAGACGTTTATATCTAGAAATTATGTTTCTTTTCAACGTATGCTATAACAGGTATAACTGCTCTGAGATTACTAATAAAATATGCTACTGTGTCCCAAGAACTGTTATTCGACGAGAGGTGCGCGCACGTCCTCTTTTTGCTGTGTCCCATTGTCGCACCAATGCTGGTCTGCGGGCGCCTCTACGTCGCTTGTGCAAACACTATTATGACTTTTGTTCAGAAACTACAGAATTAGGCTTATTCTCAGTGTCAGCAAATAGATTTCGTTCTGCTTTGTTAAAGAAACTGAAGGATTCCGATATATAGTTATTTGATCAGTCTTGTAGTCTTACTCGCATAGATTGTTCATTAGTATAGTCATATGAATTGTATATGCTGTGGATAACGGTGTGAGTTTCACATTTGTAATATCTTTGTTTATATTATTTGCGCAGATATAATGTGTTACTGTTTGTTTGTCCCAAATAAATAAATAAATACATAAATAAATAGATGCCCGTGATCGATTATCCTAATCTATACTATTATTATTTATAGTGACACGTGTAAAGTTTAGCCTATCTATCAATCTGTGTGATTTTAATGGCACTCATCTGAACTAATTGTTCATCAAATTATCTTTTGATCTTTTGTTATTTCTATTATTATTATTTATTATATTATATAATATATAATCTATACTATATAATATTATAAAGCAGAAGAGTTTGTTTGTTTGTTTGGTTGAACGCGCTAATCTCGGGAACTACTGGTCCGATTTTAAAAATTATTTCAGTGTTAGATAGCCCGTTTATTGGTGAAGGCTATAATATAATATATCATCACGCTAAGACCAATAGGAGCGGAGCAGTAATGATAAATGTTACGCAGACGACGTTCCCCGGGTCAGATAGTATAATATTATAAAGCAGATATAAAGCAGAAGAGTTTGTTTGTTTGGTAAAACGCGTTAATCTCAGGAACTACTGGTCGGATTTGAAAAATTCTTTCAGTGTTATATAGCCCATTTATCGAGGAAGGCTATAGGCTATATATCATTACGCTAAGACAAATAGGAGCGGAGCATTAATGGAAAATGTGACGCAGACGAAGTTGCGTGGGTCAACTAGTACTTATTATAAAATTCTTCCGTTTACTGACAGACAACTCACAGCTACTATACTAAGGGCCAGTTTCACCGGTTACGGATAAAGTGTCGGTTAGTTATCTGATGGATAACTAACCGACACTTATAATACTATAATACTTTATAATACTCAAATACTTAGTAAATCTGCCAGATATCGCTATCCGACACCTGTGAAACCAAAAGTTTTAGTTCATCTGCCAGATAAGTTCCTAATAGGCTAACCGACACTTTATCCGTAACCGGTGAAACTGGCCCTTAATATTATAAAGGGGTAAAGTTTGTGAGGTTAAGAGTTTGTGAGGTTGTAGGGGGTAATCTGAGGATCTACTGAACCGATTTTGAAAATTATTTTGATCAACTTTAACCCAAAAAATGCCGCCCAACGAAGTGGGCACGGGTCAGCTAGTAGGTAATATGCAGCTCTAGTTAAATACACGCCCGTTCTGACAATTTGAAATCCACAGCACTTTCGTTTTCGTGGTACTGAATGTAACCTACTGTTTGGACTGAAAATATACTTGATGACACAATCCAAAAAAAAGAACTGCAATTATATAATTAATATGACACGGTTGGCGCAGTGGTTGAGCGATTGACTGCTGCGCAGCATGTCGCGGGTTCGATTCCCGCACGGAACAAATATTTGTACGACCTACATGTATTTGTTCCGAGTCTGGGTGTTTTTCTATCTATAATATGTATGTATTTACAAAAAAAAAATGTATATAAGTAGTTTATCAGCCATCTCGTTACCATAACACAAGCATTAGGTTGCTTAGCTTGGGACTATATGGCGTTGTGTGAAATGTCCAAGGATATTATTATTATTAATTAGGTTGATATATCTATTTCAGGGCTGCAGCAAGAGAACTGTATGACGATTTACTAAAAAAAGTAAAGACATTGACGGCACGTACTAATACCACCGCCGAAAACGCGTACAAGTTGTCAGTGAAGTTAGGTAAATTGGTAGTTTTTTTCAGAAACCTACATTTTTATCTATGAACTTATTCCAGCTTTTAACTAAAGACCAGTAATTTAATCAACAGAATCAAAACTCGACTCTTCGATAAATGTTTCTAAGCAAATGGCTAATTTGGAAAATGCAATTAAGCAGTATGCAGATCAAGTAACTGCACTCGACACAGGCCTGTCCTCTCAGGTAAAATACACTCTTTACATAGTTTACACAATATTTACCTAGTTACAATTTTACAATCTGAACTTACTGTATTTAGATGACTAACTACCAAGAACAATTGACGCAAATGCAACATGATTTAGAAATTGGATTGGATAATATGGCTGAAGTGTTTGGAAACGCTGGCGGAGACGCCGAGGGTATGTAGAGTTAAATAAGGACAACACTTAATGAAAATCTAAATTAACCTATACATTGTTCCACTGCAGGGCAAACGCTTCCTGTGAATATTTTAAAATTATAAAAAAAAACTCACTCTAACTGCACGAAAAAGTCAAATTATTTGCCATGCAAACCTAACCTAAAGTACGTTATTCAAACCTGCGAGCGGCTCCCGTCCGCCTCCGCAGCTTGGTGCAGCGCGCGCAGTCAAAATAGGGTTCCAAAGGGTTAAATTAAATTAAATTAAATTAAATTAATTTAAGCTAAAGCCACAGCTTCGGACGCTCGATCTGCTCCTAGCTGTGGGTGGAAGCCTTGGACGCGCGTCACCTCTTTTTATCGCCAGAGCATAATTTTTCGCAATAGATTGATGTGAAAAGTAAAGTATGCTCCTCAGGGTTAAAAGTGTCTTTGCCTTGGACTAGCTTGACTCCCTCACTCCATTCAGGATTCTCTTGTATTAACTCCCTCGCTTCGTTCGTGAGTTAAATTCTAAACTCCCTCGGTACACTCGAGAGTTAACTCTCGAATCCATCATTGTATTCAGGATTCAGTATGACGCCCGTGACATAGGACACTGCTTTATCCCCTAGTTACAAATTCTACTGTTAGGCATTCTAACAAATTTGTTATGCCACACGGTACAGTTACTTTTTGATCCCGTTTCCATTTTTTTTACGCGTCCGTGTCTGGGTTACAGAAGGTTAATGTAAACCGTCAAAAAATATCAACGGAATCGCTCCTGCATATTTTCAGAAAATCGACGGTGACAGACGGACAACCGACTGATGCTATAAGGGTTCCATTGGTTCGGAACCCACATAGTATTTATTTGATAAGTTTTATTACATTTATAGCGATGGCTGAGCTGCATTCGCATTTCACGGGACTTCATGTGGACTTGGAAAGCATGGCGTTCCGGCAAAAAGAATTGAAAGATGCGCAAGATTCAACAGCGTATGATCTCGAAGTTAGTATCAACCAACGGCATTAGTATTATACAGCTCAAATGGTCGGCCCAGCTTTCGGAAATGGCCCAAGAGGTCGAAACTATTGCGTGGCTACCTTAATCATATCTGTAGGGGAATCTGGGAGACTTGCTCAGGCGGGAGAGTGGGGAATGTGTGGCGGGCTTGTCCCAAAAACAAGGTGGGAGAATGGAACCATGTCTCACAATTCATTTTCAATTACGAGCTAATTCAATGTCACGCGCGTGAGAGGCCCATCACAAGTGAGTTTCCGATGGTTTGTTTGGTTGTTAGAATTTGAAATCTATAATTTGTGACTGCTGAGTGAATTTATTGGATGTAAAAAGTTTTGAGATTACGACTTGTTTATTTGTTATTTGTTGTATTTTGTTGCCTGGTATTCTGTGACGTAAGAGTGTCACTTGAACCATGGCGCGTGCTATACATATATTGAGTGGTTCTTATCTCCCTCTGTAGTACAAACGGGATTTATTTTTGTGCTTAAATGGTTGCACAAAAAACAATTTCAGATATGAATTTCATTCCTTTATAAACGCCCAGAAATAAACGAGAATGGAAAAAAGGTAGAAATAGGAACAAAAAAAAAAAAAAAAAAAAAAAAAAACAGATATTATTTATTTTGGAATATTTTTAACTATTGTTAATTTATTGCAAGAAGTAGTAACTCACGCCGCGATATGAATGTTAAAATTTTCTAAAATTGTTCTAAATAAAAATCAAGATCAACTCTAAACAATACTGATGAAAAAATGGGATTTCCAAGAGAAGTGACTTAGATATCCTATTTTTAAAAAATACATTATTTCTTCTTAAAGTACCTAGGTATTCTTTTATTTAAAAATCGGTCAAGAGCAAGTCGGACTAGCGCACCGAGGGTTCCGTACCACCACATAAAACATGAAATATTTTTAAATTTTTATCGGCAAGGCCTCTATTCGTCAAAGAATTTTAACACTGCGGTGTATATTGCAATTTTAGACCAGCGCCAGCTCTTGACCGCTAGTTGAACTAATGTAATTTTGGTTGATGATTTCTGAAAAAGTGTGCTATTTAGAGACATCGTTTTATTTTTCCTGTATTCTTCACATAAACTTCTATGACATGAAATAATTTCAGATTATTTCTCTATGATAAGGGAGGAGGGAATGGTAAAAATTTTCACATTTTTCGTCAAATGTCGCAAACCAAGCGGCCTAACAAAGAAAAGATTGTTTGTAAATACGCAAAAAGCGCTCTTTCATATGATACCCCACAATCCACATGTCCTAGTAGCTTCACTTTGCTCAAGCTCAATTTTTAAGAACCCCTTTCAGTCGCAGTTGCAAAACAGTTGAACAAATGTCATCCAAAACTATTCCAAATTTCAAGTTGATACCAACAGTAATTTTTGAAATATCAAGCTGTGACAGACGGTCAGACAAAGTCACACCACAAGGGTTCCTTTTGGGGATAAATATAATGACCACCATAAAATGCTTTGATACCCTTATTTTTGTAACCAAAAATATCTACTTAACACCAGAAAAATAAAGTCTAAAAATACAATAGTACCAGCTATTTTAGTCACGACTCCACTTTAAATTGCATTCGACCACCAAATTTAGTAAATGATCACCAAATCTTAGCGAGCAAATTAATATTCAGTTAGTATAATATTCAAATTCTATAGTAACGTGTCTGCGTCAGATCCCCTCTATGGCTGGTGAAACATGTGGGTTAGGTTAGGTTAGAACCATGACCATTAGCGCCAGATCCCTTCTATTGTTGGTGAATCATTTGGTTTAATCGGATAACGAGATGTTATTTTTTTGCGTATCATTTTAACTATTTTTGGGTTAGAATATTTTTTTTGGAGTTGGTTTGCTTAAATAGGATAGCAAGATGTTATAACTTTGGTTATAAGTTTACATTAAAATGCGGGTTTAATTTTGGTGATCATTTACTATTTTTGACTGCTTAATGTTACTATATCTGGTGGTAAGTTAAACATAAGCCGTTCCTTTTTACCATTTTGGTACGGAACTCTAAAAATAAATATGCAAAATTATGCCCGCATTAATTTGTTATCGTCAAAAATTATAAATGAATCTATGCACCCTTTTTGTAAGAAACTATTTATAAGTAACGTTTTAAATAAGCGGTTCAAGTCTCCAGACATCCCCAATTCTGATTCATATACACAGAGAGACATAGGCGTCTATGGGCTTTAGGTCGTTGGTATCGAGCTACATATAATTACTTATTTGTGCTCAATCCATAATTAGGTTTTTTACTTAGGTACCTATCTACATACTTAGGTAAGTACAATTAGGCCTTGTTAAATTAAATATACCTAACAACAAAATAATTTTATCATCGTATTCAGAATTTATGGAAAGAGATAGAAATGTTGCGAGATACGAAATCGGATCGAGAGGAAGTGGCAGATGCTCTTCGTGACAAGGCTGGCCTTGGAGAACTCAATGGTCTGGTTTCAATACAGCAATTTGAAGCCGTGCGAGGAGATTTTGAAAAGCGTATTGGCGAAGCGTATGATACATTTAACAATCAAGAGTTTGTCTGGCAGGTTAGTCATTTGATTTTCGCCGAAAAATATAATTATGTATAAACCTAAGTTATTTTCTGAACGCAACGTAGGTAATGAAGATTCAGTGGCAGTCTAATCATCCCACCTTAATTTTTCTTCAGAAAGCAATAGATGACATGCTCAAACTGTTTTACGAAAAAGCGGATATCATTCAAGTACTATCTTTGAAAGACGATATTCAAAAACATCTCAACAGAATGCAAGAGCGCATGAAAGTAATAGAAGACATTGTTGGGGAACCGAAGAGTGCGATACTCTCGAAGAAAGTATTCCGAGACAGTTCATGTCTCGCTTGCGGCAGTCCAGCGTTCATGGACATTGAAGAAGCGAACAAAGTACCGGCCCTGCCAAAGTTTCCTTCAGCCAGACAACCTGCTGAAGGGGCTGAAGCGGAATCACAAGCCAAAGGAGGCGGAGACAATAGACCTTGTTATCCTGATCAACCAATACCGCACCCAAGGGACCCGAGGTATGTATGCCATCCTATACAAACAACAGTTTATCTTCTTCCGTCATTACGACGCGAATTTATTTTACTATTATCTCATGCTGTGGCAAAATATTAACCAGTCAGGTGTGGGGTGGGTACAGACTACAGTGGGAGTGTGGGACTGTTGGATCCGATAAGCGCTTTGTACCTACAGGTAGATTCTAACTTTAGGGTGGCTTAGACATGGATTATCTCGAATCGTCTCGCCCAAAAGTTCGATGACTTCCAGCCGCCGGAGCAGGCCGGGTTTCGGGAAAAGGCTACAGCACCGTACACCACATACACACCCTTAGGCAAATGATCTAAAATACCGAGGAATATAATCAGCTTCCGTGCCTAGCGTATGCGTACACATAGAGGTGATGAGATGTCTATGTAAGACCGCAAAAATGACCGTCTAAGTACAAGAACAGAGCACAAAACCGATCCCACTGCGTCGAGGTATAAGGCAAGGAGAAACTGAAACTGTTTACGAACGCGTTGGAGGACGTTTTCAAGACGTTTAATTAGAAAGGACGGGACATAAATATCAACGGTCAATACATATCGCACCTCTGCTTTGCGGATGACATTTTCATTGTGGCGGAATCTCTGCTGAAGCTGGAAGTGATACTGAACAGCTTGAGCGATTCTTCAAAGCGAGTAGGTCTCGGGATGAATCTGTACTAAACCTAAATCATGTACAATGGTCATGTCACCCCGAGACCCGTTATCGTAAATGGCGCCACCCTCGAGGTTGTGCAAGAATACATGGATGTAGGCTAAATTATACAACTTGGGCGGCGCAACTTTGAGAAGGAGACGACCAGAAGAATTCGCTTGGGCTGGGAAACTACTTGACATATTTTAATCGTTGATCCCACAATCCCTTAAGACCAGGGTCTATAACCAATGCGTCCTACCCGTAATCACTTACGGAGCCAAAACGTAGACACTCATCATCGGCCTGGTCCACAAATTCAAGATTTCTCAGCGTGCAATAGAAGAGCAATGCTCGGGATTTCTCTGGTGGATAGAATTCGCAACGAAATCATTCGTCAGAGAACTAAAGTCACTAACATTGCGCGTAAAATCAGCATGCTAAAATGGAAGTGGGCCGGCCATGTCTGTAGACGGACAGACGTACGATGGAGCAGACATGTGTTAGAGTGGAGGCCGCTTAAGGGCAAACGTAGTGTGGGACGCCCTGCGGCACGATGGACCGATGATATAAAGAAGGGGTCGGAAGGCAGCGAATGAATGCGGACTGCTCAGGACCGGGATGGCTGGCGCTCTTTGGGGGAGGCTTACGTTCAGCAGTGGACGACAATTGGCTGATATGATGATGATGGACATGGATTCGAGTCGCTAACGCAGCTTTCATATATTCATATGAAAGCGGGAGTGAGGATAGGTAGGTACTACTTAAGTAGCTAAAAGTGAATTTCAGAGACACCATCAAGTTAAAATCGTCTTACACATGACCGATGGTCCGTTTGTCGTTCGTACCACAACTTGATCTTGAGGAGTCTTTTATTGCACTCTGAAACTACTCAAACAAAAATCCTAATTAAGTTATACTAATTTGTAATCAACATTGGCAATATTCAACAGATCTCATATTTGTAAGCGATACTGCGGTGGTTCACATACCGTGTTAACGGATGGACTAAACCGGGCTCCACAAAGTTTGGTTGTACAACCCCAAAGACCATTTAATACTGCACCGGGGACTGATGGAAAGGTTTGAGAACTTTTTTCTGTAGGTACCATGTATTCGTCCTCTTGCCCTTATCCTAATTTGTTGGGAGCCTAAGTGCTCGTTTAAGGAGACGCGTGGCGTGGCGGCCCGCACTAAATTCAAACATGGCGTTGTAATGAGAGCGTTTACGGGGCAGTGATTTTACAGGCGTTTGTTTGAAATGCCGGTGGAGGCGTCGAAACCGGCGGCCGCCCACCCGGTACCGCCACAAGCATTGCCAACACCAATTTTGCGAATTCCCCGAAAATCCAAGTAACAAACCCCAATTTGTCGTCAAAAATTCTACTGACTCCCCGCTAATTGCCCTGATTTAAAAAAAAAGAAATTAACAAATTTCAACTGATTTGTATTTTCAAGTTATTTTAAATACGGCCAGCGGTTGTCCAATTGTCGATTTATATCCATGTAAGTTAACAAATTAATAACTTTAACAAATTCATTACACTATTTTGAACGAATAAAAGTCAAAATTTTAATATATAATTTTTTTAAGAAAATAGTCTAAAGGGAAGGGGAAGGGGTACCTGCGTCTGAAGACAAGTATGTAATTAGATTTCTTGAAAAAGTGTTCTGACTTGGGCCGGACTATCGATATTCAAAATCTTCGCATTTTCCCACATCTTGCCAATCCCCAATAAATCCCGAATCAACTTGAGATTCACCGCAATTCGGGGAATTTCCCACACGTTGGTAACGCTAGCTTGAGTGTCAAGCGTCCGTGGCGGAAGCCGCCACGGCTTCCGCCACGTCAGCCGCCGCGTGTAAGGCCGCGAGTGCGGCGGCAGCCAACGCGGCGTGCAACGCTGCGGCGGACGCCGCCTCTCCGTAAATGGAAAAGTCGTTCGACGCGAAGCTCGACGCCCCGCGTCTCCTTTATTGACTATTAGTGTCTAAGCACACTATGCCGTAGGTACGCGAACGAAGTTCGGCATGATTACATTGATTACGCCTGCAATGCTATTTAAATTACACATTATGCCGAAATTACTTTGCGTTAAAGCGTAGAGCTTAAGCTTGGTAGGGCGTAAGTTCAGCGGCAATTCGACGGCAACGTATTCTGTAGAGCACGCATTATACGCGGCCGAAGTCCGGCTCGATTGGCGACGAAGATCCGGGGCGGGGAGCAGCAGGAGGCAGGCATGCCCGCGTGAACCGCGTGTCCGCCCGTTGTTTATTCGCCTCTTTCTACACACGAAGCACATTCTATGCTGTGTCATTAAAATATATATATATGTAGTCTACACCATGTTATTATGTATTCAGAAAAAAACATTATCGCGGTTGACTCGCGACCGTGTTTGTGGATTCTTTATCTGTCTGTCTCGATGAGCGTGTGTTTGTCTGTCCGGCTGTTTAGATAACACGACACGACGCCACGACAGCGCTCGAGACACTGGATACACGCAAAGTTGCGCAACTGAATTTCTGTCATATCAGCCGAATACGTTGGAACGTAAAATCAGCCACGGAACTTGGGTCGTGTATTTTCGGCTTAATGTGTTCAGACAATAAATCGCCATCTCAGCAGTCATCACGTTTCTAGCCATAATAATAATTTCTTCATCGTCATTAACATTATCATTTCATCGATTTTGTATCAAAAATCGATTAATTTGCCAAAATAATATTCATTTTAGTTGTATATGGTGGACGAGGAAACCGCAAAGATACCGTGCTTGGCATGCAGTAAAATGTCGAAACCCACAGCAGTTGCGTCGGAGCAAGCGCCTCATAAACAAGGTGCCTAATAAGTAATTTGCTTTATAGGGTTCCGCAGCCAAATGGCAAAAAACGGAACCCTCATAGATTCGATGTCTGTCTGTCTGTCTGTCTGTCCGTCCGTATTTGTCACAGACACTTTTTTCCGAAACCATAAGAACTATGCTGTTGAAACTTGGTAAGTACCTAGATGTATTCTGGGAACCGCATTAAAATTTTCACACAAAAATAAAAGAAAAACAACAAATGGGGGTTCCCCATACTTAAAACTAAAAAAAATATAATAGGACGAACGAACCTAGTATGTAAGTAGTTTTTTTTACGTCATAAATCGTAAGCCGCAACTTTTGCTTTTAATTTACCTACATGTTTGTACGGAACCCTCGGTGGCGAGTCCTTACTCGCACTTGTTTAATTAAAGGTTTATAATGCGATGAATCGGTTTTCTTGTTAAATACTGGTAATCGACTAACTTACCCACTACTTCACAGTTTCTAGAACTTAATTGAACTATTTCCTTCTCAACAGCTTCAATTGATAGTATTGATGGAAGTGCGAGTTTTTCTGTTACTCCACCGGCACGAAATTTGTCCTACAACTGATTTGTTTGAGCTAACAATAATTTAATGTTATCTAAATTATTAAAATGTGATGATTTTAATACGCTCGTACTTATTTATCTATGGGTCTTAAAAAGCCACTTACTGGAATCAGAAAACAAATAACGCTACCCGTCACTGTCTTTTCCCAATCTACCGTGAACCTAATGCGTTAGCGAAAAAGATAAAATGAAATTCTACAGATTGTTACGTGATTAATTTTGTGATTCTAATATGATGCTGCTAAAGTGGCCTTTTTAGCCCCCCTGGTCTGAATATCGCTTGTTAAAGTAAACCCCCAACTTTTTTTACAATATTTTTGAGTTTCACTTTTTGAGCGACTGCTATTACGCTGCAATCCGAGTGCACTGATCGAGGTCATCGAACATCGAAGTCGAAATGTCTTGGGGTCAAAACGTAGAACCAACATCAAAAAAGTAACAAACGTTTTTGACGCAACTTCCATAGATGATAAATTTATGTCAATCTGTGCTTGTCACATAAAGTGTCAACGTCATTCATTACTGTCATTATTGTCAAAGTTTTTGACGCATAGGTATCTCTGACGTAAATTGCACCAGGATTGTGGAATTTTATGGGGTTATGATGAAAATTATACAAAACTGTTTTCATTATAACTACTGCCTCATTTGAAAGGTAAACTTATTTATCAGTAAATTACTTTTTACATGATTTTCTTTGTCTATGTCAAAATAACTCGGTATTACAAGTTGTATTATGAACTTCTTTTTCAGTAAGATTGAACGTGAGTAAAAATGCATAAAATACTTGAGTTCCAAGCTGTTGTCTTAGCTGCAGGAAGAGGCTCTCGATTGCCCGATGTTGGTGGTTCTGTATCGAAGTGTCTCCTACCTGTCGGGCCTTACCCTGTGCTGTGGTATTCATTGAACTTACTTGAGAAAATCGGATTTCAAGGTACGTTTTTGTGCTTATTTATATCGTTAAGTTTACTATCCATATTTTATTGAGTTTATAATGATTTTTATGGAGTCTTTAACATAGTTCCTTATCATTTCAAAATTATTTTTCAGAAACTCTTGTGGTTGTACTGGATGAAGATAAATCTAACATTTTGAATGCATTAGAAAAGTGTCCTTTGAAAATTAAATATGAATTAATAGTTATCCCATCAGATGAGGACTGGGGCACAGCCAACTCACTGAAACACATCAGTAGTAGAGTGACCACTGACCTGCTAGTGCTCTCCGGAGATCTCATCACTAACATCAATCTCAATGAAGTCTTGAATGTTCATAGAAAGTATGATGCTGCACTCACAACATTATTCTTTAACAATGGCCCAGAAGAATGGATTGAGCTCCCGGGACCTAAAACAAAGGCTAAACCAGACAGGGATCTTGTTTGCATTGATAAAGAAACTCAACGACTTGTCTTTTTGGCTAGTGCCAGTGACTTTGAGGAGAATGTGACAATACCTAGAATACTAGTGAAGAAGTTTGATGCAATAAGCATGTACAGCCGGCTGTTAGATGCCCATGTCTATGTGATGAAGCACTGGGTCATAAACTATCTTGTAGAATCTGACAGGTTCACATCTATCAAAGGAGAACTTATTCCTCACATAGTCAAAAAGCAATTGTCAAAGCCTAAAAATCCTGCAGAGAAAAAGGGCACTTCTGAAAAAAATATAGAGGTCATTAAAGATATATTTGACTTTGCAGTAGAGAATGGATATGAGAGTAAAATAAGAGAAATGACGGCATACAATGATCATAAACTTGGAAGCAAGGGAATCTTCTACAATGACTTGTTGAGGTGTTATGCCTATATACCTAGTAAGAACACATTTGGGATAAGAGTGAATACACTATCATCTTTTTACCTATCAAATAATAAGGTGAGAAATTGAATATTATTTTATCCTTCCTTACTATTCTATACTAATATTATAAAGAGGTAAAATTGTTTGTAAGTTTGTAAGTTTGTATGTAGGGGGTAATCTCAGGAACTACTGGTCCGATTTGGAAAATTCTTTCTTTGTTAGATAGCCCATTTATTGAGGAATGCTATAGGCTATAAATTATAAAGATATCATGCATATTAGCCAAACTATCTCAATTTTTGTCTATCCAGGCGGAAAAAAATAGCTCTTAAAACAGAGTTATTTGCGTGCGCTGCCTTAACAGTTGTATATAATTGAAAACAATGTATGGCAACCTGGTCCGCTTTGAATAGTTCTACAAAAAAGTCCGCGGCACCATATTTCTATCTTTTATATTTTAGCAGATATAGTAGCTTTTATGTGTTAAAAAAAGTATTTTTCGATGTACTTATCTTTGAACGATTTTTTAAACAACAAAATATTAAACCTTATCGAAAACAATGTTATAATGATCACAAGAACATCATAGAGATACGATTTGCCCAAAACAGTATGTCAATTGGTTGAATAGTTTCGAAGATAATATAAAATTACTAAATCGCAAAACGCCGCCCGCGCCGTCCATTCACGAACCGCATTAGAACATGCTTTGTGCAATTACGTAATTTTTCTGAATCGTGGTGTTAAGATTTTCCGCGGATTAATGACCCTCTCCAGTTATTATTTAGCTTTTGTCGTTAGGTACGTGAGTTGTACGTAGTTGGTTGAATGTTGGTTGAATGTTGGTTGAATGTTGTTGGCCTATTGTTTTGGTTGCTCGGTTTCTCAAAACACAATTACAATATTACTTCGTTCTCATTCTTCGAGTTCGAAGCCTGCTGTGATATTTCTGTTTTTGGGATATCGGACAGTTTCAGCGATTGTTTATCATGCCTAAAAGGAAATCTCAACTTTCCCGTCAGACATCCCAGACATGAGACAAGAGCAGCTCGAGTACGCCGTACGGCAGAGTCTGCTCTTGATAATCATCTGCGCCTCTCGAGGAATAGAGAAAATATTTCGCAAGCACGCGCTGGGAAATCTAGCTCGGAGCGTTCACAGCGGCTTGCTAACCAAAGCTGGAGAACATCGCAGGTCCGTGCTCGGGAATCTAGCGCTGAACGTGCACAGCGTCTCAGTGATTTAAAGCAGCATGTCTCTGCAACAAGGGATAGGGAGTCTAGCGCTGAGCGCTCGCAGCGGCTCGCTAGCCTAGCTACATACATATGCAATAAAAACAAAACCCTCCTTTTGGCAGTCAGGAAATAAATCATAGCACTCAGTACTAACCGAACCACACTCATCATTTCATCAGAAGTTAAAATGTTTACCGCCCAACGAAGTGGGCACGGGTCAGCTAGTTATACATAAACTGAGATTGATAAAAGTTACTTAGCTTGCCATGTACTTAGGCTTAAGACAGATAACTGAATTGAGTATTTAAAGTATTGAAGCCCTGCTTCATGCATTCAATAAGTTAGATAGGTGTTTGACTAACTCAACAAATATTAACATAATTTAGAAATTGGGGGTTAGACAAATATTCTTATTTAATATTTTTAAATGTGGTTTAACAGATTTGTGACAGTTACAGGATAATGTATTTCTTAGCAAAAATGTGTGCTAAATAAAGCTTATCAATCTTGACTTGACTTTAGTCTAATTCAGAACTTAACTATTAAAATTAAAAACATTATTTATGTATATTTATTATTCTTGCACAATTACTTATTACAATATTTTTTAGAAAAATGATTCACTTTATTCTGATGTAGTCTTTGAAATAATATTGTTTTAATGCCATATAGCGTATTTTCATAATATTCCAGATATTATCAAAATGGGAAGAATTAACCGGAACTCCCATAACTGATAGATTCCATCCTGACAGTGAAGTGAAAACAAAACAAATAGATGAATCTAGTACAGTTGGAGAAAAAAGTGTTGTCAGTGAGAAGACTTCAATTAAGAATACATTCATCGGTGCCAATTGTATCATTGACAACAAAGTTAGATTGAGTAACTGTATATTGATGAATAATGTGACTATCAAAGAAGGGTAAGTTATTCAAATCTATCAATTTAGCTCATCAAATCAATATAAAAAATATTGTTTGATGAGCTAATTATTATTATTATTATGTAATGCATGAAAGCATGGAAGGGACAAAATAAAACATGAAATGTCAAGCATTATGAAGTCCAAGTCTATACTAATATTATAAAGAGGTAAAATTGTTTGTAAGTTTGTAAGTTTGTATGTAGGGGGTAATCTCAGGAACTACTGGTCCGATTTGAAAAATTCTTTCAGTGTTAGATAGCCCATTTATTGAGGAATGCTATAGGCTATAAATTATAAAGATATCATGCATATTAGCCGAACTATCTCAATTTTTGTCTATCCAGGCGGAAAAAAATTGCTCTTACAACAGAGTTATTTGCGTGCGCTGCCTTAACAGTTGTATATAATTGAAAACAATGTATGGCAACCTGGTCCGCTTTGAATAGTTCTACAAAAAAGTCAGCGGCACCATATTTCCATCTTTTATATTTTAGCAGATATAGTAGCTTTTATGTGTTAAAAAAGCATTTTTCGATGTACTTATCTTTGAACGATTTTTTAAACAACAAAATATTAATCCTTATCGAAAAAAATGTTATAATGATCACAAGAACATCATAGAGATACGATTTACCCAAAACAGTATGTCAATTGGTTGAATAGTTTCGAAGATAATATAAAATTACTAAATCGCAAAACGCCGCCCGCGCCGTCCATTCACGAACCGCATAAGACCGCATTAGAACATGCTTTGTGCAATTACGTAATTTTTCTGAATCGTGGTGTTAAGATTTTCCGCGGATTAATGACCCTCTCCAGTTATTATTTAACTTTTGTCGTTAGGTACGTGAGTTGTACGTAGTTGGTTGAATGTCGTTGGTCTATTGTTTTGGTTGCTCGGTTTCTCAAAACACAATTACAATATTACTTCGTTCTCATTCTTCGAGTTCGAAGCCTGCTGCTGTTTTTGGGATATCGGACAGTTTCAGCGATTGTTTATAATGCCTAAAAGGAAATCTCAACTTTCCCGTCAGACATCCCAGACATGAGACAAGAGCAGCTCGAGTACGCCGTACGGCAGAGTCTGCTCTTGATAATCATCTGCGCCTCTCGAGGAATAGAGAAAATATTTCGCAAGCACGCGCTGGGAAATCTAGCTCCGAGCGTTCACAGCGGCTTGCTAACCAAAGCTGGAGAACATCGCAGGTCCGTGCTCGGGAATCTAGCGCTGAACGTGCACGTCTCAGTGATTTAAAGCAGCATGTCTCTGCAACAAGGGATAGGGAGTCTAGCGCTGAGCGCTCGCAGCGGCTCGCTAGCCTAGCTATATACATACATATTATTATGCAATAAAAACAAAACCCTCCTTTTGGCAGTCAGGAAATAAATCATAGCACTCAGTACTAACCGAACCACACTCATCATTTCATCAGAAGTTAAAATGTTTACCGCCCAACGAAGTGGGCACGGGTCAGCTAGTAATTAATAAGTTTAAAACTAGATGGCGTTCATATACTTTTTGGTATCAGAAACTTGTGAGCGATGTTCTAAATGGGCCTCAGCTGGTCAGTAACTACCAACTCTATTTCTGCCGCTTAAATAACAGACACTGGAGACAAAAGTCCACTGACTGTTATGACTGTGAAAACCAATTTCCATATTGAGGTTCACACATTCTAAAGTTTTCACCCTTTTTGTATCAATGTCTATTGTCTGGAGAGGTAAAAATTCTATTCACTCTTTGTGTGTGCAGGCCAATCTCTCTGAAAAATATCCAATTCTTCAAGCTTGTATTTCCAGACAACTGTCCTGTAGCCACCACTGCATGACGCCTCTAGCCAACTGTCTGGATGCGTTCTACATACTCACATGGCCCATCCACTTAGGCCTAACATATACCTACTTTTTGTCCACCACTTACTCACAAATCATACTATGTATTTGGTCCTCAGTTGTGTCCTCCAAGACTGCGTGGTGTACACGGGAGCGACGGTAGACACGGGCTGCAACCTACAGTACTGCCTTGTGGGACCGCACCACGAGGTCGCCTCGTCGACTGCCAGCAACCACCAACTGCACGCCGAGACCACCGACAATATGATCACATTGGGATGAAATGTTTATTGTACAAAATTAAAGATTTTTATGTACAAAGTTCGTTTCTTTATTGAGTAGTTCATATGAACATCGGTCACGACCCTCAATGACTGAGAAGCGCCAGTTGTAACGTAACTGACGTTTTGGTACTGCTGTGCTACGGATTTTACTAAGTTGTAGGTATTTTTACCCGACAGTAGCGAAGCCCAAAAGGAGAGCTATTGACGTGACCGAACGTGCCGTGAACTTGACTGATGTAATAATATGTGTGTACCTTTGACTTAGACTTAGTGTCATATTATCTGACGGAAAATCCGTCGATCGTCATTGGTGGCGTCTTTTCGCATTAATGCATCATCAGGTTGAGTGTGAAAGATCTAATATTTTATCATATAATTGTCTGTTCTGGCGTTACGCTACCCATTTTCCGTCAGATATGTACCGACCCTTAGATCCTATGACCCCAAACCGGAGCAAAGGACGTCCTCCGTTGCGAGCGGTATTGAGCATCACGTCATTCCGATGTTCGCCGCTTTTTCTATGGTTTTTATGGAAACCATAGAAAGAAATTAAACCTAAAAATAAAACCGCAATAACTTCAGATCCAATCCGTTATTATTATATCTTTGACTGCAGTTATTTTATGCTTTATAAATTACCAAGCAAATGCTAATTTTTTATCGATAATCGTTACATAACATCGAATCGTTGATTAACATTGAATTTTACATGCCTATCATCGATTTTATTTTTTATGGGCTTGTTTCATGGTATTTGGATTCAATATCGAGACAATCTGTTCCTTTGGCACTAAGAAGTACCGATTTAAAATATCTTGTGCTTATCTTTAGTTGTCTAGAATTTAGGTACAGTACCTACGATTTTTTTATCTTTGCCGCTCCGAAATTAGGTTTTAGTGACTCAAAGAGCACTTCCTCTCCTCTCAACTATGATAATTTTATATATCCTATATATTATATTATAATGTTCGGTAGGTATATATATATATATATTTATTTATTTATATTTTATAATTATGTCTTCGTATTTATTTATTTTTAACTTTAATTTTAAGGCTTTGCATACTCCTATTCACTTGTTCTTACACACTATTGTCTACATTTATTTCTCATTTCTCCTGTCGCAGGTCTGCTGGAAGAAATTTCATTTGAAATAAGCAGTACCCTTGTACTTATATTTATAATGTTAAATTTTACTATTTTTCTGTGTGTACATAAATAATAAAATAAATAAATAAATAAATAAACCGACTCCCTCCCGCTCCGCCCAAAGCGGGAGAAGTCATTTGACTTCCCATCCCTAAAAAAAAAAGAAGAATACAATCTGTCAAATTTCATTTTCGTCTTTATCGCTAATGCGTTGGGTTCAAGGTTGATTGGGAAAATTTGACAGAGACGGGTGTGCTTTTTTTATTCTGCTAAAGTAGCCTTTTTGTATCACTAGATATTATAAAACAAAGTCCTCCGCCGCGTCTGCCTGTCTGTCTGTCTGTTTGCGAAAAACTCAAAAACTACTGAACCGATTTTCCTGCTATTTTCACCAATGGATAGAGTGGTTCTCGAGGAAGATTTTAGTATATAATTTGTCAAGCGGTCGAAGCCGCGGACATCAGCTAGTTTAACAATTAAAGAAATATCTTAGTTACTGAATCCCAACGAGTGCATGGTACTAAATAAGTCCTTAAAAATGACTGCGCTGAGGAGACGATTAGCTAGCGACTCTTTGCTCGCTGAGGAAAGGGACAAAATATACACAGGACAGATCTAGTGTGAGCAAAAGTACACACACATATAAGTAGTCGATAGCTGTTCACACTGCCGATGCCGGCGAGCCAGCTCTTACCGCTAGGTGCTAGTAGCGACAAGGAGCTATCAAAGATTATACTCGCTCAGCAACACTCGCTCGGCGATGCTCGCTTGGCTGTCAGAACTCACCAACCAGCGGTAATATTTTCTACCTATAGGTAGTGTGGGCCGGAGCGAGTATTGCGAGTAATCGCCCGTCGCACAAAACACTCGCCGAGCGTCAAACTATCGAAACTATTCAGTCGCTACTGCTGCTCGCCAACTCGTTTCGAGGTTTACTCGCTGCTCGCTGATCGCTGGTGGTAAGACAAAGTAGGTACCTTACTAGAGTAGGTAAGGCACTTAAAATCTTTGGACAAAGGGATTTTTATTTCAGATAACAGGCTCAAAGACGCTAGCTGCGTAGGGTGTCATTTATTCCCCACCGAGGGTGTCCCCACGTGGCCGTCGTGGTGGTGGAGACACACAATGTCTCAGTGATCTTGGAGCTCTGCCGGTAGAGTTACTCATGCCGGAAAGGTTTAAGTGAGAGACCAGACAAAGAGGGAACGAGAGGAGCACACCGTTTGGAGACTCGAGCAATGCTCGTGTCTTCGGACGGTGTGCGTTTCATAGGAAGGAATCTTGCTCACTGTTCTCTGGTACGCGTCTGCTCATCAGACGTGACTGTGATGGCAGTGAGCAAGCAAGAAAAGTGAGGAGAAGGGCGGAGGGTGAAGGGAGGCGATAGGGACCACACCCTTTAAAAGGAACAAAAGAAATGCAAAAGACAGACAGAAAATACTAGCCCAGGGCGGTACCAGCTGCTCAGCAGCTGGAGAATCCACCACGTCTCCTTTGGAGGCGTCATGCCCCTCGTATTCTGGGGGGGGGGGGGCAACGGATGTCTTCCGATTGCCAGGGGCAACAAGAGCCGAGGAGGCTCCGGATCATCATCATCAGTAGTAACCTTTAAGGCAACGATCGATTTTAATTTTAAAACGCCCGACAAGGTATCGGGCGAGCGTAGCGTGGACGCTCCCTCCAAACTGTGGAGGAAGGGCTTGCTTGAGCGTCGAGGAGATGCAGGGGCAGATTCTGACTCTGCGTCAGGCGACAGCTCGGCGAGCTCTAGACACGAGGGAGTGGGGCTTGCTGCGGAGAACTCCAAATTCTTCCGGAAGCGGCCCAGACCGGAGGACGACCAGGGGTCAACCTCCAACAGGGAAATGGCCTCGGCCCGAAAAATCCCCACTAGCAGGAAGGGTAAGGGCCGCGAAGGGGGCTGGGGTAGAGGACTCGCTTCCAAAGAGGCTTCTCAGCGAGCCGCGAAACTCGCCCAAGAGGGGCGCCACCCTGAAGCAAGTTTGGAGCAACCTGTCGCCAATAGTCCTGTGCTTCGCGAGTACGCCAATAACCCTCGAAGCGTTGCAATATTTTTTAGGGATCCGTACCCAAAGGGTAAAACGGGACCCTATTACTAAGACTCGTCCGTCTCTCCGTCTGTCACCAGGCTGTAGGTATCTCATGAACCTACATATAGTTAGACAGTTGAAATTTTCACAGATGATGTATTTCTGTTGCCGCTATATCAACAAATATAAAAAAAAAAAAACAGAATAAAATAAATATTTAAGGGGGCTCCCATACAACGGGCATGATTTTTTTCCCGCTTTTATAGATAACTAGCTGACCCACGCAACTTCGTTTGCGTCACATTTTATTGCTCTGCAGTGCTATACAGTAACAACATTTTCGTGTCTCGACAGCGGAATCCGAGGTGAGTTTCAAATTCGTACAAATATAAGACCTTATGATGTGTGAAATAAAGTTCACTTTGTAAGCTTAGTCACTCAGGTGAAGTCGATATCGAAGTGGTTATTTACAGAATAGATAGGCTGCTCCTATTTGTCTTAGCGTGATGATATAACCTTCCTCGATAAATGGGCTATCTGACACTGAAAGAATTTTTCAAATCGGACCAGTAGTTCCTGAGATTACCCCCTACATACAAACTTACAAACAAATGTTACCTCTTTATAATATTATAGTATAGACTAGCTGACCCGTGCAACTTCGTCTGCGTTACATTTTCCATTACTGCTCCGCTCCTATTTGACTTAGCGTGATGATATATAGCCTATAACCTTCCTCGATAAATGGGACCGTATCTAACACTGAAATAATTTTTCAAATCGGACCAGTAGTTCCTGAGATTAGCGCATTCAACCAAACAAACAAACAAACTCTTCTGCTTTATAATATTAGTATAGATGGTACGGAACCCTTCGCTCTCACTTGGCCGGTAAGTTGTATTCTCTGGTTTACGGTCATATAAGACGGTACCATTAGAAATTTCTTACGGCACAATACCACTTTTCTTATTGAAGAAGTAACTGTCACACTCAAAATTAAGCTACTTTCGTTTGTTCCGTTTCGTAAAATCTACGTAGCCTCTACGCAGTTCCGGATTAACCAAATAGCAAGGGCAGCAAATGCTACGGGCCCCGCGCATTGGGGGCCCCGCACTTGGACTTACAAAAACATGTCGCTGAAAACCATAGATCAATCTCCCACACGAGTACCTACTCCCAACTTCCACTAAACCGCGACAGCTAAATTCTGCAGATGAAGTCACTATTTCCTGCCGGAGTCGCGGGATTATTCGCAAGAGACACCGTGGCTCCGGAACACAAAGGGCAATGAAGGAACATGGATGGGTTTTAGTCAGTAGAAGTCTGACACTCCCTCCCGCTACACCCAGAGCGGGAGGAGTCATTGGATGATTTCCCATCCCTAAAATAAATAAAAAAAGTCACTATTTTGGTTTATTTTGTTATTGTATGGTTATACTTCTCGCAAAGATCTCGTTTTCTTTATTTTATTTCATGCTACCATACTGTGTGAAATATAAACAGCCGCGGATACGGTCTATAGTTCTATACGGACAATGTAGGCAAAACCAAAAAAAAATTTGCTCTGGCGCTACATAAGGGCCCGGGGTCCGTGAGAAATAATAGAGGAGGTCTATAATGGATATTTTCGTTTTCACGTTTAGGGGTCCTCTTGGTATTTGCTACAGGCCCCGCGCTGCTTAATCCGGCGCTGCCTCTACGTCTTGGTTACGCGGTCTCTAGCTCTAGGAAGTATCTACGCTGCCTCCACTTGGTGACTATGTGGCGGCAACGCGACCCCTATATTGTGGTGGTGATGCAGCCACGCAAGGTGAGTACGCTGCCTCTGCCTGGTGACTACGTAAAATATAAGTTTAATACAATTTACTTATTTCTAGAACGAGTACCTACTATTTATGTTTATCTATGATATAGTACGGGTGGTAACCCTATTGCATACGGTCTCTTTATATAAGGAACTAAGAGCTACTCATGTAACTCCGTATACTGTTCCTAATTGAGTACCTAGGTAAGTAAGGTACCTAAGAACTCAATGTTCTTACTTAATTACATAAAACGTGATTAACAAGTCACTTGTTACAATGGTCAGCGCCTGGAAAATGCCTAAGTGTGACAAGAAATGCATTAATCTATTTAGCCGTGTTACCTAACTAATTAATTAAAATTTTCGCGTCGTACAACGACTAACTCGATAGGTGTCAAGCGATAAAAACTCTAGAACAAGCAATAAAGGCTAATTAATAAGCCAATGTTGTTGGTTCTAGAGTTTGAAAAAGGTATCTACTAATTTATAACTTCAAAGAAACAACATAGGTAGGTAGGTACATGATGCATATAATGACTACTCCTTATTCACGACGGAATCCTAACGGCATTTCCACTTTTAGGTTCTGTACCCAGTTCTGATTATTAGTACTAGACCGTACTCTCTCTCTGTCGAACAAAGCCCTTCCTCAATTCCTGCCAACACTTACGGTACTGTGCCTCTTCCTTCCTGTTCGTAAGGAAGACATCCAGGTCGTCCCGCCATCTTTGCGGTCTGCCGCGGCCCTGCTCGCTGTTTTATGGCACGAACCCTGTATAATTTTACGGGCTCACTGCCGCATGCTGCTGCGGCAGCAGACATATCCTGCCCCATCACATTTAATTTGGGTAGCCTTTTGAGCCACATCAGCGATTTGCGTTTCTGAGAGCGGTGTTGTGTTTTGAACGTCGTCTGTAAATTTAACAACTAATATACTGCGTCTGTGTAGTTGTTTGTCAAAGACCGAGTAATATATAGGGTGATTTTTTTAAGTGTGCCTTCAGAGCCAAATCCGAAACTATGAGGAATATCGAAAAACACTGCTCGAGCTCGATTTTGATGAAAATTAAAACTTTAAATTTCATATACTTAGGGTGGGTGTGTGTTTTTTTTATCGTTGTTGCTACTCAGGAATCGAAACGATTAATTTTGAATAAAAGGCACATACTATATGAAAGTGTAGCTAATAAGGATCAAATAATCTGGGACGTAATAATAACACATGCCAAACTAAGGAGGGCCAATAGACTATAGTTTCCATCATCCACAAATTGCAAAACTATTTAGTCCGTCAGTTAGAGTATTGAAAAATAATGGACACGTATTTTTTGTTTTTGTAAATCAATGAATATTGACAAAGCTAAAACGCATCAAAACTAGGGGGCTCGTGACGTCACGACTCACTAAAAATTATGCGAAGGTGTGACATATTGAGAATTTTAATAGCGTCGTAACTTCGTCAATTTTGGTTCCCGTAAGAAAAGAAAAAATACTTTGTACTCTTTTTTCTGTATACATTTTTAGTTTTTTAATTTCTTGTGTGTACATAAATAAATAAATAAATAAATAAAAAATATGGGTCAAATATTTTTTGATAATCTAACTGACGGAATACTTGTTTAGAGTTTTTCAGGACACAAGCTACTATTTTTCACATTCGCATCGCAGAATCAGAATCAGTATAACATTTATTTGCCTACTTAGTGTATTACAAAAATGTATCTGTGGCCGGTGGGCCGTGCAGAGGTGAGTCAGCTAACTTATGTCCTGATGGATCTATGTTTGCCGTATTCGTAATGTGTGAGACTATACAAGCAAATTACGTGTTTTATTTATTGTGTGCTTAGTCTATATCATTGAGATATTTTTCACTTTAATTTAAGGGGACGCGGGGCCTTCGTTTTGTCGGTAGGCCAACGCTTGTATCCTTTTTTATTGGGGTCATACAATATATCGCCTATTCTGTGATTAACCCTAAATGGGTTAATTTCGCCGTGCCCTATGTAAGCGTCTCCAGGGGTTTCTAGATCTTCTATTTCTAATTTTGCAATATTTTCCAACATCTTGGTGTTAAGGTCCTCGGCGCGTAGGTGCCAGGCTTCTATGTCAGCCATCTCCCATATTGCTTCCGTGGGTGTTCGTCTTGGTAGTTGTGCGGCACCTTTCAGTGCCAGTCTGTATTGGCGTTCGATTTTGCTTAGGTTCGTTGCGCTAAACCTTGAGAGCAGTTGCACCACTCCATAGTCCATTATGGGTAAAATGCAGGCCTGAATGATGGCCAGTTTCGTGTCTAGTTCTGTCTTTGCATTATATCCTATTATTGGGCCGAGGGCTCCTCTGACTTGCTTCAGTTTTGTCGAAGATAACACCGAGGTATTTGATCTGCTTTTGATAGTGCAACGTTTGTTGTTTCAGTTTCACCGTCGGCGTCGGGTATTTTTTCTTTTTTGAGAACATAATGCATTCTGTTTTCTCTATGTTACACTTTAACCCCCATCTCGTGTAGTAATCAACGATTGCTTCTGCTGCCCATTCAGCGCGCATAGTCACGTGATCTGGGTTTGTGGCTCTGTTGAGAATACAAAGATCATCCGCGTACTGTGAGAGTTTGAGAACTCTGATGTGGTCTTTTATGTCCCAAATATCATGGACGTATAAGTTGAAAATTATCGGTCCCAGGATCGAGCCTTGGGGCACGCCATGGGGTACCGGTTTGTCTTCGGTTATAGTAGTTCTGAATCTACCTCTCAGATTTCTACCTTCGAGGTACTAGGTAGTTCTCAATTATTTTAATGATGTTGTTGGAGACGTCTTGATTCTGAAGTTTTTTGATCAGGCCCTTGTGGTTAATTGAGTCGAAGGCCTTTGATAGGTCCGTAGATATCATAAAGATGCTGGTTTCCGTGGCTAGCGCATCAGTGATGATTTTTCCGGTACGTAAAATTTGGGTTGCTATACCTCTTGCCCTTGTGAAGCCGTGCTGGAATGTTGGTTGCAGCCGGTTGACCGTAGCCGTAAGTCTACTCAGGATCAGTCGCTCGCACAGCTTGCCCATGATGTTGAGCAGTGTGATGAGGCGGTACGATGCTGCCTGACGGTGATCTTTGCCGGCCTTATGCAGGAATATGCACGCGCCGGTTTTCCATTGCTTGCGAGAGGCACAAATGCCTCAATGAAGACTTCTCCCCCAAGTTTAAGGGCGTCTGCTTTTATTCTATCTGGCCCTGGTGACTTTTTGTTTTTTAATTTGCTCAGTGCAAGTTGCAATTCTTTTTTTGACGTTAGATCGAGCGGTTGGAACGGTGTCGTCTTTTCAGAACCTTCATCATCTTTCGATATTTTGGCCTCTTTAATTATGGCTGTATCGGTGAGCTTGTCGATCGTTTCTATTTCTGTACTGCATCCCGTGATGTTTGGTAGTTTAACGATCGGCTTCTTCAAGTTTCGTTGAATGCGCCACATTTGTGACCTGTTGTCCTGTGGATCTTGAAGTTTGTTGAGCCAGCCTTTTTCTGAGTATGTTTTCAGCACTTTTTCAGTTTCTCTCTTAGCGTGGTTGTAAAGAGTACGTGTTTCGCGTTGGAGTCCGGGGCTGCAGTGTCTCGCTTGCCATACAATTTGTTTTAGCTTGTTTCGAAAGTCTATTTGGTCGTTTACTTCCTTCGGTAGTCGTTCCTGCCTTGTTGAACTTTTCAAGGGTGCGTGAGTGTCAAGGGCTGCAACAACAGCATTTTCTATTATTTCGACATACTTCTCGCAATCGGCTTCTGTTACGATTTCTTTGTTAAGGTCGCTGAGACCTTCCCACATTGTCTGTTGGTATGCAGCTCTCAGTTTTTCGTCTTCATAAATTTTCTTTGTGTTACGGGATAGGTATTCCTCAATATTGTGTTCGATTTTCACCGTTAGCAACCAAGGGACGTGATCGGAACCAACGCTTTCTAACTGTTTGGCCTGCGCTTCTAGTTGTTGGTGTGTTATTATAGCCAGGTCCAGGATGGTATTACCTTGGCTAAAAGGTCTAGATGGTGCATCGGCGTGCTTCAGCGAGCAAATTCCGTCATTCATTGCTTTTTTAACAATGTTGCCGAGGCTTGAGTTCCTACTGTGGCCGAGGGTTTGCATACGTAAGTTCATATCGCCAATGATTATGGAGGGCTCGTCAGTTAAGGTATCCTCCAGTTCTTCTCTAGCATGGTACTGATTTGGAATTTGGATATATATTCCTTTGATCTTGATATATTGTCCAGTTGCGTGGTTAGTGAAAAGTTTGATACCCATGCCTTCTTTCTTCTTGTTTTCATTATGCCAGCCTGGAGTAACTTCCGTTTCGGCCCACCTTAGTCCCCTCTGTACATACATGGCAGTGGCTAAGTGTTTTTCCAATGCGTGGGTGAGTTTATCGTATTCTTTTATATTATATGGCTGTGTCTCAAAGTCAATCTTGCACTCGTTCAGTATAATTATAGCCGGTCTATATTTATCGACTAGTGCTTTAATTTCATGAAATTTGTTTCTTACTCCTTGTGTGTTCAGGTGTAAGATTTTAAGATTTCGTATTTTCTTGCTTCCATGGTTAGCCATTGAGATGCGAGTGTATCTTATTTATAGTGCCCATCAGCATCATCAGTGTCTGTTGCATTTGTGTTTGCATCTGGGAGAGGCCCTCTAGTGTGAGACCGCCTGTTGTCGGTGGTACTTGTTCTGTTTGCGGTTGTGCTGATTCTTTTTGAGGCAGGGTTGGAAATAGCGTTTTATTTGTGACATCTGCGTATTTAACACCCAGTCTTACCACTGAGCGTTTAATTCTCTCCTCTCGCTTTGTTTGCTTAGCCTCTGCTTGTTCCATTTGTCTAGCTATTATTTTTTGGAACACAGGGCATTTGGCATTGTTCGCGCCGTGGTCTTCTCCTTTACAATTTCTGCAGACTTTTGTTGTGGTACCCTCTAGCGTGGTGATAACTATCTGTGGTTCCTCTTGTTTGCCGTAGCACGATTGTTTAGAGTGATCGAATGCATATATATAGCATTTCTTGCACTGTATAATGTGCTTCGGGTTTTCTCTAAATGGTTCGACCTTAATCGAGGGCGCGCAGAAGAATTTCCTTTCGGAGGTTTTGGAGTTCTCTTGATTTGTGTTTGCCATCAAAAATGATGGTGTATTTTCCCTGTTTTTCCGAGTGGCTTGATTGATGTTGGTTTAATGCCGATGCAGTCTGCTATCTCGTTAGCAATAGTGTCGGTAGATTCTCCATAAGTCTCATTTTTAAGCACGATCTTGGTCGCTGGTTGTCTGTCGGCCTTCGGTTTTGGTGCAATTACTCTGGTTATCCCGCAAGCTTCAATCGTAGTGAGTAAGTTCACGCGCGCTGTCGCATTGTCCGGGTTAATTTTTAATTGGCCTCTTGTAACATTGACTTGTTCTTCGCTACTGATTCTCTGATTTTGTTAAGTGTGTCTTGATACTTAATTGCATTTTCATCCCTGATTATTACATAAGGGATATAGGTGTTTCTCTGTGTCGATGTCATACAATTGGGTGCGCCTGTACGCTGTCTTTTAGCTCCTCTAGTTACCAGTTGATACGTCGCTTGGTTAACCTGCGCAGTGCGGTCGTTGTCGCGCATTGGGTTTTGTAGTTTAGAATTTTCTATGATAGGTGGCGTCCGAACGGGTCGTGGAATTTTCCACGCGTTCAGCGTAGTCTGTACGTTGCCTACGATTCGTACTGCTTGAGTAGGCGGAGCTTGTTGGATGGTGGCGGAGTCCGGCGCGCCGCCACTCATTTCTGAACTCACTCCGGGCACCTGCGGCGGCGCTTGCGGGAGTTGCTGGCCAATATTCACATAGGTACTCGGTTCAAGAAGCGTTCTAGAGGCTTCAATGTTTTTAATCGCCTTACTTCCGCGCTTATTCTTTTTTCTTGATTTTCTGGCAGCTAAAGACAGTTGCTCGCTTTGTGAAAAGAATTCAATTAGTGGGCACTGGTTTTTGCCGCACTTACATATGAACCACTCCTCGGATGTGACGGTCTCGATGGGTATGGTAGTAAGTTCCTTCTTTATTTTTCAGCTGATTTACATATAGGTACAGGTATAGATTCTACTAATTTTTAAACAACTTTCGCATTCGCACGTCCATCGCAATCTGTCAAAAATTTATGAAAATTACGGCTTTTTTGACAGTTTGCGATTGACATGCGAATGCGAAAGTTGTTTAAAAATTAGTAGAATAGGTCCTAAGCAAAGCTCTCATTTTAAACAGATTTGTTTAAAATGAGAGCTTGCTTGTTTGCTTTGTAACTTTAGTCAGAAATATTAAAACTGATTACCTAGTTTTAATATTTCTGACTAAAGTTACCTATCTAGACCGTAGCTGATAGTTTTCCAAAAATCTAATGATGCAGTTGTATATTCACATCACAAGTTATAAAATTGTTGGTTCAAATTTCACGCTGAAATGGGTAATTAATTTTGGTGTGCATTTACCTACTATTTTTGGCAACAAAAAGTGATTTTTTGCCGTTACATTTTACTAGATTTGGTATACATAATACCTGTATACCAAATCTAGTAAAATATATATGTATTAAAACTAAGGGACGTAACGTCTGGCAAAGATTCCAACAACTGAGACCGGTTATTAAAGTAATAGAAGTACTTAGGTATACCTAAGATTTACCTACGTTGACCTGACCTCTCGAAATAACCAGCAATCACCAACGATTTCTTCCTTGAACAGTTTTCTAGTGTTCAACCATGTTCGAATACACGACGTAAAGATTTACAGACACTTAAAATATCTGCATATTAATTTTAGACGTAGGAATGGAAACAGCCTTTAATTTTCAAAACTGGTTAGAAATGCTGAAAACTTTTCTTATTGGACGTTTAGCTAGTCAATAACACCCTAAATTTTGCTAAAGAAACAAAATGCCTGAGTCTGTGTTTCCTGATAGCAACAACCTCAAGTCTTTAAGTCAAGATTGAATAGGTTACCTACTTAGGTATAGGCAAGTGTGTTCCATCTTCGACAATATCATCGCTAACCATCAGGTGAGATAGGTAACAAAATACAGTAACAGAAAAAAAAATTGGTACTTACCTAACATTTTTGCTACAGCAAATTTTACTAAAGGGTTTGGTGATAATGTACTTACCAGTACTATATTTGTTCGAATTACTGAGAACCCTCACATGCTTGTTTTTCGCATTTATTAATAGTATTTTGGTAGGCACTTGCCTAGCTGGTAGATAAAGAAATGAAAATAGGTTTTTTCAAATAATATCAACAGATAGGTAGAAAAGAGGCGACAGAGCTTGGCTTGATCATGAGCTCAATGGCGAAAGTTAAACCAAATCAGTAGCAGCTGCAACAGCAAAATAGCAGGCGCTTCACTTTAAAAGCACCATGATAGTTAACTGGATACCAAAACTCGGAGAAGCACTTATTTTTCACTTTCTTGAAAGAAGAGTTTTGCATCCCAGCTGTTGTGTTTTGATAAAGCCAACACTTCAAAGTAAATTCGCTAGAACTGTCGACTCACCCCACCTCGAGAATCAACCGCTCTTCCAAGCAGTCTTAAGAGTGTGTATTCCGTCCACTAGCGCCGCCAATCGTTTTTTATTAATTGTGGTAAATTTAAGACACGTAGATAAAAAACCGCTCTGTAGTGCACTGAAGAAATGTATCTATTATTTATTGACAGCTATTTTTAATACATAACTCATGGCTAAATAGCCAAAACGGCAATTATTGCTAAAAGTGGCCACTTTTAGCAAAAATATCGACTTTGGCAACTATTTATGTTCTAAAGTACAAAACATAACTCTCAAAACATATTAAATACATTTCTTCAGTGCACTACAGAGCGGTTTTTTATCTACGTGTCTTAAATTTACCACAAATAATAAAAAACTATTGGCGGCGCTAGTGGACGGAAAACACGCTCTTAATTGGCAAGAGGTATCAATTACGCATGGATATTAGCGTCTACCTCTAGATAAATCAAAACCAAATAGAACGCTAATTGTAGGCAGGTGCCGTAATCGTAACGCTGTTTTTAATGCTAACTTATGTAACACTTGCGCATCTGACTCTACAGACGTGTGGCTAAAGAAAAGACTTAGCTTGAAGATACAGGAATCCATAACCTACGGGGTCAGTGTGTTAATAGAGCTTAATGTTTTGGTAGCCATAAATAAAAACTATTGTAACTGACCTGCCCTAGTCCACTCCATATGTCTACTCCATAGGTCATAACACTTACAGACTGGTTTACTTAATTGTATGACGCCTTTTTTTCCAATAGGTATAGACTTTTTATAGTTAAACTTAAAAGTAAACGAAACTTTCAAGTTATCTGCTATGCGGTGGTATTTAGATACCTACATAGGTATACCTACAAATATGGAGCAAATGTGTAATTTTGACTTTGGAAAAAAAAACATTCATACTTAGGTACATAGGCAGGTAAGCATTAGCCCAGTCGGGAGTGCTTGTGATTTAAATTAAATCCCGCGTCCGCGACTTTTGGTGCGGTAGGACATTTTAACGGTTGTATTCGGTAGAAGTCCAACACAACACTCTGGTCTCCCCAGACGGAGAGTACCTTTTGAGGAATTCCCCATATAAATAGTTCATTAATTGTTTTAATCAATACTCTGCCTAAAAACATTACGTAGGTAACTATCTACCCGATCACGCAACTACATTAGCGCCTAAGAACCATTTTCGGCTGTTCGCGCCTACGTAATTGTTTTAAATAAGGTATGTAATTAGCATTATCATGAGTGTGTATCTCATATAATAACAAGCTTTATGATCTTTTAACAGCAATTCGTACAGACACCTACAATTACCACTAAAAGTAATCAGGTCCTATAATTATGAACACGCGTTTCAGAGTAATTGTGTGTCTTAACAAGCAGCTTGTAAATAAAATCAGGAGAAAGTTTAATTGATAGGTTGGTATTGGTATCTATAGCAAATTAAGGCATGGTAGTACAGAGTACCTTCTCATACATAAAGTAGGCAATCATGTAATAGGTTACCTCCAACGTTAGTACCTATAACTACTTGGTATAATTCACCATAAATGCTTTACCTACTTTATCTTCTGATTTAAAAAACAATTTCCTATTTAAATTATTACTTTGATATCAACATCTGTGATGCAACATCATAATCCTTCCTATTTACTGCATACTTGCACGTAAATTATGAATTCAATTCGGCTATTATTTTTTACTGAGACAGTAACTGGCAATATTAAAAGAGCGTGATCTGAAAGAGTGACCTAACCAAAATTTTGCAATTTTTACTGCAGACTGGCGCCATTTATCAGATTGTTGCAACAAATTATTGGACATTGCGTGCAAACTGGTTGGGCTAGACAGATAATAGCTGTAGCAATATGTAGAAGGTACGTCTTAGATTATATAACAAACACTGGCATTTATAGCAAAAATGCTGGAAGTGTTAAACCAACTGCATAGCGTGCGACCGCGTAGTTTGACGAATAAATCTCAAGTCTTCTTTGCATAATAATAATTACGTCTGCCCGTGTATTGCAGAATAGATTACAAAGAGAACTAGCTTGGTCTGGCTTTACGAAATATTTCTAAAAAATACCTACAGCCACCCACTTGCGAAAATTAGACTCTTGTTGCAATGAGAATTAATACAATGAGAAGATTATGATCTATGTGGGTAACTAAAAACCTCCTAAAATTTGCTTAGAGAGTGTCGACATAAGTGTTTAAACGAAGAGGCACTAACAGCTTCCAAAGCTTGTAGCAACCACTACTGTTTGGCTTAACTTCGCACAAAGTATCAAGAACAACCACTGAGAGCTTTTCTCAAAAAGCGGTGTTTCAGAGACAGAGAGCTTTAGAAGTGTAGAGTGTAGTCAGTTTAGTGTTGGTAGAACAAGGTTGACACTTTAGCCTCTGGCTACAACCTACCTATGTATGTCGGTACCTATGTTAGTGAGATTTATTAACGCAAAACAGTAAAATAATGCTTGAGTTATACTAGTTTGAACTAATAAGTACCTATTCTCTAAAAAGAGACGCTAAGTGAATTTATTGTTAGATGTCCAACCAATAAAATGCTTACCTACTTACATAAAATCTCGTAGAAAAAGCACTTTCAGTTTTTCCGCGATTTTCCATTGTCCTACCAAGTATCCCAATCTCTTTTTCCCTGAAAAATCCCATAACATTGTTGTAATATTCGTAGCAGATTAGGGTTGTTGCCGATTTGCCACATCGTCGAATCGTCATTGAAAAAAAAATACTCGCCGAATTGAGAAACTGTTCCTTTTTCGGAAGTCGGTGAAAAAGCATGTAAAAATACGTCATACTTTTATTTTTAAATAGTAAATTATTTTGTATTATTGTTAATTCGTCACACTTGTTTTCTCTGTACAGGTAATTATTCACAGGTTATCTTAGACAATTCAACGTAAGTAAAAATACAGTTCTTATTGCAGATACAATTAAAGTACATTACAACCAGCTAATTTACTGGCAACATTAATTTTATTAGTGTGAAGAAAACAATAAACTATTTATTCAAGGAACATCTTTCTACAATCACAGCAATATTATGAAATAATTCAAATTACATGCCATTGCCAGCAATGCTTAAAAGTATGAAAATAAAAAGGCTTGGAATATGTAATTAAGAGCATAAATCTTGGAAATGTTTTTAATTAGTAAATTTATTTTTTATTAAATAAAAATAATATTTACGTATAATTTCAAGGTCAGTGTTTTTTAAAATTGCAGAAGGGTTCATTCGATCTTATGTCTAATTTATATTAATAATCACAGTCGGCTGATATGCTTGCAATATCTTAATATATTGTAAGAAACTATTAGCTGTTAGTTTTTATACAAATTAATAAATCATGTTGATTTAAGAAATCATTTATTATACCTTTGCAAAATACAAACTTTTTGTAAAACTTCACTTAAGAACATGTTGTAGAAATTCAAAATGGTTTACAATTCCTTGACATTGGCGATTGTTCTTAATATTGATGGTATATTAAAATTTATTTTTTCAATTTCCAATTAATACGATCAGTTTCGTTTTAATATACTAAGATACTGAAATAAATTAGGTATTTTTTTTGTTATACTGTTTATATATGCTTCTGCTAAATTGAACGTTCGAGAAATACTCAATATCGTCATTTCTAACTATTGTGTTACAAAATATTAATTAAATTTTACGATTTCTTCAGTAGGAGGATGATGGATAACCAACTGCTTCTTTACATGAGCAAACGCAGCACACATGGCTAAGTGTGTTTTCTCATCGATGGCATTCAATCGTAAACTATGAGCTATTAAATTGTGAATTTTATATTAATAATTATTTTAATCGACTTCTACGACAGTCTACTGGCGATCTTCTTGTGTATGTCACGCGCTGCTGGGGCGAGGCCATCGAGAGACACGGCGAAGCACTTGCCGTGTCACTCGATATCTCGAAGGCCTATGACAGGGTCCCAGCTGGTTTTTGTAGCTGGATATCAGACTTCCTCAGTGAACGGTCGATCCGAGTAGTTGTTGTCGGTTGCTCCTCCGATCTCATGGCTATCGATGCCGGAGTTCCTCAGGGGTCTGTTCTCTCTGCAACTCTTTCCCTGCTGCACATCAATGACCTTCCTATGACCGTTTCAGAAAGATACTTGTCCAGTGCAACAACCAGCGGGAGTGAAGTCCGTTCGTTGAGAAAGGCCATGGTAGAGCGGACAAAGGATCATGACCAAAACCAGTCTAGAAAAGTTGCACGTATGAAAACCAAATTAATATACAAATTATTTGCTTATTTTTACAAGCTTTTCACTTCAGGAATTTTGTTTTCGTGTCCGGAATTATGATTTTAAGATAAACAGTAAATTAACGATTGGTATATTTCCGTATAGTCATGATGGACGTTTCTTTCTCTTCATTTGTACGAGTCACGTAAGTATGAGCCTTTACATAAAAACATCACGAAAATAATATTAAACTCATAAATAGCTAAATAATTAGTGATATCATCATCATAACGTAGGTATTGTATAATTATGTATTTCATAGTTCCGTTGTGAAAATATTTATTTTTGTGTTTCTTCTCACGCAAATGCAACTGTCAAGGCAGATGACAGACGTACCGGTAGGGATGGTAATTATTCCTAAACAAGATCGATTTTTAAATCTATCCAAATCGCAGGAAAGAATCGATTCAACAATAAATTGACTTCTGGTAGATCGATTTCCTAGAGATAAATTCGTTGGTTACCCTCAAAGTACTGAATCCTAAAAAGCACGGTAGGTTGAAAAAAAAGTTGTTTTAGTTGTTGTAGTAATGTCACATCAACGCTGCAAGGCCATAAAAAGCAAGTTAATTAACAGCTGTTCTTTTATTTTGTTTTTAACTAACTTGGTTGTTTTGTACCTACATGAGTGATCTGTGGTCATTTTATAAGTTGCGAGTAGTTTAGACACAATTTTTAGGTTATCTCCGAATTTGTTTAATTACTTTAAAACTCGGATACATGTATGAAAATGAACACTTTTATTTAATAGTATATAAAGCGTAGTCTATAATAAATAAAGATTTATTGTGTTTCAACTTAAGACGGATTTCCATACATCGTTGGTCATGATCCTTTGATCTTCAGCCTTGTCTCCCAGTTGGGTGACGACAATCTGGTCACTTTTAACGCCACCAAAACTCAGGCGTGTCTTTTTACCGCAAAAAAGAATCGTTTCGACCAAACTCTTAGTTTTCGCGGTATATCTGTTCCTGTGAGTGATGGGCTCGAGCTCCTAGGCATGGAGTTGACATCCAGTCTGAACTTCGGCGCCACCATTGATTACAAAGCCAAAACTGCCGCTAAAAAGCTGGGCATCCTGAATAGAGTGAAGCGATACTTCAGGCCTGGACCGCTTTTAACCCTTTACAAAGCACAAGTCCGATCCTGCATGGAATATTGCAGCCACTTTTGGGATGGCTCAGCTAAGTACCAGCTTGCCGTGCTTGACTCGGTGGAACGCAGAGCTAAGAGGCTCATCGGCGACGAAAAACTGGTGGATGCCAAGCTTCACAGCTTGGATCATCGCCGCAAGGTTGCCTGCTTGTCGGTCTTCTACAGATTGTACTTCGGTGAGTGTGCCCAAGAACTCCACGACCTCATTCCACCGGCCTGCTTCTACCATCGGACATCCAGACGCACTGCAACTTACCATCCCTATCTGGTTGCTATTCCACGAATTCGTACTAAGCGTTTCCAAACGTCTTCTATAATGCGCACAGCAAAGGAATGGAACTCTCTGCCTGCGTCTGTGTTTCCGAACACCTACAACCCTAATCTCTTCAAAGTTAGAGTAAACAGGCTCCTTCTGGGTAAGCTCGCTCCATCGTAGGCTTGGTCTCTGTCATCTCTGACCAAGACGAAAGTCAAGAGCAAACCAATCTCAAATAAAAAAAAATATTAGGTACGAACATTTACAAAAAATGCCAAATCGGTCAAGCCTCAAGTGATCCTCTCTTACCAGCAAATGTCTTTATTGTTTTTTTTTTAAGATGATATTGTACCTAATGGCTCACTCGTTAACATTGATCAGTCATATACCATCTGTCGAACACAATAGAGTGTTTGATAGATTGAGGCTGTCCCAACACCTTTTATGTAAACGACTGTCTTTTGCCTGCGACTTCGTACGCGCATATTCTATTTTTCCCGTTCCGTTCCGTTCTGTTTTTTCGTTCCTATACTCCCTCAGTAATCTACGTGCTAAATTTCAGTTTTCTACAACTACTAGTTTTGGCTGTGTCAGTTACTGAGTCACCAGTGATGGAAGAATTTTATTAACATTTATTATTGATAGTGTTGTACCTACAATTTAACCTAAATTTTCCTCAGGGTTATCCCGGATATTTCGAAGGTACTAGCCTAGCTCATGTCGGGCCTAACAATTTATGTTAAAAGTAAGGTATCTAAGTCATTGCAGAATGACGTCAAATTAAGTTCGATGAATGATTAGTAGTTCCGAACAGGTAGGTTCCTTAAATTACTCGGCCATGTTATTTTCCTGTTAGTAGGTACGACGATGAAAGGGGAAGAACGGCTGGGTGACGGGATATCTGAAAATACTCCCTACGTAAACGCCCAGACAAGGGTAATTAACTGATTAGTCACCATAGTGACGAGTTTTACAATCACATTCTGAGTCTTTTTGAAGGAATAGCTCTACTCTATGGAAATGAAGTCTCGAGTCGAAGACGATAATTTCAATAAATAGCAAGCAATAACAGTAAATTTGATTAAAAGACGCTGAGACGGTTAGTCGAGTGGAGGAAATAACTTAGAAACTGGCTGTGTCTGTGTTACCCGTGACGGATAGTCAAAATCCAGAAAATCTGACAACAGTCTTACTAAAGGTACAATTCCGATCTTGGGGACCGCGCCGCGCGACGGCGACCGGCCTAATTAAAACCTCATCTCAGCAGCTTTTAATTTAGCGATAATATCAGTAGCTAAATAATCACAGTTGGTTTGGTAATCCCAAACCAACTGTGATTATTTAGCTACAAGCTCCTACTTAAACCTCCTAATTAAAACTTCATCTCATCACTCACCTTTTAATTTAGCGATAATGATGTAATTATTGTAATTAACTGGCCAAAACGTTACAACGATCTCATTTCTCTCGGTCCACTGTGTCAAGGCTAAAGACTTTATCGTTCATCGTTTGTTTTTACGCTCTGATACGTTACCCCTCATTTCAATGAGCAAAACAAAAAAAAAATGTCTTGGCTCTACTTGTGGTTAAGCATTATTTACGAAATTTTCGTACTTATGGTACATTAAAAATCCACAATTGTCATTTACGAAAGCTCTACACTGCATACATATATAACCCAACAAATATAGATAAGATACCTATATCTGAAACATAGCTGCAAGCTGCAAGAAATCTAAATATTTTCTCAGACTTTCTTATTCATAGCCATTTCACCTGTCTCCCTGCCCATCGATGCACTTAAGCGTTAACAATTACAAAGCAACACTATAGATCGCTATCAAACAATTTAACGATCTTGAAATATTATCTAGCCATCAATCAACAAAATAAATTACCATATTTTCTGTCAACAGCCGCACTGGTACTTTGAAAACCGCCCGTATTGGTACGGCATAGAGGTGAAGTGACTGTGTAAGTTCGATTGTCTTTGCCTGCAGTGAGTTCTCAGTTCGTCAGGTTGCACACACTCGGTACAATGAAAGTGGTGCGGCGTCTGCAGCCGGTCTGGCCGCGCCGTCAGCCTGCGAGCCGCAAGCCAGTCCACCAAGCACTTTCCCGAACCGCGCACGCGCGTACGTTCGCCTGTGTTACAACACTCGAAAACGCTCCGGAATTACGTGATTCCATTTAAAGCCATTCCCATTCAAAGTGTAACTACAAGCAAATTCGACTGATTGTTATATAAAACTATTAAGTAACGGGCCTACGCCAGTCTGATCCCGTGTTGTTTATGTGAGCCTCGTGTGTCGCACACGACAGTTTTCAGCGGTGTAACAAGCAGCGCAGAAAAGCGGGAAATCTGGGAGCGAGCGGCAAACAAACTTATTGCAGGATCTTGGGTGAGTGAGAAAATACACACCATTCTTTATCGTAGCTGATACAATGGCATTACGTATAATTTTATGAAGTAAATAATAGCTTCACTGTTCAGTTATTACAAATATTCGTTATTCCGCGTATGTGTACCGCGTACATACACGAGTATGTAACGAGTTCACGATGTTACAGGCAGAAATTTATTCGTTGCAAAATAAAGTAAAGTACTTTTTGTGTGAACAAAGAAATACATAAAAAATAATTAAGTTACAACACAAATAAATAACAACAACGTACAACTATTCATCAATTAGAGCAGCATAGCAACCTATTAAAACTTTCATGGAAATTACGCTTTTCCGCACTCACGCTTTTTATTTCATACATTTTATTATGCGAACGTTTTCTGCAATTGCTTCATAAAATCACATTAGCATTCCAAACTTATGTAAATCTATGATCTATGAATCTATTACCAATGGGGAGTATCTAATCCATTTCAATCTTTGACGCAGTTTTCATCAATAAAAACAAAAAAAAAAACTGAAAAAATATTCATCTAAGTAATGTTTAAGAAGCAAGAAGTAAAGGGCACGATGTAACGAAAACGAAACCAGATTTCGAGTCCAATGTCAAAATAATAAAAAAAAACAATACCGACGAATAAGGCGGCGCGCGGCGACGACGTTATGTCAAGAAATACTCGCGAGCCTATAATTCCGAGGAACTGTTTCCGAGTTCGTAACCAATACAGCGAATCATGAAAAACCATCTACGCCTGAATGCGAACCGCAATCAATTTCCTACGTAATCACTCAAAACTATCATTACGTTAACTTGCTGTTCTTCATTATCGGCCTCATTGCGAAAAGCTATTTGAAATGCGAACTTCAGAGGGGTTTTGTTTTGGTTGGAAAATCATCAAATGACTCCTCCCGCTCTGGGCGGAGCGAAAGAGTGCCAGACTCCTACTGACTATAACCCACCAGTGTTTCTCCGAATACCCTTTGCGATCCAGCTTCCATCCAGAAAACCACATCCGATTTCTCTAAGTTTTTACAAGATTTGACATTAATAAAAAAACTTTTTTATAGAATAATATAACCGACTTCCATAAAACACAATAAAGCATTAAAATAAGATACCCGCCGAATTGAGAACCTCCTCCTTTTTGGAAGTCGGTTAAAAATGTAGGTGAGTCGATATTGCGACTAGATTTTGCACTTTTTTAAGAACGAGAATAGGCCATCTTATCATTACTTAGAACTTGTTTTTATGAAAACAAAAGTGGCCTGTTCAGTTATCAATTACTTTTTTGTTATTTCTAAATAAGGAAAACAAAAAAATCTTTGAACAACTAAGTATTTACCTACTAAAGTTTGTTGTACTTTTGGGATCAAAGAGCATACAAATTCTTACGTTTGTTAAGATTATTGGGAAGCTTATTTTGTTATTATTAGATAACTACTTATTAAACGATACTTATGACATAGTAAAACATTTGAGTTACACATGATTTAAAAAGCGGCCAAGTGCGAGTCGGCCTACAAAACTACATGATCAATATCCCATGACCCGCCTATGCGAATCACGTTTGCTTAGGAATATGATCGACCCAGGAGATTCAGAGCAAACAGCTGTGTCATACACAGCCACACGAGTGTAGGAACAAGTCACTTCCAAGCTGCCTGAAGCATTGATAAGTACTATCAACTACTTTAGACTGCTTGAAAGGTAAGTAAGTTTAATTCAAAGTAAGTGTAAAGAGTAGACCAAAGGAAAAGATATACATACATACCTATGTACTCTCGAAAAACAGTTCCCTTTTTGGGGCGGCAGGAAAAAAAATAGGGAAAAATTATATCTAAGGAAAATTTTGCACAAAATAATAATCAACACGAATTTGTAGGTATAGAGCGATAAGCAAAACAAGGATAATGGCCACATCTACTTCATCTACTACCGTAGTATCCACAAACATAACTGAATGTTGCATTAAATTGCTTAATAACGATAAGAATCCAAATCATGATAACGCTGTTTCATATAAAATTTTGATTATAAATGAAAATTAACACTAAACGGAGGAAAATCAACAGTCAACAAACAAGAAAATAATAATATGTTGTAAACGAGCACAAAGTAGAACACGCACTTGGAAACGAAGCTTAGTCACATCGTAACATAAACTATAAAGATAGATGCATAGTGTATACTTTATTGTATACCAACATTTGAACAAACCTATCACTAACTTAACTGCACTAAGTTCTGTCTGAGCATTGCGAAAGAGAAAATATCTAGGGTATAGGAATATGTATGTCGACAAGGGAGGGAAATACACTAGCCAAGTGCGATTTGGACTCGCAAATATTATTTGTGTAGGTATGTCATGTTATTTTAAAACCATGGACTTCTAGTTTTCCTGTAATCCGCAAGTAAAAGAAAAGTAAACGTGTTTTATTTTATAACCCTTCACAATAAGCCTTTTACTTTGATGTGTCACACTGCATAGTATTTTTTTTCAAATCCCCATAATTGAAAAGTTATTCGCGTGTGTACCTTTAAACTCGGAGTGTCAAGTCGTTTTTGAGAAATCCACAGAAATAATTGATGTAAGTAAGTACTCTTGCCAGAAAACAGTCGGAAGTTAAAAGGTATGCGTCCTAAGATACTATTACTAAAATAGGTATCACCTTCTTACTTAAACGATAAAAACAACTTTCTATGCTTAATATCCAATCATGATCTGAAACTAAACGAGCAATAGTTATTTCAATTTTAGATAAGTCGGTGATACTTCACAGATCGCATTAATGATATACGTTCCGACTATTTCCTCGTTAAAACGCTTAGATATCAATATTAAAACTTAATTTTCATCTTTATCAACAACTGCACAGCGACAATCTCGCAACAGGTTGTAAAGGATCAGGTTGCAGATGTGCAGATTGCACTTAATTGAATATCTCAATAGATCGTTATCACGGTAGCAGTTACTCAATATTTGTTGTGGTGGATCCTTGGCGGCCGAGTACGCCGAGCACGTGCGCTGCATTAAGCAAGTGGCCGCACACCGGCGGGCCACAGCGACCAGCCGCTTGCAAAACGCATCGCTTTCTAATCACTAGAACCTTCGAAAACACAGAAAAGTGCTATAATTAAATCATGTACTACACGCCGTAGGCGCTAAGCATGTGATTTAATCAATGCGTCACTTCACACGCTAACGTTGCAGTCGTTACGTGAGCTCTACACAGATGTCTTCAGCGCATTTTCCACAATTTTTCTCACCGTCCATTCATTCACAGCTGAATGACAGGAAACTACAACACTCTGCTATTCATTTTCTCAGTCGATAATTATTGGAAGATACAACCAACGAACTGTTATTAGAAAGCCGTGAATATAATTGATTACACTTAATGCCTATTAACACTTAATTTCCTGAGTTTCGTCGGTTTTTAAAGTAGCAAAGTTCATATAAGTATACCTACGAACAGTGATCGTTAACCTTTAGTTAGACTAGATTATTATCAATGCTAAGCTCTGTGATAATATTTTGGTTCAAGCTCTAGAAATTCAGTAATATTTGCTTTCCGCATAAATTATGTAATTGATGTGTCTGCTGATCCAAATCACTGCAAACTAATAATACATTAGGAGGAAGCGGTAGTGCACTCGTAGTGATTCAGGATGAACTTTGCATGATCATAATAACATAATATTAAAATGATAGATGGGTTGTTGATAACGTAACAGTTACCTAGGCGAAATTATTATTTGCCCCATGTTTGTTCTTGCGATCTATGGGTACCTAATGTAATTTTAATAACATTTTAATGCATGATTCTGTCAATAGGTCCTCAGGAAAAGTTGGTGAAGTGTGAAAGTTCATAGCAAATTGCACAACGATATCGTTTGATACGGCAGCTGTGCAGTGCAGTGCAGTAGGTGAATATGTAAAATGAGTTGCACAACGGTTGCAGAACATTACGTCCCGGCGTTTTAATGCTCCGTTTTCTGCATTACGGCATTAGACGAACACAGTCGTGTGTAAGATAAAACCGGGTTACTGGCTTCGATTACAAACTGTCTTTCACAATCGGCTTGGAAAAAGGACACAATGACACAATGCGACAAACTAGGCAAAACACACTAGTGTTTTATTTAATTCTACACACACACACGCATTGGAATTTCCAATAGTCTTGAAATCAATACAGGAAAATAGAAGTGATTGAACTTAACCACTTAACTATAACTACTTCATTCTCCAAAACAAAATACATGAGTTAAGTATCGATTACATCTGGTTACGTAGCTCATAATCCATGATCTTACCGACTCATTACGGCACGTTGCTTGGCCATTACTAACTTAAATATTACTATATCTGCCGGATGATAAGCAACTCAACTGTTCCGTTACAGTTGTCAAATACATAGCTTCTAAGCTGATACTTAATAGGTACAAATATTTCAAACACCTGTAACATTATACGAAGAGAAACTTCCCTTTGTGTCAATATAAAATGATATACGACTTCAAGTTTATAAACTGAATCAATCAACAATCATGTAATGCAAAACCAAACGTGATGAGACTCGAATATGTTCCCTTCCTCTATGACGTGGTGGTCGATTTCCACACAATATACTGGCAGATTGAACGATATAAAGTAGCTTATAATGCCGTTATGAATTCTATCTTAATCAGATAAATCTATTGTTCGTTCCATTCATAGAAAGTTCTTGGTTTTCATGATATTCTCTTTAGGTAGCTGGTTTCTTTCTACATGCATTACTAAGATCTCAATTATTTACGGACCATTCAAGATTAAACTCATTTATTTCATTCTTGGTCAAAAGGCTCTACCTGAATTTTATGTGTGAGTGTAACGTGACTTAGATTTATAGATCGTTTGATTCAAATTGTCACAACACACTTGGACAGTGCTGATCGTAAAAATTGTCGAGGAAAATATATTACGAAATTAAACGCATATCTATTTTTGGTTTCCAATAAATCTGATCACAAATGGTTGATTGAACCATGCCAAGGCAATCAAGCCATTTTCGTTTAAATTTTTCGAATAGATTAAGTTAGTTAGATGGTTTCAAGGATTGACTTTTTCAAGAATGTCGTTCACCTACAAGTAAGTGCATTGCCTTGGCTCAGATTGACCCGGCCAGTAGCCATTAATCTGCTACGTTTTTAATATGCGCAGATATAGACGGGTACCATTGGTATTGCAATAATCGCGACATACCACTCGTAGCGTGATGAAAACAATATGACATTATAGTTTTACTATCCGCTCGACAATCGACTACTGTCTGCCATTTATATAACTCTGTTAATTATAACTTTACCGTTAATTTTACGATTATCAACAACGCCATTGGTGACAAATGATTCGGATAATTGGAATATTAACACGGTTTATCGGGGCATTTCTAAAATTATATAATTGACTAGCTTCTGCCAGCGGCTTCGCCCGCGCTTATTTGCTATTCCAGACTATAATCTATCTTTGTTCTAAATTTCATTAAGATCCGTTAAGCCGTTCTGGCGTGATTGAGTAACAAACAACCAAACTTTCACATTTTTTTTTTTTTCATTTTTTCTATTGATTGTAGCGTTATGAAAAGTATACTGTAACCTGCTCAGGAGTATGAATAATAATTGTACCAAGTTTCATTAAAATCCGTCGAGTAGTTTTTGTTTCTATAACGGTTTTACAGACAGACAGACAAAAATTTTACTGATTGCATTTTTGGCATCAGTATTGATCCCTAATCACCCCCTGATAGTTATTTTGGAAATATATTTCATGTACAGAATTGACTTCTCTACAGATTTATTATAAGTATAGAAGATAGATATAGATAGATATAGATAGATAGAATAGATATAGATAGATAATCAATTTAGTTGATGCTTAAAATTATAAATTAAACCTATCGATCTCAAGTAATTTCCACTTTATAACAAAAGAATGTAAGCTGATTTTAGAACAAGGACATTTTGCTATTTAGATGTTTTTAAATGTAACCTTCCTTGCGTCACGTTCTTTGCATTAGCGGGCACCATAACAAAACTGACACGTTTCTTGTGCCTTGCCCCCTGCACGATTGAACACAGATTTTTTCTTAGTACGCCAGTGTCTTACTTCGCAGAACTTACCGACCGTTCGCCCCAAGTCGGGCTAAATCATACTCGTACTATTGTTTTTTTTTAATTTGCGGACGCGTTGTTTACCTACCATTTGGCTAGATTTGCACTTGATATGGATATATAAAAATCACACAACCTGATTTGTAGAGAAACTAGTACAAAAAGGCAAAATTTATTTTTAATAGACTGTTCTGATATAAATAAAGCTTGTCCAAAGTCAAAGCATCAACTCAAGTTATAAACTAACTCTAAAATCAAAGACTAACCACATGTTGACTGATACATTACATCACAAAACCAAACAATAGTCCGCGAAATTGCTCTTTCAATACGAATAATTTAAAAAGACATTATCAAAGTAGAGCAGTAATCCATCTCGTTGCTATTTTTCTCGTGAGACCTCGAAAACGGCGGCCTAATGGGCGGCGCATTACCACCGGCGACCTTAATATGTCGGTGACATAACATACATAACTGTTACGTCCGAGTTCTAGTCCGATGCTCCCAAACTATTGTGTCTCATAATACTTATCCTATACAACGTACTGCAGCTGTTTCCTAGTTGTTGCATCAAAAGACAATTTTCTTATAACAACTTATATATAACATACATTCGTTGTGTCCGGACTCCGTAGCTTGGTGTTTACTCATTCTTGTCTTCTAATATTTGTGACGGTTTTGGCATGATTCGAAATAGTCGAAGCATTACCTTGAACTACTGACTTAGCTCCATGTTCCATGATTTTCTCGAATAAATTCACGCAACATCAGCATTTTTAACTTGACATATTTGAATAATAAATATTGTGTCTAAACGGCCTTACGAACTCGTAAGTGATTTTAAATATAAACAGTGTAGGTGCTCGTCACGTAACGATTGCACTGCGGGATACACTTGCAATAACGCACTGAAGATAGTACAGATTTTAAGTTGGAGGCATGACACCTTTTTAAAATAGTGCCAAAATAAGTTGCAAGGTTGTAGCAACCGTCAAGGACTGATAAATTATTAATGATCAGTCATGAATTTGCACGCACATGTTTTAAAAGGCTCATTCTAATTTCAACACCACTTTATTTTCTTGAAGTTGTTATTAAAACAATTTAAAGTTTAGAATGGTGGTTGTCTGCATAAATATCCACTAACAAGAGCTTCCTTAAGATGGAAACTCCTTGCTCTATAATTGTGTATAATAAGGTAAACGGTAATAGTATCCACCTTGTCTTAACTGCCACTTACTAGCAAGCTTCCTCTTGACTTCCTTATTTAACATTAAAGTAGTTCTAAATAAACAAACCAACAAATCAAAGAATATGAGCAAGGCGTGGTAAACATAACTTATGTTAAAATGTTGAGCAGCATTTAAGTGAATCAAAAGTTGTTATACTAGAAGTGCGGCTATAAATAGTAGATATAGCTAAAGGTTGGCGGTGCGAAATCTCGCTCACCTGACGCCTCAGCAGCAAACTTTAAAGCCAAAGCCATAAATTAAATTCCCATACAATGTGACAATGTCTGCACATAGATAGACACGATTCTAGATGCGTTGATAAATTATTTGGCTTATCAGACCGTGTCGCGCATAGCAATGATCGGGGTTTCAGCTCGAACGCCTATTGCATGCCAATCGTTTCATACTGCCGCACTGTTTACACAATCATCAACGTTCCTTGTGTCATGATGCTTTTCTAATAACTATATAGATATCAGGGTAGATACATTATCTGTAAATGGTGTAATTGCGATATGAATCACGCCAAGTTCTCTTGGAATCAGTGTAGCAGAAACAATGCCTACAGCCTTTGTATGTGTCTACTTACATACTTGCACTGCTTGAAAGTACGCACTAGGATAAGATACTGCTTTCTGCAGCGGTTTTATGTTTAAGAAAGTTGCACTGGAACTTAACGCTTCAGCATGAATAAGTGCAGCAAGTGTTTCTCTACGGCATTAGAATGCATTTATCTCAACTTTATGACATTAGCACTTTATTTTGTGTTCACATCACGTCTTGTTGTAGTACGTTCCAACGCATACAGGAGGTAAATAATGAGGTTCGTAATGATTTACTTATTTTCCTTATTCGCAACGTGATTGAAATGTCGTTTTCTATGATTTCCTGACGTATCAAATCTTCACCTCCAACCTGAAAGTTATTGGTAATCAATTTTCTAACAACTTTCATCGTGGTAGTGGAAAAAGAAATTCTATACGGTTGCCACTGGAGAAGCTAAACCAGACCGACTCTCAAGAGAAAACAAATACTTTCGCTGACTGCCAACTGACCCAGTCCTGTACAACAGCATCTGAGCTGCATTCATTACCTCCCACTCAGACGTCACTATTACTATCACAGTGTATTAACTTACAGAGCTACAGCCATTCTTTGGCATGTGCTAATTACATAACTACTGTACTCCTCAGTTCTTTCACCACAGCTAATTTCTTTCTATGGAACCTTCTGTTTAATAAAACATCTAGAAAAAGAAATTTCCCAGCAGAGTGGCGTAAACATGCAAATGTCGTGTATTGTTGTGAATACGCGTCTGTTTTTAACGAACTTGTTAACAACGAATGAGCTAATTTGTATGTAGCTTCGAAAAGGTTTTTCTCATTACAAGCGCGAAGACAATTGTGTAATTAATGTTAAAAAAAATTGTACCCACTGAAATCATAAACCCCTAATTAAAATTCTTATGTTTCACACAGCTGGAGCATTTCACTTGTACACACTCGCTGTGTATTCATTTTCGTATGATTGAATAACTTCCTTTATTTTTAATTATATGCTTTGCAGACTAAACAAGAGCAGAGTAGTAAATCAAACCTGCATGTATATTAAGTCGTATTGTTTCGTCGACTAATTGTACAATTAATATTGTCTACTGTCTGTCTGCAATTTCAAACAAATCTAATTCGTAATTGCTACTATTGTCATTGCTTTGAGTACGGGAATTAAGAATGGCATTTTTTTAATCGATGAACTTTCATGCTTATCACGGTGCATAAATCCTCTACGTGCAAATTATGTATGTAACGATAAAAAGTGCGAAAAAACTAGAGCTAAATAATTGTATGCGATTTGGATTCCACCTATTCTTCTCTTGGATGTAGTTGTAATGATTCCCACAAAGTATTGTCCAAATCTGAATAGAGCAGCCTTTGCACCAGATTCTGCGGCACGTTTCCATTAATTCAGTGCCGTTATCTGGTCATGATCAAAGAAAGCCACTAGGCATACTTTTATCTCGCTGGTTTACCTGTTTTCCATAAAGTTTGGTACGTGTGACCTCGTGACTTACTATCCTAGTGAAAGATGCGCAAGCGCGGCGGCCAGTGCCAACAAGGTCTCTGCACTCAGTGCTTTCTGTTGCACTCCTAGGCAACTCTCGCGCCAACTGGCGAGTGGTTCCATCAATTAAATTTAAAACTACTCTTTACGACCATAATTTTGTTCAACAAAAATAACTAGCAAATAAAGCTTTTTCATTTATTCTCCTTTGTAGGTTAATAGGTTTCCTAAAAAGGATTGCAAATCTATGCTCATATTTCTTTAAACTATCTCTATTTACACAAGAGTGAACAGAATGCAATTTACTCTGCGAAACGTTTTAATGCATTAGTTTATTTGATTTCAATGTCAATGAAAATTTTATTTAATGATGTCTTCCGGATTATCACTTTCATTTTTATACGGTAGTTTATTTACCATCATGAGGATATCCCGTTGCCAATGCAAATATCTGCAGCAAGTATAATGACCAAGAAATTAAAATAACATTAGTGAGGACAGGAATTAATTAAATAAGTCGAATGTTTTCTCTGCAATTGAAGTTTATACGAAATGGTCAGTTTTCCTCTTATCCTAACACAGGATTTTAGACTGTTGGTGCAAAGCAATTTTAAAAACATCATGATCATAAACCTATATTTATTAAACAAACGTAAGATAAAACACGAATCAAATTATTTATACTTAATTTGTTTAGGTAGTTAAAAAAAGGTAAAGAACCTTGATGTGTCTTTTTATTAAAAAACTCAGTTTAAGAATAAAATACAACTAAAAACCGATTTAAATACAGCAATAATGATTACTAAATCAATTGAACCGTTAGTTTAAGCTGTAGTTTATATGATAAATATGTGTTTGTGCAAACACTCACATCAAGATTGTTTACCTCTTTTTAACTACCTAAACAAATGGAGTATACACATAGATAGGTACCCAATTTATGAACAGCTATTATTATATACTAGTCATTACCATTTGATTTATTACTGCAACCAAGAAAAAATTAAAAAAACAACAAAAATATTGATAACCGGTTTAAGTAGCTAGTTTGACAACAACATGCAATTTTAAACAACAGCGGAAAGTCCATCAACCACTATCCACCCAATAAATCGTGCTAAATTCTTTAATTGGAAAAAACTATATCAATCTAGGTGAACGAGCAAAACTAGATACTAGGACTGGCCTAACCGGAGCTTTTTCCGTACAATTGACAGTTACGTTATGCGTAGTCACTCTATCATTACAAGCTTTAATTATTTATTTAAGCAGAGCGTTTATTCGCCTTACCTTACCTACCTTCCTTACCTTTCATATTAATTATTTTCTCGTAAGCCAACTTTCACAGGAAGAATACTGTATCTCTACAAATCGTTCGATACTTATAATCATTGTTCGCTACTGCTCAAAATATGTACCTCTATAGTTGATTCGTTTGAGCATGGCAAAAACGGTCATTGGCCTTTCCCAAATATGTTTTTTTTTTAAATTAATTTATCTATCACAGTTTGCCGTGAAACGACAATACATATTCCATTTTTTTTATACATAAATCTTAAAAGAACACAGGACCACTCATTGTGGGACGCTTTCTGAATTGAGATTTTTGATTTAAGAACGTGTGAAAACTTTATCACCCAATTTTTACAGTTTTTCAGGCTTAAGTACAGATTGACAAATACAGATACTAATCTTCAAATTCATCTAATTTTTAAACAACACTCGCATTCGCATGTCAAATAAGTTAATTTCTCTATATTTAACTTTTTTCGCGACTGAGATGCGGTTGGTCAAAAATTTACCAACGACAAAAATTAAAAATACATCGATAAAAAAATATTTTGAAATGCAATATATTGACATTACATGGCAATTTTTCATACGTAAAATGATAACAAATGTTGATTCAGGACGGTTTCATATCATCAATTTTAATGTTTGCGGGTCAATGACCGCTACTGCAAAACTAAAACACAACAGCTATAGTTGGAGTCACAGTTTGTCTTCGAACAACGATTCTTTCAATGATTGCACTTGAGATTGCTTTTATAGAAATCAACAATAGATATTATTACGCACCACCCACGAAGAGGAAGTAATACAACATGTCCGACGCACTTCCACGTCTTTTTATTTTGAACGATATTCAATCAGTGCTGGGAGGAAAAGAAACCATTGCCCAAGAGTGCCTACCATCAATGTTACTCATGTAGTGACGTAATAGTGTATGCGTATAAAGGTACCTAAGTTGTAATGTGTATTTTTCTATCCTAGCCTTACTTTGTAAATAAATTAGATAGAGTAAAAGCGTGGTGAAACAAAGCCATAATAATTGAGTAGTGGTGTTAACTGTTTTATCTAATTACAGAAATAAACTAAATAAATAATCAGGTGAGATAGTGGTCAAACGCGTGCCTATCAAAAGTAAAAAAAAAAACAAATTAAAAAATGTAAGATTAGGATAAGATTTCATCGAGGGATAGCTAAAGTGCTGACGTTTCGGTACCTAACTCTATCACCATTGCGTTTCGTACAGCGCGACGCCATGTTTCTGACGATCCGACCCTCGTTTTTCATTTGAAAGCATAAAGCATTTTACTATTAAATGATATGTTTATAATCTTATCATTTTAATTAATTGCATAGACAAGCATTAAGATATAGTTAGGAGTTTGTGGTTATAAAAATGCATGCATAATTTACAGAAATACAGAGAAAAATTATAATAAATAATTATAAATAATTATTATATATATTTACCTAACACTTTCAAAATAATAACTAGTAAGCATTTAGTTTATTTCTTAATTAAAAACACAATCTCTAATGAATATAATCTTCACATCTATGGGTGTTTATGTAATAAATAAGAGGCAATGAAGTAGGCTCTGTGAGAACAATCTCATACTTTCTCCATTGAAGATTACTAGAGCAGGTTTTTAATGCCATCAATTTAATCCTATCAGTAAGAAATATGATTAATGGATTGTAGTAGTTTCTAGCCTTCGTTAGTGCTGATGACAGTGTGAAACAATAGAACAGCTTAGTGATTTATTATATAGGTACTAGTTGACCGGGAAAACGATGTTTAGCTAAATAAAAAAAAGTAAGTAGGTACCCTACAATCTATTCTCAGACCTACTGAATGTACAAAAAAAATCATAAAAATCGGGCAAGCCGTTTCGGATGAGTTAGATAACAAACACCGTGACACGATATTGACATTAAACTGACTTTCACCCACCACTTCGTACGCGCATATCCCGTTTTTCCCTTTCCCGTAGGAAATTCGTGAAATCCTACGGGCTTAGTACACCCCTACGGAGTGTAAGGAAGCTACATGCCAAATTTCAGGTTTCTACAAACAGTAGTTTCGACTGTGCGTCACTACATATTATAAATTATAAAATTATAATAAATCTGTAGAGAGGTCAATTCTGTACATGAAATATATTTCCAAAATAACTATCAGGGGGTGATTAGGGATCGATACTGATGTCAAAAATGCAATCAGTGCAATTTTTGTCCGTCTGTCTGTCGGTCTGTCTGTCTGTCTGTCTGTCTGTCTGTATAACCGTTATAGAAACAAAAACTACTCGACGGATTTTAATGAAACTTGGTACAATTATTATTCATACTCCTGAGCAGGTTATAGTATACTTTTCATCACGCTACAACCAATAGGAGCAGAGCAGTGAAGGGAAATGTTGGGAAAACGGGAGAAGTTACTCCATTTTTTAAGCTTCCGTCGCGTGTGCAACCTTAATGGTGAAAGCTACACAGAAATCATGTATGACGGAAATGTTCTCCTTAAAATAATATAAAAAATATCCAACGACAGCATATGTCTATCTTTTATGATTGACGAACAATAACACGTGTAACTCCCGATAGCTTAGCAGTTCGAAGATTTCTGATTGTATTTGTCTACTCTTACGTTTATAAAACTCTCAGTCGTCCCTAATTAAAATTAATAAAAGTTAACATTATTAAATATTCCATAAAAAAAGAATCATAGAAATCGGAATATACTGAATCATGCTATAAGGATTATTTTTGTCATTTTTGTGGTCGCGAACGCACAGGCAGGCGGCTAGCTTGGCGCCTAGAGGCTAGCGAGTAGCTTCGGAAAACGGCTTACGACAGTTTGCAATATCCTTTATTAATTATAATGTCGAGGGGAAGATGTTATAATTTCGCTTTACACCAAACGAGTAATATTATAAATGTGAAAGTTTGGTTGTTTGTTACTCAATCACGCCAGAACGGCTTAACGGATCTTAATGAAATTTAGAACAAAGATAGATTATAGTCTGGAATAGCACATAAGCTACTTTACATCCCGGAAATATGTTCCCTAAGGATTAGGCGGGCGAAGCCGCTGGCAGAAGCTAGTTATAAAATAAAGTCCTCCACCGCGTCTGTCTGTCTGTTCGCGATAAACTCAAAACTACTGCACCGATTTTCATGCTGTTTTCACCAATGGATAGAGTGGTTTTCGAGGAAGGTTTTAGTATATAATTGGTCAAGCTGGACATCAGCTGTATACAATAAAAAAAAAACAATTATATAAACATATAAGCTTGTAAAATTCAACGGAAAACTTTAATCTTTCACACAGTTCCAGTTGTTGTTTTGTTTCCTTCGTCGCGGGTTACTTGGCACGACTCCGTAAGTCTCCGATTTAAGAATTTAGTACGTGCACACGGAGGATCGGAAGCTGTCGCCTGTCGCTCTGGTGGAGGCCCTGCTGACAGGCTCCTGGATGGAAGCCACGTTTTGCTCAACTCATTGACTAATATCATTGGATGTTTCATTCATTTGGTGATATATATAAGTCAGTGGGTTTGCCTTTTATATATAGTAGATTAGTTAACACATAGAGATATCTACATACTTGATCGTAACTATCGTTACATACGTACTTATGTACTGTACTTATTTCAATTAAAAGAAAAAAAAATGTTATTTTTGTTTTGATGCCAAATAAATAAACAGTCTAATTAGTTTTAAATAAAAATATTGTTGTAGCAACAAAGGTTTTTCTAATTATCTTGGTGCCTCTTTTTCGATTAAATATTTTCAGTGAACTAAAGACCAATAAGATATTACGTGTTTGGAAAGAAAGTACAGCATAGACTACGTAACACGTTGAAGGATATAAACAGCTAATAATTCTACAATAAAACCTCATTTACCTAAGTCAGATGTAATGATATATCAAGCTGTTCATTCAAAAATATGAGAACCAATGCTGACAGTAATAAATGGCCTCTGTGTTGTATCTCGTTTTTCAGTCATATTGACAACTTCTTTCTTTAAACACACTGAAAAAGTAGTTAAAATAACAAAATAATTTCTATCAATTAGAGTAAAAGTTAACTTATATTGTAATTCTGACGTACAATGAAGTATATGCTATATGTTATCTATCTATTATAGATACCTATCTACTCTAGGTTTCTATGTATTAATCCTCCTTCTGGGGCAGTCGGGTTAAAACAGTGAATTACGGAAAAGTAAATAAAGTCTTATCTATCTATCTAGAACTTGTCAAAGAGTCGGAGTTCACATGTTTGTCCCATAGTATCACATAATTTATGTTATTAGAATGCAAATTTTAAACTCTGTATTGAATTAGCATTTACAAAAAAAAAGAATAAGAGAAATAATTTCTAATTCATAACAAAAATTACATAACTAAACGAACAATATACGAATACTAAAACTGATCTGATTTGAATAATTGATCAATGATTTTTGTTCAATTTAATAATAATGCAAATTATTTAGTGAATGCTGCAGTCATTTGCATCTTCAAAAGTTGTTCGATTGAGCTCTTTAGGATAATTCCTTGACTTTTCAATATTGAGACTTTTGTGTTCATCCAGCATGTTGATTACTGAGGACCTTATTCAAACTAACATTTGGCATTGAAGATATCACGATTTTATAGCATTAAACCATAGATCTAATTTTTATAGGCCAATCAAAACTAATTCAGTTTTGATTGGCAATTTTCGTTAATAATTCATTAACGAAAATTGCTTCTTTGACAGAAAGTTTAGACACATTATACCGGGAAAAATGCACAGTTCCAGTGAAATAGACGACACCAAAGACGCGAGGCTAAACTAGCATAGCCTTGCAAGAGGTTGCTCACCCCGTAAAGGGAAAGAACGTACACATTTTAATAGTAATTACTGCATACTACACAGCAATGGAAGCTTTCTCTGCATCTGACCCCTTTACTAAACACGTCTTCTCAACGAGAGCCTGTCCCTATTAAATCGTGACCCCAATTCCGACATCACTCGAGGCTCGACCACTGATGGATATCTCGGGGTAACATACTTTTTGTCCCCGAGACGCTCGGTGTTCGCTTACTTACTGCAATTTACGCAAACTAAATTGAATTGAAACAGTTGAATCATGATAAACGATACTAGATTTTTCTGAGACTAAAAAAGCAATAGGTATTCAATAAACGAAACGACTCGTAAAAGCTAGACCAAACTACATTTCGGTAGCGCATATTATCCCCGATACAATCCCATACATTTTATTTGACAGAAAGTTTCTTGGTTTAGCGAAATCCCTAGCAACACAACACAAATACCTCTCTAAATAATAAATTGAGAACTAAATAGAATGTACGTAAAAGACGTAAAATATAGTATATAATTTATATGTTCCGATATCATATAATTTGTCAGCATTACCTTTTTAACAGCCATCAGTCAGTTAGCTTGTCGTTTGAGTAAAATTGGTAGATAGACATCTACGGATTACCTAAACACAATTCCTCACTTTTTGTGCAGTACCTAAGTTTTTTTTTTTGTGTTGAGACTGCCCTAACTAACAGGTGTTCTATGTACAATACTTACATGCCTACAGAAGTATTTGAAGGTGAACTGGTGCCAACTAATTGTGAGCAAATATGCACATTATTTTAATGCAGAATACACCTGGAAGCACCTTTGTAAAATACTTGCACCTAAGATTAATATTCTTAGTAGCGACAAATAGTATGTTCTATTTGTTGATATTTAGTAAGCCAACAATTGCTGCTCTTGCAGAAGTATTCATGCAATATTATAAAGAAAATACCTAGAATTAAATTATTAAAATTGTAATTCGTTTGTGTCATTGCGGAGTACCAACAATACAAGCTGAATACCAGCGCTGGGAGTCATACGCCCAGCATATGCTGAAATGGTATCCCATCCGGAATGGGCATACTCAATGCATTTTTTACTATTATTCCTTTAACTTGGTGTTAAATGATGTTGTGTTGTGTTTAGGTCGAATAAATGTATTGAATTCTATTCTGAATCACTACATTTTCGTCTTCGTGTACCGTTATAATAATTTCTTTATGTATATTGTCAACGTAGGTATATATTACAAGCTAACTTATCGAGGAATAATTATTGTGCGAAACTGCCGAATCGTGCGGAGAAAGTAAATTGTCGCTGCGTTATGGTGGCTAATTTATTTTAGCTGCAATATTATATAATTATTCAATAACTACATTCTGATAAATATAAAATATTACCAATCTGGCATCCACACAACATATAACATCTTATCATAATCAATTTAAATAACATATTATGAGGTCCTATGACCTATTCGAAAGTCTTAAATCCATCCACCATTTTGCAATTTTCTCGCATAAACCACGTTATCGTGATGAAATATAGCTTATTTCCGATATCAAGTTTTAAATTACGTCACACTTGTATGTCTAGTGTTGCGAAACAATCCTACGAGTGTTAACGTGCATCCTCAATTATAATTTCGCGAGTTATTAGCGCATTAGTATGCGGCGCTACACCATCATGGGAAAAACATGAACCACTTTGTTAATAGTTTGAAAAGTAAAGCGAAATCTCCACATAACTTCACACAACGACCAAGCAATACAATAATTTATGCAAACAATGCATCTAATAGTTCGTTTCATGCCCACTTCAATTATATCTTACGTAATACAAACTAGTATTAATATAAAAACGTAAACATACACTACAATACTGCGTTTAAAGTATAAAAAGTAGAAACCACCATTTCTATGAAGTGGGCTTTAAATTATTCTGACATAATGAGCAACTAGTAGAATTAACTTTGTTACTGTGTTATTTTTACTTATAAACATAATTAACGACTGTCATAAATAACCAAATAATAACAAAAATAAATTTAATTGTAATGATGTCACTAGAACATAACAGGTAGGTACATCATCAAAATTCATTACTAAGGCTTCGCGTGACTTTGACCGTTGCTCCACATACTCTAATATGATCATAAATAAAGTAGTCAGTAGTATGAACTTTCGCGAAATTGTCCCATCACTATGACTGTGCATTATGCAGTTGGGTGGGGCAAACGCGATTAATCAATGTAGATCAAAATGTCTCGCAAAAAATACAGTGCATTCGGTTTTATACTCGTAGCAATTTGCGACATGCTCAAAGTAAAACTAATCCAACTGAAAAAAAACTGGGAAATCCCGGTCAAGTGCAAGACGGGTTCTCACACAAAGATATTCATACCATAAACCGAAAACACGCTGACATACAGACGGACGGACAGTGGAGGCTTAGTAACAGGGTTCCGTTGGTTACCCTAAAAAAGAAAAATCTTAGGCTCATATAACATGTCGATAAAGACTTCCAGTGTCACCGAATGCAATTACAGTGTTTTACAAGAAGCGAATGCGTACCTCGCGTTCTCACCCCAGTAACTGAATAAGGCTGATGTCAGATTAGCTAGATTCTCACTACCAGTAACGTCTGACAAAGACCTACAAATGGCTCATACAATTTATAACATACAAATAACGCCATTGTGCTTCAATTACCTGGCTCCACCCCCACATTTATAAGTGCAACCGTAACAGTGTATCAATATTCACATAATTCATTACACACATTTATCAACACGTCCTTTAAGCAGAGGGGCTAACACGAATATTTTGATGTATAGTAACGTTAACGTAAGGGAATCTTGAATGTGAAAAACTACAACCCCATCGTATTTTGGTTTAATTTTATGGGACACATACACAATTTATATCATTTAAAAATATGAATATAGTATCTATAGGTACTGCTATTTCAAATAAATATTATGTCCGAAACGAGTATTGTAGCTATGGTAAAATTTTACGCTGCTTTTATTTTTATTCATTTATTTATTTATTACTATAAATAAATATTTTATATAAACTAACAATACTAACCTACTTCGTAAGCGCCATTGTTACTAACACCAAAATACTAACTTAATTATGGACTAATAGTCTGAAATAAAAATTTATTTAATTTAATTTAATTACTATACGTCAATAATATTCGTGCTTGGGCCTCTGATTACAAAATATTTCAATAGAACGGTAGAGTTTTTCCTCCTACTTAACATTCAAAGCGTGTTTGAATCAGTATTACTATTTCAGCTGCGTTTACGCAGGTCTTATGTGGAGCGGACGAGAGTAGAGATGAACATCACCTGGACAAAGAAGACCTATTGACAGTCCAAGGTATTCATTGCTGGACATGGACTTCTGCTAAAGACAAAGGAGAACCAATTCAGTCACTGATGTGGTGTGGACGAGGTCACTGACTGCTTTAACTTTTTCAAAAGTCTTTTTAGTGTTCGACTGACAATAAGTAATATTGTCTCGGAAAGCACGCTGAGCCTTTAGTGGTGTACCGGACTGTACTATGTGGATCTTTGAAGATTATTAAGGCTAGTCAGAGAGTTGAAAGTCTGACATCTAGGCTTACCAATGATTATCGCATTACCCAGATACTCGGTTGTGGCGGTCACATCGGCGGTCTCTCCTGTTAAAATACTATTAAACAACTGCATCCGTTTCGACAGTTGGAAATGAACTAGACAGATACTGATAATGCAATTAGACTATATTAACAACAGGCTCTTCCACTAAACCTACGAAACCAACTCATAAAATAACAAAATCAACTCCATTTTCTCCAAATTTAACCGAAAAGAAAGGACCAATCAGAGGCGGAACGTAAAACGGAAGGTATTTGAACTCATTAGGTACGAGTATTACCCGCTGAAACTATACAATATTAACTAAAGAAATGTACACTTATACCTTCTCTACACACATTTCTGAGCTTTCGTGCTATATAAAAAAGTGACAGTGACCGCATTGACAAGTGCAAGAGGAGAAAGTATCGGTGCACTCCGTCTTGCGCCCGCGCAGTTGCTCCATCTCCTTCGCACCCGTGAGCTGTGCTAATCCAGATTGACTTAATATCATCACAACGCACCTATTTCTTATGTTCGTTTAGCGAGTAATAAATATTACTTATTGGTAAATTGAGTTAGGGTATGCCAATTTCCTTTTTGAATTGGTAATTGCGAAGTATGATTGTTTAAAGAGTTTACGTTGTACGTTTTGCAAGTATTGTTTTGGTTTTAATGAATTTGTTTTAACTACAACATTCACAGATTTTTTCAAAACAACTTATTCACGTTGTGTACTTTTTCCTAATTTTCTTTTATATGTTGGTAAAATAAAATATTTAAAAAATATTGTTTTGTTTTCTTTCTTTCTTTTATAAACGTAATGAAAGTAAAAACGTTATCATTTTAGTACATTGTCGTTACGAGTTAGCATGTAAGTAAACTTGATACGGCAGACGATTTCAGCGTGCGTTGATGTCTTCTGTTGACGCAAGCGTAACCGGTGCTACGCCAACATCGCCCGCTACGAAAATTAACAAACACATAAAATATTAATGGTAACGTTTATTTAGATTTCTTATCAATAAGAATGTTGTGTTGTGAATGTTTTGTGTTCGGCAAGGCCGTTCATTTCTCCTTCGTAACTGTTATATATAATTGTGAAATCAAGATAATATGATTATTTGTAAACCGTTAATGGAGGTTGAACGAAGTTCTGTGTACAATAAAAACATTCGCAAGCATGGTCAAGACATTCTATTTTAGTACCCAACATCCGGAATTTTAAGTAAAAGATCGCATTAAAACATTCTTGCTTAATACGTGAGCTTTTACAAAGGAAAAACACAATTGATTTTACTTCGATTACGAAGAAAAGTGGTATTTAAATCGATACATTGAGTATGCAGAGCTCGACATTTCCTCAACGCATGTAAACAAAGTAGCATGTGATGTCAACGACGTCTTTGCGTGTATATCGAGAAAATCCTTGTTCGATAGTTTGTAGAGATGGGCAGACTTTACCAACTAAGTAGCTGACAACATTTATATTCGGCGTTTAGTCGGGAAAAAATGCCGACTATTCAGCTTCTTTCCTATTAATAGAAATATTTCTAAGAATTTAAAATATTTCTCAAGAAATTAAAGAGAACTACTACATAATTATTTTAAAAAACAATCTTACAAGAGCTGTGCTATCAACCGACCTTAAACTTTTTATTTATGCATAACTACCCGGCTACATGCAGCGGTTTTAAAAAATTAAGATAGTTCGACTATCCGACCGCATCGGGTACAGTCGGTCAACTACTCGGCTATTGTGCACTGACAATTTAGTCGACCAAGTCTGACAATCTAGTCAGCCCATCACTAATGCCTCGCGTATAAAGATGAAAACAGTACAATAATAACTCTTAAAGGAGCCGAGCAGGAGAACTACTTTTTAATTCACTTTAGTAGCATTGGCACTGCTACGTCATTGCTGCGTTAGGTGGATGCATATTAATTACCTATCCTACGTCACTCCGCTTTCTCGTCATTATGTGCTGATACGTGAAAATAACTTGGAAAAGTCGGGTGATTGGATACGACGGTTTATTAACTGACAATGTTCCAGGTTATGGCTAACCATAGCAGTTTGTTGCAAATATTATTATATTTTATCAAAATTAAAAGTACACCTAATTCTTGCATACAGTATTCTTAATTCAGCTGATCTAAAATACCACTTTAGCAGCACAATAATATTTAAAATACCACTTTAGCAGCACAATAATATTTAAAATACCACTTTAGCAGCACAATAATATTTACCACCCAACAATCTGTCAAATTTTATTTTCATCTATAACGCTAACTCATTATTTTGAACAAAAAAAAAAAACAAAAAAAATCCTAATCAACCTTGAGGTTGGCAGTGAAGATTTGACAAAATTGTGACAGTGACGGGGAGGGTGATTTTCTTTCTGATTCTGCTAAAGTAGCCTTTTTAGACCCTCAAGAATCGGGTGACTCTCACGTCAAACCTTACTGAGGTCACACAGGTAGATATTATTTGATTATGCAATATTCCGGTAAATCCAAGCTAGACCTAGAAAAGTCGATAAGTAATTTGACCTACGTTCATAAATAATAGGTAATCAAACTATGAGTACGGTACGTCCCCGTCGAAGTTGAAAGGTCAGTTAATGAAGGCCCCGATGATCAGGTATTAACAGAAACATACTTAGTCACGACGGACAAACCATCCAATTACACAATTCATATCAAGTATGTAAAAGAGCAACGTATATAAAAGAGATGTACACAGATTTGTAATAAGATGGTTATTAAACCCAAGACTTATCGAGGGAATCAGGCCAATGCGGCAATCGTACGAGACATTACCAATCTATGAGCAATTACTCATTAGTATTTATAAGATATACTCGATACATTATTGCAGCATTTGCACATATAAAAGTACTTGCTTTTATCTTTACGGTACAGTGAACAGTCGCGAAAGAGTTACGTTGTGTTCAAGCTTTGTATACATAGATAAACTCATCTATATCTCGGCCCTCACGCCTATATTTTCTAGTGCAATAAAGGAGACTTGCCGATTTTGCGATCCCGATTCTGCTCATCTTGAAACAAAACGCAAAATAATCCGAACCAGACACTGTTGTAAAATCTTAGTAGGTACGTGTAAAAAATGATTAAGTATACTATAATGCATTCTGCGGGTCTAAAAAGATCACTTTAGCAAAATCAGAAAGCACGGGACTCTCAAACCCGTCACTGTCAAATTTTCCCAATCAACCTTGAACCTAATGGGTAAGCGATAAAGATGAAAATGCAATTAGGTAGGTTGTTGTGTAGGTGTCCATTATAAAGAGTATTCTATTCTATTCTATTCTAATACTATGATTCTACTAAATTGGCCTTTTTAGACCCGCTGTACTCAATCAGACAACAATGAAATAAAAACAATAATGTAACGCATTTTCATTAAGCAACTTACGGCATGGGTTCGAGATTCTTATATTGGTAAAAGATTTTCGGAATTCAATGATAAGTCCATATACAACTTACACATGTATTCGTATGTATGCACAATCGTTTTAGGTAATACCGGCGCCAAAAATAAATAAATCTTGTTTCAGCTGAGCATTGCTTAACTTTGTTTGCTCATACCAAGTGGCTGGATATTAAGTACCTCCATATTTACCGGAGTGTAGGAGATATAAAATCTTTATGCAACTTTGTACGGTTTATTCCACAAAATTATAATGTTTCACCAAGTCACAATTTATATTTGTACTTTAGGAGTTTAAGAGGTAATATTGGATTAAGGTCTAGATTGTTAAAGCGATGTAAAGTCACCAGCCGCAATTAAAATATCTTCCAGTTTTAAAACTAATCTGAATTCAAATGTATTTTTTCATAGAAAATATAATTACTTAATCCGTGTAGTAACATCAGTTTTTGCCAGTTTGCATTCTAAACATCTAAATCAATTTTTAATTTGAAATCGTAATTATTTGTGTATAAGCTGTAAAGTTTTGTGCATACTATCGCTAATTTACATATTAAATGTTCACCTAATTTTATTATTAATTTCCTGAGACTTATAATAAATTCGGAAGGCCTTTCGAATCAAGAATATAATTATTATAAGTTGAATTTGACCTTTCAACTTCTACAGCACAACTATTTTGCATTTTACGTGAAGCTGTTGCGTCAATCTATTAACTTTACGATGAGTAACTATTGACAGATTCCAGTTATCCATTCCGAACTTTTACGTAACTGTTGAAACAGCCTTATGTCAAGGTTATGTTTACTTGTTCAAATGATTTCTCAATTCGATTGCGAGTGAAAACGCGTGCAAGTTGCTCTCGTTCTGGATCTCTCTGGAAATGGATCCCTTGTTTATTTCTACATATCTTTATACTTCAGAAAACTGCAAGATTAGTAATTAATTAAAGAAATTCTTAAACAAAAAAACCCCTTTAAGATTTCGTAAGTTACTCCTTCTTGTGCTCATTATTATGATGAACAACTTTTACTTACTCACCAACCCTGAGTTCGCAAATTAAAATCTGTTACTCTCGCATAACTCGAGAAAATGTGACCAGTGGTTTTTTTTCTCGATTTACAAAGAGGTCAAAGGCACTACGATTTCTTCACACATGTTCACAGTCACAACACTACATTATTTTTCGATAAAATACTTTGATAACCAACTGAAGAAATTCTTGCAACAACTCTTTCTAAAACTGAATATACTCACCGTGCCATTACTGGGGTACGTACACCTTTAACCTGAGGTGTGCCAGTAACCAGCAACTTGTGTTACTTAGTACATGCGTACCTCACAGTACATGCGTACCTCACGTACACAAAACGATGTCATATCTACTCGAACGGTTGCTAAACCGTACAATTAACAATTATGGGCGACTGGACCACTGATTACAGCAACATGATCAGCCATTTCCCTTGGATGTGCTAATTGTGGCATGTTATATACCATACAATTACAAATTATATGCAACATTGTAAGTACAATCATATGAACATCGAAAGATCCCTGATAAATAGTCAGACATTTGATTTTGCAACGCAAGTCTTTGTAAGTCCAGTGGAACGGCTGTAATAATTTACCAGAAATCAGTTACAATGTAACTACGGAATTCGATATGCAAACCGAATGTAGCATGCACCGCTGTTTCGCGCCCCAAATAAGCAGCCACAGGCGTAACGTAAGTAAACGATAAGAGAACGATAGTTCTCTCACGTCTACACTCTGTCCCAATAGTCTTCTCGAAAGCAATTCGCAACGACAAGCAAACGAGTTGCAAGACCACAGGAGTGTAACGTCTGTTACAACAGTCCGTATAATCAACAGATTTGAGATCAATCAAGTGTTACGTACGTATTTCCTAGATTATGCCATGTTTGTATACAAAGATTATCTTTAGAACATAAATAAATATTGTTTACTTAGGTAATAGAGTAATAAAGCAACTTAACGAGCCTTTCGACATACATTCTTAACCTAACAAAAACATTAAAGTGCGTAAGTTAACGCAAGTTTTCCGCACGAGTTCCTATTTCCACAAAATATGAGCATTTATCTCCAAAAAGTAATAAAAATGTCATAATGTTAGAACTTTAAAGTGACTGTTATGGGCGTTGCATTCGCTTCGTTAAATTTACATTGACGACAACAACACTTAATGTAGGTCAACAAGATAGCGACTGCAGAAGAAGGTCGCGTCCGATATTTGTGTGCCATGTAATACAAGCATTGACAATAAAATTGCAAAAATATTATACAATCAAAACATTACATGATGAACATAACAAATATTTTTTTAAACTGTACAAGTATGGATATTAATTGACTTTGCATTTGCAGACCTTCAATTAAGTGAAGTCTGCAAGACTTCACATAATTTTCATGGGTTGCATCAAACATGATTGAGGAGTTCAGCAATATTGCACGTTGTCATGTGTTGGGAGGAGGCCTTTCATAGTGCTATCAGCTTACATAAAGTTACCATAAGTCGAGCACACTGACATTAGCAGTTATATCAGAGTTAGCAGGTTAAGGTACAATGCGTTCGCGCTGCATTGCATCACCGGCCGGCACGGCGCCACTTCCGCGCAAGTCGACGCCCGCGCAGCCACTCGGGAAGTGCCTTATTTTATTTGTAACTCGATGGCGGTTCAGTTTTTTCATCGAATCATTTGATGAGTTACTCGCAGTCTTCCGGTTGTTTATCTTATAACACAATCAGCTCCAATTCTTGTTCTATAATGATGAGTGAAAGTAAAATGTCCCATCTAATTATATCATGAATTTATTTGGATTATACAATTACTCACAATACATTCTACTTGCCTTATTCGATAGATGTAATAGGCTGTTAGCGGCTCAATCTCGATTTTATTAAATAAGACAAGTTTAGGTTACTTCACACTGATGTAATGCGTTTAACATTGAAATAACTCCACATTATAGAACTTAACCTGCCAAACCATGAAGTAACGTTGGAATGTTCTGGAACTGACACATTTGCATTGATTTAACACTAAATATTATAAAATTAACTTAAATATGCAACAAAATTATGAAACACGAATCTTATCGAGATCTAAATCGTACTCTGGCAATTTTATTGGCAGACAGCGCTCCTCTACAAAAACATGCAATGCTTAGTAGAGGGATTGATGGTTAGTGATTTAACAGCCAACGCTTGTTACGCCTCTATCTTTAAGTATTTAAGCCCCAAGGATACTTTCCTGATGTCTCTCCAACCCGTCCCCAGGGCCACTTTATAAAAAACTTCGATATTTTCTTTAAACATGGCAGTGCGTTCTTGACGGTTCTTGGTTCAATTTCATTCAAAAAGAAGATATTCTTGCCTCGGCTGAAGTCTTGTACAGCAGTTTCTTGATGCGGTCTTCTTTGCGTAACTAGACCACTAAGCATCCGTAAAAATTAGAGAGCTATTCTACTTAAAGAACTATAACGTTGAATGCACATGCTTTGTTGAAGCAAGAAGCAGTGGCTCCTTTTGCTTTGCCGTATTCGCGTAAAGACCATGTTACTCACAAGCAAACTAGCTTGGTTTTTAATACCATATGTGTTTTAGAAATTCTAGTAAGTAAGAGCTCGTGGCTAAATAATAACAGCTGCACAGGTCGATCTTCAAGGTTAAGCAACACTTGCTGAGGTTGGTAGGTATGTGGATGGGTGACCAACTTAACATACCAAGTTTCCTCCGTGCCCCGGAAAGCACGATAAGCTGTTGGTCCCGGCTGTCATTTGGAGATCTTTGGCAGTCGTTACGGATAGTCAGAAGCCAGAAAATCTGACAACTGTCTTGCCTGAGAACCGTGTTAGCCAGGTAATGGGTTGTGGAGGTCTGGTAGGCAGCCGCTCCACGTAAAATACTGCTTTTCAGCTAATTCCGGTTTGACTGGAAGCCAACCCCAATATAGTTGAGAAAAGGCTAGGACAGATGATGATGTGTTTTAGATAATGTCTGCAAGTTCTCTTGGTCTATTAATCGTGAATAATATCCACCTGAGATGGGTAGGCACAAGGTACGTCCCCGATAAAAGAACTCTGCAACCAATTGAATGTTATGATTGTTATTGGCAATCATTAGGCATCAGATTCCACTCGCATATATTAGCGATACGATTACGGGCAGCGGCGCGTGCAGTGAATTCGTAAATATGAACACTTTCGTAATGGACCTTTACATTAATATCGTATGTCGCCTTGGACAATGAAAATATAGCTTGCTTCAAAATGCAACTGTTGCATTCACAACATCTTCAATCGTATTTGGTAATGTAGGCAAGACTGAAATAATTCAAACAAATCGAACATAATTCTAGCATCTCACGAGTCAAGACTCGATTTGAAACGCGTTCATAATAAAGGATACGCTTACAAAAATTATGCGTCTAGTTTTTAATCTTTACATGGTAGAAAACAAAGTTGCTTTTTCCGTTTTTACGTTTATGTATTTAAAACTGAGTAACGGATTTTATCAATAGAGAAAGTGATTCAAGAGGAAGATTTTTAATGTATAATAAATCCCTAAATTCCTACGGGAACGGGAATAGTGGGATATGCGCGTACGAAGTCGCGGGCAAAATCTAATTTATTATGACTAGACAGACTTATGAAAATGAAAAGTTTCATGAAAACTCTACATGTGAATGAGCCTAGTATGCGCTCACTGGCGACTTTTGTCACCGTGACAGGTCATTTCTCTGTTTCGTAATTGTGAAATACAACAGAAGAGATATACCTATACTGTCACGGTGACAATAGACACCAGTGCGCACCTAGTCTGGCTGAATTTTCATTCAATGAATTTATTAAAACATTTATTTTGATATAATTTTAACATGTTTTATAGGTATCTTATGTTCTTAGGTAAAATTGATGCTTTAAATGTTACACGTTATAAAAACGTTACACGGTTTTTTTTACATTAGTACAGTCGTCATCTTTGATTATTTATCTATAGCTAATTACAAAAAAAAAAGAAAAAAATATGCAAATTTGAATGAAATGGGTAAATTGGTTGCTTTAAATATAACGGTACACGTTTTTTTTTCACATTAGTACAGTCTTCATCTTTGATTGTGTTTCATTAGCAAATGACAAAAAAAAAACATACTTGAATTTATCTTAACCAAACTTGGTTGACTATGTAAATATGTAATTCCAAGTCATACAAGTGAAGCTAAAATAGATAAACTTGACAAACCATACGAAAAAACGTGACATCGTGAGGAAACCGGGACTCCATCATCATACTAATCATATCAGCCGAAAGTCGTCCACTGCTAGACATAGGCCTCCCCCAATTGTCGAACCGAGAACCGGGACTTATACCATTTTTTTTTTACTATTGATAGGCATACGTTTGACCGCTAACTCACCTGATTTTAAGCGATGATGCGGTCTAAGGTGGGGCACGCTTGCCTGAAGTAACCTATTCACTCTTGACTAGACTCCCATGTTGTAGCTATCAGGAAACACAGACTCAGGCAGGGAATTCCGCTCCTTACCTACCTGTACGCACAGTGAATGTATTCCCAAAACGTTTTGTGCGTGCGTGAATTAATCAACGTGAGTCTGAAGTCGGCCACCCGCCTTGAGCAAGTCTGGCAATAGGGAATAAGCATGCGAATTTTTTTGATTTGCAAAATGAAATACTTTTTAGCTCTAAAAAACAAGCATAAAATTATTTTTTTAATACCTTCATCAGCGATGAAGTTATAAAGCTTCAAAGATTATGTACAATTAGAAAGAGAAGTCCGATATGAACTTTGACGTCAAATTCCATGACGCCTATACAGCTGCCATAATTAATATAGCGTATATTTGTTTAAAATAGTTATAAGTATCTCCTTTACTTTTCGAGCAATTTCGATTCTATTTTCACTGTTAGTATTATATTTTTGTATATTTTCAGATAGAACGTGTACCTAGCAATGATATATAAAACTATAGATACGTTGTCCGCACTCTAAAATGACAACATGAAATGAAGCCAATTGGCCACATTGCGCTTAGTTACGCACCAACCTGTCGCGCGACACTACGTTTGTTTTGATGTCAATTTGACTATTACTTATCCTGTGACGTAACTGAAGATGTATATTTATCTCCCTCTAGCAACAGGCATCCCGCCGTACGGTGACATAATATATTTTCTTTCCCTTTCTTCATGCGTATTAGTAGCTATCTAGTTTTTTTGCCGTTTTTAAGCGCCGCGATGTTGGTTTATGACGTGTCTATTTATAATACGTCATTGGTACCTAGATAATAATTTTTTTTTTCATGCATATTCCCTATTGATGTCTTCTCTGCAAGTGAACAAGCCATGGTCAGGGCTTTATAGGCTAGTATTACTTACCTATGATAGATTTTGTAGCTAACACCATTGACAGTTAATGGACTGTGAAATAATAGGTAGTTAGTTCTCCAGTACCCAGTTGCACCAGAAGCCGACCCCAACTTTGTAAAAAAAGGCAAGGCTTTAATTCGAATTTGATTTGAATTGACATGAAACATAGAATCTGTTCCTTTGATGAATTGATGAAAATTTCATGAAAGTATTTGTTATAGCCGAGAAAAAGTTTTCCTTTATAATTCGAGCTCAATTAACCAATACACAACATACAAACAAACAAACACAAATAATATAACTCCTACCCTCGCGTTAACACATAACATCGTAACATTAACGTTTAGAGTACTTTACCACCCATTGCATAAGCAGTAAGGGGGGATGCCTTCCGCGTGCCCGGCCGAAGCAAGGAAGCCGACATGAGCCGAAGCGAAGGAAGCCAATCAGAACCCGCGATCTGAACATGACTGTAAATTACTAGTACAGGGATCACGACACGAACTACTTTGAATACTTCACTTTCCTTTTGTTTGTTATCTCTGCTTTGCGAAGTTCGCACGACCAGCTTTTTTCTACAGCTTTGCTTCCGTTGTGTATCCCGCAGCTGCTGTACATTTAGTTCGGTATAAAATCCATGGCTGTCGGAGATTGTGTTGCTCTCTATCAGAGAAAGAATTGTTGTAATCGGCTCTGAACTCACAGATATTGCCTTTGACTAAACCTCGCCTCTGCCTTAGAAAGCACGATAAGACGTCGGGTTTTTAGGGTTCCGAAGCCAAATGGCAAAAACGAAACCCTTATAGATTCCTCATGTCTGTCTGTCTGTCTGTCCGTTCGTATGTCACAGCCACTTTTCTCAGAAACTATAATAACTATGCTGTTGAAACTCGGTAAGTAGATGTATTCTGTGAACCGCATTAAGATTTTCACACAAAAATAGAAAAAAAAAAATTTGGGGGTCCCCATACTTAAACTGAAACTCAACATCTCATCTCTTCATCATACCCATGAGAAAATCGTCAAATGACTCCTCCCGCTTTGGACGGAGTACTTACAAGGGAGTGTCAGACTCTTACTGCTGACTAAAATTCCATCCGTGTTCCTCCGAATGTCCCTGTGGTTAAATTGGTTGATCATTGATAGTCGTTACAGACAGAAGACAGAAATTCTGACCACAGTCTTGAGTTACTGGGTTGTGGAGGTCGGACCAGTAGTCGTTCCATGTAAAATAATGGCACTCAGCGTACATAGTAGGGAAAAAGCTAAGCATATTGATGTTATACGAGCAAACACGAGCTCTTGACTTAATTTTCAATCTTATTGGTAGACACGTTAAACCTTCAACAGTCACTTGGAATAAGCAAAAACTTGTTCATAGTTGAAATTCCCGCATTTAAAAACAAAACAAATAGTGACAAATAGAATTATTTAATAACAAATAAGATCCGTGATCGTGTAGATCCATTAGTCATCGATGGGATCATCAAGTTTGAGTACCTACCTACGTTCGTATTTAGCTCAGTAATAAAATGATACACCTACATCACGGTGATTATTTACTAGGCTAGGATCACGCTAGGATTATTTGGTCCACAACAGCAACTTCGTGTTTTAAATGACCAGTATTCGTCAAAAAAGGAACCATGCCACCAATACATCACATTACAGATGTGAATACAACTTTAGAAGCAAATAAGCTCATAAGGTGGAAGCGCCAGAGTAGCCCGCGAAATTCAAATATTTTTATGTTTTTTGCAATTTTCCGGTCAGTGTGAAGCTGTATGTTGAACAAAATATGATTCGCGGCCGTAACGCATATTTATCTAAAGAATTATAACCCCTTAACATAACCCTCTAAGCCGTATACGGTTCGCGATCGCAAAGAGCATTTATCTAAAGGATTATAACCATATGAAACATCAATATAACCCACTAAGTTCATAGAACTCGATTTTATTTCGAGAAAAAGTCATTCGAGTTGTATGAACTTAGAGGGATAGATTGATAATTAAAAGGGATTATAATTCTTATTCTGTTCAACATACAGCTTCACACTGACCGGAAAATTGCAAAAAAAAACAAAAAAACATTTGAATTTCGTGGGCTACCCTGGAGCTTCCACCATAAGTCTATTAAATTGCTGAAGCTGACACCTTAACGGTGAATAGGTACTTTTCTGTTTGACTTTAAAATTAGGATGATGGAACCGTTCTTTTTACTGGCCTACAAGTACACGTAACTCAGTTTATTAGTTACTAGCTTCTGCCAGTGGCTTCGCCCGCGTGATCCCTAAGGAACATAATATTCCCGGCTTTAAAAGTAGCTTATGTGCTATTAAGACTATAATCTATCTTTGATCTAAATTTCATTAAGATCCGTTAAGCCGTTCTGGCGTATCTTACTCGTTTGGTGTAAAGCGAAATTATAACCATCTTCCCCTCGACAGTATATTAAAGGATATTACAAACTGTCGTAACAGCTGTTTTACGAAGCTACTCGCTAGCCTCTAGGCGCCAAGCAAGCCGCCTGCCTGTGCGTTCGCGACATTATCTATACATATAATAAAACTAGCTGTTGCCCGCGACTTCGTTCGCGTCTATGTCGGAAAGTAAAATGTCGTTAGATCTCTAAGATTACGAACAGTCAATATCTTGTATTGCTTGACTCCTTTTAGCATTAGGAACTTGGAAGAGTGTTATGCAAGGCACTGGCTGTTTCACCTCTTCTGTTCCACCAGCCCTAATAATTTTTCGTAATGAGAAACGTGTGTTGGGCATGGGAAGACACCAACCGGAACAGCAACCTACCCCTGCAACAGATACTACACCGACACTACTATACTACTATACAGATTCCGGTATCCACACCATGTTAGACTCCTATTCTGTCCGTTGTGCGCAGGTGTCTTTAATGGACTGGAAATCATCAAATGACTTCTTCTGCTTTGGGCGAAGCATAACGGAGTGTCAGATTCTGACTGACTAAAAACCATCCGTGTTCCTCTTAGTGCCCTTTGCGTTCCAGGTCCGCGGTGACTATTTGAACAAATTCCGCAACCCTGGCAGGCACTGGCCCTAGTAGGCCCCGTCTACAATACTGGCATCTCTTAGTGTGCACGTGGAACACAACGCGCCGTTGACCCGAGCCTGGTTTTGATCGGACAGCGTGCCACCAAACACTCGCCGTCCGCAGGCCCGCGCCCTACGGTGGCAGGGAATCGCCCGGTTACTCCCTTCGCCCAGGTCTTCTTCTGTTGCGGCGGCTGGGGCGTGAGATTTCCCTCTCTCTCACGCTTTCGACCTCCTCCTTCGCTAGCATTACTGCTTCGCAAAATGAGGTGACCGCTTCCCATGCATCCTCGCTCCGGACCATAGATTGAATCAGGGCCGGTCGCGAGAGGTCGCCGCCACCTATCGCCTCGATGCGGTGCTCCACCCATGAAGGGCAGACATTCACCTTATGTTCCACCGTGTCATCCAGGTGATCCTTAAAGTGTTGACACCCGGTCGTGTCCTCCCGCTGAAACCTGAAACAGTTATTCTCCCAAAACAATCGCGACCGGTGATTACCTGCGTTAGGCGGAAGGTGAAGACGCTGTGGCGCCGCTTTTGCCACTCGTCAAAAGGGGACTTACCGCCGTGATTGTGGCGTGCCCAAAGGTGGTAGAGCTGGACCTGTATTCTCAGTTTCGTACGTGAATTCGGCAATAGATTGCAGGCAGTCTAAAATAGCTATGTCAAGCTGTGCGCTGTGTTCCACGCGTGCCTCAAGTTTTCAACAAAACAGATGGGGCTAGCGGGCCCTATCTGCCGGGCCAGTGCCGGGGTTGCGGATTTCTTCGAAAGAGTCACCGCGACCCTGGAACGCAAAGGTCATTAGCAGGAACACGGATGGGTTTTAGTCAATAGGAGTCTGACACTTCCTCCTGTTTTACCCAGAGCGAGAGGAGTCATTTGACGATATACCATCTTTAAAAAAAAAAGCTCCACCACCTCCTATCCAAAACCTATCTTGGCTAGTTCGTCTGTGTCGTCAATGAACGACACGATTGGGTCTGGCTGTTTGTTTGTGTATGCGACTTTGTATGTTTGTAAATGCACCCACGATACAGGAGAAATTCCTAGTGTGGGGCAACGTTTTTTAAAAGGAAAAAAAAATGCCTAGAGATCTATTGTTCTCCTTGATCCACTGGAGAGTAAAGCCCGCAATGGATAATTTCTGGCCCTGGGTTGGTCATGATGTTTTTTAGGCTCACTGGTATATGAACAGTTTTAAAACTAAACAATTTGTTGGATGCATGTGAATTTCAGCCAATTTCAGCCAGTGTGCCTTTGCAAAGTTTTGAAATTTCTAAATAGAAATCATAAAACTGAATCTGAAAACATTTCTTATTATTCTGCGTATTGATGGCTGTTGCTTCCCCGTTCACAGAAGAAATGGATCCAAGCTGTGAAGCAACCGGTCAGCACATGCTATCATCTACCATTACTTAACCATGCTCTTGAAACTCACACCAAACTTGATGAATCAAGTTGATTTTTTTATTTATTTCGAGGAGGGTGTGTCAGACTCTTCATCCGTGTTCCTTCTAATGCCCTTTGTGTTCCAAGGCCGCGGTGACTCTTTCGAACAAATTCACGATAAAAAAGTGAGATCAAATTAATGTATAACGTCATCTATGGAATATGATGTTGGATCACTTTGTTGACCGTCCGTCCGTCTGTCTATCAATACTCTTTATCTCGGGAACGGTAGGAGGTATTGATTTGAAATAATATACTCAAAACTACAGTCCCTTGAAGCTGTGAAAAAATCAAACTTATAAGTCAACGTAAAATAAAAATACGGCCGTTTATGCTAGGTACATAATGTACATTTTGACACTCTCACGTTGACGTAGAACTTAAAAATCTGAAATCTACCCATGTAATGCAATTAAATAATTACTTTTAAAAAATAGCCTTTATTTCAAATAATACCTTGTACCTACCTACACATGTGTAGGGAACCCTCGGTGGGTGAGTCCGACTCGCACTTTTCCGGTTTTTTTTACATTAAAATAGAATTTCATTCTAAAGAAAATGATGGTGTTTTATTCCTTGGAAAGTACCACTACTTACTAAAAAAATATGTTTTGGTGTAATTTTCACCCTGTTGATAATAGGTACTAATTCTGTCAATAGATGGCATTACGGGTATCGGCGTTACGTAGTAGATAAATGTTAAGGGCGGGTTGTTTCAACTACACTTAACGCACGCGTAAACGTTAAAAATGGTGCTAACTATCGTCAAATCAAAAAATTGGGTTGTTTCACAAAATGTCAGCGTTAACGCACGTAAAATATAACGTTTACGTTAACAGATGGTCTGAGCACTGATTAACGTAACTTTAGTTGCGTCAAATAGAACAATAATGTGAAATTTCTTTTGAATCCTCAATACCAGTTCTTCTGATGACACAAATTAGTGGTGGAATGCAAAAAAAGCTATTTAGGTAGGACCCGAGTCAATAACTTAGCTATTGGGATGAGCAGGAATTTATACCAGAATGTTTTGAAACAACGCTTCTAATTTAACGAACGTCAAACATCGTCCGTAATCGTAACTTTTTGACGTACGTATGTTACGTTAACCAACTGTTTGATACAACCCGCCCTAAATCTTCTAAAACATTGCTTTAATTCCTATCAGGTTTATGTGTTAAAGTTATATTCATGCGGTTTTGTAAATTTTTTACGTGATGTAAAAAGGAATACCTACAGACAAACAGAAAATAGGTACTGTTAATTATAGGCTTATCTTTAACTTACCACCAGATAAAGTAACAAATAGCAGACAAAAGTAGTAAATGATCACCAAAATGAAACTCGCATTTTAATGTAAAATTATAACCAAAGTTTTAACACTTTGCTATCCTATAGTAAAATGACTCCAAGTAAATCATGAGTAACCCAAAAATAGTAAATGATCACCAAAATTAAACCAATCATGGTTCTAACCTAACCTAACCCACATGTTTCACCAGCCATAGAGGGGATCTGACGCAGACACGTTACTATAGAATTTGAATATTATACTAACTGAATATTAATTTGCTCGCTAAGATTTGGTGATCATTTACTAAATTTGGTGGTCGAATACAATTTAAAGTGGAGTCGTGACTATTTTTCTGGTGTTAAGTAGATATTTTTGGTTACAAAACTAAGGGTATCAAAGCATTTTATGGTGGTCATTATATTTATCCCCTTAATTATACTTTAAAACGCTGGCGCTACTTTAAAATATAATTTTGGTATACTAAACTATCCAAAATTAAACAATAACATTTTATAAATATTTGAAAATATTAATAAGAATGAGAAAAGTAAGGAAATGCAAAAGTTAAATAAAATCCAAAAATAATATCGACTGATGAGATACGAACCCACACCATGATATCCGAAAGGCAGTCTTTTAACCCAACGGGCTACGACCGCTGTTGAGAAATTAGTCTAAAATAGTCTATTATATTTATGTCATGGCTTTTCACTGCTTACCTCCCCAAAGGTATAGCGTGATGATAATAATGTCTAAGACTAAATCTATTACTATGTGCAATTTTGTAACATATTGTAGCTTCTTATAACGATCCCTCGCTGAGCTGTTTGGAAAAATGACAAATTATAAGTAAAATTTTATTTTTAGTACGCAAAAACCCATTTTTAATATTATTTTGATAATATAATGGTGTAAAAAACCATTTCAAAAGATAAAATAAATACAAAAATAAAATCTGTTTGCGGGGTTCGAACCATGTGCACTTTCTCGTTCAAAACACACATTTTTGATTATTGCTCGTCCTCCATAGCATATAGCGTGATAATATATAGCCTATGTGTTGCCTATACCTATAAGGATCATTTGTGCAAAATTTGAACAAAATCTGTTCAGTAGTTTTCGCGCCAATCGTAATCACACATATCAAGATTTACTATTTTATTATATGTATAGATATAGATAATCATCATCATTCTGTTGCCCTAGGTCCAATTTATTTGAGGGTTGATGCAACATTCCATCTACTTCCATGATTTTTTAATCGACTTCTAAAAGGTTCTGTATTCGTGTGTATGTTTTTTTTTTATGTACAGATAAAAATTGATTTCGTTGTTTATGAACCGACTTCGATTTGTTTTTTTATCATTTTTATCCGACTGCGCCAGAAGGAGGGTTATGTTTTTCGAGAGTATGTATGTATAATTATTTGACACGCTCTGCAGCCTGAGCGGCTTTTTTGGATTTTAGCTTGAGAGATGTCGTATTTACTGTGAGAGTGACACTGTGACAATTTTTTTTTAACTTCTAATGTGTGTGATAACTGTTTGTTCCCAGATCCTCAGAGCATGCGACGGCTTTACCTGACAGACAGACATCTTCGCGTGATGCTGTGGTGCATTCTCCTCAGCCTGCAGCCAGCCTTCGCTGGTATCCTGGACCCCTTCAACTGGGCGCGTTCAGACCGCATAGAGGTCAACATTCCCTGGTTACCATGTATGTGGTTTTTTTTTATAATTTATAACATGTCGATCATATTGTAAAATTACTCTACAACTGTATCTAAGACATGGTGCTTTCGCTTTCCGATTGTTTATTTAATTGTTTTCATCATTTCAGTTGAAAATGAAACAAGATGCTACGATGAGCTAGGGTGCCTGAACATCACAAGGAGCTGGTACCATCTCATTCATAGACCCTTCAATGTTTTCCCGCTGCCGAGAGTTGTCATCAATACTAGGTAAAATATAATGTCCCATTCATCCAAACACGGTTCTAATAACCGGTCATCATAATAAATGTAATGTTAAGCTGTCCTAAACTGAATCGTCTATTGAATCATCGCCACAGGTACGTTAAGAACCGGTACACGGCCGGTCATTGCAAATTTTACGTCACGACATTTCATAGATTTCACCTAAATCAATCTTTTGTCATTTAACTACAGAGAAATTTCAATTTCAGGTTCATTTTATACACAAAAAAGAACCCAACTGATGGTCAATTGTTAAATGTGAACGTGAATAAAACTATCGTGAAGTCCAATTTCAATCCGAAGAGACTTACAAAGATGATTATTCACGGATTCATCGATACACCACTCTCGAATTGGGTAACTATAAAAACGAACGCACCTTACAATGTTGATGATAAATGAACGTGGAAAAAATTAATCTTAATATTTTACCATTAAGGTCAGTGAAATGAAAGATGAGCTCGTGAAAGCAGGTGACTTCAACGTTGTTATAGTAGACTGGGCCGGTGGAAGTCTGCCCCTGTACACACAAGCTACGGCCAATACCAGGCTAGTAGGGCTTGAGGTAGCACATTTCATCAATACTTTACAGGTAAATTCCACGCATAACAGAATACGATTTGAATGATTGATAAAAATACTAGGTCTTATAAAATCTAAATAACATTACAGAAAGAGCATGGAGTGGATCCGCTGGATGTCCACATCATAGGCCACTCCTTAGGAGCCCATACAGCAGGTTATGCAGGTGAAAGAATACAGGTAAGTGCAAACCTCTGTAACATTCCCTACTATATCGTACGTTACATGATGTTACGTATAGTATATCGTTTTCATATTTTCTTTGATTCAGCCTCTCGTTTCATAGGGCTTAGGAAGAATTACAGGACTGGATCCAGCTGAACCGTACTTCCAAGGAATGCCGACGCATGTGCGACTCGACCCGACTGACGCGCAACTCGTCGACGTCATACATACTGACGGAAAGAGCATTTTCCTTTTAGGTAATGCCTTGGACGTAACTGTGTATATTCGTGATACTGCACGTATGCTTCTTATAATCCACGCCGCACTATCGTATTCATGTACATTTGTTCAACACGAAATAATATGACGTTTGTTGTTAACAAGATTAAGCTTCGTCGCTTTACCATCTAATCATAATACTAACCCTTATTTATATATGTTATATGTATTTATTATGTAAATATGTACCATAAGCTTATTAGCTTTTCGATTTCATCTCTCATTTGTATAGTATATCTGAATATTTATATATCGCGTGACATGGTAACTAATTAATCGACGGTTTATTTCACGCGTGCGACAGATTTTGTGTTTATGGCAGGATATGGAATGTCTCAACCTGTGGGGCATTTGGATTTCTATCCGAACAATGGAAAGGAGCAGCCAGGATGTGATCTCACTGAGGGACCACTCGTACCGCTGACGCTAGTCAAGCAAGGACTTGAAGAGGCTTCAAGGGTCCTAGTGGCCTGCAACCACGTCAGAGCCATTAAACTTTTCACTGAATCTATCAATGGAAAGTGTTCTTATATAGGTAAGCAAAGTTCCTTCACCTGAGTAGATTTTTCCTATTTTATATATTTATTGCTCCTATGATTACATGAGTTGTGCAATGGGCGGTCTTTTTTTGCTTTCTACGACCTATTGATATTACGGTATGTTAAGAAAATTCTATATTTTTTATTTTATAGCTTAGTGAACTCTTTAAATTATCAGAGTTAAAGTTGTTCAAATTTTTAGGACACCAGTGCCCGTCCTACCAGCATTTTCAAACAGGAAAATGTTTCCACTGCGGTCATGGTTGTGCCATTATGGGGTATGTTCTTATTAACAATTCTATACATTCTTAAGGAGAACTCTTTTTTTATCCTACGTTAAATTTTCTCATAGGTTCCATGCAGACAGCTCTCCCGGTTTGATCACAAACAAAAACAATCAGTCGGAGAACGAGGTCTTTCCATCTGAGGAGCACGATACTATTGGAGCCAAGTATTACCTCAGCACTGGGAAGGATCTGCCATACTGTCGTAAGTATTTGCCAAATAGCATACATTAGTTTTGTGACACCTAGTCGTGTTGTAGGCACCTAGTCTACAACAGGTTTGAAATCAAGTGTTTATTGAAAAGGTCTATGTCCAACGGCAAATGTCTACAGTCCGTGAATGATAGCCCAGGCTTTGGTCATTTAGGTCGCTCGCTGCGCAATGGCTGTTCATTAGCAAGGGTTCAACTCGACTAGATGGGGATGACCCCTGAGAAAACTACTCATTACAACATGCGTCTAAAATGAAGTTCCTTTCTCCCTAATCACAGCGTGCAGCTGATTGCTTTCAACCTCATGTTACAACACAATACTTACCAATTTTAGAATGCGGTTTAGTCACATGACATTTGCTTATGGATTTCCTAAGAGTCTAGAACTGGTACAGTTTGAATATTATGCAAAACGGCTCTTTTGTAGAGACGGTGTCAGTTAGCCATGTAGTGTTGTTGATCGTCTCGAAGAATTTGCAAATCAAAGAGTTCACTTTTAAGTATTTTAAGATTTTATTTAGCTCCCACAGAAGGAGAGTAGGTATGCAATGCACACTCTTCTTCTGAATCAGCATCACGTCATGAATGTTTGTATGAAACACTATTTCTTTTTAATTACTGTTTGTCTTAATCCAGTAGTCTTTGCTATACGAGTGATGTTTGGTACGTTACGGCTGAATTTACCAACTGCTTTTTTTTTTGTTCGAATGTTATATTATACCTTTTGTTCCAGAACGACACTACAGAGTAGCTATCCAATTGGCAAATCCCAAGGGTGCAGAATCGTGGGTGCAGGTACTTTCGCCCATTTCATTGATATTTTATTGTTTGTCGAAAGCACAAACTCAAGAGCTTAGCACAAGAGGTACTTAAGAATTCAAACCATTATTATGTATTAATTTAAAAATGTTCCCAATACAGGGTTTCCTGAAAGTAACTTTGCTGTCGGACAGAGGAGTTATTCGGGGAATGGACTTAACACCAAATAACTACGTGAAGTAAGCAGTTACAGCATTAACTTCAAATTAATGTGGTTCTCACATCGCGGAATAATTTATTTTAAACTACCCTGCATTCTTTTCAGATTAGAGCATGGCACTAGTTACACCATAGTAGTCACGCACCCTATGGACTTGGGTGGAAAAGTTAGAAAGGTAAAATTTACTCCCCTATTCAAGAATCACAATAATTATCCATTGCCATTCATTAGAACACTTAGAAATACAACTTCATTCATGGAACCCCTATGTAACAATGAATAAGATATCAGTACTCCTGGTATTGAAAATGTCCAATGGCGGTGGTGATCACTTTAAATCAGGAGGTACCTACGCCTGCTACTGTTGGCCACTGTTTAGCATAAAAAACTTCTTTTATTTTATTTTTCAGGTGGAGTTATCGTGGGAGTACGACATGAATGTACTGGAGCCGCGATCGCTCTGTATACTGTGGTGTAATGACCGCCTCTACGTCAAGTCAGTTCTCGTCGACCAAATGGAACTACCAAGCAGAGGGTAAGATGATTTTTCACTTTAATATACGTAAAAGACTAGATAATTGCAGTTGCTAGATAATTATAATTTGAAAAGATAAGATGGGAACCTGAAGATATTGAGAAAGTACCTATGCTCTCATATTTTTCTAAACGCACCTTGACAATTTCAGTTTATGAATAAATCATAAATGGTGGAGGAGCCCTAAGCATAGTTTTAGCTAGGCTTGTTTTAGTCTCTAGACCTCCAACAAATCACTTTCACACACTCACACACACACAACAAATAATTGCCTATCTACCAGTCAACCCAAATAACTAACATAAGGATGCAATTCGTGAAATTAGGTAAATAATCATTTTTATAACTATTTATTATAATAAATTATAATTCCAATATAAATTTATTACAGGAAGCGTAACGTTGACTTCAGCACGAAGCTGTGCACGCCGAAGCGTGAGTTTGCTGAGATCCCCAACCGGGGCTCCGCCAGTTTCTATGACAACTGCGGCAGGTAGCTGTGCCATAAACAAACCCTAGGCATTCCACTATAGACTTTATTACAGTCTATTCACATAGACTCTGAGAGAAAGCTTTAAATGAAAGGTGGACGAAGTATTTAACTAAACGGAGACATTCGTCGAAAGGAATAGTTGGTGAAACTTTTCAACCGTGAAGTTGTTACAGGGTGAACGTTTAACTGCGTTTATTTAAATTATGAACACTTGTGTTTATTTTAGACATAGATTTACACGAGCAATTTTTCTTGGGCTGTAAGCTACAACAGTTTACTGTTTATTAAATACTCAATTATTGTAAAGTGTTGTAAATAGTCTACATACGCACTTGAACAGATAACATTTCAGGATTACATATTAAATTATGTAACGAATTAACACTATGTTTGTTTCAGATATTTATAATACCTACTTATTGTTATATTGTTACAAAAATCTCAGTACCTAACTGACTGAACATAACTTTGTATAATGTTATAATCTTACGATTAGAGGAATACTCAAAGTTTTTGTAACATATGTAGTTAGAAAGTAGTAAAAACTATTGTAAATACTTATTTAAGTTTTGTATTTATATTTTTGTAAGTTTGTTGGCCAATAAAATTTATCGACGCTATGGGACGCATCGGCGCTGTAAAAATGTAGGTAACAGTGTTGCGATGATATGGGAAAGTATGGTAAATTGGACCACCCTGTTAATTTGGATCACCTTTACTTTTAATAAAACTTTCAACTCGTTAGGTACTGTTAACATTAAGCCAAATGCAGGCACAATGTAGGTAAGGTGAATAAACTTGGAAGGTGGTCGAACTGGACCAGCTTCCTATTTTACTGACCTCATTCTAAGCAATATGCAGAAACATGCATGGGTGCATGTATCTACATTGTGTCTTGTCATAAAAACGAGTTTGAGAGAAAATTTGATCCAAATTAGCCGGGGGTCCTACTTACCACACTTTCCTACAAATCAAAGCCCGGTTTCCACCGCAAGCGGAACCCGGGCTTTGATTTGTTAATGACTGAACCCATTAATGACTTCGTTATATGATCAGAACAAAAATTTAATATTCAGAACAATTTCAGTCACGAATAAATGTTGAACTGACTTTCATAAGATGAATAGATTTCATGATCTTCAGGTGGTGGATGATAAAGAGCATTTATGGATGCAGTTTGCGCTTGCGAGTTTAACGAAGTCATTAATGGGTCCGTTCCGCTCGCGGTAGAAACCGGGCTTTAGAATTTGTCGTCTGCTCACTCAATGGACACCTTAAAAGAGTTGACAAATGTCTGCCTCTACCATTTTCGTTAAGAAAACAATTCGTCATGACATGGGACCTACTTCATAAACAAGAAAACCTTATTCATCCACTAACACTTTTATCATGGTATTTTTTCTGTAATAGGTACAGTAGGTAATCAACCTTTATTTAAAATTTCGAAACGTCGTATCAATACCTTAGAGTTAACTGATAACAAAAATATTAGTACAACTTATTTTAACAGTATATCTTAGGATCTTTATTGAAACCTAGGTATTAATGAAATTGGTTCCGTGTTTAAGATTTTAACTGGTACTAACTGTACCTAACTGTACAAATGCTCTAACAGTTAAGTAAGTACATAGGCAATAAAAAACCCGTATGTATAGTAGTAAACACCATGTACTTATTTACACTTTTTTTAATGTTAGGTAGATAGAAATTTGATCCCAGCTGTAAAATTTTGAAGACACTACATTATTTGCTACGCTATCTTATATATCATCAAATATAGCAGCACAAGTTCTGAAATAAAAAGAAACATTTTTATTCGATTTTTATTTTCTTCATCCATAGGTACCTGATTTTATGATACCTGCCAAAGGCAGAATATCCTTAAGGCAACCTAGGCACAAGCCTAGGGGTGCCAGATAACAAAGAGGCGCAAGAGGAAGCTTAAAACGCAATTTTTGTTTTGCTTTCTTCAGCTTTGCTAATATTAATAAATTAATGTTTCATACCACCTGCACGAAAACTTCATACTTATATATTATTTGCCATTCAAATCTAACCTAAAGAACTTTAACTTAACTCGCTAACCACCTATCTAACCCGCTAGCCACCTGCGTGAACGGCGTATACAAATATCCCAGGAAAAAACATTTTGTTTACAGGTTTGATACTATGAATTTTGATGCTTTCTCAGCATTCAAAACACCATGCTCGCGCTCGAATTCGATGCAGCTGTCATAATGAGAAACGAATAAAGCCCAGCTTTCATATGGGGTAGATTTTATCACTGTTGAGTAATTGGTCTAGTCTCCATACAAATTTGCCCAAGGTCCTTTGACTTTAAGCCTTGTCTCCCAGTGGGGTGACGGCAATCCGGTCTTTTAACGCCATCAAAACACAGGCGTGTCTTCTTTATCGCAAATAGGAGCTGTTTCGACCAAACTCCTACTTTTCGAGGTACCTACCTACCTACATCTGTTCCAGTGACTGATCGGCTCGAGTTCCTAGGCATGGAGCTGACATCCAGTCTCAACTTCGGCGCCACTATTGAGTACAAAGCCCAAACTGCTGCCAAAAAGCTGCGCATCCTAAATTGGGTGAAGTGATACTTCAGGCCTGGTCAGCTTTTAACTCTATACAAAGCACAAGTCCGATCCTGCGTGGAGTATTACAGCCAAGCGCGGTAAGCCAAGTATCAGCTTACCGCGCTTGGCTCAGTGGAACGCAGAGCTAAGAGGTTCATTGGCGACAAAAAAGACAAGCTACACAGTTTGGCTCACCACCTCAAGGTTGCCTGCTTCTCGGTCTTCTACAGATTGTACTTCGGAGAGTGTGCCCAAGAACTCCACGACCTTATCCCACCAGCCCCATTCTACCATCGGACATCCAGACTCACTGCAAGTTATCAATACTTACCTGGTTGTTATTCCACCAATTCGCAGCAAGCGTTTCCAAGCGGCTTTCATTTTGCGCATAGCAAAGGAATGGAACTCTCTGCCTGCGTCTGTGTTTCTGAAAATCCGAACGCTTACAAGTTACAACCGTAATATTTTAAAAGTTAGAGTGGACAGGTTAAGCTTGCTCCATCGTAACTTTGTCTCTGTCATCTCTGACCTAGACTAAAGTAGGAGAAACTGGTCTTCATTAAGCCTGGGTGCCCTGCGGACTCTCCGTCCGCATACCAACCCATCGTGCTATTCGACGAGGTGGGCAAGCTCTTTAAAAGCAGAATTGCTAGCTGCCGCGTCGGGCATTTCTCACAGGCAGTGCTAGATTTACACTAGGGGCAGTCGGGGCTAGTACCCAGGGCGGCAAATTTTCAAGGGCGGTTTTAGTGTTATCACAATTGCTCAATATAATTATGAAATTCACTCAATGAATCGTTTTTTGTTGGATAATGTTTTCGTGCATTTTTTTTTTTTTGAAATTTTGTAAAATGATTTTGCGTTTTAAATCTAACCGCTGAACAAAAAGCGACCGCGCCATCTCGGGAACTTCGGGTACCCCGACACGGATAGGTTAGGTTCATGTTATGATGTTAGGTTAATTTAAACCCTGCCGACAAAATAGGAGCCCCGCCTCACGAGTCACGGGTCTCCTATTTTGTCAACTTGCCCTGTTTACAACCGTAACTACATTAAAAAAAAATGTTATACCTAAAATTACACACCCAAAGTCAAGGCCGTAGCCAGGGGGGGGATCAAGGGGGATTGATCCCCCCCCGAAATAAAAATTTATTTTATAATTTTGATAAGTGTTAATCTAGAGGCGTTTTACAGTCGACTAGCGCCGCCAATCGAAAAAATATCATAACTCGTAAATTATCATCTCTCAACATTTTAATTCCGTCTGTGTGTTGCAAAGAACCAATTAATCAAAATTATCAAGGAAACAGCTTTGAGCTCTATAAAAAATATTTGGAATGGGACTTCGTATAAGCTGAATTAGACATGTGGCGGATAAAATGGATGGAAGAATCTGAACGAGATCGACCAACATGTGCTATTGAAGCTCTAGCTATTGGAGAATGCAACCAGGCCTTATTTCCAAACATTCACAAACTTTTGAAGATCTTGGCGACGCTGCCTGTTTCTACATGTACTCCCGAGAGGACTTTCTCTTCTCTGAAATGCCTCAAAACTTATTTGAGAAACTCCACAGGCCAGGAAAGACTAAACGGTTTGGCGTTAATGTCAATCCACCGCAGAATTGACATCGACACCGAGGAAGTAATTGATTTGTTCGCTGCAAAAAAAGCTAGAAGACTAAATTTAATTTTGTAATAAGGATTAATATTTCTTTAATGGTTTTTTCATAAATATATATAATAAGTAACACTATTTTATTTATTTTATTAAAACGATTTCATGTTTTTCTACTGTTCTACCAAATCAAACCCCCCCCCGAAATTATTTTCTGGCTACGGCCTTGCCCAAAGTAAACTCAGCCAACCAGTCCATATAATTTGTAACTCTATGGCGTACATGTGACGTCACAAAGGAACAAACCAATGAGAGCTTAATTTCTAGTAGACTTGTGCTCTGAACATGATTATTTTCAATTGATGGTAGTTTATTATCAAATTTTCATTTTATAAGGATGGCTTATTACTTCCGATCATTATGGAGTTTGTTTCATTGCAATAGATAATTTAGTTGAAAAGCTACAGTTTTTTTTTGCACTGGGGTCACAGTTGTGAACAAACTTTATTCAAAAATTATAAAAATTGAAAAAAAAAAATATTTTTATACCTTTTCCGTCGATACAATTAGGTATAGTGTCCCTCATTTTCGTATGTGCACATTATAAAGACTCTGCTTTATAACAGGATTTATCAAAGGCAAGAATTGTCTATGATAAGCAACGTCGTCCCTTGTGTCAAAGTCAATCTATCATCTGAATCTGACACATTTGTTGGATAATGGAGTGTCAAAAATTTGTTTCTGAATACTTTCATCAACACACTGATATCTTGAAATTCAGTAGGTAGTCGAGTAGTTAAATAAATCCCGTTAATGGACTATGTGAATTGAGATTATTTCAGCCAGTCAATTAAGCGAAAATGTCATCACCAACCTCAAAGTTAGCTTTGACACTTTCATGTTCCGTAACGATCGGTATTGTAGCCTATGTTCATATAAAGCAACAATCAGATAGGTAATCCTTTAATTATAATATCTAAACTTAATATAGACATCCAGATAGACAAATATTTCTTCAAGAATGTGGATACCATAAATATTGGCTTCTATAATATTATGTAGTCATATTTTCGGTGTCAATTACCTTATCTCAGTATTATCGAAGCTCAGAGTTTTAGTTGAAACATCTAATATTCTGTGTTATTTGGCAAGTTATCACAAATAAGATCAATCAGTCATGGCAATAAATTCACTAAGTGGTAGTGGTGGACGACCACCACCTCCACTCTCCGCCAGTCTATAAGAAGTTGAATCCTTATACCAATCAGGATTGGGATGTGGACCATTGTATGTTAGAATATTCAGTAGAAATCAGCATGGTAGACAAGAAACACATTTATGACAAACTCTCAATCCACATCAGCCTCTTAATATTCAAGAATAAACTGATCATTATTCTGTTTCAGGGAAAAAATGCATGAAGGTGTAGTAAAGGATGTGGAACGGCAACAAAGGCGCAAAATAGAAAACCTATACATATTAGAAAAACAAAATGAGTTAACTAAGCAATTGAAAAAAGAATTAGGAAACTAATCAATCAAATACATTATTCTGATTAAGACAATATTTATTATTTACAGAACTAATGTTGAACTAAAATAACTAGATAATAGGTAATAGTACAATGTTGAACTGAATTATTGTTTCTTTTCTTTCAACCAAGCCTCTAGCATAACATCCTTGAGTTTTAAATTCACCCCTGTAGGGTACTGTTTATCAGCGTTGTCTCTCACACCATCTACATTCAGCTTCTGTTTAGCTACAGCAGCCAAACATTCAAATGTCCGTGGTTCCCAGCAAGCTAAATCTGATAATGATTTACGGTCCAACATAATGTTAGCTCTGTCCAAACCCTCCTTTAATGTGTATGGTGTAATGTTGTGCTGTTCACAAGCAGCAGTAATTCTTGTAGACCAGAGATCAATCATATCTTGTTTCTTCAGCTTCCTAGCTTTAGTTGCGTAAACTAACGCTCTGTGGACATTACGTACTGCTACTGAGTAACAGTTCCTCCGACGACCAATATAATGCGCAGCAAGCCTAAAAACCCTTCTTTTTCTCCAAAATTCATCAGGTCCTCGGGACCGGATCCAATTAGCAACCGTAAGGAATACCATTGTGCACTGAAATTGAGGTTATGTTATGTTGTGAATTGGTTGTATTACAAATATTATTTAAAAAGAGCAAGGTACTTTGTATGTGTCAATACACAAGGTTAATTTTTATATGAAAATCAAGATATACCTTCGGTTTTAAACAATATTATCATTAATTAGTTAATGCGGTATGATGAATACGGTAATCGACCTATCAGTGTCAAACTGTCAACGTCATTGTCAACACTGTCAAAGTGTCAACTTCTTTTTTTATGACCATGGATCCAAGTCCCTCAGTCGGTCTCATCCAGTTTAAATTTACCAAAAAAGGATTGACAACGTGTAAAAGTGTTATGTTACTATTTTCAAAATAAATATCATATTTTTTCTACATCTGTGAATAAAGTTAAAATGATGACTTAAGGTGGAAGCTCCAGGGTAGCCCGCGAAATTCAAATAATTTTATGTTTTTTGATTCGATTGAATGAATTTTTCACGAAATAACATTCAATCGAGTTCTATGAACTTAGAGGGTTAAATTGATGATTCAAATAGTTATAATCCTTTAGATAAATGCTTTTTACTATCGCGAACCGTATTCTGTTCAACATACAGCTTCCCACTGACCGGCAAATTGCAAAAAACATAAAAATATTTGTATTTCGCGGGCTACCCTGCAGCTTCCACCTTAAAAAGGACTGTCCCTTAATAATGTCTATTCCGGTCAATAGAGGCTATTGCAATTAAAAGAAAATATGTTGAAACTTGAACCTTCACCAAAAATGACCCAATCTATTATATCTATTTAATCTATTCTATTTCATATAATAAAATAAAATAAAACCATATAATAAAACTGTAGAAAAGTGGTTTTTGTACATCAAAAAAAAAACCGAAAAAAATAGCTAGGGTGTTAAAGAACAACCAATAGAACCTATTTCCAGCATTTTTCGAATTTTTGTCTGATTGTCTGTTTATTTGTTCGGGCATCACGTAAAATGTGCGAAAGCAATGTAGATAACTTTTATACACAAGGATTGAGCGTAACTTGAACTAACATTTAGTTTTTGTTTCATTGCAATCGGTTCAGTCTATCAAAAGATATTTGAATTAAAGTTTTCCGGAAGTAAAATTAGGGTTATGTGCACTTAGTCTCATTATAACTTCACGTAACTTTTATACATAACAATAAACTGTGCGTAAATTGTAGTAATATTAAGTTTTTTGTTTCATCGTAATCAGTTCATACCTTATAATAAAAAAATGTCTAGGTGTAGTCTTTCCGAAGTAAAATATTGAAATAGCGTGATCTATGAAACTTAGACTGGACTATACCTAGAGATCAACTGCGTGCAGTATTCGATAGATGGCGTTGGCGTGTGACGTCAATTTTCTGAATCGCGGTGTTAAGATTTTCCTTGAAAGAATGACCTTCGCCCATGTCTGGTATAATGATGTGCGAAGAAAATCGAATCTCGCAACCTGAGTCAGGACAATTTATTTTTTAGCAGAAGAGTTTGTTTGTTTGGTTGGACGCGCTAATCTCAGGAACTACTGGTCCGATTTGAACAATTCTTTCAGTGTTAGATAGCCCATTTATCGAGGAAGGTTATTATATTATACGACGCTAAGAAATAAGAATAATGGAAAATGTGACGCAGACGAAGTTGCGCGGGTCAGCTAGTGAAGCATATATCTGAGATTACTTTCGACCTAATAAAAGGTCAACAAGCCATTGGATTTGGTTAAAATCTTATTAAAACTTCCATGCGGACAAGGAAAAGTTACATTAGCCCCATGTTGGGGTAAATGCGACTATCTAAACTAACTCATTGGTTTTTGTAGCAAATATGCTCACAATCGAAGCACATGTTACCCAGTGTGAAATTTACGCAGTCATATTCTCTGAGTTGAACCAGTAGAGTAAGAGCCCCGATCAAACTAAAAGTATGTTTCGTATTTCTTGGGGCTATTGTGACTATTTTCTAATTTAGTGCTGTGCTGACGTAATAAAATTATCGATATATAGTTATGTGTAGGCATTCCATCTATACAGATAGATACCTAAGAAATATAAAACCAAATTTTGTTTTTATTTTTTATTCGCTAATCATCACATAAACAAATAAGTTTCAGATTCTTCTCGAAACATAATACAAAAATTTCTAGGAACATAAAACAAAAATAATGTAAAATCTGTAAGGCATTTTTTTTTTCTAAATTGCAATGTTAAGTTTGTTTTTACTTTGAAGTTATATTTGAGAGATCTTAAAATAAGTACTTATAGTAATTAATTCTAAAGACCAATACAAAAGTAATAGGAACCTATACTTTGGTGTAACTTCACTTTACCTAGACTAAATCAATGGCACACATTTATCACATTTACTTAAGAGATCCTAAAAAATAACTTTTTGCTTAATTCTAAATACAGATTGATACACAGCAAAAATTACATTTCATACACATCAATATTATTAAGAAACTTAAATAGTTCTCCAAGTTTTGTTTTTCACCAACTGAAGTGCCTCTTTTAAGCTTTTCTTTAGAATAGCTCTTTTCTTTTTTCCAAATATAATTTCGGACCATCTAAAACAAGTCAAATATCAAATTAGTTCAAAGTTTCTAAGATAAGTAGGTAAGTAGTATGGGTAGGTATAGTACCTAGAATAAGTACGTACGCGCGAAGTTGTAAACTGAATGCATTCGGTCGGAACCCCTATATAACCATAGTATTTCCACCTTGAAAGGAAAATCGATTTAAATCTTGGTTGAAATTGTAATAAAAGTAAATAGTAACATTTATTTACGCAATTTATCCCAGGCCCCGAATGGGTTCACTTCGAAAATTTTCTAAACTATGCTTAAAATATATCGATTTCCAATTATAGATATTTGACATTACTGGTATTTTTGTGTTTATGCAAACACGAAGAGGCTATTGTAACCAAAAAAACTAGTCGCATTAACCCCGCAACGACATAAACTGAGGCTAATGTAACTATTACATTACCTCACGAAATATAAATCAAAACGTTAAAAACATAAGTGTTTATAGTACTTACCTTTACCTTTTCTTCGTTTCTGCATAAAACTTTGTCGAAAATGCACGAAAAGTATTTTTTTGTTGTTTTAGTTGATGATACTCTCGTCACCAAACACGTAGCACACCATAGAGTACTACTTATAAGGCACACGTAGTCAAAATGGCGACTAACAATAAGGCTCTGTAAGTCAAACAGTATTCATCCCCCTGACGCCATCTGTTTATTATACGTTAAAATATGACTTTTCTCCAGGCCCATAGATGGCAGTGTATTAAAAAAACACGAGAATGGAAGATAAATTATAGCTATTGGTTGCTTTAGCCCCATAGTTGCAATAGCCTCCATTGACCAATTGTTTTTATCTTGCTGTTGTCATCTAACGCCAGATGAATTTTTTTGGTTGGCTGGTTTTGCGTTCTGGGCGGAGTGGGAGTGAGTGTCAGACAAAGAGTGAAGTAAGTAGTATAGGGGTATGAGACTCTTACTGACTAAAAATGCTCTTTGTTTCGTATCATTACTTCAATTCTATTTAACTAGCTGACCCGCGCAACTTCGTTTGCGTCACATTATCCATTACTGCTCCGCTCCTGTTTGTCTAAGCGTGATGATATATAGCCTATAACCTTCCTCAATAAATGGGCAATCTAACACTGAAAGAATTTTTCAAATCGGACCAGCAGTTCCTGAGATTACCCCCTACATACAAACTTACAAACATACAAACTTACAAACAAATTTTACCTCTTTATAATATTAGTATAGATAACACCACCACTAAAGTAACTATGGAAAATAAATTCGAGTAGGAAAGTTCTCCATCCTAGGTAACTTCGAAGACAGAGCCTTATTGACCCACAAACACACACACTATGTATTGTCCCCATGCAGCCTCCAAGGCGTTGACTAATAAAAAGATACCTGATATTGTTGCATTTCTTTATTTACGTATCTATTAGTGTATTTCATAAAAAAATGGTTAATCTGTAGGTACACAGTCAAAGTCAAGGATCAACATTTAACTGGTCATCTTCATTAATACATTTCAATGTATCCTAAGGACTTTCTGAATCTTCGTCATCGATAATAGTTCGATTGGTTACTGCCATTCTGAGAAAACAAATACAGCAATTTTATTTAAACACTAGCTGACCCGTGCCCACTTCGTTGGGCGGTAAACATTTAACTTGTGATGAAATTATGAGTGTGGTTCGGTTAGTACTGACTGCTATGATTTTATTTCCTGACGGCCAAAAGGAGGGTTTTGTTTTTATTGCTGCGAGCGCTCGCGTTAGACTCCCTGTCCCTTGTTGCAGAGACATGCTGCTTTAAATCACTGAGACGCTGTGCACGTTCAGCGCTAGATTCCCGAGCACGGACCTGCGATGTTCTCCAGCTTTGGTTAGCAAGCCGCTGTGAACGCTCGGAGCTAGATTTCCCAGCGCGTGCTTGCGAAATATTTTCTCTATTCCTCGAGAGGCTCTTCCGTGCGGCGTACTCGAGCTGCTCTTGTCTCATGTCTGGGATGTTGTGATATCCTTTTAGGCATGATAAACAATCGCTGAAACTGTCCGATATCCAAAAACAGAAATATCACAGCTTCGAACTCGAAGAATGAGAACGAAGTAATATTGTAATTGTGTTTTGAGAAACCGAGCAGCCAAAACAATTCTAAAGACCAACTACGTACAACTCACCTACCAAACGACAAAAGTTAAATAATAACTGGAGAGGGTCATTAATCCGCGGAAAATCTTAACACCACGATTCAGAAAAATGACGTAATTGCACAACGCCTTCTATGGGATGGATAAAACGTCCGTACAAAGCATGTTCTAATGCGGTTCGTGAATGGACGGGGCGCGGGCGGCGTTTTGCGATTTAGTAATTTTATATTATCTTCGAAACTATTCAACCAATTGACATACTGTTTTGGGCAAATCGTATCTCTATGATGTTCTTGTGATCATAATAACATTTTTTTCGATAAGGTTTAATGTTTTGTTGTTTAAAAAATCGTCCAAAGATAAGTACGTCGAAAAATACTTTTTTTAATACATAAAAGCTACTATATCTCCTAAAATATAAAAGATAGAAATATGGTGCCGCGGACTTTTTTGTAGAACTATTATAGGCAGACCAGGTTGCCATACATTGTTTTCAATTATATACAACTGTTAAGGCAGCGCACGCAAATAACTCTGTTGTAAGAGCTATTTTTTTCCGCCTGGGTAGACAAAAATTGAGATAGTTCGAGTAATATGCATGATATCTTTATAATTTATAGCCTATAGCACTCACGAATAATGTAGCTTTCTACCAGTGAAACAATTTTTCAAATCGGACCAGTAGTTCCTGAGATTACCCCCTACATACAAACTTACAAACTTACAAACTTACAAACTTACAAACTTACAAACAATTTTACCTCTTTATAATATTATTAAGTATTAAGTATAGATAAAAAAACTATTCTAAGTGCAAACCATTTTTTTTTGTTGTAACCAAGTTGTTACAACGCAGGCAGACCAACCAGGCTTGCGTTGACATGAGCGTATCGGGGGAATAGTCGAGGAGGGTAGCGGGATCCGTGGCACGGTGCGCCGCTGGCCGACCGCAGGTAGTTGGAGGCCCATGTAGTCTGCTAGCCACACAACTGTCCTGCCAGAGCATGCCTGAAACCTCATTTCACTTCCTTCTCCTCTCCTTCCTTCACTCAAACCCATGAAAAGGAACAGAAAGAAAATAAACGCTGTACAGCCGCAGCACTCCTTCTCACAAAGTGCACCTCAGCAACATTCGAGGTCTGCACTCAAATCTCGCCACAGTCCATCACCACCTGGAGACTGAGAAACCAGCGCTCTTGTTCTTTTCCGAGACGCAGATTGGATGCCCGTCAGATGTGTCGTACCTCTCGTACCTGGAGCACCACTTTAAATCACGCGCGGGCGTATGTATGTATGCCCGGGACGATATCTGCTATCGGCGTCTCGGCAACCTTGAGGAACCCAGGTTCTCAACGCTATGGGTTCTTGTTGACACCGGCCAGGACAAAATTGTGCACAGCGGAGATTTGGAGACAACTGGGCTCACTCAACACCTAAGTGAGGCAGCGAATGCGGCTCAGCAGCGGTACCCTTCTGCCCAATTGGTGTAACTGGGGGACTTCAACGCCCACCAGCAGGAGTGGCTCTTTCCATACCAGTGCAAAGACCATGATGGACGTGAAACGCGAAAGCTAGCTCTAGCGTTAAATCTTACCCAGCTGGTCCAGGGGGCAACGAGGGTGCTGGATATTGAGTCGCAAACTGCCAATTGCTTGGACCTTTTGCTAACAACAGATACATACCGCTACTCTGTGTCGATTTCTTCACCACTAACTACCAAGTGGTGTGTATCCTGTCTAGTGAAGTCTGTATCTGTTTACTCCCCGCCCGATCCTAGCCCGAGAGGCGCTCGTCGGGTATGGCGATACAGGTCAGCATATTGGGATGGCATGCGATCTTCCCATGTCATCCTTGGCAGCCTACTTGCTTCTTCGACTGACGCTTCGACGTGCGCGAACGCCGTGGCGGATGTGTTGCGGAGAAGGGTGGAGTAATACATTCCGTTCAATGACGTAACAATTTCTGGCGATGCTCGTCCATGGTTTGGCGCCGAGTGCAATCGCGCTGATGCGATTAAACATGCGGCGTACCTAGCATGGGTCGACACTCGTACGCACAAAGCAAATGACGTGAGTCAGAAGAAGAGAGCCTTCAACAGGGCTGCTAAGTACTGCAAGAAAGTGTTTCGGATGGCTCGGTTAGACCACATTAGTCGAACAGGGAACAATCTTGCCTCATACCTAGCAGGTAATGATCATAGATGGCTGCTCGTCTGGACTGCTGGATATTAATGCCGGTGTTCCTCAGGGGTTAGTACTTTCAGAGCACGCCACGATAGTGGCGATAAGTCCCCTCTTTGAGGAGTGGCTATAGAGACGCCATGGCGTCCTCACCTTCCGCCTGACGCAGGTCCTCACCGGACACGGATGTTTCGGGAGGTACCTGCACCGAATCAGGCGGGAGGAAACGCCTGAGTGTCACCACTGCGAGGATCGACCGGAGGACACGGTGGACTGTGGAGCACATTGTGCAGGTGTGCCCCGCTTGGGCGCAGCACCGCCGTGTCCTCGAAGCGGCGATCGGCGGCGACCTCTCGCGTCTGGCCCTGGTCCAAGCCATGGTCCAGAGCGAGACGGAATGGGACGCCGCGAAGGAGGTGGCGGAGTGGGAGAGGGAGAAAACCTCTCGTCCCGGCCGCCGTGGTAGATGCCACGGGCGTCGGAGGCCACCTGCCTCCGGCCACCGTAGGCGCGGGCCTGTGGACGGTAAGCTATGGTTGGCTCGCCGTCCGTCCGTCTTCTTACGACAGGCCGTGTCGACGGCGCGTTCGTGTTCCACGCGCGCCTCAAAGAGAGTCAGCACACAGAGGGGCCCGAAAGGGCCGACGCCTGCCGGAGTCGCGGAACTAGTCGAAAGAGATACCGTGACTCCGGAACACAAAGGGCACATGAAGGAACATGGATGGGTTTTAGTCAGTAGAAGTCTGACACTCCCTCCCGCTCCGCCCAGAGCGGGGTTCCCATCCCTAAAAAAAAAGGGGTTAGTACTTTTGGCAACACTATTCTAGCTGCATGTTAATGATCTGCTTAAACCCGGTACCTTTGGGTATGCAGACGACACCACTGTTGCTGTGAGATACGTGTCCGAAGCGCTAGCTGGTAGATCGCAAATGCGGTCTCTCCGGGAGGCTATGGTTGAGCGTTGGAACGTGTCCTTACAGGCTTTCTCTGAATGGCGTGATGCCAATCTGATCAAGTTCAATAGTTCTATTCTGCTATGACTCCAGTGTTTTTTCCCGCTAAAAGCCAATTCCACCCAGCTCCATCTTTCCGAGGTGTAGCTGTGCCAATCACCGACCAACTTGAGCTTCTTGGGGTTACTTTAACATTTACCCTCAATTTTGGCCCTTTCGTAGAGGCAAAAGCTCAATTTAAGTAGCTGCAAAAAAGTTAGGGATCCTAGCAAAGGTGAGACAGTACTTCACGCCGGAACAGCTGCTCAAACTCTATCAAGCGCAAGTTCGGTCGTGTATGGAGTAATGCTCTCATCTTTGGAACGGATTTGCCAAATCCCAGCTTGGTGCCCTTGAATCAATTGAGAAACGAGCCAAGAGATCATCGGTAATGATAGGCTCGTCGAGTCAAAGCTCCAAAGTCTTGAGCATTGACACCGAGATGCTAGCCTGTCCGTTTTCTACCAGTTGCATTTTGGGATATGTGCAACGGAATTGCATAATTTAATTTCGCCAAATCCGTTCTATCATCGAACCACAAGACGAACGGCGATGCGCCACCGGTACAGGGTGGCACCATCAACACGCACGAAATGTTTTGGGAACACATTCATAGTGCATACAGCAAAGGAGTGGAATTCCCCTGCCGGAGTCTGTGTTTCCTGATAGCTACAACCTGGGAGTCTTTAAGTGATCCATCTTAGAACGCATCATCGCTTACCATCAGATGAGACAGCGGTCAAACACGTGCCTATCAAAAGTAAAACGCTCCCACAGCTCTAGAACTCCAGACCTTGCTCCAAGACTTGAGCGTAGCTAGCTTCGAGGTAGTACTTGCGATGAATCGTCTAAACCCCAGCTAATGACCAACAGCACGAAGCGTAAGGTCGAAGTAGATGGGCAAGAAATACATTATGTCGACGAGTAGGTACGTCTACTTGGGCCTTTCGAAAACAAGCAAGAAAAGGAAATCGACCACCACAACGAAAGCTTCTGGGCAGATGAGTCTTCATTAGCGTCTTTATGCTAATGAAGACTCATCTGCCGACCTCTCTGAAGCACAAAATTATCGGAATGGGTATTCTAATTATAAGTTTATGTGTATGGACCGGATTTTACCTGGATTTAGTAATACCATCCGTTAACTGCACATCTCGAAGGTGAACTTCATTTTCATAATCAGTATCGTCAGGGTTTAATTCCATCGAGTTGCTGGAGGCGGCAAAGTGATCATTTACGGACATTATATGTCTAACATTCATGTTAGGCATTTTATTGGTGTCACGACATTGATTTCTTTTAATAATGAGTTTCAGAATAATTGTCTGTTGGATATAAAATAAGCGTTATTATTATATACCTATTAAATAGCAAACACACTACCTTACTACAAACAACCCACCTCCACTATAATAACAGATAGGAATATAACAAGGTGGGCTATCATAGATGCTAATATAATGCGAGAAAGCAAATTTCCACAGCCTTTAGTGTTAATAGAGTGAGTTCCCAGCTCCAGAAGATAATTGGATATACATGAACCGCTTTTACAGCAACTGGAACAAGGAAAAATAACAAACAGTTAGTAATGGCGGGTGAGCTGGTCCTTGAGATGGCAGGGTGTATTAAAAAAAAAAAGTTTTTCTTCAGGCGTCGATGGCCCATAGCGTGTTAGTATTACCAAAAAAAAAACTTAAAAACTATGTTAGTAGTAACACTTAGCCACAAATGAGTACAAAAACGAGTACTTATTATTTTTTTTATTATGAGTATTACGTGCACACTGAACTAAACAACCAGTGGGTACCTGTCAGGATGACTGTACCAACAGAGATATTATTAGGTACCCTACATTAAATAATATTATGAGACCATGTGCACTATTTAATACCTATTTGCTACTATTTACTATAATATATAAGTCTGTGGCTGTAAGGAAATATTAGCTGCCTTTGCGATAAGGAATATTTCACAGAAATAAAGTGGAACTTAAGTCAGCCATTTAGCCATTCTGACGTCAGGTTGCCTGACCCCTGCACATAGTTTTAGAGTTGCCATAAACGACACGGCCGTTAATGTAAACATTTGCTACCTCTTTGCTACTGTAACATATATTTTTACACAACTCTAAGAAGCTCCTATAAAAAGTTATGAATTAAAATTATACCTATTAAGAAACGATGGCAACACTGCTGTAAAATTACTAACTATCATAAATTTTAACATTTTTTTTTCTATTCTAATGTTAGTGACCATGAAAGTTTAAAACAATATATTATCATAATTTTTGTTTAGGTATATAATAATGACAACATTTACCAACTCTTACAATAAAAATCTGATTATTTTAAACAAAACCTTAGTGGAACGCTGTCAGTTACTTCCATCTCGCTCCTTTTATGTCCACCTTTTCTCATTGCATTCGGATCCCATTCGTAATCACGTATTTTATCATACCAGTCGCGATCAAACCAATCTTGATACGAATTAATCTGAAAAAGTCATTAAGAACGTTTAAGGGAAAGGTAGGAACTTCTCTCATGTAAAGGAAGATCAAGAACCAAAATTTGGTTAATATAAGTATTTTTTTTTATACAAAACGGGGAAACTTTTGGCCCAAATCTCACCTGATGGAAAGTGATTATTAAGCCGAAGATGGAAGCGAGTTTCACCCGGAATCCTCTTACACAGAGGAACTGGCTATCATACCTCTAACTGCCGGAACACAACAATGCTGTTAACATTGTTGTTATGGCGACAGACTAAGTCATGATGGTGGTAGCTTGCCAGGCGGACTTATAACAAGTCCTACTACCAACCTGCCCCCGCTGGGAATTCCCAGCGGGGGCAGGTTGGTAGTAGGACTTTTTTGCTCGGTTTGGTTCAACCCAGAGGTCCCGGGGGCGAGCAAGTAGGCGGACTTATGCCTCGACGACCTTTTTCTCTACTGTTTAAAAAGTACGCGTAGGTAGGTACTTAGGGTGACACACGAGCGAAAAACGTCGCCGAGCCATAAGTCCGCGTACATGCTCGCCCGTCTATCACCCACTTTAAATACATGGGTAGGTTACTTAAAATGTTGTAGGTAGAACTCTTGACTAAAAAAATATCCTCATTTTATAAAATTTGTTAATTAAAAAAAAGGAATGAGCATACCCCGCAACACTTCAGAGACCACTGTACATTATCCACAAAATGTTTGTATTTCGGGACGCTTCGGTAATGTTTCATCGTCTTGTTTATATTTTCAATTGTTGCACGTTTGCATGTGTAGATCTTATGGATACAACACCCTACTCCCAAACTATTTACTATTATTATCCACATAATGCATATCCACATTGGACAGCAGACCACTTTACTGTTGTGACTGTAAATGAAATAAATCGCAGGAAATCAAATACTTAATTTGTAAGCGCCACTCATGTCCCATCCGATTAAGAACACAACAAACTTTCTTCTTTTTAACCGACTTCCAAAAAGAAGGAGGTTCTCAATTCAGTTGGTATAGTTTTTTTACAAACATGTACCTACGCACCGATAATTATACAGGGAAATTGAAAAAATACCCGAAACCTCTTAGGCAGTGAAAGTACACATGATTATAAGCAACTTTTGTTTTGGTAAAACTCCGAAATCTCGAAAAAAATATCAGCTGTTTCATACAAAATGCAGTATTTAGCCAATGAAAATGTATGAAACAGCTGATATTTTTTTCGAGATTTAGGAGTTTTACCAAAACAAAAGTTGCTTATAATCATGTGTACTTTCACTGCCTAAGAGGTTTCGGGTATTTTTTCTATTTCCCTGTATTTCAAAAATCCTTCCTTTCTACAGCTACTTTTATGGAAGTTTTGCTCATTTCTTGCTTTTAGCTAAACCCAGCGGTGCACGGGGATTCGGTGTTTTAGGGTTCCATACCAAAATAGTAAGGAACCCTTATGGTCAGTTTGCCCGAAAGTCACGGCTGGATATCCCAAGAACTACTAAAGGTTTTTGCAAATATGAAAGAAATAAAATATACCTATGTTACAGTCAAAGTGATTAATTTGCTATTATCCTACCTACATAATGACTGGTCAGTTTAAATAATGACTAAACGGTGTAGACAATATTAAGATACATTAATCACTTTATCTGGATAATCTTTGAGCAGTAAGTTTCAAAATGGCAATAATAATAAGGCGTGGTTGACGGTGCCCGGGAGCTCAGTTCACTCGATCACACTAGCTCCCGTCATACCATTCGAACCTAATCCTCTCTGTGCCCTACATTCCACTACTTAGCTATGCTAGTCATTAAAGTGACTGTATTTATTACTTTATAAATACATTGAAATATATGCTTTGGTTTTATTCGATTTGATTTGCTGAGCAAAGGCATTCCCCCATATTGCCAGATAAGTAGGTACCTACTCTCTTCTTGGCCCGCCGAATTAGCCTCCGTAGTGCCTGTCAACTCTCCACCGCTATCTGGGCTGGCATTGCAAAGCCGTCCATCATGTAGTACCTAACACTTATTAAGTACTCATGGCAGCCATTTTTCATATGCCGTGTTCGTTTATTGTGAGGTACCCCTCCCCGCCTCCTACGCCCCGCCTAGCTGTTCGGTGACCACACAAAAATCGAAGACGACGCACCGGTACTGTGTTGAAAAATATCGTTTGATAAAAGTAGTTGCAGTTTAATAATCATGACGACACGGTCGGCGCAGTGGTTGAGCGACTGACTGCTGCGCAGCATGTTCGATTCCCGCACGGAACCAATATTTGTACGATCTACAAGTATTTGTTCCGAGTCTGGGTGTTTTTCTATCTATAATATTATGTATTTACAAAAAAAAAATGTATATAAGTAGTTTATCGGCCATCTCAAAAACAGTTTTTTAGGAACAGAAAAAAAAACAGAAAAAACTGTGTTTTCTGTTCCGTGCTTGGGACTATATGGCATTGTGTGAAATGTCCTAGGATATTATTATTGTTTATGTTTATAATGTTTATTATGTCTCGGCTTCATAGCGTCAATTCTGCCTGGGCTGTGCAAGTTACTATTTTTTTTTGTAATAGGGTTAGGTAAGTAGAGTAGAAGAGATATCAGTTTAGCAATCGATAAAAAACATACCTAATCTTCTTGCTATGGGCTACTGCGCACAATATGTACACGTTCGTCGGCAGCATGATAATTCCAGAGAGCAAAACGATTGCATTAATTATATCTGTCCCCGTTAACACTAAAATATTGCCGACACCTGAAAATAAGCAGCCCCGTAAGGATATCGGAGTTCGGGAGCATAATTGTTCTGACTCCTACTGTAAAACATCACTGCAGATAATTCCTGACGAGTACCTACCTAGGTAACCCCATCCACTCAATAAGTAGGTACTTATTTCAAGTTAGTCTGACTGAAAGACTAACTTAATTTAACTAATTCGACTTAGTTGCAGTAATATAATTTATCTTAATAGACGTAATCGTAAGTCCATATGTTACAAAACACATCGTTACTAAAGTTGTTAGTAATACAAACAAAAACACAAATAAAAGCTGTTGCTAATTTAATAAATAACAAGGTGTAACTGTCAATTTCAAGATTCGAGGTGGAGGATATGACTCTGAATGCAAGGGTAAGGGAAGATTTATATTAGACTGGGGCGTGCCCGGTACGTGTGGACTGGTGCTTCGCTTGCCCCTGGATGTCTTGCGACTCATGGCGTGGGCGCTAGTTGTGGCGAAAACCGCAGCTAAGGCCAAAACAGTCCCAATCCAAATAAAGGCAAATGCATGCATGAGATCAGTACCGATCCATCACATACAAAGGCGAAAGCGGAGACGGTTAACACCTCTGCCGGAAGTAGCCTTACCAAACACCCTCCTCTTCCTCCTGGCTCCTCAAACCACATCCCAAGCAGCAGTCTCCGGTTAAACGGGGGCAGCAGGCAGCACCGAAGACGTTTTCGCAAGCGCCTGGCAGGTGAACCACTCCATAACCTCATTGCTCTTGTTCGGACCCTTCAGGCCCAGTAGCTCCTGTAAGCCAGAGTAAGAGGAAGGAAAGGCTGGCGCGTAAGGAGCAGGGTCTCGAAGGCAGGTCAAAGTAAACTAGTTACTGCCACTAACTGACAAAACAAGGTAAGCTGAACTTCACTGAAGGGAAGCTCCGATGGGAACGATCAGGTTGAGCCAAGCGGACTTCCCTGACAGCAAAAGCGGCCGCGGCTTGACCAGTCGCAGCGGGTTGCCAACAAAAGCTACGCCCAAGATGCCAGTGCATCCCTGAACGTCGCGGTAATCTGCTACCGAAGGGAAACCAGCCAGGAAGTATCGGACCATGTCTTAGCTGCTCTCCACAAGCAGATCATCAGCGATGCCTGCTCCGCTATGCAGGACACACCTTCAACGCGAAGCCGCTGTTCGCCGGTGGAGTCCTCAAGCTGTGGTGGGGTAACGACCATACTTTAGCCGACCGTGCCGTCCCTTCATCCGGGCGGGAGCTGAACGTCGTAATGTTGTTTTTGACGAGGGCGACCTGTTTGTCGGACTGTGACTCGAGGGTGACGAGGAAGGTCTCGCCTGCGATGGCGTCCCTTTCGTCGGCCTGTTAAGTCGTACAGGCTAACCTCCACCACAGCCAGACCGCGATGGCTCAACTTCGCAAATGGCTGGAGGTACGGCCACAGCCCAGATCAAGAAGCCGTCGGTTAGGGGAGGCCACATACGAGGACTTGGGGGTAATCTTGGGGGTAAGCTTCTTGTTATTTTATTACAGACCAAGATCACCCTAGATCGTGCATCTACGTCACAGGTAACCTTAAAACACAGCTGTTAAACGACTTCTGTTGCAGGAATATCTCTGCAGCTAGGCTTCATACACAGCATGGAGCCACAATGATGGCCATCGTCTTCGCCTCTGTGTATATGCCTGAGGCGGAGCAACCGCCCCCAGATGACCTTGTCCACCTCATCACACACTGTAAAAGCAGCGGGGATGTCATCGAGACCGACGCAAACGCATACCATTCACTGTGGGAAGATGGAGACGCAAAATGAAAGGGGTAAGGCATTAGTTGATTACCTGTTGACAACTAACCTATCCCTACTAATCACAGGTTTGCAAACAACTTTCGTAACCAGACGCAGTCGTACAATCATTGACCTTACTCTGGCAACGGAGGGAGCAGCGGAACTCATCGCTGGGTGGCAGGTCTCTAATAAGGCTTCCTGCTCAGAACACAGGTGGATCCGCTTCGACATCCAGGTTTGTATACCCTAAATAACAGGATGGAGTAAATTCTGTGGTAACATTGAATCATGCCAACAAGCAAACAGGGTAGGGAAAATACTGGCGCAACAGAATACACGAGAGGAGGTCGCCTGTTAAGCAAACGAGTGGTTCACCTTGTGGAAGAGCAGCAGTTGGCCTTGATAGCCAGGGGCTGAGTGCTCTGCCCTCTTCTGTGGAATCAGGTGATTAATGACCTTATCACCAAACTCAACGCATATCGTTACTACACAATAGATTACGCAGACGACCTCGCAATACGAGGATTGCGAAGGTAACTGAAACGGCCTGCAACCTCACTCAATAAGCTCTACGCATCGTGAAGAGATGATGCGAAGAATATAATCTGTCAGTTAACCCCACGAAAACTGAATAAGTCATGTTCACTCAAAAACGAGCACTAGACCACTACCGACGACCTTTGCTCTTTAACACAGAACTCCAGTTGTCTAACGAGGTATAGTATCTAAGCGTCATCCTAGACAGTAAGTTAAAATAGACTACAAACTAAACAGGGCTTGCATTACCTTCTGGCATTGCAGGATAATAATAGGGAAGAAGTGGGGCCTGTCTCGCAAAATAATACTATGGCTGTACAGCGCAGTAATTCGGCCCATGATAACCTACGGGGCCGTGGTGTGGTGTGTACGCGCTTAGCTATAGTTACAGCCGTAAACAGGTTACAACACATGGAAAGGCTGGCCTGCATGGCGACAACGGGCTGCATGAGGACTACTCCGATTGCGGCGCTGGAAGCCATGCTGGGATTCCCCCGCTACAATCGTTTATTCGACAGGAAGCGACGATGGCACCAGTACGCCTTAAAACTGGATCTCTGGGGTAAGAGAGAAACACGAGACACCACTCTGCTCGAGGAGCTCAATAATGGGCTGCCCATAACTTAAGCAATCTATGACCGGGTATCCAAGCAAATTAGCTTTGATAAAAAACACAAAATCCAATATTGCATGAAGATCATAGTTGCGAGGGGCTATGCCATGCAGCGCTGCGGATCTTCACCGATCGATCAAAAACAGGTACTGAAGGTGCGGGAATCTTCTCAGAGGATCTCAACATCCACAATTCCACATAGCCACACCATTGGGGGTCCACAACACAGTGTTCCAAACTGAATGCATAAGCATTGCTCTGGCGGCATCAGCCATCCTAACCAGGGAAGTGAAGGACCATTCAATAAGCATACGTTCGGATAGCATTGCCGTCCTGCAAGCTCTGATTCTCGAGTGTCATCAACGTCTCAACCAGGTTGGTAGACACAACAAAGTAACCATTCAATAGATCGAAGGACACAGCTAATCCCAAGGCAATGATGCAGCAGACAAACTCGCCAGAAGGGGTTCGAGTATGGCAACGATTGGACCTGAACCTATCGTGCCGCTGGCTTTCGGGTACCTACGCAATCTGGTAAGGAAACGCATCGGAGACAAACATAACAAGCTATGGGCTGACCATGGTGAGTGTAGGTAGGCCAAAAAGCAACTTCCCTCTATAGATGGCCGATTCACAAAACAAACCGTAGGACTGACTAAACAACAGTTGCGTACAGTCACTCGTAATAACTGGCCCCGGGCTTTTAATAAACACATGCTATAGGAGTCACTGACAGACCACTATGCAGAGCCTGCATGGAGGAGGATGCACTTGCACCTGCTTCTAAGCTGCCCGGTAGTCGCGGCTTACAGAGCTAAGTACTTCGGAACCACAGGTAGGTAGGTACCCTCTGTGAGATAGTTGGTAACACCAAGACATTGCTGGCTTGGGGCGCTGGGGCGGATCGAATGACACATTTTTCCCACCTGCACGCCAAAATACGCGCTATGTCGTGGAGTTGCGTAAACCAGAACGATTTACATACATATCCACTAGCATTTTTTTAGACCCGGCTACCAAACCTAAAACCTGAATCATAGAAATATAAAAAACAGCCTATGACCTGAACTTTGAAGAGGCTCTCGCTGCACTTGCATTTTCCAGCGCCAATCAGAGAAATCGACATGCGTCATGTTTATTGTGACAAACATTTTTGTGATACTTATGGGTGAAAAATACTCACAAAAGAATAATGTTAGTGACCATAATATAGAAAACAAAGATATAAGCCACAAGATGCACGATCCCCACACCACAAATGGGTGATTAGGACTCGTTGAATTTGCTAACTTCTGAGACGTTGTGTCCTGTGCCATCTCGGTAAAATGATAATATGATATACTTTATCTTATAACAAACATACACAACTATAAACCAAATAAACTTATACTAAATAAAATAATATTTTCGTAAATATTCTGTTTCGTAAAGTAAATAACCATCAATTCGAAATTGACTATGTTGTCATTGATGTCAAAATTTTTGTTGAAACTGAAACTGATGCAGAAATAATGAGGTTGACAAAGTTTTTGATATAAGCATAGATTGCTCAGTCGGTAGATGGATGCAAAGCAGTAAGCGTAACAAAGTTTACCTTGATCATCAGGACCAGCCGGACCGGCGAACTATCGTTGGCGGAAGGGGCGGCCCGCACCGGGCCTTAGGTCTTGGAGGGCGTCCGAACGCTTCCATGTTCCCTTGATCAAATAGAGAAAAAGCATGCGATTTTTTTATTAGAAAAATGAAATTATTTTTAGCTCTAGTAGGTAACTAAACAACCATGAACTTATTTTTTAAATACTGACCTTCACCAGCGATGATGTTATAAAGCTTCAAAGATTACAATTTGAAAGAGAAATCCAATATGAACTTTGACGTCAAAGTCCACGACGCGACGCCTAAAGAAAACAGCGTTTTTGCGAGAGGGACAGATAATATATATATTTGCTAAAAATAATTATATTATCTCGTTTGTTTTTCGAGTTATAAGTTAGTTGTTTTTAGTATTAAACTGTATAAGATAATGATAAATATAGTTTTCATGTTTCATTTCTGTTCTAAACAAGGCTTTAAAAATATTTATTTATTTATTTTACAATTTATGTACACACAGAGAAACGGTACAGATATAACATTCTATTTATTGGTACAAAGGTACTGCTTATTTCTTAAGAAATTTCTTCCAGCAGATCTGCGAAAGGAAGAATGAAAAAAGAAATGTAGACAAAAGTGTGTAAGAAATAAAAAGAAAATGGATATTTGAATGAAGCCATAGACTACTTAAATTATCAAATAAACCTACATAAATATAGTAAATATTAATTTCAGAATGAATACATACCTAAAACTAACACATACATAATATAATACATACATAAAATAAAATTAACACTGTAGAGAGGAAAGGTAGTGCTCTTTAAGACGAGTCTTGAAAAGAGAAATAGTTTTCAAGTCTCGAATGCTAGGCGGAAGTGAGTTCCACAGTCTAACTGCAAGGACAGTGAAGGAGTAAGAAAAGTACCTAGCTGGTTTTATGTGGATGGGTTTTAGGGATGGATTTAAGGTGTGATCTGCACGGTGCATTACTAGGACGAGCGTAGGAAAAGCGCTCACGCAGGTAAGAGGGATAAGACGGATTGTAAAGGATGTTGAAAAGGAGACATAGAATCCGATTTCCCATAAAATATGTTTTTTATGGGAAATCATCAAATGACTCCTCCCGCTCTGGGCGGAGCGGAAGTGTTTGCCCTTGATTTCTAGGACCGCGGTAATTATTAAACCATTAAACATACAAATGTGAACTGAATAAAAATTTTGTAAAATTACATCAGAGTCTCATTTAGCTTCAGCCTCATCATACTTTATTGCTCCTATAATCGGTGGTCTGACACTGCGGCACCGATGGAGACAGAGAAATGCTACCCTCTGGTTCCTTAGATCTCTAACCGAAACATGAGTTGAGGAGTCGCGAATTCTCCACAAACATTTACCTAAGTGCTCTTCATTCGAGCCGTTACTGATATTATTTGCAATAAACTTACATTGGTCTTCATTGGTTAGTCGGGCACTCTTTACCACCATGTTATTTTTTTCCCTTTTTACCCATTTCGTAGCCATGACCAAACCAGGATGTTTTCAATCACGCCCCAATTACTCAGAATAGCTATTGAGAAACATAGTACAGTGTAGCTAATTTTATTACTTACTAACGAAGATTAAAATAATGGAACTTTAGTATTACTTACATAAAAATAAAAAGCAACATGTAACGTTATACGTGTTTTTATATTTAATCTTTTCAAAATGATTCCAATTTGAATAACAATGCTAAAAGTACCTACATAATATAATTAAGTAAGTAGGTATTGAATATATGATCCAAAAAACATATAAAAATATTCTTATTATCAATTGCATCAGTTTCTTTTATCACCATTTACCATTCAAAAATATCGATTGAATAGAAAAAAAATAAGACTTCATTTAAGACTAGAATACAATAATTGTTGCGGTACGTAAACAATATTTATTATACAATAGGAATGTTAAGATGAAAATGTACAATAATTTAAAAACAAATCTTTCAACCTAAAAAGACCGGCCAAATGCGAGTCGGACTCGCGCACCGAGGGTTCCGTACAAACCTGTAGGTATACAAATATATTATAAGCAAAACTTGAGGTTTACGATTTATTACGTATTAATAAAAATTTTCGATGGAAGTTTACATAGTGTTATCATTCTCTTATTTTAGAAGTTCCGGGAACATTTTGCCACTTTGGAAGTGTCTCTCGCACAAACTATTCAGTTTAGAAAAAAATGTTATTAGATACCTCAATATCATTTTTGAACACCTATCCATAAATACCCATATACGTTGGTATAGGTAGGTTAGATGAAAATGAAAATTTTGAGTTTGTTTTGTTTTTTTTTCTATATTTGTGTGAAAATCTTACGGTTCACAGAATTCATCTACTTTACCAAGTTTCAACAGCATAGTTCTTATAGTTTCGGAAAAAAGTGGCTGTGACATACGGACGGACAGACAGACAGACAGACATGACGAATCTATAAGGGTTCCGTTTTTTGCCATTTGGCTACGGAACCCTAAAAACATGTATTGCACAACTGTTGTTTCGGTTCTGTTTGCCTTTAATTTAAAAATATTTTAGTACACATATTTTTTTTCGTGATTTTACATTATTTAGGCACTTAAAATATTGTAATTTAAATCACGCACTATAAATGCTTCATATTGTTGTGCAGTGTGCAGCTGTACACTTATAATCTTAAAATCTATGCACAATGTTAACACTTATTTTATAAGTTTCAAGTTGAATAGATAGGTATACAAGTATACATAATATAAATATAAACATTATGTTGGCAAGATTACTTAATAATTTTAGTGAATGTAATAACTTTCAGTAAGGCACTTGGAAAATCATTCAGTATTTTGGTCATTATCAGTAAAGTACTTGAAAAACTTATTCAGAACCATTCTCAGGTATAATGACATCACCCATTTTCTTAATTTTTTCAGCGACGTTAATTTCGCAGCCTGTGCTTACCAACACATCTTCGACAGTTACTCCATCCGCCAGTTCAGTCAATGTTAAGCCTTTTTCTTTGTCGACTTCAAATACACACTGAAATTATAAAAGGCAGATTAAACCACGAAGAAAGATACGCCATCAACTAATATCATATTATGCGAATATGAGTTTATTTGTTTAACTGAACCAATGTTTATAATTTTTGTTATTGAGATAGATGGGTAAATCTTAAATGCGAACGGGTTCAAGTTGGTGGACAATAATAATGATTTTGTCCATTGTTATTGCTAACTTGTTCAAGTTACCTTTTCTGTAATAATCATGTCAACACAATTCTTTCCAGTAAGTGGCAGTGTACATTCTGGCAGTATTTTGTGAGTTCCATTTTTAGCTGTGTGTTCCATAGTCACCACAACCTTGGTTCTTGGAGCTGATACTAAGTCCATTGCACCACCCATGCCTTTTACCATTTTACCCTGAAAAAAATAAAAATAAATTGAGATGGTCTAAGCCCGATTCATACTTGATTTCCTCCATAAATATTTTGAAAAACTTACAGGAATCATCCAGTTAGCTAAATCACCATAACGAGAAACCTGCATGGCACCAAGAATAGTCAAGTTAATGTGACCACCACGAATCATGCCAAAGCTGTCATCAGATGAAAAGAATGATGACCCTACAAAAAACCATAAAAATTAATAAAACAACTCTCAACATGATTTGATGACTAACAAGTTCAATAATTAATTAATGTTTTATAATAATTACCCACCAGGTAGTACAGTAACAGTTTCTTTGCCAGCATTAATAAGGTCAGCATCCACATTTTCTTCTGTTGGGAAAGGACCCAGACCCAGAATACCATTTTCTGACTGCAGGAGCACCTTTACATTCTGTGGGATGTAGTTACTTGCCAACATGGGCATACCTGAACAAAATAACAAATTAATAACACCAATTTAGTCAGGAATGGTGCACTGCCATGCTTTTTTTCGAATGGTATAAATATACTTACCAATTCCCAGGTTTGCATACATTCCATCCTTGAATTCCAAAGCAGCTCTTCTTATGATCCTCTCCCTCATTGAATCTGATGCCTTTCCATGTTGTTCTGGCTTGCTGACTGTTCTTCTTTCAATTCGCTTTTCATAGTTTTCTCCTCTGACCACTCTGTGTACAAATATTGATGGAACATGTACAAAGTCTGGGTCTATTTCATCTACAATTTCTTCCACCTCAGCAATGGTTATTCTTGCAGCTCTGCACATTGGTGGGTTAAAGTTGCGAGCACTCTTCCTGAATATTAAGTTGCCGTGTCTGTCTGCTTTCCATGCTTTAACAAGTGCAAAGTCTCCAGTAATCGCTTCCTCCATGATGTAGTTCTTTCCATTGAACTGTTGTTCATGTCTTGCTGCACTTGGAATGTCAATCTGAAAGTTCAAGTTTTTACTGCAGATAATATATACAGATAGTATTTACTTTGGAAACTACCACTATCACAAACAGCCACCTTATGATTGTCACAAAATACTAGTTTTTTTTTTAATGTTTAATTTCTAATGACACCTTACCTTCCCATCCTTAGTATATTTAATTGGTGATCCACCTTCATGTATAAGTGTACCATAACCAGTTGGTGTGAAGAATGCTGGGATACCAGCACCACCAGCACGAATGCGCTCTGCCAGTGTTCCTTGTGGTGTGAGCTCAACCTGAAAACATTGAAGAACTTCATTGTTACTAATTCACACATCTTGAAAATGAAAAGGTTTCTTAACTAATACAAGTACAAACCTCCAGTTCTCCACTCAAGAATTGTCTTTCAAACTCGGCATTCTCACCAACATAGGATGAGATCATCCTTTTTACTTGTTTACTCTTCAATAAAACTCCAAGACCAAAGTCTTCCACTCCTAAAACATTACAATACTGCTTATAGTGCTTATCACAAGTAATCAATTAAATTAGCATTGCAGTATGAACTTAGGTAAGCTGTGTGGAATGATAAACATAATATATTGAAATTAATTCTACCTGCATTGTTGGAGACCACAGTAAGTCCAGAAACACGTTTGTTGTTTACAGCTACTATAAGATTTTCAGGTATCCCACACAGTCCGAAGCCACCGACCAAGAGTTTGGAACCATCCTGTATGTCGCTGACTGCTTCATTAGCGCTAGCGTATATTTTGTTTGTGCGCACTACTGTGCTATAGTTGGCACATGTAAATATCTGTTAAATGAGAAGGTAAATCTTGATAAGTATTAAATTATAATAGTTTTCTTTATCTTCTAGTAGTTTTATCTTAACTTGAAAAGCGGTGTACCTATATAAAAATATTTTAGAACTTTACGTGGTTTACATGTGGCGTGGCGTGTGTGTGTGGAGTTTGTATTTATACATTTTTTTTTAATTCTTCTATTTATTCGCGTTTCTGGTTTCTCTTTTATTCCTTGCACCTACCACTATTATTTTCTGCATCACCCAAAGGTTGACTAGTAGAAAATGCCTAAGGCATTAAGTCCACCTCTGTACATGTGTGCGTTAAGTATTAAATACTTAAATAAATAAATACATAGGTACCTTTGCGATGGTGTACAGCTTCTTATTTGAATATCCATTCGAATTTATCACAAAAAACCTTCTTAACACAGTCGCCGCCATGGTATTTTAATACTAAAATAATAATTATACTTGATCAAACTTAAGATAACAACCACATTAACAATTTAATTATCACAGTTTAAAAATCTAATTATAAAAACAGCTGATGTCACGTTCAAAAACACGTTCCGTTGACAACCCTAAGACGACCCACCGGACCCACTGACCCAATAATTAGATTGGAACAGGAACTTACTTTCTAAACGTAAACGTAAATCTAGATTTTTTTTAAATGAAAACTTTTTTCTGCTGTTCAAAATTGACAAGTTGTTTTTTTTTAGTTGTGCAAGCGCTGTGTTACCAACCACGATAAAAGAGATGAAAGACACTGACTGATGAGATTTAACAGTTGTTTGACTTGTTTGTCTCACTATCTCGAGGTCAACAGGGGGCTGGTAAGTATTCAAGACAATAAATGTGAGTATACTAGATAGGTCACTATATCAACTTATTTTGAATAAACAGACACACCTATCTTGATATACTTGTTTAACGAGAATATTTTTAATTATGCAAGCAGCGCTAACTCAAACCTATTACCTATCGTCATACGTCTTTATTGTTTTCACCTACTCACAAAGCAATATCTATGAAGATGGTATGACAGTAACTATGTAATTATTTTTTTAGAAAAAGTGCCGTGAGCTTTTAGTAATACATCCACGACTACGTAGGACTAGGTAGGTATTTGATGTACAGGCGCCAGCACATCAAGCTACAACAATTTGTCAAATTTCTTCAATAGATTTTCAACTTTATGACCAGATGCAGAAGGTTCAAAATTGATTGGGAAATGTTGACAGTTTCGGGTAGCTTGATGTGCTGGCGACTGTACTTAATATAAAGAGCACTAGCTTTTGCCCGCAGCTACCAACGCTTGTATCCCGTTTTTCCCGTTCCCATTTAGTCAGTGTGTTTTTACCTCAGTAAAACCACCCCGGTGAACACCATCAGCGGTCCTAAAATCTCTAAAAAGTTAACTCTAGAAACCCCTCTGTGCTACGCTGTTTCGAGTACCTAAATTCCTGTAAAGAGATCTCCAAAGCCATTAAAAGTCAATACACATTATTTACGTCTTTTCTTCTCAGAATAATATTGCTAAAAATGTTTTGCAGGCGCTTACTGGTTTACGAACAACTTATTTCTGGATATCCATAGTAAAGTTTTATCCATTTATGTATAAAATTTTAAATTAATTTACATCGCATTCATTCTTAGTAATGTCGAGCCTTTTCAGGAAGAACATCGTAAGCGCCAAAAATCCCAAAAAACTGTTTTTATATTAACCGCCAGATCAACTGATTTTGCATCTTGTCTGACTTACTTTAGAGTTCAAAGTAGGAATGTAACTAACTTTTTTAATTTCGAAATTGTCACCGTAAGTTACAACCCATTCAGTTTTATAACGTAACCTGACAGACTGACAGATCGTAAATGTAGTACCTGTCGCTTACGATATAATACTAGGTTATTAATTTTATTGCAAGCATCGTAATTGGCACTTACGATAGAAAATTAAAAAAAAAACTACTTACTATTTTATGATTTGAAGAATTATCGTAATCGACATACTCATATCAGCTCTACCTAATAACGGTCATCAGTTTTAACGTAAGCGACATATTATGTATGTGATTATAGAGTACTGAGTCAAATCTTAGCATTTGAATTAATAGGGAGGTGCCCTTAAAACACTAAGTAAAAATTTCAAATTGATTCTATAAATATTTTGAGAAATATTCTAAAAAAACCTTCTCCTGTAAAATATGCCAAATGGCCACAAATGGCGGTTACGATCTTGTTCCTGAAAAGGCTCGATATAGGTATGTATGACATTGAAACGCTTGCAAATAATTTATTTTCCCCACGTCTTGTTTTCGTAATTTCTATATCTTAATGGTTTTGCAGGCACTTTCTAAAAACGTTAATTCATAACTTTTGTAGGAGCTTCTTTAGATGATCTAAAAATATATATATAGGTATTAGGATGGCAAAAAGGTAATAAATATTTACATTATTAACGCAGATACAACGCTAAAACTATGAGAACTTTGAAGTGGTTTGCAATGACGTCACAATGGCTGACCACTTTATTTCCTATGATAACGCAAAGGTAATACTTCATTATAGGTAGAAAAGCGGCGTAGCGAACCTGTGAAATTTTCTTACCACCCCGCTTTTTCCACGAGTTGCGGTGAGGAGAATGATGATGAATCCTATTGGGCATGACGGTTACCCCACTCATTGATACTCGCACCGGGTTGGAATGGAAACGAACCCTTTACCACCACCGAGCGATTTCACGATTTTGTACCTAATGCATTTTTTGCGGTGAAATAAGTCTAAGTAGGTTCCTAATGCACACTTCCACGACTTGAAGTCGACACGACGGTAAAACCGACACCTTCTGACAAAAGACTAACTTTATTGTTTAGCATCGGCTGGTGTGCGTTACCTACTGGCGTTTTTATTGTTATTGTAAACGATAATTCACATTGATTTCAAAGAGTCACGATTGACATGAATAGATAGGTACCTTTCTTAAGAGGAAATGTGGGCTTGTAGACTTTTGTATGTAAAAAGTTATATTTCGAGGTTTGGCTCCTCCTGGTTTCCTCCTCCAATATTAAATCGATTGTATATATAATTATATAGATATTACACAAGCTGAATAAGAAGGATATAAACTGTGCCCCTATGTTTTTCTCTATTCATTAATAGTTGCCAAACTTGTTCAGTAAGGCTCTTTTGACAGCAGTTTATTGGACAATTTTGAGCATGTTTTGAGGGTCCTAGTGCTTTTACATTTAATATATCAACAAAAAAGAAAACATAGCGACACAAAATATATTCTTCTTATTCAGTTCATGAAATATCTCTTAAATCTGTCCAATATTGAACAAGTAAACAGGCGAGAGCCAAACCTCGAATTATGACTATTTACATACAAAGTCTCTCCGCCCGCGTTTCCTCTTAAATTTTTCACTATCTTAGATTTAGGCAACTTGTAGCTACCAACAACGGCCTACAGGCTACAGCTAACCAAAACCGCATATAACTAGTATCACTGGGTTACCCTTAAGGTGCTGATAAACTTGAGCATTCACTTGTAATGAGCATTTGTTCGAATGTTACTTACATTACAGAAAAATACGAGAACATTTTAGCGAGCATTCTATCGAGCGTTTTGGCGAGCATTCTAGCGAGCATTGCTTCGAGCTTTTTGCCGAGCCAAGCTTCGGTCACCGTTCCGCGCCCCGCCGCGCCGCTCTGCAACGTCCCTCCCCGCACCCCTGTTGCTCTCCAGCTCCAGTGTGAGTCACACTGGAGCTGGAATAAGCTAAGCTGGCCAATGCTAATAATGACTTTACACTGTCACACTGTGTGACAGTGTAAAGTCATTATTAGCATTGGCTGGTTGTGCGTTTATTGTTGTGTGCGTTCAAAATGTTTTGGGACAATGATAAGTGTCTACTTTTGATTTCAAACTATAGAAATAAAAGCATTTTGTGGGACTCAAAACATCCTCAGCATTACAATAAAATTTTGAAAAACGATGCTTGGGTCGAGTTAGCAACTAGGTACGTTGGATTGTTCCATAGATGATTGCCGAAGAAAAATGACAAGTTTGTTGGCTTCTTTACGCCGAGAAAAAAGTACCTAAGCACGTCAAAAGTAAAGGAACCGGAAAAGGTTAGTTATTTAAGTACAATGCCTTTTTGAGTTTGGGAGTTAGTAATTAATTATTAATGAAGTCGTGCCGTATACCTGTTTCAAAGTGTTTTGTCTTAATTGGCACCGACTTCATTAATAATATTGATTGTTGGAAATATAATAATGAGAACATAAAATATGGCTTTAATTTGTACCTTTAATATTATTTTGTTACTTTTCTGTGTGAAATCGGTTTTGTTTTATTAAAAAAATATGTTATATTTACATAATATCTATGTAAATGTTCCATGTATTTCAGGAGCGGAAGAAATTTACAACAATTCGTGGTTTGCTTACGAGAGTTTGAAGTTCGTAAGTATTGGACAAAAATAAACCTCGCGACGGATCAGATAGCGTAAGTATTTTTTATTTATTCAAAAGCAGGCTTAGCTGCGGGCTTATTCTAAGCATATCTATATTGCCATTGTATTTCGCCTTCTTGTGAACAATATTCAGCAACTTCATCTCTTATTCGACTGGGGGTAGTATCGTTTGAGTAGATTCGTGGAAATTCAAGCGGCATAAGTGTAGTTTCTTCAGTTCCATTTCCTATTTGTGAAGCATAAGTTGTGCTTGATTTTGAATTCCTCATAAAATTATGTAAATGACATATACAATTGACAATCAAAGTAACTTTTTCCGGGCTACGTAAAATACGAAACACCGAAGACAATATGCCAAACACATTTTCAACTACTCGTCGTGCTCTACAAAGTCTATAATTATAATATTCTTTTTATAGAGCCAATAGCATGAAATCCTGAATAAACTTTCATGACATTTTCATTCATAGGGAATGCTTCATCGCCGACAAAAAAATAGGGAATTGGCAATTGTCTTCCAGGTAGAGGTGATGATTCCGGAAGGTTTAGCGATTTATCATTTATTTTTTTATTTAACATACAATTGTTAAAAACTCCTCCGTCGGATATCCGTCCTTGGCAGCCAATGTTTGCATAGATTATTTTATAGTTCGCATCTACAACTATTAAAAGTACCACGCTGAAGAATCCTTTATAATTATAGTACTCGCTTCCACTATTTAAGGGTGCTTGAATGATTATGCGCTTTCCATCCAATGCTCCCAGACAATGGGGAAATTGCCAAGATCTTTCGTATTCTTTTACGACTTGCAACCACTGATCAGGTGTTTGTGGTAACTGTAAAAAAACATATTTTTATTTCAGATTAGTGTCGAACCTGCCCAAGATTCTACCAATGAGAATGTTCAAGAACACTCTAATTCTGAAGGCCCACCTTCCCAACGGGAACTATCCGATTCTGGAAGTCAATCATCTCAACGTGAATCATTTAATTCTAATAAAGTTCAACGTGAACGCAACAAACGTAAAAGGGAGACAGATGATGATATGATGATGCGATCAGCTTTTGATACCTTGCAAAAATCAACTAATCCACTCAATACCATGAATGACGAATTTGGGACCTTTGGGATGTTCGTTGCTAATAAATTGAGAAAATATACCGAAAATACAAAAAACCATGTACAACATAATATGATTTCTAACATACTCTATAGTGCAGACAAAGGAGAATTTGATTACTACGACACAAATATGTATGGCGGTTCTCGTGGGTATCGCACAGCACACTCTACTCCATCGAATGCTTCTACTTCGGCTGTTGCGCAAAATCCCAATCAACAAGACACAAATAATTCGGAGGCCAGTCTCGCCGACTTGGACGTAATGAGTCAATTATCGGATTACATAAATTCCTAAATTTGAAATAGGGCTGTAAACGAAGTCGCTTTTTTGTGTGAAAATAAACAGTTTGTACTTACTTTGATGTTTTCTTCCAATAATCCAATGATTGCTTTACATACTTCCGGTATTATGTATCCAATGGAATGTCTTGACATTTTGAAAAGAAACTGTATATTCAAAATCACTTGATGACATTAACAGAAAATTTCTATAGTGTCCGCTTATGTCTTGTTGTTTTAACTCTGCAACTAATTGTAGACCTCCACTTCCACTTCTAAGACGAAACAGATTAGTTTGCCACCATCTTCTATTTTTCTTTTTCTTTTTTTTTACATAACCAATGAGTATAAATGCAGCACACGCGACCGTCAAGTCTGACATCTTCGTGAAGAATATTTTTTGACGAGCATCGACTAGAGCGTTCACTCGAATGCTCATGAAAATGTTCATAGCAATGTTTGGCTCTATTCTTGGACAAATATAAAAACGGCGAATGCTCGATGTTCTGTTACAAGTGAATGCTCAAGTCTATCAGCACCCCTTTATCTTATCCCATGTACCTACGGGGACGATAGTTAGGTTGTATATTGATTAAATCGCGGCTGTAAGACCTATTATGTAGTTACAGAATTATAAGCATCAAAATCATCTCATCATCAAATCATTTTTTTTTGTTCCAACACCTTTATGAACTTGGAGGTTTGTATTGGTAATTTTGATGATTATAATTCTGTAACTACATACGTCTTGCAGCCGCGAATAATATTTTAATCAACATACAACCTAGCACTGGCCTGCAAATTGCAAAAAACGCAAGAAATTTTGAATTTCGCGGGCTGGTTGGTATTGTAGTGTTCGTTCTATGAATCATTTTAAAGGTAGGTACGTATGTAAGTACCTATTAAGGTAATTAAATGAAACGTAATATCAAAATACAGAAAAATATTTTTATTTTTTATAAATTATAAATAATTTGTGTACCTTAACATTTTTAAACTAAATAAACGTTATTTTATCGTTATGGGCCTCTAATACAAAAATACATTCTATCTAATGACTGTACAATAATATTGTAAAGTATTGAAAAAACTTTTTATTTTGTAAAATTACTATTAGATTTTTTTAAATCTAGTCACATTAACAACCAAGTAATTGGGTATAGACATTGGTATAGACCGTATGACCATGTAAAGTCGGTATAATTCCATTTCCATCTGATTTTTGTTATGATTTGTAAATACCCACATATGTATAATATATTTTCTACGGCACTTTAATTGCGCTATCGACACCCGCCGTATAATACAAAATACCAAACAAAATACCTACCTATTTGACATAAATATTTTCATTAAATAATTACAAAGGTAGGTAGGTACTTAGGTATGGTATCTTATCACGGTTAAAACTAGGCAGGTAGGTATCTTAATGATAACTTTCAAAACGTACCCAGGTTTCGTATGTTTTTAAATCATCATGACACCACGAAGATTGACGTGTCAGATAGGCAGTGGCTTCCTGGGATTTTAGGGAGGTTACAGGATGCCTTAGCATGAGGATTCCTCGTTTGAAATAAATTACCTATAACAATGCCAGTTTCTGGAAAACTAAGGTTTTTTTTTCCACTAGAATAGACCGTGTAATTAACTCTAATGCTACACTAATCTTATTAACTTTCTATCTACCTACTTCATGAATGACTCGTTCATTAATATCTTCACTACTTGCAGATAACGATATCTACAAAATAAACCATTTTAATGACAGCACCTAGATGTTACAATAGATAAGACAATATTTTCGAAGTGCTTTACTTATAATAATACAGGAAAATAGCTCTGCTCGATTGTGATCAGCTTTCTTTGGCAGATAAATTGTTACCTATTTAATCTGCAGCACACAAATCGCTTCATACTAGGTAAATAGGTAGAATTTATTTTGGCAGAACAATCATATTCATTGCATCAGTTTGTAATTTAGGTAGGTATCTACCTACTTATAATTAATACCAAAAATATCGACAAGTTCAGGGTAAAGCGCATTGAACATAAGGCAAGATTCATAGATCGTACCTACTTCGACTTTGTTGGCTTTTTTTTATTTGTGATGGGATTTGCTCTATTTTTAAGTGTTCATATTCGTAAGAAATGCATTATATACCGCGTGTATCTGACATCAACGCACAAACGATTTTCATGGCTCCAGGGCATGATTCTGGACACCCCAGAGTTGGAATATTACGTCGGCTCTTTTCTATTTTTTTTTTTTAAGAGATGGCTGATAAACTACATAAGTATATACATTATGAACACTACTGGTTTTATAAAATGGTAGGTAAATACATATTTTGAAACACTCAAAATAAAGTCAAAGTACGGTACGATTGCATCCTTCAGTTAAGGCAAGATTACCGTGTTACGTCATAATTCAACGCGCAAAAGCATTTATTTTCAAACATTTAATTTTTATCTTAAACTTATTGCCAATGTGGGTGTGATTAGCAATTAGAGTTCTACTAATATTTACTTTGGTTCGGCAAACATATAAAAATGCTTAAAATCACATGACCTCTTCAATCTTTTAAACTTTGTAATAAGTAAACTAGATTTTGTACCCACAATTGCTTTGTTTCTACTTGACTTATGATAACTTTATTATCAACATTTAATTAAGCTCCCCTTCTTTAGGAATATACAGCACAGGCTTAAATGAATCATAACATAACGATATACTTACCTACAGGCAGATAGTTCTTTTGACTTTTAGAATTAAACAACATTCAGTCATACTGATTAAAACATAGACACCATTTGAACTTCTAATGACTACCACATCGACATTATAGGTAAAACCCTTACAAAAATCAATAGTTAACGTTACTGTACATAACGCAAAATATATGTTATTTTGATTTCAACATCATGACTTATCGATTCCACTTTTATTTAAACAAATAAGTAATTACCTAGGTATGCATTTGGTGATAAATGCGATAATGCTCGTTGAAGTAGCAGGGACCTATATTTATTTTATTGCATTAGTCATTTACTAAGATAATAAAAGTTCATATTACAATGAGTGAAAAGAATACACTTATGGAGATGTTGGTACCGGTCGCCATGATATGGGTAGCGCAGCAGGACTGCGAGACTAATAAAAGTCGTGTTTGTTTTTTTTGGTTACTTGACTGTATCTTCCAACTACTTTATTCATTCCACTTTAACGGACCGGTTACATTCGGGTTACTTCGATCCAAGGATAACCAAAGTATGACCTCGAAGATGAATAAGTAAATCTAATAATATCAGAACCACAGTCTACGAAATATAAAATATTCTCACACATAGATTGAAACAGAAACGACTATAGCAAAGTTTAAAATAAGTTGAATGAATGCAGCCGCCCGAAAGTAGGTCGCTTACAGTTATTCCAAGAGTCTAAAATTAATTAATAGTTAAGACAGCTTTTATCTACATAAACGTTCATGTTCCCTAATCTTAATAAATATAACATTTCTAACTGAGTCTACCAGATCTAGCGTCAGTAATAACACCCCATAATTCAATTATGAACTCGTCTGTGAATCCAAATTCTTGTAAGTCGCTATTATCGATGGCGTCCGCTAGTTGCATTGAGTTGGCTTTCCCTTCGGCGAGATCCCACATCTGCGATGCTAGTTCGGAGTCGTTGATGCCCATGAACGATTCCAATAAGCTGTTGATTTTCTCGATACCAGCTTTTGACCTTTCGTCGTGCTGAAAAAAATTAGGATTTAATTGATTATTTGTAAATTTTATTATTACAAAACAATTTTTATACTTGTTTGGAGAAGTTGTAAGATCTTAGAGAATATGCCAAATCAATAACATAACGGATGAAGCAATTCATAAGTGCTTTGAAACTTGAAATAGTACTTCAGAGGGGTACGTTCATTGTCTATTTTTCAATTAGATTCCAATTCCATTGTTAACTAGTTGCGTCATCTTTGATTCCGCATTATAACTTGCTAACGTGATACGAAGATGATGACGAAATCCTTTCTTGCTTTAAATGTAGAAACCCTGTAAACAAATTTTGATCGATTTCTTCTTAAGTAAACAACTTCGCCTACTTACATTAGTCATTCGCATATTTTATGGACATGGTTCGTTAGTCAAGCGTTTCTTGAGCGGAGTCGAGCGTTTTAGTACAAAAGCTGGCTACTAATAAAATTGTCCTTTCTTTAGATATCAAGGTGGTTCTTCTCTTGTATTTTAATTAGGTACCTAACACAGTAATGACTTTAATATAACAGAGAAATAAATAAATAGAATAAATCAGATTTTCAACTACTCGAACATGTCTGACATTGGAATCATAAAGTTAGGACCCAATGTGTTTGTTGATCTGAAATATGTGTGTTCAGCTGTTTTCTTAGGTACCTAGGTAGATCAAAATGATAACTTACATCATTTTCTATTGTAGCCTGACCATTGGCCTTAAACCGCAATGTTTCTTTGCCGGAACCATAATTTTGTTTTCTTCCAGATTTTGCACCGCTTGTCTTGGGCCCAATACTTGCGAATCCACTTTTCAGGGGTTCTACCAATCGAATCGTAAAAGTAGTTCCCTTTGGAATGTCTTTTAATATCTTTGCAACTTCATAATGTCTTTTACCGACCATATTTTCTCCATCCAGCTTCTCAATGTGATCTCCAACCTGAATTAAAAATGAACAAGATTAATACTACAATCGGTAATTTCCGGTGAATTTCTTAACAAGGCCAACGACCACAGTCGGTAACACATTCTGCCAGCATCTTTATGAAATCTCGCTTATTACGCAAGGAACCGAACGCACGTTCAGTTAATATTGCGATATAAACCGAGCTTCCATATCGCAACAGGAATTGACGCCCACAATTTATACCACAATAAATAATGGTTTAATGATAAGCTTTGGGTGTTCAGTTTCTAAATGATGTAGGTAAGTAGGTACCTACCTAAAAATTTGCATAAATATCAAGATACTGACTATCTTCTTAGGTCTACAAAGTCATCACAAATGTTTGAAGCTTATCTGATAAAAAATATAGACTGTTTATTTGACTAGGTAGGTAGGTACATAAAATAAATAGAGTGAAATAATATACTGTTGCCTATAGGTTATTTAAACCCTTAGAATAATTCTAAGTTTAAACCATAACCAGCAGACACAAAACTATTTTTAACTCTACCCGAAAGTTAATAGTCACAAGCGGAAGACACATAATATATTTTTAAACTGCAAAGTGTAGTACCAGCTGCATAACACACGAGTAATTGAGGACGAGATACTATATGAACTAACCCATTCACATTTCATAATACTTATCAATTAGTCCGGGTCAAAAGTCTAACTGATATCTGGCGTTATCTAGATCAACATTTCCTCCATTTTTTGCATTACAGAAATACAGACCACTCGCTTATGGCAAGAGTCATAAACCCCCAGTTGACTTGCTAAGAGTCTCATACGGCTTGTGTTCTTTCGGTTCGGTTATATAGGTATTTACGAACAAGATCATTAAAACCATAAAAGAAGGTCGCAATCATATGAAATGCTTTGTTTACTTTACTTACCAAAGTAAATTCATAGATCAGTCTGTAAATTGTACCCTAAGGGTGATGGTGTGGTACATTCAGTAAGAGTCATAAAATCTATGCATTAGCATCTATCGGTGTTAGAACATAGTGTGAAATGGGATTAGTGTATAGTAGATTTTTTATAGTAGTTTTTGTATTAAAAAAAAACCGTCTTCGCTCTGCGTGGAAGTTAGTAACAGTGACCCAAGGATGGATTCCTGTAGGACCCCGCTGCGAATCACAAGAGACGGTAGGGTATTAGGACTAAAAATAACGATTTAACAAAAACGCCCTAATACTGAGAATGAGACTGTTTGGCCGTATGTATTTTACCTAGGTTTTTTGAATGATAAGCAGATGTGCACCTTTTCGAAGGCTTTCGTCACACCCAAAAATATTTCTAGTCGTATTCGTATCGTCTAGTAAAATGGTGCACAGGTAAACCAGCACGAAATAACAATCTGAAGACAAAAGAGAAATTGTACTTTAGCGACAAAAACCGGCCAAGTGCGAGTCGGACTCGCGCACCGTGGGTTCCGTACAAACCTGTAGGTAGGTATATATTATAAGCAAAAGTTGCGATTTACGATTTATGACGTAGGTACCTATTAAAAAAACAACTTACTAGATCTCGTTCAAACCAATTTTCGCTGGTAGTTTACAATTTACATGGTAATATACATCATAATATTTTTTTTAGATTAATCATTCTCTTATTTTAGAAGTTCGGGGGGGGGGGGACACATTTTACCAATTTGGAAGTGTCTCTCTCGCAAACTGTTCAGTTTAGAAAAAAATGATGTGAGAAACCTCATTATCATTTTTGAAGACCTATCCATAGGATACACGCATGGGTTTGGTAAAATTATTTTTTTTTTCAGTTTCAGTTCTAAGTATGGGGACCCCCAAAATGTATTGTCTTTTTTCTATTTTTGTGTGAAAATCCTAATGCGGTTCACAGAATACATCTACTTACCAAGTTTAAACAGCATAGTTCTTAAAGTTTCGGAGAAAAGTTTGGCTGTGACATACGGACGGACAGACAGACAGACATGACGAATCTATAAGGGTTCCGATTTTGCCATTTGGCTACGGAACCCTAAAAATTACTTGTACTGCAATGACTATAAATAAATGTTGTACTGTGACTGGTATTTGTTTTTTTATGTAAGTAGGTATGTTTCAACCAAATATGTACCCTTGCTGGTTTAGCTAGGATGTGTCAGGCACTGTATATAAGTTATCGTAAATCAACCGGTTACCTATTCCTTTAAATGAAAGAGTAGGTAGGTATACTAATAAGAATAACCCTTATTTAATGAAATTGTTTGTTAACCCATTCTACTTTTGAAAAGATTTGTAAGGATTTTAAATGTTTCAATGGGTAGGCTTTCTAGGGTTTCGTACCCGAAGGGTAACCAACGGAACCATATTAATTAGCCTCCGCTGTCCGTGCTTCCCTCCGTCCATCCGTCCGTCTGTCAAGAACCGTTTCTCAAGAACCGTTTTAGGTAGAAAATTTAAATTTTCACAGAATGTGTATTGCTATTGCTGCTTAGCAACAAAAACAAATTAAATAAAATACACGCCACGAGGGTCACTAAAAGTATGAAGTAAAAAACAAATAAATTTTGAATTATTTGCTTTTTTGCTATTGGGTTATTTACTATTCCTACATTTATTTAATTTCGTTTGTTATTAGCGAACGAATGCATATTGAATACTACTGTTTTATATTTTTGTTATGTACTGAGGTACTAAGTAAGCTCTAGACGTTGATAGGAATGAAAGGCAAATTTTCAGGAAAAAATAAATAAAAATTGTACCGTTTTTTTCATGATGAATGGCTACCCCTTTTTATTTTTTTTAAATTATCAGCCTATGTTACTTGGAATAACGCAACGCTTCCAACGATACAACCACAGAAATATAATAAGTAGTAAGGTGGAATAAATAAACTGACAAACATACATACATTAGTACATGAACCCTGAAAACATAACACTCCTTTTTTTAGGCAGTCGTACCTATAAAAAAACGGGAACCCATTCAAGAAACGTGTTTTTTTCCTTTATGGTACGGAACCTTTCGTGACAGAGTTTTCCTACGCGCATTTGGCTTGACCGGTTTTTTTATAACAATAAAATTGTTAGGTACTTATACGATTGAACGGCTAACCCATAACTAAACCTGTAAAACTCTTAAAATCAAAATGAATGGTTAAAAAACAAAGGAATGGGCTAACAAACCATTTCATGGAACACCTTTTAACGCAATTTCCCTTTTTTTTCTGATTGGGGTTTTAAGCCGCTTACGGTGTGCTCCAACCAGCCCGCGAAATTCAAATTTTCTTAAGTTTTTTTTTTGCAATTTGCGGGCCAGTGCTAGGTTGTATGTTGGTTAAAATATTATTCGCGGCTGTAAGACATAATTGTAGTTACAGAATTATAATCATCAATACAACGCTCTAAGTTCAAAAAGCTGCAGCTGTAGGAATGACTTTCTCTGTTAATTTTTTTGTTCCTACGCCTTCCCCTTAATATTTTACATACTTTTTAAATGTAATCCAAGGGTTGGGTGGGTAGGTACTTAACCATTTCTACGAATCAGGACAATTTTTTTTTATCCTTAGCCATTGGTTAAAAATGAAAAAAACGCAGATTGGCGAAATATAGGCCTATATTTCGCCAATCTGCGTTTTTTGATAAATATTTAGCTTGACAAAACGTCAAATAAATAAATATTAATTATTAACAACTAATGATAGGTAATAATCTCTTATAGGAGTGAATATGTTACAGCTTACCATCGGGGCCCGAGTCTGCTATTACAATAGTGTCAGAATGGTCGATCACTGATTTCAAAATGGTTGATTTTGACAAGTTTGGTAATCTACTAACATAATGGTATCATAATGGCGTCATTATGACATTCCAATGATCAATCACTGACACGCCATTGAAAGAAAGCCATATGAATGGTAATCTCGTACACAATGACAGATTTAGTATTTACGAACTTCTCACTACTTCAGATTGCTTATAACACTAATAAATAATATGTTAAACTAAATTTAATAAAATCTAGCATGAATAAATGCTCAAATTTAGCTCGTTTTTATAATAATAGCAATACGGCATTCCTACCGCATTGACGTGCCAGTGACCGGCCACTGACGTGGCAGTGACCGTGCCATTATGAATTTAGCAGATTACGAACTTTTAGCAAAATGACAATGGCATGACAATGGGATCGTGTCGGAATGACAACTTTATAAAAATAGCAGACTCGGGCCCCAGGTGAGATAGTGGTCAAACGTATGCCTATCAATAGTAAAGAAAAAAAAACAATTGATCGAAAAACACATTTTCAAGAAGTCTACTTGATTGGTTATTTAAACAGTCAAAAAATATCTTTATCTATGAAGTAGATAAGAATTTATAGATTAATTAGCTTTACTAATCGCATTCCAATATTTCCCGATTACATATTATTTAAATGAACTTGACCTTTATTTATAAATCCTTTATAATTTACAAGTTACCTACTCTTTGAACTGTTTTGATTTTGGTCCACATTTATGTGTATCATAGAAAGCATTGTTTAAAAAAAGTGAAACTTACCACAGTCATCTAAGTATCTTAGAACCGTTTGCACAACAAATGCCTTCATACATTTTAAGTTAGATGATAATAAAACAGCGTGCTATTTCATTCAAAAGTTGGAATGATCACAACATGACAGTATGGACTTAACTCAAAAACCTAAGAGAATTTACTGTCATAAAAGGTCACTAGACGACGCCGCGCAGGTGACTTTCCATGACCGTAACTCGAATTCTTAGATTTTTGGGTTAGGTCCATATTATTGAGCAGGTTTTGATTTAGTCGTGTTATCGCTAAACGTATTTATGGATTTGTAGTTCATGCGGGCCGGTAAAACATAAATTCGTACCTCGATGTGTGGTATTCTGGCTACAATAGAGCCTTCCTTTATCCTCTTTATAAAGGCATATCCAGCTCCATTATCAGTGATTGTTAATCCCAAAGCATCTTCAGTTTTAACTATTTCTATTTCTTTAGGTCGTCCTTTTCTGTGTGCAAATATGAAATCTTCTAATCCTATTTGTCCGCCTAGAAGTTTTTTCATGTCCACTTTGTGAGTATTCAGCGTGCAAAAAAGTATCTGAAACCAAAGTAATACACAGTTAGGACTAATACTCTATCTATACTACAGTACCTACTAAGTTATATTATAATATCACTAACCTAATTAACCACGCCTGACTGTTGTGCGTGTCTAAAAACTATTTTTCTTTCGGTCGTATTAATCTCTAACTAATACCTTGGATTTGTGGCATTCAACATTCTTTACCTATTAGAGGGCCTTGTAGCGTCATTGATTGCATTTCATCAAAAATAAACCAAACATAAAATATTCGAAATTTCAATGTTGTATTGTTTTAATCTATCTATACGAATATTATTAAGAGGTTGTAAGTTTGTATGTAGAGGGTAAACTCAGGAACTACTGGTCCGATTTGAAAAATTCTTTCAGTATTAGATAGCCCATTTATCGCGGAAGGATATAGGCTCATATCATCACGCTAAGACTAAAAGGAGCCGAGCATTAATGGAAAATGTGACGCAGACGAAGTTGCGGGGGTCAGCTAGTGTAAAATAATTTCAATTAAAATTAGCGTTTATGTCCTCGATAGAAGCTTATTTAATTAACTATCGAATGTGTACGCTGATAAAACCGGAATCACTTATCTGATTGTAGATAATACAAACTTATAGCACACTGAGTGGTAAACTGTGTTCTGGTTTTAACTTTCAAAATATTCTACCTATAACTATTGATTGAATTGTGACAGTGTAAGTGCGAAATGATTGCATGACAAGGCATGCGTTGCAGGTATGACCGCGCTCCGGTCCTTGACCCACGTGTAGTAGGCCATCGCACAGGCACACATACGGCGGCGAAGCGTATCTGCAGTCACTTGCCGCGTTTAAATCAACGAGAGACTGCGCCCCTGGGCTGATCCACTTCCTGGCTGCTCAGCCGTGCGTACATCCGCACACTGTGACATTTTCATACTTACCTACATTAGGTACATAGTTACACAGATTTATCTTTACCAAATATTTCACGTATTATAGCAGTATTCTGTTAGTAACCGTATATTTTTTCTGTGACTTGATAAATTATTGATTCAAAACAAACATGTTAGTCGATAGTCACTAGCAGCAGCAAGCTATCCCCTATGCTAGTTAATTTAGATAGTTACCTAACTATGATGGCACGTGTGACTTGTTTCTACTTTCTTTTAGAGCTGTTAAATCACGACTAACGGGTAGGTAAGTAATTTTTGTAATTTATGCATATTTATTCAGAACCAGAATCACGCGCTGGTATTTAAACTATTGTTTTAGTTAGGCCATGAACCTACTCGTACGAATGTAACATGACTTTCTAGCTTAGTGTAAGTAGTCCTAGTTACCTATATAAACCCTATATTATAATAGGCGCCTCGCAGGCGGCTGATATTATGATGAATTGGTTGTACTGTCTAAGATTAGATAGAAGTATAGGTACTTAACATAGTTTTCCTGTCACGTTTCTACCACATAGGTAGTTAATAACGACAACGCAGCTGTTGTCACCATACTTTCCTTAATTCAGGGCTTGTTAACGTTACCAACTAACAAAATAATAACAGTTACGTAACGTTAATTCCAATGTGATACCTAATTAACGTTACAAAAATATAACGTTATTTGATAACATTACCAGTAATTTAACGTTATTTAACACTAACGTAAAATACGATAATAACGTTAATTTTACCGTTAATTCTGTTACAACCCGGTCTAAACATAGGCATGACTCGTGCTGGGCAAGCGCAGCGTTGTGAAGGCTGAGTGGTAGGGGGCATCGTAATCCAGCGACGTACAGTACAGATATATTGCGAATTTGTGGCCGCGCGTTGCCGTTCCGCGTAGGTAAACACTTTTGTGCGCTCATGGCCTCGTGCAACTCGCTTAGATGTATTTAGTTTATCAGCCATTTCGTTACCATAACACAAGCATTAAGTTGCTTAGCTTGGGACTATATGGCGTTGTGTGAAATGTCCAAGGATATTATTATTATTTAATTTATTTATTTTCTGTACATATTTTTTACATTTTTAAATATTTATTTATTTATTTATTATTTATTATATACTTGTATTTGTATAAAACTAATTAAAAAAACATTTAAAAATAAAAAAATAGTAGCCCACCGGCATCGGGAACAGGGTCCAAGCTACCGGTGGTCAGGGCTCCCGAGAGAGGAACCGCCTCACAATACGCGCCGTGTCCAGGAGTACTGATTTCTGCTTTATTATTATTATTAGATCTTTAGATGCACTGTTGCCGCTATCGCCGCCGCGCCGCCGTGCCTCAGTCGTGTGTAATACCTACAGTGAGTTGGTTTGTGCGAGACGCTTACAAGATGGGACGTAAAAAACAACATAATGTTTATAGATATTTTAAATTGAAAGTATTTTATTTTGTTATCGTTTTTTATTTAAATTGACCTTGGAGTCCAAGATTGTGATTTTATATTATTTTAGTAATGGATGTTGATTAATTTTTTTTTTTACTTTCACTGGTCTCTGGAGACCCGGTCCTTTGGTAGGCGTACGAGGGGCCGAAACCAACTCGCAGAGGCCCCGTTAGACATTTCAAATGTAATGGGGCACCAACCGGCGATTACCCCGTATTCCCAAGGACAATCCCCGGTTGGAGCAGTAATGTTACAGAATATGGAAACAAAAGATGAAACGCTATGGGTTTGGGTGGTTTAGTGGACTGATAATCGTTTATTATAGAAGAACTATTGGCTCCTGTCTGACCACTAACAATATACACGGCTTTTAAATGGCAGGGGGTGACTTGCACTCTCAATGAATGGGCCCCCGAAAACGGTCGCTAGCACAAAGTGACGTAGCGCCAAGGAGGCAACATAGCCAGAGGGCTAATTCACGTAATTTTATGACGCAACGATTGTGTTTTAGTGCAGTTAAGTTTAAGTTTGAGTGATAAACGGTATTCTTTTAATCATTGAACTGCGCGTAAACTGCGCGTGAACTGCACGTCAACTGCACGACAGCAAACTTATTGACGGTGGAGAGAAAAAATATTACTCAATAAATAATAGAATAGAATCGATTAAATTTCAATCAATATGACGTTATTTTAATATTAAAACTTAAACTTAAAGGTATAAGCTGTCATTTTGGGACGTCAAACAAATAGTAGAATACCGATCATATTGCGTTCCGAAGCACGCACCAAGGACGCGCAACAGTAGACTGCCGTTATTGCGCTCACGTGACGCAAACTTGACGCGAGCGTGTCTGACAGCGGTAGAGAATACGAAAAGGGTTGTTTTGATCGAAACTTAACTTCAATTGCACTGCAACAGCACTTATTTAGTTACGTGAATTAGCCTACTGAAGTGCTAGAGGAGTGGAGAGGTATACCACGGCTATCAGGACAATCCCGGAAGTACGGTCAAGATCCCTACCAGCATCTTACTGGATTATACATCCTTCTCCCGAGCACGTGTGCTCTAGCGAATCTCCACTCAGACCGGCCAATTAAGGCAAAAAAGAGGTGGGAGCTTTGTTCCTCGTCAGTATTCACTCTGGCCAGCCAATAAAGGCAAGCCGTAGATGAGGAACAAGACTTCTCTCGGGAGATAAGGTTCGTGGGTTCGCTACTGCCCAACAGTTCGCCACAAAACTGCCTTGCGGATTGTATCAGTATGCAGAACAGATGGACGATGGGGCTGGAAGGTTCTAGAAAGGCGATCGTGTACTGGAAGATTCAGCGTTGGATAGCCTTCCACAAGGTGGACCGATGACCTCGTGAGGGTTGCAGGTAGCCAATGGATGCAAGACGCAGGGGACCAGGGGCCCGAGTCCGCTATTACAATAGTGTCAGAATGGTCGATCACTGATTTCAAAATGGTTGATTTTGACAAGTTTGGTAATCTACTAACATAATGGCATCATGATGGCGTCATTATGACATTCCAATGATCAACCACTGACACGCCATTGAAAGAAAGCCATATGAATGGTAATCTCGTACATAATGACAGATTTAGTATTTACGAACTTCTCACTACTTCAGATTGCTTATAACACTAATAAATAATATGTAAAACTAAATACAAATAAAATCTGGCATGAATAAATGCTCAAATTTAGCTCGGTTTTATAATAATGGCAATACGGCATTCCTACCGCAATTCTATTACGAGACCATTGACGTGCCAGTGACCGTACCATTATGAATTTAGCAGATTACGAACTTTTAGCAAAATGACAATGGCATGACAATGACATCGTGTCGGAATGACAAATTTATAAAAATAGCAGACTCGGGCCCCTGTTGTTGTGACCACACTTGGGGGCCTATGTCTCCTATATTTATCAGTGGACGTCTTTCAGATAATATGATGAATCGGATTTTGTGGCCGCTATTCAACATCCTTCACAACCCTAAAACGCCTTCCTACCTGCGAGAACGCTTCTCCTATTCCCGTCCTTCGAATGCGCCTTCCAGGTCACATCTTAAAAATCTCCTTAAATCCCCTCCCCACTCTACCGAGTTTTACTCCTACTCCTTCTCTGTGCATGCGGTACTGTTATGGAATTCGCTACCGCCTGACATTAGGGAGTGCCAAACTCTTGCTATTTTTAAAAGAAGATTGAAAGAACGCTATCTTTCCTAGTTGCATATAAGTATATATTAATATCTATATTTTATGAATACTATATATACTTACTATATTTATACTTTTTTCATTTTAGCTTTAAATTTTGCACACAGTGTCTACGTGCAAAAGTTTTATATAGCTATCTCTTTTTACTCTACTCTCCTTTCGCAGGTATGCTGGAAGAGATTTCTTTAAAAATAAGCATCACCTTTGTACCTATTTTTCTGTTTCCTTCTTCTCATGTTCTTATTAAATGTGTACATAAATGGTTAAATAAATAAAAAAAAAAAACAAATAAATAGATGATGATGAAAATGACCCCAAGTAATTTAGATAACGCAACATGTACGTCTACGTTCTCACGTAAGTAAAAGTCGTTATTTTGGTAGTCACTCCCTTTCTAGCAATAATCTTTCACACAGTCCATTCTTAGTATTTTTGTCTTCTTCTAATCATTCAAAGTTCACAAAAAAAGGACAAACATTAATGTCCGCAATTTTAATTGTAATAATCTGCATTTTTATTATTTCGCTCCAAGATTTTCCTGCTTCGAAGCCTCACGTGTATTTACCCGTTCAAATACCGAAGCGAGAAAAATCAATTACCATTACTTTTTTATTGGTAAACTTTGCTTTAAAACACTGTTTCAGCGTTTGACCTGGGGTCTGCCATTGCAATTTTCGCTTACGGTTAATGTAAAGAATCCACTTTTCATCACATGTCAATATTTCTTCATTTCTGTATCGATTCAACTAGGCAACACAACTTTCAACACGCGTTTCTTTCTGCAGATCAGTCAAATCATGAAGTACCCATTTTTCATACTTTTTATTTTATTGATTTGACGCAAATAAGTCAATATTTTTGGTAAGATAACGTTAAACCATGCCGCTAATTCATGGGTAGTTTGACTCGGATCGGCTTCCAACATCTCGTTCAATTCATTGTTATTCACCTGTGTGGGTGGTCTTCCACGTGGTTCGTTCTTCAAATCAAAGTTTCCATTACGAAAGAGTTTAAACCAAAATCGTACGGTGCGTTCATTAGCAGTCCCTTCTCAAAATGCAACATTGATATTGCGAGCCGTTTCTGCCGCGTTAGTTCCGCGTCGAACTCGGAACTCGTATTCAAAAATCACTCGAATTTCTGAAGTATCCATCTTTCTTATCTAAGCTGAATAAAAAAACAATTGAAAGTCAATAATCGATTGTCGACTTTCAGTTCGCCTTGCATGATTTGGCAATGCCGCGCGTAAGCGGCGCTCCAGATTAGGCTAATTTCCCATACAAAATCTTCTGTTTCACGCGTCGGACTGTGTCGATGTTCTTCTTTCACACTCATTGAATACAGTGCTAGAAATCGTACTGACATAATTATCACTATTATTATATCGAAAATTGTTACTATGAAAACTACCCGTTATTGATCTCAAGCAACTGACAAAAGAAAATAAATTATTGGACAAAATAACTAAATCAGCTAACTGTAGGTACTACCAGCACGTCTCACACGTAAGAATCTGGCAACGTTTTGGTCGAGCGAGACGGCACGACGCAACGGCGTATAAGGTGGCTTTGCTTAGCTTTGGCGGCCCGCCGATCGCCTCTCTGCCCCCACGCTTATTCCACCTCACAAGCTTAACCGTTACAAAATAACGATAAAATTAACGTTATAAAACAATTAACGGTAAAAAAGATTAACGATAAAATGTTTCGAAAATAACGTTAAATCGGTTAACGTTATTTTCAAATTAACGGTAACTCTGTCAAATACAGGTAACGTTACGAAATTTTTACCGGTATTTAAAGCCCTGCCTTAATTGACGTTAATAGCATAATAATATACACTGGAAAGCAAATAAACCGAGCCACCCGGTACCTAGGAACTCTAATTCGATGTTCTCAAAAAGTAAAAAACTTACAACTAAAGTATCAAAGTTATACCTACAGAAAGTGCGTTTCATGGTGACTAAAATAAAAGGAAACTCATTGGGTTTAATCAATTTATTTCAATGTTTATTACCTAAGGATCTTACAAAGAGTCGTTTTCCAGTCGTAATCATAAAGTGAAAAAAAAATTAAAGCCAGAAACAAAGATAAAATAAAAAAAAAGTTTTTGGTCAATATTCCGTATTCCCTCTTCTTGCTCGGATAACTGCCAGCATCCTCGTACTTATTCATCGAACTTACAAGCGTGACGATGAAATCTTGAAGAATTGCATTCCACTCCTCTTCAATTGCGATTCGCAGCTCTGGAAGCCTTGTTGGAGCAGGTATCGGGCTCGAACCCGACGTTTCAGCTCATCTCATAAGTGTTCTATTGAATTCCAGTCCGGGCTTCGAGCTGGCCAGTCTATCATACGAATGCTGGCGTCGCGTAGATACTGGGTCACCACATGAGCAACATGAGGCCGTGCATTATCATGCATCAATTGCATATCCTGCTTAAGGTGCAATTGATGCATTATCACATGGTCTGCGAGAATTTCAGTAATGTAGCGGTGAGAAGTCAATCCACGTGCACGGCCCGGCAGTTCGATGAAAACTAACGCTGTATGAGCTGTTAACGAGATGCCGCCCCAGACCATTACAGATCCTCCTCCATAAGCAGTTTCCTTGATGCAACACTGAGAATAACGTTCTCCAGGGCGACGATATCTTTTCTGACGTCGATCACTTCCATGTAGACTCACCCTGGTCTCATCAGTGAAGAGTACATTACTCCACTGCTCTAACGTCCAATCCCTACGCTCTCGAGCAAATTCAAGTCGTGCTCGACGGTGTGCTACCGTTAATGCTGGGCCTGTTGGGGCTCTCTTTGGAGTCAGGTTCTGTTCAGCAAGTCTCCTTCTAACGGTATCTGAACTTATGACTACTTGGCGTTCGTCACGCAGACTTTGTTGGACTTGAACTGCGTTGAGGTGGCGATTTCGCAGAACAGTAAGTTGGATATAACGATCATCTGCTGCTGATGTAGCCCAAGGTATGCCCGTACCTGGACGGTGATTGGATCATTGGATGCTCCAGTCTCTAGGTATCGTAAACTCGTTGCAAGGAAGATCTGCTGATTCGAAGCCTTCGAGCGACCTCACGTTGCGCAATGCCTGCTTGAAGTAATGCTACAGCTTGAGCTGCTTCCTCAAAAATACACGCGTCTGAGCAAACGATGGACAAAAACTAAAGAAATGATAAGAAATATCAGACTACCCTCATTGTAGAAAAAAAGAACGCTAATCGCAAACTCTAGTCAAAACAGAGCAAATCGTTAGCATTGTGTTTGTTGCTTGATTACAATGTGAGTTGACGGTACTTTCGAATTAATTTATAGTCATTTGAATCAGCATGAAACGCACTTTTTGTAGGTATAGGTAACTTTGATAGTTGTAAGTTTTATACTTTTTGAGAAAATCGAATCAGAGTTCATAGGTAGCGGGTGGCTCGGTTTATTTGCTGACCAGTGTAGTTTTTTTCACTTGCGTAACGTTTTTTTTAATCAATCAGAGATCAAAATCTCTGGTCTAACAGCAAAATAACAAAATTTAAGTAGGTACATCTCTAAAACCCAACATACTTTCAACAAGTAGGTACAAAACCAACTAAAGTTTTACGCTTGGCGTTACGCAACCACTTACTAACTAAGTATATTAATTCCTAAAAATGCTTAGACGAACTGAAATGGTGTAAACTCTATTATCTTCATTCTCACGACCAAGCCTTAACAACGAATAAACCTTGAGCGTTTTCACAAGCCGTGAAATATCAGGAAATTAGCGTCCGTGCCATTTTCGCCGCTGACCTTTAAAGCGTGAACTGAACGGTCGTTGGACCAAGTCGGCAAATAGTTTAATAGATAACATAATCATAATCAAATAATCATAATCAAATAGTGATATCTACAATGCATTCTTAGAAAGTATGGTCGGCAGACGATTTAAAAATGTAAACTGTAATGAATTAATGGCAGACCTACATTAGCAAATCGCTAAGTTAGAATTTAGGAATTTATTAAGTCATGTGCATTATTATTTGATTGCATCAGCAGGCGCGGTCGCAGCCATACATGTTTTGGGGGGGGGGGGGGGGGGGGGGGGGTCAGATCACATGAATAGTACCTACCTAAATTAAGACAAGAAAATTAGGATTTTTGACACAAAAAATGGCAATTAAATTTCAAACTCATAAAGCAACTTGGGAGACGACTGTGGGGTAGATTCATCCTAAGAAAAACTTGCATTCCTGGAGCTCCCTAAAACTTCAAATGTTGGATTCGGACTACGGACTCAATCACGATTAAGGAACTCTATTGCTTTCCTACACAGGCGACGACGTTATGATGACGCACCTACCAACAGAGTACCTTTAAGTTCTCCAGAGAAAACTGGGTTGAAAATTTGAAGCACCTCGGTTGGGTTACGTTAGTGACTTTTGTAGGAAAGCCCGAAGAGAAACAATGTATGAGCGAGCGAAGCGAGCTCAAATCCTTTTAGCATTTTGTCTCCGATATATTTGTTTTTTTTTTTTTCAATCATAACATGAATCAATGTTTAATGGTCGAATTGGAGAACTGCGGATGCTAGAGCGAGCGAAGCGAACTCGAAATTTTTTAGATACAATACCTACGATACATTCGCACACATGATTTTTTATTGTCTCCAGTGAAAGTCAGAAAGCTAAGTATAGTAGTCCAAAAAAAGTATTTTTTGACTCTATAAACGCTAATTTTATTTTGCTTCGCGCTACTTCGTCTGCGTCACATTATTCATTATTGCTCCGCTCCTATTGGTCGTAGCGTAATGGTATGTAGCAGTTACCTAGCCTTCTTCGGTAAATGGGCTATCCAACACTAAAAGATTTTTTCAATTCAAACCAGTAGCTTCTGAGAAAACAAACTCTTCAGCTTTATAATATTAGTAGATATAGATAAATTCTATGCCAGCTTATTTATCTTCTTCTATTTATATAATATGCAAAAGTTTGGATGACTGGACTGGTTTTGTTACTCAAGCTAATACGGCTGAAAGGATCTGGATGAAATTCAGCACAGAGGTAGATTATAGTCTAAAATACCACATAAGGCGAATTATTTCGTGAGAAGGTATATAGTACCTATCTTGGGATATTTTCAAGATTCAAAGCATTTATTTCAAACAGTTATTTCAAATTACTCGCAAATCGAACCGTTCGAGCGGAGGCTTACTAAGTAGGGTCCCGTCTGCACCTTTAGTACGGAACCCTACACTACAGGCCGCCTGATCCGCAAGCTGAACTCGAATCTACGATAACGGACCACAAGGAGTGAGGCGTATTTATCGAAACAGTTAAAAAAAACAGGTATTTCAAAGTAACAACCTGAAATAGGTATCTCAGAACCGAAATAACAGCTCCTACCTATTTCGCCTGTTCCTCAAACCACCGTAGTGGCCGTAACTCGACATACAAAACGAAACGACCTGGAACAGCTATGTGAAACAGTTTCAAATGGAACATGCTCCATTCTCTTCTGACTTATTATAATAGAAAGAGACAACATCTGTTCTTTGGAACAAGCTCTTTGCTCCTCTGGTTCTTTGTAATAGAAAGAGATAGAACCGGTTCCCTGCCTGTCACTGTTTCTGACCTTTTCAGTAGCAGGTACTGTTTCTGAATCTGTTGCAATCAATGAGTCTTTAGTTCCAGTGGAACAGGTTTTTGGAACTGTTTTCTTCTTGTAACTGAAACAGGTGAAACAGGTTGCTTTCTAATTTGATCGGTTCCAACCCACCCCTAACCACAATAAATCAGTTAAGAGAAATTCGACCCTAGCAGAAACTGAACCCTTTTAATACCGATCCTAGACCACCACAGAAATATAAAAACAGTATATCTGTCGCAGTAAAATAGATAAAGCCGTAATATAGTTATATCCCTAGGGATATAATTATATACCGTAACATAAAGCGATTCTTTACTATCTCACTAGGAATATAGTTATAAAACCGTCGAAGTTTAGTGATATACTTATATTACTAGATTAAGTTTAGTGAAATAGCTTTCGGAGTAGGCGGCGCAGGCGGCGCGCCGCCTCTCCCGAGGCGGGGGACGGGTGCGTTGTGTTTACGCGCTCCCCAGTCCGCAGTCAGTCGGCTTAGAACAGTTCACAGAGTACATTATATTATGAACAGTTGTTCGGCGTTCACGTCTAGGTTTTCGTGCATCTTCATTTAATTATCATTTCACTTTTCCTTAATATTTGTTATATATTCGTTTTATCATTGCTAATTACTTGTGCCAGCTATGGATAAAGATGAAGAAATGAATGCAAGGCGACGACGTTTTGAAAAGGAACTTCGTCTATTATTTATTAGTTGGTATCCTGAAAGATTGGTTACCCAGAAATGCAATACAGCTTTGAAACATTACTTTGAATTATCATATACCAAATGAAAACTTGTCACTGAGAGAAAAATGCCAAAAATTGTCGCGCTTTGGTGGCCAAGGTTATTTAAAATGTTCCTGTAAAAAATCTAATATACAGTGTTCTACTAAAAGCTGTGCCTGTAAGAAGCATTCAGAGTGCTATGTAATTCTTGATGTCATGATTCCTCTTCTTGTCTGAACAAAAATTAAAAGAAAAGAAACCAAGATCTCAACTTGTTGATAAGAAATAAAGATATCTCAAAACTGTTTGGCTTTAAAAGATTTTTAATGTTTGATTAGTTTTAATTGTATTGTTAATTTTTAAATTCCAAAAAATATGATCGTTTTAATTATAATTACTTTAATACGTGTTAATGTCACAAAGTAGTAGGTAACTAACTGCAGAATACATAAAGTTGATTTATTAATAAAGATAAAACCAATAAAATTTTGTTTTATTTAATTATATAATATGGTAGATTTCTATTTCACTAAGCATTAAGCTTAGTGAAATAGCAAGTAATGGGTCTGTCTCAAAAAAGTGGCACACTTGAAATTTTTTCAATTTTTCAAAAAAAAAATTGAGAATAAATAAGCTTTATTATACTACAATATGATGACAGTATGATACAATATGACTTTTATTTTGTGACAAGCCCTAATATATTTATAACACTGAACTTAATCTAGTAATATAAGTAGGTATGTCACTAAACTTCGACGGTTTTATAACTATATTCCTAGTGAGATAGTAATTATATCCCTAGGGATATAACTATATTACGGCTTTATCTATCTTACTGCGACATATCTATGTAGACCAATAAAATCGTGTGAGGGTCGTTCCCCAGTGGAAAATTTAACACCGCGATTCAGAAAAACGCGTCACATGAGCAACGCCATCTATCGACCGTGTCGTAAAGTAAACTGTCAAAATATTTGGCTGCGGAAGACGTTAAATAAGATGTAAAACTAAGGTATTAAAACGTTCACTTTTATTTTGTCACGTAGGTATTAAAAGTTTCATATAAATAACTCATCAATGTTATTTTCATGCTTTTAGATGGCGCTGTGATCAGAATATAGGAGGCAGTTTCCAACTAAACTAAAAAATTCAATATCTTTTGATTTTGTGGATCGATTTTTACCAAACCTACCTACCTTGAATCAAAATCAACAAAAACGACTTTCGAACGAATTATAGGTAATTTGTTTTATCATTTTATAACAACGTAAAACTGAACTGTCAAATGTACTCGTAAGTTCGAATTTAGAAACTCACAGTTAACGATAAATGATGAGATAATAACATATTCACTTTACTTTTGCTACAAATTAAGTTTAATTAAAAGATAACTCAAAAATGCATTGCTTTGATTCTTCACAAATTGTTCACACACTAAAACTTTTCTCAACAGATGGCACTGCAAGTATCTGAAGTCACAATGAAAACAACAAACAACCTCTTTTAGCGCTCGATTTGTAACTACAACTTTTCTCAATAGATGGCATTGCAAGTATCTGGAGTCTCAATGAAAACTAACTATTTTAGCGCTCGATAAAGTTTCTCCATAAACTTTAAAATTCGATATCTTTTGATTTTGAGGGTCGATTTTGATGAAATAAACACAAAATGTTACTCCGGTTATCACTTAATATTTTTAAGTACCTACATTTTGACTCCAATCCGTGGTTTATGCGTGATGCTCCTCCAAACGCACAGACAAACAGACAAACAGGCAAACTGCTTTTTTGTGTTCTATGTAATTTTTCTGACATTTCTATGTATTTTTTATGCGAAAATATTTACAGACACGGCAACTCTACGATTTTATTATATGTATAGAATAGAAAAGATGATAGCGTCAATATTCCACAGAATAAAATGAAACTGGACAGCTCGTAAACGTGGTTCAAATGCTAATCGCGTTCAGTTTTATAGATGAAATTTGCCCTAAGAATTGAAGAGCGAGCGAAGCGTGCACCGATATTTTAATATCCCCAGTGAATTGAACTTATAATGTTCGTGATTTGTTTATTTTTAGAAGGTTTAACAATGTGACGTGTATAGTCTTGGGGAGGGTCATGACCCTCACGACCCGCCCCCTCGGACCGCGCCTGCGCATCAGTACTATAAATGATGATTCAAAATAATTTTTACAAATCTAGGCAAAACCTAATCTCAGAATAGCCAGTATCAGAATCAAAAGGGTTGCCCGTTCAACATTTCATTGTATGAGGTTAAGCCAATCATTGTATTATTCGAAAGGGTTACCCTTACAAGACGTTCATACTACTTCATACTCTACGGGGGCCGAGTATCGGCTTACTCTTTCAGAACTTATGTTGTTGATCTTAGATAATATACCTCTAGATCGAGCCACCGCGTAGCCGCACATGAGACAGCACTATGAGACTTTAGTGTTATTGTTACGATTAAATTTAAGTTATGACACTTAACTTATGGAGTCTATTTCACATTAAATCACTAAATCTATCACAACAATGACTAAAATGGTCCAAAAAAGACAAAATTAATCGAGGTGAGTTGTATTTTGTGGCACCGCAACATTTTGTTTGGCTAACATTTGAAAGTTCGCCAAAATAAAAAATACGGCACGCCGTAAGGGACAGAAGATACGATGCTTTGTCTCAATTTTCCTATTAATATCGTACTATACATGCGTCTCACTTTCACACTTAACACTGTAATCATGGCTACGTCTAGAGGTAGGTATAAACCTAGTATAAGTTGTTGATTGTTGGCCGTTGTGCCTCTCAGTCAAGAGCGTCGAGCATAACATTGATAATAACCTGCATTGGTCAATGCTTCCAAGCACATTTTTTCAACACCTAGATAATCTAAAGAAAAATAAGTCCTAGGTATGGGTTATGGAATCAATCGATTCGGTTTTTGATTAAGTAGGTAGGTAAGTACTTACCTACCTACCTATTTCTTGTTGATAGAAAAAGCAAAACAATTAGGTACCTACTTGGGGAAGTACCTAGGTAATATTTTTTTAATGAAAAACGGCAATAAGTAGGTACCTATTGTCGGTATCATTTTTTGTATCAGCCAGATTACTAGACGACTATTGGGTAGGTATTTCCACCCCAATAGTCATCGAATGGTAGTTCCTGAGATTAACGCGTTCAACCAAACAAACAAACAAACTCTTCTGCTTTATAATATTAGTATAGATTTAATCACTTAGTAATGAGTCAGGATTGGCGATGAATCCAAGCCTGTTTTCCTTATGCTTTGTTGTATCCTACTTATGCAGAATTGAGTACTTAGATACTCGTTTGCTTGCTTCGCTTTCAACCTCTGGATTTTATCGATAGACACTAGGCACCTGGGTACCTACGTAAGAAGGTTATCCGATTTTTGTTTTTTCTGGAGAGGTTTTTTTTTATTAAAATAGCTATAGTTTTAATTTAATAAACATGTGGCATATTATCTTCTCTGCAAAAATCAGTTTGACGTGTAGGTAAGCTAGCCTATACACATTAGATGGTTTAATTAATCCAGTCACGGTCTATCCTGCATTACGGACCCTTCTTTAGGGTGCATTCTTTTTTATCTTACCTTTGAGTAAGCAAGCAGTAAGACGATTTCTGAGTACCTAGTGCATTATAATTATTATAGATAGGTAGCCATTGACGCATTTGCTAAGGAAGGTCTTTCTTAATAATATTCATCCCGTTAAGGGGCTAAAAAGTTCAAGGCGGGGCTGTTATTTATACAGCTACGTACAATAAATGCATCAATTGCGTCACACAGCGTACACTCACCATTGGCCACTCACTCTTTAGTCAACAATCTTGACAACAGTCAATGCCATGCAGTCATGTACCTATTGTGTGACACACTGATACATTCAGAAAAACCTATAGCTAAAGTGTCTCAGATACAGAAGTCGAACCCCGCAAGTCGCGATCCTTTGCACGTTCTCTCACCACTGCGCTATTAGGTTTTAGTCGATTAATTCCTTTTAATGTACTTTTGGAATGTTTTGCTACTGATTGTGAAACCTTTCAAAGAAGCTTATTTGAATATCAATGACGCACTCCTTATGGCATTATTATGTGCTCTTATCAGTGTACTTAGCCTCTGTGTCCATGAAATGCTTAGGTATAAAGGCAAAATTATGTACCTGCTTGTAATGTTATAACATATTCTGCTTTTTAGTAATTAATAGATAAGTGCTGCCAAATCTTTCTTTGTGAAAATGATTATGTTCATATGCATCTTTCTATGCGCCCCACCACACCACGACCATGGTTCCAGTAGGTAGTTACCTATCTACTACTCATGACACCAACAATGATTCAGAAACCTGTTCATGACGGAATTTTAAAAACTAGGTACTTAGGTACCTAGTTACTAGTAATTAGAAAAACAATTAGTCTACCTCGTCTGGTGGAAAGTCGTAACATTCTGCTATCTTTTGATAAAGCTCCTTGACGTTGGAGAATCCAGAGATGAGGCCGAGGGGGCTGCCGTGTGCCTGCTGACAGTGGAACACTAGCTGTGACTTCTGTGATCCATTGTTGTTATCCACACCGTTGGCTTGCTGGTGAGGGTCCTCGGTGGGTGACTGTGGCAGTGGTGGCGGGGTGTACTTCGGGGCCTTCTTCTTGAATAACGACATAGTAAAAGAACACTACGTAACGGTAATAAGTTTTCCTTTAGCGAGAACGTCAGTGCGCACACATTCTCTAACCGTGCACAGTATAATTTTAATCACTACACAGTCGCTTATCTTGAGAGAACTTTAAAATATTATATCGTCGCGTCATAGCACATGATAATGTTATCACCCAATAGAGATATTGGGTTAGATTACACGATGTATAATCGCGAGTACACTTGGGAGTCGCTGCGACACGGAACGCGCTCTGCCGACAAACGAACGACTGACTGGCTGGCGGCGGCGGGCGGTGAGTTGCCTTGCCTGCTCACTGCTATGACGGCTACGCAAACACGGTTCTCGCCCGCACCTCCCCCTTACCGTTGCCGCCTCTACGTCATCAGATGATTCCATTATAAAAGCAGTTTTTTTTTCTTTTATTAACTTCAGGCTGACTGGGAATTCGAATAACATGCACAAGTCCGCTACATTTGTGCAATAGTTCTTAGTACCTAGTTTTGTACTTATAACATCAGTAAGTAGGTTAGAATAGTACCAAGGCACCTACTTTGTTGTTATATAGGGTAAGTAGGTACCTTAATCATAGACATATCTATCTCTATTACCTTAATACCCACCTATTAAAGTAAAAAGCACTTAGGAATCTAAATAACAATAGGTATATTTCTGGTTGGTTTCTACTACCTACTTTATTAGTTGGTAGGTAGGGAGGTACCTTACCTACTAGGTCTATGTATTTACTCGGCCTATAGCCAGCATTTGGGTAAACAATAATTGCCTCATGGTATCTTATGGGCAGGGTTGGGCAGTATTTGAATTACTTGTAATAACGTAATTGAAATACAAATACGTATTTGGTATTTGTATTTCAATTACTTCTTTAAAATGTAATTTGTAATTCGTATTTCAAATACCTGACACCGAGGTATTTTGTAATTAGTATTTCAAATATTTGAGGCTTTAAAATACATTTTAACAATAAAATACATTTCACCATCATTTAGCGATCGTGAGTGTGAGTGTGAGTGCGAGGCGAGACCGCGAGAGTGTAATAATGGTAAAGCAGCAACAAAACGCAAAAAAACCGGCCAAGTGCGAGTCGGACTCGCACACCGAGGGTTCCGTACAAACCTGTAGGTATAATTATAAGCAAAAGTTGCGGTTTACGATTTATGACGAAAAAAAAAACTACTTAGGTACTAGATCTCGTTCAAACCAATTTTCGGTGGAAGTTTAGGTACAGACGCCAGCACATCAAGCTACAACAATCTGTCTTTCTTCAATAGATTTTCAATTTTATCTCTATAGTTATAAGGATCAAGGTTGATTGGGAAAATTTGATAGTTTCGGGTAGCTTGATGTGCTGGCGACTGTACATGGTACTATTCAGTTTAGAAAAAAAATGAAATAAAAAACCTCAATATCATTTTTGAAGACCTATCCATAGATATCCCACAAGTATGGGTTTGATGAAAAAAAAAATTGAGTTTCAGATCTAAGTAGGTATGGGGACCCCCAAATGTTGTTTTTTTTTCTATTTTTGTGTGAAAATCTTAATGCGGTTCACAGAATACATCTACTTACCAAGTTTCAACAGCATAGGTCTTATAGTTTCGCAAAGTGGCTGTGACATACGGACAGACAGACATGACGAATCTATAAGGGTTCCGTTTTTTGCCATTTGGCTACGGAACCCTAAAAATCAATGATCCACCATTCCGACACTATTGCAAAAGCAGACTCGGCCCCCTGATCTAGATTACTTATTTTGTATTTTGTAATTTGTATTTCAATTAAAAATAGCTAAAATACTGTATTTTGTATTTTATATTTCAAATACCTTAGTTAAAAATATTTTGTATTTCGTATTTTAATTACTTGCGATACAGTATTTTGTAATTTGTATTTCAATTAAAGCAAAGCCTGTATTTTGCCCAGCCCTGCTTATGGGTTATCTACATAATATGACATAATATGATATCTACATAATATATAAATTATGAAAGTAGGTACTGGTTACTGGTTTCCTGTACTTGTTATGAGGTGTACAATAAAGTACCTATATAATAAATAAATAAATCTACACTTGCCTTTTTGTATGTTTTAGGTTATCTCCAAAACGGCTGGACCGATTTTGACGTGACTTTGACTAACATATAGGTACCTAGCTGTTTTATTTAGGTAGTAAATGTATTGGAGAAAAAGGATTGTAGGCGATTATCGAATGTTAAAAAAAATAACCATGAACACGAGTTAGTGCGCAAACGCCCTGCCAAAAAGTGCTTGGTATCAAGAGCGCATCGGCATTGCTCCTTGTGTGGGGCGATGACGGCAAGTACCTACTTACTGAAAAAGAACTGTTGACAATTTCTGTTTCGGATTTGGCCATCCTACCCACACAAAACATTCATGCTGTATTTCCTTTCTGTATGACAAAATTATTATTTTTTAAATGAAGTTCCTCCATTCCTACGCAACGCATGCCCAAGCCCACTGCATGTTCTATAAGGATGGAGGCTACTGTTCAAGAATAAGCACTAATATAAAATCAATATTGACTGAATGCCAAACCTGTAACTAAATGGAGAATACCTAGCTGCCTTTCCGGTCTTCGCAAGTAAATTGTGCAATACATGCTACATTTGTAAATTTTATGGTGGTAAATAAATAAGAGATAGAAATGGATGTTGTTTTTTTATTAGTTTAGCACTAAATTTACGACGAGGCTACAGCTTTCTTGGGTGTGGGTTTGCCTTCCTTGAAGCCATTGCGGAAACGCCTCCTCACAATCTTCAGGTGACGCATGCGGCCAGTTCCGGTGGTCTTCCTGCGCTTAGCTTTCACTGACCAATGGTCTGTAAAGAAAGATTTTTGGGATTAGTTCATCTTTTTATTTTTCTTCTTTATTTTTTCCGTACTTATTCACCACCAAACATAATGGTAGCTTTTATTCTTAATAAAAAGTTGCATATCGTCGGGGATACTGCGAATCCGCGGAACTAGCATTGGATAATTCCGCGTATCTGAAAAATGTAGCCATACAATATAGTACAGAGTTTAATGGATTTCTACAAATATACAATATAGACTTAAATAGATTTCCACTGTGACTGTTCACAGTGGAAATCTATTTTATCTATTTAACCTAAAACTCATGAATTATTATTCTCCATGTAAAAATGAGGTGATTAGCCGTTTATATAAGAAAAATATTTGCTTATAACCTTCCCCTGTAGACCTACATGGAGTATAGATACGCAGAATTATCCACTGCTAGTTCCGCAGTTTTGTACTATCCCCGACGATATCAAAAATTAATTGTGAAATTCTGGCTTACTAATACCTGATGTAAAGCTGCTTGTCCATTAGAGTGTACGTAGGGGAGAGTTAGGAATGATAACAGTAGTGTAACATGGCATGTAGGCCCACTAAAATTATTAAGACCTGTTACATACTTTTAGTACATTTATTTGCAAATTTGAATTTAGGTTCACTTGCACCAAAGAACTTTTGGCAGGAAACAAAAGATAAATAAAAATATCACGAGTTGAAGAACAGAAAAGTGCTTTTTTGTTTAGCGCTAAGTGCATTTTGTGGTTGTGGTAAAAGTGCTATACCACAGTGACATTGGTTTATACTTTTATATCTCATGTAAACATACAAGTGGTAAGGCAGCCTGAGAAGACTTAAACAGAATAGGGAATAAAATGTCTGAATTCAATAGATTTAACAAATGTTAAAGTAACATTTATCACATCAGATTTCAACTTATGTACCTACATTATACAAAGAAACATTCTTCATAGAAAATATCTCTTCAATCAGAGTAGGATTTACAGTTTTTTGGCCATTTATTAGAAAGCAATATTAACTACTAGTCTTATCTTCATCACTCTGCTGGCCTATCTGTTATTAACATGCATTTTTTTTTTCTTCAAAAAAACAACACACAATTAGATTTACATAATTATACTACATAACACATTCAAGTACTTTATCAGTAAAAACCCCTTGCACTACAGCCACACCTTTCTATATGAGTAAATACTTCCAAATTAACTACCTTTTAATAACATACAATATTAGTGTGACATTAAATTTAATGGTCAGTGTGTTGTTATAGATTTATTGTATTGGTTTTAAGTCTATACTTACTGACTATTTGTAACTAGCTGACTCGCGCAACTTCGTTTGCGTCACATTTTCCATTAATGCTCCGCTCCTATTTGTCTTAGCGTGATGATAAATAGCCTATAACCTTCCTCGATAAATGGGCTATTTAACACTGAAAGAATTTTTCAAATCGGAGCAGTAGTTCCTGAGATTACCCCCTACATACAAACTTACAAACACACAAACTTACAAACAAATTTTACCTCTTTATAATATTAGTATAGATAAGTTGGAATGATCTGCAGAAATTTGTTATAAATAAAAAGCATGGAATCTTATTAAAATTTCATATTACCTAGTTTTCTATCAAACAAGTCAATTTAATGCTTAGTATCTAACAAACTGATGGGGTTAAATTCTGTTAGATTCCATTAAATTTAATAGCTACAGACGTAGGTAAGTACTGCAATAAGAAAGAAAACAATAGTCTCATACCATGCAAAGTTTGCACTAAAACTTATTTCACAGATTCAGAAATCAGAAGTACACAGTAATAAATCACACGTTCTACTGAGCAGGCCAATGATTGCAGTTGTAATGAGTAGCAGACAGAGCCTGTGTAGCTGCAGAAGCACAACATGTGAGAACAATAACAATGAAAGAATGTGAGGTTTTCACCACGAGTTTAAGTCAGAAATCCTATTTAGACGACCTGATAACCCATAATCTAAAATACAACACCAGAACTAAGTAAGGCCGGTAGAATAATGTGTACTTACAGGAACGCAGCTTAGCTGCAGGGTATCCGCACTGTGCACATTTGGATTTTTGGATGTGGTACGATGACCTGCCACACCTTCTGCACAAGGTGTGTGTCTTGTTACGACGCTTACCAAAGCTCGAAGTACCCTTCGTCTGAAATCAACATTTACAGGTTAGGATTGGGAACCCATCAGAAATACACTAATATGCATAATTTTACTTCCACGCATCTTATAAACAAGTAATTATTTCAAATTGACACTGAAACAATGTCTAATTTACTGGATTAATTTAGATATAATTTACAAAAACTAGAACCTACCATCTTGTCACAATTTGACAAGCCAAGAGAAGACAGAAATGTCAGACAGCTTACAAAGTGTTACCAGATTTCTTAAATTCAGGGCTGCCAGTCCTTATCGCTAAGAAACACAAAATGGAACATGCATACAGAGCACACAAAAAAAGAGTTAGGGGCGCCACTTTGCCGTTCGTGTGGCAACCTGCTGCAATCGAATAGCGTACCAACCGTACCAACCTAGTCTTGATACTAACTGTATTATGCTAGACATCAATTTACTTAATATTGTTTTAAGCTAAACAAGATCTTGTTCTCGCTTTGCAACTTATTACTAAGTTAACTGGAAAAAGAAGTTACTAAGTAGAAAACAAATTTACATTTATGCACTAAAAGATCAAGTCACTCAAGTATCAATTAGTCTAGGCGCGCTTTACCAGAGTAATGCAGACCATATGTAAACATAACCTAGCTTGATGTTTATTGTTCCAAATTTTCACTTATTCTGTATACAAGCAATTCAAAACGGCAGCGGCATGTAAAATCGATATTTGTATATTCCCTTTTTTCGGACAAAATATTTCAAATTAAACCAAAAATACTGACTTGCACACAAATTATGCACATTAAATCAAACTACCTAAACACTCACACTAAATATACTGTTTATTGGTATTTGCAGAACTATTTTACTGAACGAATAACTATTTTCAAAATAGTATATCTAACAATTCCTTAGTTCAACAAACACTTACACAATATGAAAACTTTTTTATGGAAAACCATCACCTAATTTACTTTTAGGAACATCGTTAATTCTAAATAAAACCCAATAATTATCTAACTCCCCATGACGTCGACCGTCTAGGGTTAGCGTTTCCTTACAAACAAACCTACAACTTTACAAAAAAAATCGAAATCGCGAAGATGACTTTGGGCCTCATGTTCCGCCAGACAACGTCTGTACTGCACACCAAAATATGAACTCCATTTACGTGTTGTCAGATACTGACCGAGCCACTTTGCTAGCGATTCAAGTCGCTGCTTGTAGCTCAAGCTTTTCGAGTTTACAGTATCCGACGCGACTCATGTAATAGGAAACCATGGCTTCGATTTCAGTTTCTTGCAAAAAGTTTTGACTCCACTGAATCTAGCGTTTTCGAGATGACATTTTGTGAGAGAAAGAAGTGTCGAATTTTTAGTTTCGAATTGAGCTGGAAATCATGTTTTGGCTGAGTAACACGGAGGTGTCGGAGTTTTTCGCGGAATTTTATCGAGTCAAGTTTTTTTATTTATGCAGCTGTTGTGTCTCAAATTAATTCCTATTGGATAATTAAGACCTCTGATTTTATGTCTCCGAGCAACGAAATATGTGGAAAAAGGCGCGGTTTCGGTAAAGTGGAGCTGAGAATTTTATAGTAGTATTATTTTTTGTACCATTTATGGCTGAATCGATCGATATATTTGCTGCCAAATACTCCAACAAACATTACAAAACAAAGTGTTTTTATAACGAGTGTTTTTTTAGAGGTACATGTAGAACTTTGAAATGGAATAAAACAAAGATAATTTTAATAGATTGATATGAAATTTACTTTATTCGAAAGATAATCTTCTGGCATTATAATTTAAATATGACTTCTGACATAAATGACCGCCACGGCTGGCTCGCACGTAGTCTGATTTGGAGCACCAATTTTCGATGACTTTTACCAACATTTGTGGCCGTTTATCGGCAATAACGCGGCGAATGTTGTCCTCCAAGTGGTCAATCAATCGTTTCGGGCTTATCGGCGTAGACTAGCGACTTCACATATCCCCACATAAAATAGTCAAGCGTAACGCCGCTAACGCCGTAATCGCACGATCTTGGGGGCCAATTCACGGGTCCAAAACGTGAAAGTATGCGGTTACCAAATGTTTCCTTCAATAAATCAATTGTGGGTCAGCACATCATGGTTGTTCAATTGATGAACGAAGAAATCATGGCTCTATAGCGGTCACCATTGACTGTAACGTTCTGGCCAGCATCGTTTTTAAAGAAGTAAGGACCAATTATTCCACCAGCCCATAAAGCACACCAAACAGTCAGTTTTTCTGGATGATCTTGATCTCAACATACACTTGAGGATTATCATCACTCCAAATACGGCAGTTTTGTTTATTGACGTATCCATTCAACCAAAAGTGAGCTTCATCGCTAAACAAAATTCGCATATGAAAATCGGGATCGACGGCAATCTTGTTTTGGGCCCATTCACCGAATGGCTTCAATCCTTGCAGGAGATGGATTTTGTAAGCACGCAAACCAAGATCTTTCCGCAATATCTTCCATAAAGTGGATGGACACATCCAATTCCTGTGCACGATGGCGGATAGACTGATTCGATTCTTCTTCTACGCTATGCTCTACAGCAGCAATGACTTCTTCTGTACGCACTGTACGACGTCTATGTGGATGCAGATTATCATTTAGAGTAAACGTGGTGCAAAAACGTTCCATAGTTATTCGAACCGGTCAGCACCCGATGGCACACACGTGTGCCATAAAAGGTTTCTACCGTTTGTCACCCGATGGCACACACGTATGCCACACCGAATCACGCGGTTTAAGAATTAAGTCTCTATAAGTAATGAACGCAAGGTCTTAAAACAAATGGCAAGGTTTACACACTCGCGGGATGATATTCTCGTTCAACTAAGCTATTCCAATCCTAAATATACATGATGGTATCATTGAAAACGCTCACTTGGCCTGGAATGTCGAAGGTGAAGGTGAAAATTTTACATAGGACTGTCAAAAAAAACGCTGTTATTAGATTACTTGTTTATTCATAATGTAACTTGCAAAATTTCGAATGAATTGATACAGTACTTTTATAAAAACGATAGAATACGGGAACAAACAATATTTCAGCCAGTTCTCCGTTATCAACATATTTTGTTTATAAATACCACTCTCGTAATACAAGTATTGTTTACATTCTATAGTATGGTCAGTTAATTCAAGAACCAAAAACAGTTTACAGTATGTGATTAGAGCCGATAGAAACTTCAGCAGACCATTTTTTGTTACCAGAGTCGTAGCGTGTCAAATTGCGACAAAATGCGGGCGTTGACTGACCGATGTGTGACGTTTGACGCACCTGAGATCTGATGCGTATTTCGAACAGAACCATAACTTTCAAAATAAATTTGCACAATTTGCAAGCGTTGTTCAGGCGTTAGTCTATTCATGTTGATGTGCCAAACCAAACTAAACTAAACATCACTGACGTATAAATCATATACTGGGCTTACCTACAAAAAAAAACGTGTTTACCTACCACACTGACGTATAAATCATATGGACTGGGCATACCTACAAAAAAAAACGTGTTTACCTACCACCGACTTGGGCACTTAAAATGGCTGCCTTTCGTAGGGTTGTAACTGCGAGCAACATGCGCATCTGATATCGATATTCAACTCAATGTTAAAGTTTTTATCTCAATGCGTATAAACCATATGGACTGGGCATACCTATAAAAAAAACGTAGCTACCTACACTTTGCTGGGATGATAAAATGGCGGCTAATAGGGCAGCCTATGTCGATATTTCTTTACAATAACATCGATAAAAGATTGTTAGAATGTTTTCAAACTGTCACAGTACAATTTCAACGGGTATTTTTAGCACATTCTCAGCTTCTCTTGTACAGTCGCCAGCACATCGTGCTACAACAATCTGACAAATTTCTGTACCTACTAGATTTCCAACTTTATAAGGGAAAAGATTAAGTTCAATTTTGACTGGAATAATTTGACAGTTTCGAGTAATTTGATGTGCTGGCGTCTGTACAACAAAATAACTATCTATGTGAACAAATCTGAAAAGTTATCTTTGACCTACTTCCCGGTTTTTGATTTAGGCTAATACTTTGCGTACATGTTTAGTTTGGATGACATTGTTGCCGATTCTCTTGTTCAATAACTAAACTAAAATTAGATAATCACTATCTTTTTAACCGACTTCTAAAAAGGAGGAGGTTCTCAATATTTAATATTATTATATCAATGGGGGTTTGCGGGACATGTCTCTCTGTACCGCATACCCCCCAAAATATGTATCTATTGCCATTATTAGGATAAGTAACAAGGTACATCGAATAAGTTTTTGAAAATTCAAATGAAATGTACCTAAGCGTTATTCTAAAGTCTTGCGTTAGGTCATTCGAGACGTGGTGGAGGGAACAAAATCTAAGAAAAGAAATGACGCTGCATCCACGATGGGCTGCCGGCACGGACGTCTCCATCACCTAAGTATATTTTCTAACATACCGATGAAATTGGGTTTTAATTAAAAGTCAACAATAATTATTTACAACACCATTTATTTATTTTTACATACATATAATTTACATCCTACTAATATTATAAATTTATCCTACTAATCCATACCTTCTAATCTATACCATCCTACTAATTGCTGTACAATTTTTGTTTAAAAACATACCAGCATATTCAATGTGGGCACTGCGCCATCATGTAACCTCATCACATCGAGGGTACTGTTAAAACTAGATTCATCAAAGTGCAGGGAGCAGATATGCCACATTTTATGTCTATGGTTTATATTTTTCTTCTATCCATTTATTTTTGAAAATTTCATTTCCAGGAAATCTGTGGGTTAATTAATAGCATTGCAATGTATTTTACACACTTTATCAATATAATAATATCGATACTTATCGTATGCGATGCGAACATCGCACATCACTAATTAAGACAAATAAAAATTGTATGTAAACAATACTACGAAATTAAGAAAAAAATAACGTAATAAGCCATACAAATATGACACAGGTTTCAATAATCTTTAAAAAGATCATCTGGTAACAAAACATTACACAAAATTCTACAATATTCAACTGGATTAGTGAAAACTAGTAACTAACCTGTGCAGAGTCAAAATAGGCTGATTTTTGTTTTTCCTCGCACCATACTGTATTATGCAACACGATGGCATGATTTTTCTCTTATTTTCCAAAGCCAGAACACAAAAAAAAACCTAGCTTTCGACGTATTTATCTTTAAAACAACGAAAATAATAAAAGCAAACAACTGTTTGACAGCACAACTACCATAAAACCAGAGAGTACTTTGGGCAACTAAAATGGCGACCGGCCACGCAAAGGCTTGATTTTGACGTCACACAAAAGGGTTGCCAAATTTAGACCTTGGCAAACATATAGATGTCTCTTTTTTCATATGCAGCTCTTGGCTAGTTAAAAATAGACAAAATGCTTTTTGACATGTTTGCGTCGATATGATAGATATTTGTATAACTGTTTATTTCTATAGTCAAACGTTTCAAGTCCATATGATTTATACGTCAGTGTAAAGTGTAAACATCCATAAATCACTTGACAGCTGAAAAAATGGCCGCCAGATAAAAAAGTGTTGCCAACTTAAAGTTCTAAACCTCTAAAAAAACAGTTATAAAAAAAAAACTATAGGCTTGACTTAAAGGTCTTAGTAGCCAGGTTATTCGATCCGAAAATAACCGCTAGGTTATTGTGTTCTGTGGATAAAAATTACACCTGAAAGTGAAATGTCAAGTCATGTGAATGTCAATTCATCAAGAAATAATTTGTTTGTCATGAGACCTGTGCACGACTTGCGTCTGACTCTGCTTTTCTCAAGTTCTGTTTAACATTTATAATTGTCAACAACAGAAACAGTACTAATTACCTGTGAGTAATTCGATCAAAAAGGAAAAGTCCTATAAAGGTACGTACCTAAATGTGTGCAAATAAATCATTCCTGGAGTTACTTCGGCTTACAAACCGCAAAAGATTACTTTCACGTTTTCTAGTTGCATCTTAGTATTTCTGTGAAGTGAATAGTGGTCTTTATGTATTCAAATGAGTTTGATTCAAATTAGTACTCAAGAATTTTTAAACTTACTGCAGTTGTTTGGCTTCTAAGTTCATTCATCTAAAAGTTCTCGATTTCACATAATTAATTTAAAATAAAACAGACATAAGTGAGAAAAGACCGCTTATTCACTTCCTAATGTACTATAACTATACTGCAGCTGATTAAATTCCGTTTCTGGTTATTTATTTCATGATATGGGTCATAATATTTTGACAAAGATTTCACTAAGCTTCTCTGCAGTGGCCTTTCAGGCAGGACATTGTATTTTTCTGGGTTAAAAAGTTTCCTATGACAGTCAGCAATCAGTGGAATACTCTGCACAATCAGAACATTACTTCCAGAGATTACTTTTGTGTATGGACCAGACCTTGTAGATTAATATTTTCTAAATAAAAAAGTGCAAATCAGCTTGAAAGTTGCAGTCAAATCTTCAAATTTTTAATTGAACAGGGACTTTGTTATACCAAGTTGTAATAATTATTGATGTTGACAAAATGCAATCTTACAGAATTCAAACATTCTTCTATACTTGAAACATGCCATTTTGAACAAAGGTTTAGCTGCATGAAAAATTATATTAAATTCAAATTTAGAAAGACACATTACAAGGATGTTGATCCTATTTTTCAGGATAATTAAAATAAATTAAGTATTTAATGATTGAAGCCTGAGCCATTGTTATTGAGACATTTCATATAGAGTAATTATTATCATTTTTGACAAGCAACAGTGACCCTGGCCTTGGAAAAAATCACTTATCTTAGACAAAATTTATTTATCCATAATAATTACCTTAAATAATGAGTGATTCGATGTTACTTTTCCATTTTAGATTTCTGTCAATATGGAACTTCTAGATATTATGAAAAGCTTAACTATTAAACATATACCAAATGAGAGTGAACAACAGTTGTTCAAATCTATAGCTGCAGATATAGATGATGTTCCTACAGAAATAGTCTATGCAGAGTATTCTGATAAAATAATGCTTATTGTATCTCAGTATCAGAAGATTGGGAGCATGTTAATGATACATAAAGATCAAGTTCATAGTCCTTTAGGTACTAATGACATTTATACAACAAAAGTTATTTTTGGTGCTACAGGAGAAGAGCAGCAAGTTGCAGCAAGATACTTGGCAGAAGCAATTAAAATAACAAAGCCACTTTGTATTTTTATAAATCTTAAATCATATGACATTGAAACTGTTAAAGCTTGTAAAGATATAATATTAGATATAAGAAGCAAAGCAGAAGAATCTTAATATGGCTACCATAAATGCAAAAAGATTTAAGTCTGTACAAAAATATTATGGACAACTGGTTTTGGGACCTCCAGGTGCAGGAAAAACAACTTACTGTTGCAAAATGTCTGAACTTTTGAGGAAATTGGGGAGAAATGTTGTAGTTGTAAATTTAGATCCAGCCAATGATCTAACATCCTATAAGCCAGATATTGACATCAGACAATTAATTGCTCTTGAGGAAGTGATGGACCAACACAATCTTGGTCCTAATGGAGCCCTGCTGTACTGTATGGAGTTTTTAGAAAAAAATATTGATTGGCTGCTGAATCAAATCCAAGGTGATAATTACACAAATTTTATATTTGATTTACCAGGACAGGTGGAACTGTATTGTCATCATAAAAGTTTGAGCAACATATTTTCTGTACTTGCCAACAATGGAAACATACAATTATGTGCTGTGCATTTAATAGATTCACACCACTGTTCTGATGCAGGAAAGTTTATTGCAGCTTTGATGTTGTCACTAAATGCCATGTTAAAAATTGGATTACCCCACATCAATTTATTAACAAAAGCTGATTTATTAAAAAAACATATGGATAAACTGCCGTTTGGAATAGATTTCTACACTGAAGTGCTGGATTTGAATTATTTGCTGGACAGTCTAGACACAGATTCATTTACCAGTAAATATAAGAAATTAAACAGTGCATTTGTCTCCATAATTGAAGATTATAGCTTGGTTACTTTTCAATTGGTTAATTTATGTAAAGCAGAGAGTTTATTAAATGTTAGAAAATTAGTGGATAAATCAAGTGGATATGTGTTTAAAGCTGAAGAAGGCAGACATATAAATAGTATGCTAGCTTGTGCTATGGGTGTCAGTGAACCAGTTGACATAGATGATCATCTTGAATAAATGTATTTCTTTATGTATTTTTGTTTTACTAACAACTTTCCCTAAACCTTATTCTAAATTTCAACTTTTATTAGAAAATCCCTGATAACTGAAAATTTTATCAGGGTCTGATTAAGCATTGATGCTTGTCACAATCACAACTGTTTTAGCAACAAGAAATTATTGCAGTTGCTGGCAATACAAAGTTTATAAATGCGAGTAAAGTCTAATGTATAAATAACCGGTACGTAAGTTAGCAAAGCTTTTTCGTAGTGGGGGGAAGTTCGTGCATGTAAGTGTTTGAAATTGTGCGAACGCGAACTTCCCCCATTACGAAAATCTTTGCGAAATTTGTTGTACCTAGAGATAGATTGGACCTTGGAAAAGGATACTTTTTATCCCGGGAAATCTTAGTCTTTGGATATTTTTTGACTTACGCGCATGTGGAGATGCTTGCAGAAGCTAGTTCATGATAAACAACTAGGCTAGGTAACACTAGTCTACAACATTTTTGCCCTTAGGATGAAACACATCATTTCTTGTAGGTACATAGATTTTTTGATGCTGAAACTAAATCCGGACCAAGAATTGCTCTAGTAATCTCAAAGTGCTCGAAACACGGTTTTTGGCGATATTTAAAGTATATTTTTGAGGACAGAAAATTTTTATGGTCATTTCTAACTACAGAATCCTTTAGAACTAAATACTCTTTTTTTTTAAATCCATTTTTGTTTGTTTCGCTACAAGTTTTTTTTTTTCTCAAAAGATCTACAAGAAATGATGAATTTCATCCTAAGGGAAATAAGAAAATTAAATTTTGTTGACTAGTGAATATATGAAGGCGCCACGCAGAGAACCGTCTCGATCTCCGAGAGCAACAGAAACTCCATTTTGACACTATAAAATACACCCTGAGCCAGAGTGGATAGATGGAATCTGTCGAATCTATATTTTGTTTTTCAACCTTAGGTAGGTACAGTGGAGCACACATCAACCGATTACAATTATACCCAATTTACGAGCAAGTGTGATAGTCATTTATCTTGTAATACCCTGGGTCAGGGTGGATTATCGGACATACGTTTTCAAGTATCTATCCTAGGGTGGATTCTATGGGTGTCAATATGGAAACGTCGCAGAAACTGCGCAGATATACCACTCGGTGATCGACAAGCTGTTGCTGATTCGGTGAAGTCAATTCCAAATTGCCGCAACTATATTCGTTACAAACTAAGAAGTCTTATCTGACAGCTGATTAGAGAGGGATAGCAGATTAGGTACTACCAAGTGTGCGAAAGAGATGATCATTATTAACCTCTTGTAGGTTTAAAAGTTATACATTATTATCACTGTAAAACTAAAATACTGTTACTTTTGACAAGAAAAATAACTATTATTCAACAGGGGAAAAATTAAGAATGTCCAGAAGCATGCAAGAAAATTACAACAAACTGATTGAGGCGGAAACCGTACTTGATCAAATGCTGAGTGAGAAAAAATACGTCCAAGTAAGATTGCTTCATCAGTACAACGATATTAAAGATGCTGCTCAAGTGGTCATTAATCATATAGCTAATGTAGAAGAAACCACAGTTACCGAAATCCACAAAAGATTACAATTAAAGGAATGAAATAAAATAACTTTGTATTATAATGGAACGTTTTATTTGAAGACAAATACAACTCTTTACAATTTAAATTTTTTCCAAATTTTTTTGTGTTCATAAACTAAAGTCATGAACAATTTGTAAATTTCACATTGCGGGTTTACGTACGTAGGTTCTAAGTTATAAGTGTTTTCAAAAAGCCACGGTTCCACGTTTGCTACTTCAATTACGAAAAATGTATGTTTAACATGACAAGTATTCTAATATATTTTGATTATATGTTGATATAAACGTGACCATGGTCAGCAAACCAAATTTATAAATGTAGAGTTAAAAGTTATCATATTGTTGAGAATTATCTAAAACTATAGTGAATAATGAATTTAAAAGAGTTAAATAAAATCTACTTCCTCCTTGAATCAACTAGTTTTAAAAGTATGTGATAATGTATAGCATTCAAATGGAGAATAACGAAGGAATCTTAACAATCCAATTGATTAGGTTTCGGTAAGATTTAAAATAATTACCTTTCAGAGGTGATATTTAACATTAAAACCTGAAAACATTATCTCCCATATTATAAAGATTATTATTCTTCACATGCTTTTACCATTGTTATACATAATTCTTAAACAAATCAACATACATTGAAGTTAAAATTCTAAACGCTAACATGGTGTCTATTTAATAAGCAAGCAAATATTATATAAATGTTTAAATGTATAATATAAAGTGCTTGTCGCTCTGGGCGACAGCTTGCGAATACTTAGCACTGTGAGCTTCCACGTGCAAGTTGAACGCTCGAGCTGCGGGCGGACGACGGCGGCCCTCCGCCCGGCCACGTTGTGGCGACGTTACGAAGTCAGATGCATATACTTTGATTTGCAATTAGTGTCTTGGAACAGCGAAGTGGCTGCTGTACTGCATACAGCACTGCACTCAAGTTCTGATCATGAGTTGATTGATCAAATCAATCAATTATTTATTTTATTGTGGCAACATATTTTGTGTATGTTCTGGCCAGGGTTTAAAGCGTTCAAAATTGTAAAGTCTTCATTTAGTTCCATTCCCGACTGGCGTGAACTGTGCAATTACCGTTGGAAGGATCTGAATGGAATGTAAATTTACGTAACCAATTGCGACAGTTATTCCACCATTCGAGTTATTTAGTAAGACTGTCTTTATATCCTTGTTTCTCATTCCAGCTAAATTTAAGTATAACAATATAACAAATTTACAAAAATACATATAAATTGAAGAACATTCGCATGTTGAAATTCCCAAAAATGCATATAAATATATCACTAATAACAAATCTACGATTTCCTATCGAAATAATACCCTATATTACGTGAAAGCATCAAAATGCGAATGCTCATTCAGTTTTAATAAACGTTTATCGTTAGACTTAAATCTATGAGTTTCAGACTCGTTTCAGGCAGTCCCACAGATTTCAAAGCACCAAGAATCATTCAATAAATGCACTTTTTATCCTAACATTAGTGTTCCATTTAGCAGAGTTTTGCCCTTGACTGGAACATTTAACAATTAACAGTTTGTAATCACAGTTCCCACATTGATATTGCCTGTTGTACCTTTATTCATTGCAGAGATCGTCGTATACAAAGGTTATTCAGACATGTTTTATTTTTAACACAACAACACGCGCACACACATCAAAAACGCCTAAACAATGACTCAAGAAATCCCAAAAACAAGTCTGAAAACATTTTTGGTTTAGTCTATGTAATCAACTACAAGTGTTTTGAAACTGCTTTCTTAAAACGTAATGCATTTGTGAACTGCTACAGCTTGTTTGTTGACAATTCGTTCTCCGTGAGACAATTATTATTTGTGAGATTTCATAGACCAAACCATCTTAAAAGTAAAAAATTATGATTTGGTAAATTGTAAATATACTATGTGTAAATAAATAATATTGACTTAGTACTTCAAATGCCTAAAAATAAAACATTGAGTACTAAGTCATCTCACTTTTCAATAAAACATGACTAACAATCAACAGGTCAATTTAGTAATATATAATTATATTTTCAATATCACTTGTCAAATATGGGTGCTTATCGGTCCTTATTATTTACTCTAAGAGACATTTGCTACCGCAATCAATAGAACCTAATTCCCTTTGGTCACATTATTTCTCTAGAAATATAGATCTTGCTTTTCAGTTATCAGTATTGGTCTCATTATAGTTTAATACAAAATAATCGAGCCATATTTGTCTTATTAGGGTGTATTGGGGCATAAATTGAGCCTCACTTGTCTTTAATAATATTATTAATTGAACACTTTTCGTGCCAATTAAAGTAATACAAAATCAGTCTCAAAATAGGGAAGTCTTTTAGATCTTCAGGCACGTATACTTTTTAACAGGTGGATACTCACCCTTCAAGCTATAACAAAACCTCGAAAATAGATTTGGTTATTATTCCGCTTACGAATATATTATTATGTAACCTCACAAATACGTGCTAAAACAATCGCATTCCGACGTAGTTTCCCCAAGAAGTGTTTAAATACAATATGTATTTTGATTGTGTATTATGTATGTTATTTACCGATACGATTATAAACCGTAATGTATTGTAAAAATGTTATTAGCATTTTTTTATATGAGATATAGCAAGCTTTCCTCAAAATATTTAATATAATTTTACTGAAGTATTAAAACACAAGCCAAAACTAAACTAAATTGATTTCAAATCAATCAATACTAAATAAAATAAAACTTTAACGAAATTACCTTTAAAAATGAATACTTTAGTTTGAAACTGGTGCATCACCTTGACCAATGTGTTCCTTTTCAGAATTGTGGCATTGCTCCGCCACCTAAAATATACCATCAGATTAAATAAGTCTTAGGGCCTCTTTCACCATCTCCAAGTAAAGCGTTGATTAGTTACTTCCCAATTAAAGTTAATCGGCAAGTAAAACTTACGAGTATCTTCTGTCAATTTCACAAGCGAAAATAAAGCTTCGAGTAACAACTTACCGGTTAAGTGAATGACTTAACAAATCATACGTTGCATTCGTTCAATATTACGTCAACGTTACTCGTGAAACGTCATTGGCAGGTTAGCTGTCATTTGTCATTTCATTTTGTGTATTGTTTGTTGTGTTTTTGGTTAGGAAATTATTGCGTGTGGATTGATTTTTTTTTATAAATTATCATGGATAAAGTTAAAAGAGATAGAAGTGCAAACTTTTCACTTGTACAGAAATACCAAACTGTGTTAGTGTCGGCGATAAGACCCCGTCCGCGTCCATAGGCGCAACGCGACCGTTTCAAACAAGGAAATTGTAAGGAAAACTAATTAGAATTATAATTGAATCAGACTAGATTAGGTTTAGCATTCTCTAATTAGTGTTATAAGGATATTTTCGCATCATAGGTTTAGTTAGATTCTAGTTTAAATGCGAATTTAGATGTAAGGTTTTTGTATTGTGAATAATTACGTAGATTGAAAATGTGATTTTTTGTTTTAAGTGATAGGGTTTTGAAATTAGTTTTAAAATAAAGGTCTTGACCCAAAACCACTTTTACAAAAAGAATTGAGTTGATAAGACTTATGGTTTTCGAGATATTTCCAAAAATGTATAGTGAAAATTTTGTTAACCGTCAAGTAAACACTATAATTGTCAGACGACGTGGCAAGTAAGTTACTGGTCAGTTTAATCATTGATTAGTGCTACTCGAACGTCGTGAAATTGACACGTGCAGTTACGGGTGACTTTAATTGGCGATTAGTCTACTCGATACTTTACTCAAGGGTGGTGAAAGAGGCCCTTAGCGTCATCTTAAATTGTCATGAGTTCAAAAAGAAATAAGGTAGGAAAGCTCGGTTGTAAATTCCGTTATGTAGCTGTCGTCATTGTGCGGTTGCTGTTATTTATTCAGCAGTCACCTTAGTCTTATCAAGTGGGCCGTTAGTTTCCAACATTTGAGCGGGATCAGACTTCTGGCTGGAGCTCTTCTTCTTTCCTTTCCCCATATTCTTCTTGGCATTTTTGACAGTCTTAATTTTCTGAGGCTGTGCACCTGTTAACGAAAGATTTCCTTGAATATAATTGTGTAAATTGATAAAGTTAGTCCTTATTTTTGACAGCTCCGATTTGCAAAAAAGTAATACAGGTCCTGCGCGCAGGAGCTCCACGGAGCATCTGAAGGACCTTGACCTTGTAATGCAAAAGATGAGATGACGATAGAGACTAGCTTGGAATAAAAAAACGCAAGTGCCAAAATAAATTTTCAGATTTGATAACATAAAAGTATTATTAAATTAACATCCCTTCAGGGGCCCGAGTCTGCTATTACAATAGTGTCAGAATGGTCGATCACTGATTTCAAAATGGTTGATTTTGACAAGTTTGGTAATCTACTAACATAATGGCATCATAATGGCGTCATTATGACATTCCAATGACCAACCACTGACACGCCACTGAAAGAAAGCCATATGAATGGTAATCTCGTACATAATGACAGATTTAGTATTTACGAACTTCTCACTACTTGAGATTGCTTATAACACTAATAAATAATATGTAAAACTAAATATAAATAAAATCTGGCATGAATAAATGCTCAAATTTAGCTCGGTTTTATAATAATAGCAATACGGCATTCCTAACGCAATTCTATTACGAGACCATTGACGTTCCAGTGACCGGCCACTGACGTGCCAGCGACCGTGCGATTATGAATTTAGCAGATTACGAACATTTAGCAAAATGACAATGGCATGACAATGGGATCGTGTCGGAATGACAAAATAAAAATAGCAGACTCGGGCCCCTGTTGAAACCTCGATAAGATTATTATGTATTTTTTAAAGTCATTTTCATAGGATCAATCTAAAGCGTTGCGTCTTGTAGCTATAAAAAGTAAAATGATATTTTGAACTTTTAATTGTTTTTCTATCGAGAAAATTTCTTCGTATCATGTATTCCTTCAGTTGGATAATAGATCAATAGTCAAAAAGCACATACCACAATTTCACATTCCTGTTCCAGGAACCTAACATGATACGCTAAAACGAAAAACGGCCTTATTCTGACCGTATCACCTTAGATAAGTATGATTTTATGAATTAAATTTTAGTTATATGATTACTTTTTCCAAAACGTAGTAGGTATTTTGCGATTTGTGGCTTTCTTAGTTTCACCATTTATACTTGTAAATACAGCTCGCAGCAGTAACGGGGCACTTATGTTACCTAACCTTAAGGTCGGATGCACACCCGGACGGAATGTCAGAGAATTTCGCCACCGGTCAGCGCAGCGTCTTTCCATTTTATACACAGCCAGAACGCAGCCATAGGAAACTGCTCGCATATTTTTTTTTTTGCTATTTTTAAATCTGACAAAAATGGCAAACTCCGTAAGTTAGTAAAATATCGCGTGAAATTGTAAACTATTTACTCTAAATAAAACTCGGATGTATTGGAAACTATTGAAAATGGCAGACTCCGCTTGCCGACTAGCTGACCCCCGCGGCTTCGCTCCCGTCAACTGGCTAGCCTACCTTTCCGTTTTTTTTTGCTTTTAATCCTTCCCTGTATTCGGGCGAACAAAACAAAAAAAGAATTACCGAAATCGGCCCAGCCGTTCTCGAGTTTTAGCAAGACTAACGAACAGCAATATAACAGGAATATGCATAAAAAATATTTATTTTTTAAACACTGTCTAAAAATATACAAAAATATGTAAAGAAAATATTAATTCCTTTATTTTAATGTTATAAATTATTTAGTAGAAACCTAATATGTTACACAAATGTTGCCATAGTATGTACGCAATACGGTTATTATTATCTGTGGTACGACTAGATAAGAAAAGAATTTTAAGTCTGGCAAAAACAAAGAACACGAAAAAGTGAGTTTTGGAAATTAAAAGAACATTTAAAAAAGGGAATTTGGAATTCAAATAATATACTTTAATCGTCGTTTCTTTGTTTTCACAGGTAAGATATAAATGTGTTATTGGTAAATAAGTGTACCTAAATATTACGTTTTGTGCTAAAATAAAACTTTGTTTTCACAGAGCAACGCGTGGTTATTATTCAACCAATATTCCCAAACACACATTATAAAACGACGATTTTAGCTGTAACTGTTTCAACAAAATGCAGTATTTAGCCAATGAAAATGTATGAAACAGCTGATATTTTTTTCGAGATTTCGGAGTTTTACCAAAACAAAAGTTGCTTATAATCATGTGTACTTTCACTGCCTAAGAGGTTTCGGGTATTTTTTCAATTTCCCTGTATAATGGAGAAAATTAATAAAGAATCTGTAAAATCAACTGCAACCTTGTATAATGAAATCGGAAAACATGAATATGTAGTAAACAAAAAGAATTTCTACACTCCTAAATAAAACAGCAATGATCCTAAAGGAAAGGTGGACAAAAAGAAACCATGTAAGATTTGTGAAAATTTAAACAAAGGTGTTCGACTCCACCCAGAAGAAAAGTGTTGGTTCAAACAAACAGATGATAGTTATCAAAAGAAAAACTATAGTAAAACAGTAAACCATTCCGTGATTGATGTTGAACTCAACAATAATGACTCAAAAAACGAATAATCACACCGTTAATAAAAGTCAAACTACTATTAAACAAACAAATAACTATATTTGGAGTGTATGACTCGGGCTCAAATGTCTCAATAATTAATTCAAAGTTGGTAAGACTACGAGGAAAAAGAGAACATGTTACAAAAACTGATAACCTAATAACTATTAATGGTGTGAAACAGACAGTAGGTTTGACTACTATAAAAATGAAAATATTTGATATTGAAGATGAAGCCGATGTTTATATAATTGATGGAGATCAATTTAAATATGCTTTCTTAATTGGATTGGACATCATAAAAAGATTTAAACTAATACAAGATGAAAATTTACAAATAAGTCAAAAAAAAGATAAAAACACAAATATTACATATAAAGATAAAGAAGAGAAAGACACAAAAAGCCAATATTTAATAAATTTCAATGAACATACACAAGAAGAGGATTTCAAAATAAAAATGGGGAACTTAAGTACTCAACAGAAGACAGAAATATATAAACTAATAAATTCATACAAATCAATTTTTGCTAAAGATAAATATGATATTGGCACAGTTAAAGAATATGAAGCACGTATTGACCTACTCATTGATAAATATTGTTGTAAGAGACCTTATAGATGTTCGCAAGAAGATAGAAAAGAAATAGAAGAACAAATAACAAAATTACTTGATAGAAACCTTATTGAAGAATCCTATAGTCCATTTGCAGCACCCGTGACACTAGCTTTCAAAAAGGAAGACAACAGAAAGTCAAGATTATGTATAGATTTTAGAGATCTAAATAAAATTGTAATACCACAAGCTCAACCGTTTCCACTGATTAATGATTTGGTGGTTAAGACCAGAAACTCGACATATTTTACTACACTGGACATAAATTCTGCTTTCTGGTCCATTCCACTCAGAATTGAAGACAGAAAGAAAACAGCCTTTGTGACGCAGGATGGCCACTACCAATGGACGTGTTTGCCGTTTGGACTAAAGACTTCTCCGGCCATTTTCCAAAGGATACTAGGTAACATTCTGAGAAAATATAAACTCACTGATTTTACAGTTAACTTTATAGACAATATACTAATATTTTCAAAATCATTCTCTGAACATATAAATCATTTATCACAACTATTAGAAGCTATCAAAAAGGAAGGTTTTAGATTAAAATTCACAAAATGTATGTTTGCTTCAGATTTTGTTAAATATCTTGGTCATATAATACATAACAATACAGTACGTCCCGTGAGAGACAATTTAATCTCAATTAAAGATTTCCCAATACCAAAAAATCAGAAAAACGTCAGACAATTTCTTGGGAAAGTTAACTTTTATCATGAATATTTGCCAGAAAATGCAATAACTTTAGAACCTCTTCACAATTTACTCCGAAAAAATACTAAATTTATATGGTCACCCGATTGTCAAAAATCATTTGAAATTATAAAAGATTTATTATGCTCACAACCAATATTAGAAATTTTTGATCATAATTTGCCCATTAACATTTATACAGACGCATCTATAGAAGGTATTGGAGCAGTTTTAAAACAAACACAACCAAATGGAATAGATAAGCCAGTAGCATATTTCTCAAAAAAATTAAACCAAGCTCAAAAAAAAAAAACCAGCAATTTACTTAGAATGCCTAGCTGTAAAGGAAGCTATAAGATTTTGGCAATATTGGCTTATAGGTAAAACATTTACTGTATACTCTGACCATAAACCACTGGAAAATTTGAACATTAAATCTAGAACAGACGATGAATTAGGAGCTTTAACCTATTATTTATCACAATATAATTTTGTAATAAAATATGCACCGGGTAAACAAAACACTGAAGCAGACTGTTTGAGTAGGAACCCAGTTTTAGAGGCGAATGATGATACAGATGAACAATTGAAAATTGTAAACATGGTAAAATTAAGTGATATTATTACAGATCAAGAAAACAATTTAGACTTGCAAAATAATAAATTAAAATTGATACTAAAACATAAAATATACTTTAAGAATATAAAAAAACAAGAAAAAATTATCTTATCAGAAGATTATAGTAAAAGGCTCATTAAATATTTACATGAGAGCATGTGTCATTTAGGTGTAAAGCAAATGCAAAATAAAATTAGTAAATTATATACAGCAAAAAACTTAACTACAAATATAAAAAAAACATTGTAAAAGCTGTGAAATATGTATCAAAAATAAAAGCAGAGGCCAACATAGATATGGTCTAATGTCACAATTAGGTCCAGCCACAAAACCTTTTGAAATTGTCTCAATAGATACAATTGGAGGTTTTGGAGGCTCACGATCATCAAAAAGGTACCTACACCTCCTTGTCGACCACTTTACCCGATATGCTTACATTGTTACTTCAAAGACACAAAATGCTAATGATTTTATAAAACTAATCAATAAGGTAACAGAGTCGGATACTATTGGGATGGTTCTCACTGATCAGTACCCAGGAATAAACTCAAAAGAATTTAAATCATTTTTAAATAAAAAATCAATACCAATAATTTTTACTGCTGTAAATGCCCCATTCTCAAACGGATTAAACGAAAGGCTTAACCAAACTCTTGTAAACAGAATAAGGTGTAAATTAAATGAAAATAATAATAATAAAAAAGCATGGACAACCATTGCCCATGAATGTGTAGATAAATATAATAATACTGAACATACAGTTACAGGGTTTGCACCAAAATACTTATTAGATGGTACAGATGTTTCATTTTTACCAAATGAGTTAAAAATATATAAAACAGAAGCTAACTGGGTAAAAGATAAACAAGTAGCGCTTGAAAATTCATTAAAATCGCATAATTACAATAAGCAGAAATTTGATAAGAATAGGACTCACTTTGATTTCAATATAGGGGATATGGTTTATGTAGAAAACGGTAACAAATTGAATAGACATAAATTAGATGAACTAAAGATTGGTCCATATAAAATTATCAAAAAAATTTCAAAATCTATTTTTAACATAGATACAGGTCATAAGAAAGCAGAATCAAATCTCTTTCATATCACTAAACTCATTCCATTACCTAAATAAAATGTGTTTTATACCTACTACTAAACTATTGAGCCATTGAAGACTCAATTTAGTTTAATTTACTATAACCGCTTCATTATTAAGCTAGTAAGATATTATGTACCAAAAAGTTAAGATTGTCTTACTATAAAAAAAAAATGTAACATAACGTATATTATCAAAAGTAATTTCAGTAAAATTACTTTTTTTTTTGGGGGAGGAAGATGTAAAGAAAATATTAATTCCTTTATTTTAATGTTATAAATTATTTAGTAGAAACCTAATATGTTACACAAATGTTGCCATAGTATGTACGCAATACGATTATTATTATCTGTGGTACGACTAGTTATGAAAAGAATTTTAAGTCTGGCAAAAACAAAGAACACGAAATATTTGTGAGTTTTGGAAATTAAAAGAACATTTAAAAAAGGGAATTTGGAATTCAAATAATATACTTTAATCGTCGTTTCTTTGTTTTCACAGGTAAGATATAAATGTGTTATTGGTAAATAAGTGTACCTAAATATTACGTTTTGTGCTAAAATAAAACTTTGTTTTCACAGAGCAACGCGTGGTTATTATTCAACCAATATTCCCAAACACACATTATAAATATATTACTAACAGTGGAAATAGAATCAAAATTGCTCGAAAAACAAACGAGATATAATTATTATAAACAAATATATCTGTCCCTCTCGCGAAAACGCTGTATTCTATGGCAGATGTATAGACGTCACGTAATGTGACGTCAAATTCCATGTCGGACTTCTCGTTCTAAAAGTAATCTTTGAAGCGTTATAACTTCATCGCTGATGAAGATATTTAAAAAATATTTTCTAGAGTGTTTACTGGAGCTTTTATGTAATAAAAAATCGCGTGCATTTATTCCCTATTAATTTTTATATATAAAGATATGATACGAAAGAAACATTTTGTTTACAATAAATCCCATCCAAATTCGACAGACGTTTTCAAAATTTTATGCAAAAAAAAAAACAACCGACTTCCAAAAAAAAAACTGCAAAGTAAAAAATAACTTTAATTTCGGAAGTCGGTGTTTTTGTTAGTTTCTTCGTATTTTGACACCGACTTCCGAAATTAAAGTTATTTTTTACTTTGCAGTGTTTTTTTTTTGGAAGTCGGTTGTATCTTTTTATAAAAAGTTTTTTATTTTTCACTTTTCAAAGCAAACTACGCAACTTCGATTACTTGGATGACATAAAACCATCATCCAAGTAGAATTAGAAGTGAATTCCAGCTATTTCGATTTAAAATCCAAAGTTCGTAACCGATTTTTGATTTGATAAAATTTAAATGGGACCAGTCTGCAAGTATATCCTTTCAGATAAAACAAAAAAATAATTTTTCAAATCGGTTCATAATTGTCGGAGTTATGAGGTAACAAACATAAAAAAAATCTCCTCCTTTTTGGGAAGTCGGTTAAAAAATTGCATGTTTATGGCCCAGACTCCACCGAAGTGGAGACGAGAAAAGCAGAGCGGAGAAGTGTTTTAAAGAACCGATAGAATTTCGTTATTCTCACATCTCGTCTCTACTCGGCTTTAGTGGAAACCACTGAGCTGAGATGTATCATATTTGCTACCGCTATTTCGGTACCGTCTAGCCAGTACGGATCTCCACATAGTTTCGGTGGAGTCACCCTAGCTGAAAAACATCTCTTCTCGTCTCCTCTTCGGAAATCTCCGCACTTCTCCGCTTTGGTGGAGTCCGTGTCTAAAAATCTCGTGTCACGGTGTTTGTTATGGAACTCCTCCGCAACGGCTTGTCCGATTTTTATGTTTTTTTTTTGTGTATATTTAGTAGGTCGAAGAATAGGTCGTCGGCAATTTTTTTTATATGGCAAAGCAACGTTTGCCGTGTCAGCTAGTATGACTATAAATGATGAAGATGATAAACGGATGATGACGGAAAAAAAATAAGACAATAATTCCTTATAACGCGTGCGCTGTGAAAAACATTGATGACTAGCTGACCCGCGCAACTTCGTACAGTCGTTTCTGCGATACAACGTTGGCTGGGACAGCTAGTTTACATTAAAAAAAAAACATTTACGGTCCACAAAACTATTATGTACTAACCATCTCCCGCGGCTTCGCACCCCGAAAGAAAGAAAGAAAGAAAATAAGAAAGTTGCAGTTCAACTTTCTTATTTTCTTTCTTTCATAGGAACCTTCTCCTGACGGTAAAAACACGAAACAAAAAAGAATTAGCTAAATCGGCCCAGACGTTCACGCGTGATGCGATGACCAAAGGTAACAGTCTAGGTTCTCTCTGCCCTTTCGCCGAAAATTGTTTGGCAGATTTTCACTTGCCAACTAAAGTTTCGCAGAATTTTATTTCGCCGAATAATCATTTGCCAACTTATCATATTATTTTGTTTCATTTCCCAACCTCACAGTTACAGGTCGCGTCACATAAAAAGAACGCTGCATGAAAGTGGGGGGTGTGTCTGCGCATGGGTACAATCGCGCACGAAAGTACTAGGCCTATTGTTTTATTTTTGTACTAGACTTTCGCTTGCGGCGTCGTATATTGGTTACTGGTAGGTAATTTGAAAAATTATATTATGCTGGTATATCATTAAATTGAATTAAAGACATGTTTGATTCAGTGTAGAATGTTTAATCTAATTACCAAAACTTAAGTATGTAAAATTTTTATTTTTGCCGGGAGTTTGGAAGACAGTAAGAAATTCCGAATCTTTTGAACCTTTTACAATTCTTCTCACTGTAGTCTCGGAACATTTTGTTGCCTTTGCGGTCCGTTTCAAGCATTGTTTCAAATTATCACTGCATTATTATCAGCCTCTCTCTTCATAAAACAATATACGTCATATATAATTTTTCTCTCTTTTCTATATAAAACTTTTGTGCGCGATGAAATTTTGAGAACGAACGTGACGTGGACACAGCGGGAAATAAAGGTCGACTGACGAACCAATAGCGCACCGGCGATCACACGGCGCGCGCCCCGCGCCCCACCTCATACCACCAAATAGATCGATAAATCGCCTAATGCGCCTATTATTAACTGTACGTTTGGTCTGATTTTCATAATTACACTTTTTAAAATGCCAACTTTCAAGTAGCAGAATGTTTTAGTTTGCGTAATATTCATTTAGTTGTTTATTGTATACTCTAACCTAACCCTTTTTTTACGGGGGAAAATCCTCATGGATGTCCTCCACCCTAGGGCGGGTGGAGGGGTCTGTCAGACTCTTACTGACTAAAAATACCCTGGTGTTCCATCTCTCAGCTACTACGCCGGGGATCGCGGGAACTGATGCGACTTCCGTAATCCCCGGTTGGTGTCGGTCCGCCTCTGCGGGCCACCTCGGGTCGGGCGACGTTAAAGAGGGGCGCACGGGAACACCACTCGCCGCCACCTCGGGTCCGGATGAATGGGGGGCGACGGACATCCCCATCCTCCGTCTGCCGCCCCTGGACCCATTTAGAGGGGCCGGAAGAGGGCAAAAAAATCTCCCTCTCCCTTTCCGCAGCCTCCTTCCGCGCAATAACCGTTTCGCAGAAGGAGACCACCGCGTCCCAGGACTCCTCGCCGTCGACCAAAGCACGAACTACGGCCGGCAGCGAGAGGTCACTGCCTACCACAGAGATGAGGGCACGGCGCCGCTCCTCCCAAGCGGCACACTATCCTCCCGACAGTCGACGCAGTGGTGACACCGAGCGTCCGGCTCCCTGCCTATGCGACACAGAAACCTCCCGAAGCAGCCATGCCCCGAGAGAACATGTGTCACACGAAACGTCAGGGAGTCGTGTTTTCTCCCGAGCCAAAGGTCGACCACTGGCCGGATGGCCTCGATAGTGACGAGGCCGGCGGAAGGGCGTGAGAGCCTGTCCCGCCATTCCGCCACAAGAACCTCGTGCAGCTGCGACCGACGCAGCTCGATGTGTCGCTGCATCAGTCGCTCGCCGCGCGCCCACGCGTCCCCACGACACCGATGTAGTGACGCGAGGACTTTTGCCTCCAGGTCCCAGGGCGGAGATCCGGCCAGTGCGCAAGCCGCCTCGTAGGAGATCGTGCGATAATCCCTGATGACTCTGACAGCCATCACCCTCTGCGGCTTTCGCAGAACAGCGATGGTGCCGGCTGTCAGGTCAGCCGCCCAAATCAGGGCCCCATACAGGGCTATCGATCGCACGATCCCCACGTACAGCCACGCAGTGCTCGGGTCCCCCAGATTGGGGAGCAGCGTTGACAGCGCCCCAGCCGCGCCCAACAAATTGGGCGCCAGCCGCCGGAAGTGGGGGCCGAAATCTTAACAATAATTCTACCAATTGGTAGAATTATAGGTTACTAAATGGGCCTGATGTAGATTTCTTAGCGTCCGTAGCCTGGCTGCGTTTTGGTGAACTCTTTGGGGAAACCGAAGGTTTTGTCTGTGCGATTATGGACGAAGTTATGATGACGAACAACTACCGGAAATACATTGTGAAGGACGGTTCGGTTGACATATGTCAGTCATGTCACCGACCCGGGGAATCCATCCGCCACATTATTTCCGGTTGTTCCAGTCTGGCTAACGGAGACTATTTGCACAGGCACAACCTTGTAGCCAGGATTATCCACCAGCAACTTGCTTTGAAATACAATCTTGTGGAATCAGAACTACCGTACTATAGGTATGTGCCCGACCCAGTTCTCGAAAATGGCAATTGCACGTTGTACTGGGATCGGTCTATCATCACTGACAGGACTATTGTTGCCAATAAGCCTGACATAGTGATGATAGACCGACTAGAGCGTCGCGCAATGATTGTTGATATAGCAGTCCCTCATGACGAGAACCTCGTGAAGTCTGAGAAAGATAAACAAAGTAAGTATCGTGACTTGGCTCGCGAGGTTGTCGACATGTGGGATGTGAACACAGCACTCATTGTGCCGATATTCGTGACGGCCAATGAGTCACGGCGCGTATTATATTACTAGGAGATTCCTCTCTCGGGAGCCCTGACCACCGGTAGCTTGGACCCTGTTCCCGATACTGGTGCGCTACTATTTTATATATTTAATATAAATATTTAAAAATGTGAAAGACATTTAGAAAATAAATAAAGGAAATCCTAAAGTCCAGTCGCGGAGCAGGAAGAATTTCGTACAATGACCTTTTTACCTACTGACAGTGGTCACAAACATTTTTGTATTAAGTGCGGTTTACATGAAATATTTGAAGGAGAAAGTACCAACTAATAAAATAAAAAAATGTTATTATCATTTAAATGATGTATTTAGATTTTATGTTATAAAATTCGAGTTACAATTAATTAATACGGCAAAAATAAAAAAAAATAACATTCAAAAATCAGAATCCGATTCCTCTGTATCGGAGTTACTGCTTTCCGAAAACGTCTCGCCGATCACATTTATTACAAAAGAATCAACAGTTATATCTACAATCTACATTATCATCTAGTTGTAACTAATTTCGATTCCTTCTTTTTTTACGTGTCATACACTTGCAAACAAGAAGAAACCTTACACTCTCAGGCAAAGGTTTACAATACCTGAGGACGGCGGCCATTGCATCTGTGCGAGCGAGACTCATTCTATTTACGCGGGAGTGACAGAGACAGGTAATAACAGGTCAACGGACGAAATTCTTCCTACTTCGCGGCCGGACTTTATCAAATGAAACATTGACATGCAAAAATTTGCTAATCGTTAGTTGTCAAAGTGAAACATCGGCGAAACGTTGGTTGGCAAGTGATGATCTGCCAAAAAATTTTCGGCGAAAAGGCAGGATACCAAAAGGTATTCATCTACAGTAAAGAGAAAATAAGAAAGAAAAATAAAAGAGAAAAGATTTGTTTCTTTGAAATTAATAAGTTCCGAAACTACCTACTGAACCTGATTCAAAAATTCTTTCACCATTTCAATTCTACATTATCCCTGATAAACAGGCTATATTATATGTATTTCCAAAAAAAATTGAGAACCTTAAGAAGATTGCAATAATGTAATCCAAAGTAGCAAAATTTTGCCTTGAAAATTCATTATTTGACGTGCGCTGAGAAAACTATTGAAGTACTCATCATTACCTACAAAAAAAGTCCGCGAGCGTTTATGTCTAATTATTATGATTACCTTCTTTTTCAAATAATTCAATCAAAACCCGGGCGGAATGGAATAGTGGTGATTTTGTTATCATGTTTTTTTTTTTTTTTACAAAACGGGGAAACTCTTGGCCCAAATGTCACCTGATGGAAAGTGATGATTAGGCCGAAGATGGAAGCGAGTTTCACCCGGAATCCTCTTACACAGAGGAACTGGCTATCATACCTCTGCCGGAACACAACAATGCTGTTAACATAGTTGTTATGGCGACAGACTTAGACATGATGGTGGTAGCTTGCCAGGCGGACTTGGAACAAGTCCTACCACCAACCAATAAGAATTAATCCTTATCCATTTCAACTGTTTGATAATTAAGGTTGATTTTGTAGTTCACTTTAAATTATTCAAATCCGACCTTTCGTTTAAAAGTTACGACTGGTATGAAATGCTCTAAGTATGAAAAATGTTGCGGTTAAAGCTAACTGACCTATGTTGAGTCTAAGTAATTTACATCTATACTAATATTATAAAGCAGAAGAGTTTGTTTGTTTGTTTGTTTGGTTGAACGCGCTAATCTCAGGAACTACTGGTCCAATTAGAAAAATTATTTCAGTGTTAGATAGCCCATTTATCGAGGAAGGCTATCTATATATCATCACGCTAAGACAAATAGGAGCGGAGCAATAGTGGAAAATGTGACGCAGACGAAGTTGCGCGGGTCAGCTAGTAACCTTATAAAGAAGGAGTTATAGAAGATGACGTTCTTTGAGTACCTACTAAACCCGCGCGAACGAAGTCGCGGCCGCAGGGCTAGTTTATCTATAGTATAAAAATGAATAGCTGAATGTGTTGCTAAGCGCAAATCTCGAGAACAGCTAAACCGATTTCGCTAATTCTTTTTATTGTGTTTGTTATTATCAGAAGGTTTTTATGTAAAAAAAAAAATAAGAGCGTTGCCAGATGACGGGAGCGAAGCCGCGGGGGACAGCTAGTAAATATATAGACTTAATTGGTATATAAATATGATTTTGACTAAAATATGCTCAAAAAGACTCAATAACATATTCTACCAGATCATTTTTTTTGTGGTAAGCCCAGAATAACTGACGTCCTTTAAATAATAAAAACTCCAAAAGATGATGCATGTTAATACTAACATAATTGCATGGCGCAAAACTCACCATCAGCATCGGTGTCGGGGGCAGAGGTGTCCTCATGTGGGCTGCCCTCTTCTTGCTGGTTCAAGTCATCAGGTCTCACAGTCTTTCTGAAAATTCAATCAAGATTCATCATTGTATGATTTCATCATACGCAAGTCAATGGATAGCAGCGATCTCGAACACGACTTATCAATTGAGATGTGCAATGTGAGTAACGATAAAGGATATTGTAGTGAGATGATTAGCAACAGTAATAGTGAGAATAATTATGGAGTTGATACTAAAATGTTCAGAAAACAATAGGCTAGATTCCATCATCCACAAATTGCAAAACTATTTAGTCCGTCAGTTAGAGTATTGAAAAATAATGGACATGTATTTTTTGTTTTTGTAAATCAATGAATATTGACAAAGATAAAACGCATCAAAACTTGGGAGTGGGGGTCGTGACGTCACGACTCACTAAAAATTATGCGAAGGTGTGACGTATTGAGAATTTTAAAAGCGTCGTAACTTCGTCAATTTTGGTCAACAAAAGAAAAAACACGGGTCAAATATTTTTTGATAATCTATCTGACGGACTAATTAGATTTTTTCAGGACACAAGCCTATTCAGGAAAAGAGGAGTCAATAAGATCTATAGTAAACGAAATAGATATCTGGACCAAGATGAATTGTGGACAAATATTGTGAGACATTTCAGACAGAACGAATGTGAAATAAATTAATTCATTTAAAATTCTAGTCCAGTTTAGTAATGAACAGAGTGCGGATAAATTAATCGAGTCAAAATGTTTGTAAGACAAAGGGTTTAAATGCCGAAAAACACTGGAGATGAGAAAGACGTACAGCATTATTAAAGATATAGACATAGATTATAGGCATTAAACGACTCAACGTCGCAACACTAAAAGTGGACAGTGGGAACCTGGGGAATCAGTCAGAGTAACCTTTAAAGGATCGTCCCTACCCTCATACGTTTACATAATAGGAAATATGCATGAAAAAAATATTTATTACCTACACATTCTGTCTAAAAATATACAAAAATATAATACTAACAGTGAAAATAGAATCAAAACTGCTCGAAAAATAAAGGAGCTGTAACTATTTTAAACAAATATATCTGTCCCTCTCACTAAAATGCTGTTTTATATGGCAGCTGTATAGGCGTCATGGAATTTGACGTCAAAGTTCATATCGGACTTCTCTTCCTAATTGTAATCTTTGAAGCTTTATAACTTCATCGCTGATGAAGGTATTAAAAAAATAATTTCATGCTTGTTTTCTAGAGCTAATAAGTAAATAATTTTGCAAATAAAAAAATCGCATGCATATTCCCTATTATATGAAACTAGGGTG